>JAINUG010000072.1:1295018-1895018 GCA_029706075.1 Aldrovandia affinis | reverse complement strand
ATCATGTGCAATCTATTCATCTGAACTGTCAGGGTGTGGTATTTTTTCTGGATGGCTCTTAACCAACCATTCACATGTCCTGCCCTGTTCACATGTCCTGCCAACCCAATCATTTGAATCACCATCATCTTTAGTGATCTTGTACCAGCAGTCCTGTCTTTGGGACTTCTGTGTGTGAGTGTGTACATTAGTGTGACTGTATATATATATATATATACATATGTGTATGTGTGTGTGTGTGTGTGTGTGTGTGAGAGAGAGAGAGAGAGAGAGAGAGAGATAGAGAGAGTCTGTATATCTGTATGTGAGAGCATGTGTGTAATGTCTGAGTGTGTGATCGTATATGTGTATGCCTGTGGAATAGTGTGTGAATGTGTGCTTGTGTGTGTGTATGACAATGTGTGAATGTGTAAGAATATGAGTGTGTCTCTGTGTGTCTGACTGGCATTTCTCATCCATATAGGGCGAGACAAAGGTACTGAAGCTGAAGAATCTGCGACCGCAAGACTTCGCCAACTACACCTGCCAAGTGTCCGTCCGCAATGTGTGTGACATCCCCGACTGCTCTGTCACCTTTCTGCTCACCAACGCCACCTGTGAGTCAAAGGGGTACTGCATTACTATCCCCCCTCTCTATTTCACTCACACTCACCTACACACACATGCACACACACACCCTTTATTTTTCCTGTCTCTCTATTTCAACCCCCCCCCCTATCTATCTATCTATTTATCTATCTATCTGTGTCTGTCTGTGACTTCCTCTGCCAACCATAGCCCCATCACTGTGGCTGTCTTGTTATTTTCTCATGAAAGCATCTTCGCTTATCTATTCCAGTTTAACTATCCTTGTCTTTCTTATTGTCCCTGTATCAGTTCATGTGTAACCGGTGCTGACAGCATAGCCAGTAGATGCAGACACGGGGCTTTTGAAATAAATAACAAATATCCAGACTTTTTTTAGATGTTTTGTTGATTTGAAAATGTTATCAAGGAGCACATTCAAGTAGGATTTACCTGTTAATCTATTATGTGTGTGGAAAGTCTTTTTGCAAAGCCTGTGAAAGATTTTGATTGATGGCGTGGATAAAAATAAATGCAAGACTTTCGCCTTTTATTTACTGTTTTGTAGTGGTCAAAGGTCGCCCACATGCATAATTCATTAATGCAGGGAAAAGTCAATTAGGAGTAAATAATGGGGTGGAACATAATGAAGTCACTTAGGATTTCTTGCCTCAGGTGAGACTGTGGGCGCTGGTGATGTTAAAAGGATTGAATTCTTTTGTGTACTCTATGTGTTTGGCCCATTGTTGAGGAATGAAAGAGAAGCACTCATAAAAATGTCATAATTTTGTTAGTACAAAAAGGAACCAAAACAAAAAAATTGACCTTTATAAATTAAGAATGGTAAATCTTGTTTTCCTTTACATTCTTTAAAATAGCATAATTAACAAATTGATGTGACGTCTTTCAAAACGACTTTTGAGGGGTTTGGAACAGGAGGCATTAAAAGGAGGGGGTCCAAACCCTTCCCCCATCATCTGCAAAGGCTCTGTGAGTGGTGAGATCTCCACATTTGTGAGAGTCGGTATGAAACTGTGGACTGAGGTATGGATTAGCACCACATCAGAGGCTCTGATGGCTGCAAGGACACCGTGGATACGCCCTTGAGAAAACTCCCCCTCACAGACACACACACACACACACACACATACACACACAGATTGTACCTGGGAAAGAGAAAACACAACAACATCGCAAATAAGAATTTGTGAGTTGCTTTGAATGAAAGCGCTCGCTGAATAAACAAGAGAAAACAGCAGCGAGAATGTTGGGATGGAAGAAATTAATTCGGTTTTTAGGGGGTGAAAAAGGGAAGTGACAGGGGTGTAATTGCATACAGAAGAAGGGAAGCGGAGGGTATTGCCTGGTTAGTATTGAGGGTGAAAACTGGGACGAATCAGTTGAACATAATCAGGGCAAAAAGGCAGTAAGTCAGTAAGTTTTGCAACAAAATGTACACCGTGTGATTATGGGGGACATGGGCAAGGGTCGTAAGATTTAAGTCACTGGTGGCAAGTTTATATAAATGCATTTCCTCTTCATTTTTTGTCTTCATTTCCTGGTGTTGCTTAGTAACAGAAACATATTTTCAGGTTGAGGTGAATTAATCGCAGCAAAGCGCTTTAAAATGGTAGAAAGAGATGATCCCTGTATAAATGGGACTTTTTATTATCCTCCTGTGTAAATGGGGCTGGTAGTAAAAATGAGCGCGTCATACATTTCCCCAGATTTATATCGCATCCGGTGATGCATGGTGTCACTGGACTCATTAACCAAAAATCATAGTATGTACTTGCAGCTGATATAATATTTAATCAACATCCTTTAAATTTGCTATCTTTTTTCCCCTCTAATGTTTGATAATGGATTTGATGGAGTACCATAATGGACACTTCAAATAAAATATTTCCTTGTGTCTGTGGGAGGAGAATGGCACTTGGAGCAGGGAGAGCGATAGAAAGAGAGAGGGTGGGCGAGAAAGGGAAAGCAAAAGAGACATAGAGATGGACAAAGAGAGGGAGAGATAGAGAGAGAGAGGGAGAGTGCAAGACCCACTCCTATTACACCCCGATCAATACGCCCTGGTATTGCACGCCGTCAATATAGGCTGCTGTTACTCGTAATCAATGCAGCCCAGCGTTACGGCAAAGGGTGGAGCCGCGTTGGGCAGATGATCTGTCTGGGACCACGGAACCGTGCGGGGGTAGGAGCGCTCTTCAGGTGTCCGCCGCGCCCAGTCCAGATGGCCTCGGGGAGAGAGAGAGCCACGGGAGCAGACAGCAGGGTCAGAGGAGCGGGGGTCGTTATAAAACCGTAAATCTGCTTTTATGCCCGGGCTCCCCTGCTGTCCCACAGCCAGCTAGATCCCACAGAGTCCCGCATGTCTCGCCCGGGAAAAATCTGATCGCCGATCAGCCGGAGAACACACAAATCGCCTAGGCTGTGCGTTTCGGTTGGCTGTCTGGGTCCGGCTCACAGTGTGGTCTCCGCAGACTGATGTCTCTAGCCATGCGCCTGGGGGTCATCTTTCTTCAAGGATGAGTCGTTCACATTTTTCTCACACTCGTGAGCGTGTTCATCTTTACGCCTGTGCCCAGTGAACATGTATGTTTAGATTTTGGCCTGGATTTAGCTCTTGTTGCTAAATCACCTTTTTAATTTACCGTAGTGGGGTTTCTATGAGCTTGCTGTGGTTCTGATGAAATTTGCCACGCGTGTACTAAGTTTGTACCTCAGCCAAACACTTCATAGTGTGTGGAGCTTTAGATCCTACTAGTGACGACATTTGCCCTTGTGAGAGCCTTGAGCAGGGCTTTGAGTGGATATCAAAGCAGCTTTTACTGAGTGAGGGACTGCCAACAGCCAATTAAAAGAATAAACACTCAATAACATAACGTGCCAACAAAATAGGTCCACTATTTTTCTGTAAACTCTTGGTCTTTCCTGTGGGACCACAGCAAAACACAGTGGTGAGAGAGCAGGCAAATATGACAGATGTGAGACAAACAGAGTGAACACCAAGCCAAAGATACACTCTGGACAGCAGTGGAAGATGAGGGGTTTTATTGCAATGGGGCAAGAAGACGAGAGTTTATTTAACCTGTCCTCAAACAGCTATTACTACAAACAGCGGAAATACAAGAAAGGGGAAAACAATAGTCAGGAAGCATTGCGTAGGAGCATTGCATAACCACGTATGCCATTCAAATAGGGCACGTGCTTTACAACGAGGCAGTCAACGGCATCTAATTCAAGCAAACGTTCATCCGAACAAGCGACATCACGCAAACAAATGGTCATAAACTTCAGAATGCAAACAGAAAAACTAAAAGTCAACATTAAGCAATGATATTTGAAGATATTATTTGTAATTAAAATGTAACCCAGCCAAGCCTATTCGTAGCTTTGCAGGGCAGTGTCAGTGATGTGCAGGAGGGTGCTGTTTGGCTCCAGAATCATTCATGAGTCCTAGGTTGGTGACACACTGCAGTGTCTTATTATTTTAGTTGTATTTTATTGGTTTATTTGTAAGGAACCATGTACAATATTTAACATAAATGTTGCCATTTGGGACATTGTACCAGATTTTGCTTGAGCTCGTTTTCACCTGCAGGCTACAGTTAAACACATACATATGCTGCACAACACACACAGCAAAATTATAAATACAAAAAGTCATATATGAATACAATATGTCATATTTCGTGACACATAAGTGATAAGCTTGTGCGGTGTACCAGCCTGGACTCCCCCGACTCTGCTGTAGTCCGATCGTAATGTTAATCGGGTTCTCTCACACTGCGCGCGCTTACGATTTTGAAGAGTCTTAATATGTGTATAAGGCTTACACGTAGAGTTTGGGGTCTGTGAGGGGTGAGCTGGGCTGTCTGCCTCAGCTGATCTGTCTCTATGATGTATGCGCTCTGCCCTCTTGCAGTATTCTGAGTAACTGTCTGATTATATTCTTCAAAGTAGGTCAAGCCATTGAATTATGATTCAGACACACAGATGACAAGCGATATTGATTTATGTTATATCATAATCCTGACCCGGGATTGCAGCTTGTTTGCGTGTGTCCACTCTCTTTGTCAAATCCGCCAATAAACCAGCAGGACAGCAGCACTGGACAAAGGCTTCCCTCTGTGCTATCCTTCACTGGTGGTGGGAATGATTAAATGTTATTTTCCCCCTCAGAAACAAATCCAGGGGAAAGTATTTGTTTGCACATCAAAAGCTCTGCTGAGTTGCACTTGATGCTTGGTACATCCACCAACTAAGCACTTTAATGTATAAAGTACAACATATATGTATATATACAGTATATGTATATATATACGTATATATATGTACACACGCTTGAGTAAATGGAGGGTTCTGGTGGGTCTGTTATGATGTGGGGTGCATTTTCCTGGTTTAAGTCCACTCAACCCCATATAGGGCAAGGTAAACACCAATAAATACAAAGCCATTCTGACTAATCACAACAGGGGAATGAGTGGTTACTGAATGGTTTGATGAGCATGAAAATGATGTAAGCCATATACAGTATCATGGCTGTCAAAGTTACCAGATCTCGACCCAATTGATCACTTATGGGAGATTCTGGAGCGGCGCATGAGACAGGGTTTCCCACCACCATCAAACAGAATACCAAATGATGGTATTGCAATAAGGCAATGAGCATTTTCAGTGCCATAGAAGGAATTGGGTGTAGCAGCCTTATACGTTTGTCGATAAAGACCTCCATTTGTCTGTGCATAATCTGCCGCAACATTAACAAGTGTTTCATCACTAACCCGCCTAAATATAGTGCTGACAAATGAGAACAATCTACAGTTCTTTTAAATGATGAGCCACGCTTCGCCAGTGTCTTATTTGAGCGTTAACGACACTCTTCGAATGCTTGGCTAATGAATGGCTAGTTAAGAAGCCATCTAAATGTGCAATTTTCCAGCGCTAATCTGTAGCCTGCCTGGTCGCTTCTAAATGATTAGTTAGCATTAATTGGCTGGACATAATTTCCCAGGCTTGGTTTCCCGAGACAGTGTCCTGCCCGGAGAGTCCCTGGTGACAGCCTGGTCTTTTTCCCTGAGACAGCAGCTCTCTAATGGCTGCCGAGCTGTGCTTAATCTTCTTGTCCCTTTGGGTTTTTGTGCCACACGTTGCATATTCCCCGGGAGTGGCACTCATTAGCCACCAAAGCACTTCCACTGACAACACACCTTTAAAAAAAAAAAAAAAATCACTTTCCAAAAATCTCCCTGAGTCGATGCACCAATGTGCATTCCTCCCCCCAGCAGGCAGAAGCCAGGCCCCAGTGAATGTCTTGAAATGACATACCCCTGACCGATTGCACCCCAAGCGACATCCCCTCCACACGCCCGTTACTGGGTAAAAGCCCCAAAAGATGAAACCCCATTACAAGGCCCGTTTCAGCCTTTTCCTTAAGCGCCCGCTCAAGCCCTCAGCTGACAGAGGAGGGAGCAGGCGACGCTTGGGGACGAGTGAGAGGAACCGCCTGTGGCCTTCCGAGCCTGGAGCTGTGACTGCGGGCTACTGCTGAGTCAAGCATGAGAAAGGATATTTAACCTGATGAGGTTACTCCTCTGCAGATGTGTAGGTCTCTGGCACATGTCGCACGCTTCGACTTTGACAAGGTGCAGCTCCCAGAGCGCGGCCGAAAATTCAGATTTTTCCACCAACGGATTGCTAAATAATTCATCTTTCCTATCACTGCCTATCAAAACGTATTAAGATCGGTACGTCAAATTTTAATTAAGGATGATAAACGTGGGCGATTTTAAACGAGGAGCACAAAGCGTACAAAAAAAGACATTTATTTATTCACTTAGCAGATGCTTGTATCCAGAGCATACTATTGGTTTTCTATGACTATACAATTTAGGCGAACTTTCCTGGGGACAGCGATAGTTAAATCACTGATGATAAATTACTTAAATTATGCTGGTGCCGTGTCTTTTAGTGTGCTGTATTAATTACTCTCTTCTGCTGCTGTGTGCGGTACCCTCCTGAACAAACACAACCGCAACTGCATCTATTTTATGTCGCCTGTGAGGGTTACAGAGTATCTTCATCAACAAAAAGAGTGACTTGTTTTGCTATAACACTTTAGACATGGATTATATCCTAAATTGCAGAAAGATCTACAGCATTGTAATAATGAACTATGCAATATGTGATGAGCTCTATAATGCTGTTTCTTATTGCTATTTCATTGATTGTATTAAGTTAATCTTGAAAGGTAACCAAAATATATCAATATGATTTATTTATTTCAAAATGGCGACAAAGACACTTCAATGTTCCATCGCGACAAAAAACAATGTTAAATGTAAATCTGGACCAGATCATTGTGGGTAGTGCCAGATGCAGTGCAGACAGACAGACAGTGAGACTGACAGACATCTCCTTCCTGTAGAGAAGGGGAATGCTGATCTAATCCCACTGGCGTGTGGCTCTTTTAACCCGGAGATTACTTGGCAGATACTTCCATTTGTTCCTGCTCGCTAAACCTCTGTAAAACACATCAATCCCATTACTTTGGGACACCCACAGTCTGATCCTCACTTCCTCTCGCCGCACTGGAGGAAATTGAAGCAATAACTCTTTTTCTGTCTTTTTCTCTCTCTCCTTTGCACTCCCTTTCTCTCTCTCCTCTCTCTCTCTCTCTCTCTCTCTCTCTCTCTCTCTCTCTCCCTCTCTCTCCCTCTCTCTTTTCTGTCTCTCTTTTGTCCTTTCCTGTTCACTGCAGTCACTTTTATTTGTTGTACAAATAAGAAACTAGTAACATCGCACTGCCCTGAGCTGCTGCGAGAAGTCACACACAAGATAACTGGAAAAATGTGGACAATTGATTCCTTGTAGTAAAGCATTTTTTACAAAATGTTGTCCAACTGCCATAATAATGGAGGGATGGAGGGCCGTTTAACTGCTGAAGCAAAAGCTTCATTCTTACTAAACATTTGGATTGGGGCCTCTTAAAGGCTATGTATTGGGATACCCTGTTTTTTTCAGGAAGAAGGGCAAGGACTAAGGGCACAGAGTTCTCAGATATTCATTTTATATTATGTTATATTATATTTCCCAAGCTGATGCTGTATATAGAGGTCACAATTAGTCACTCTTTATGAAAACATTTGGAAAGCTCAGTTTTTCTCCCCCAAATGATATTTACCTCAGCGATCACGATAATGTCCCGTTCCTCCTGGCTCTCAGGGCTCCGGGGGGGTGAACTCAGCCCCTCCACAGCAGAAAGCTGCGATGGCTCCCCAACTCTCCACACTGCTGCACACCTCTATGCTTACCTGGAGATCCTCCGTCCTCCGGCTATCCCAGTTTTGACATGGGCCCGGCAATCACATTTTATGGCCTGAGCTTGGGATTCATAAAGATCAGACCTCCTGGTTTTGGGCCTAGACATGGTGTTGGTACTGGCACTGGAGTGTACCTTGTTGGAAGTGTGCCCTCATTGAGGGACAGTTGTAGGGCAGTGTGGCATGGGTGAGGGAGGCAGTGGGGGGGTTCTGCGCCATGCATCAAAGAGATTGAAACCTGATGAACTGGAGATTAGAGGGCCTCCATGTGACATGAGACTTTAATGAATCGATTCCTATTTTTGGGCCCTGAGATAGGATTATCCTGATCTCGTCCTGAGCGATCTGGGGTGGAAAAGCCAGGGGGGCTGCTGCTGCTGCCCGGGTGCGAGGGGGAAGTGTATTGAATTGGAGTGACCATCTAGCTTTATCATGGGTATTTATCCTCTGTTCTCATTCACTTACCTCATAGTAGATTAGAGAGTTGGAAGGTTTGCACCTTAGTCGGTCTGTATGTCTTCAGAATACGCTGCTGGTGGAAAATGCCTACTGACATACACTGGATTTTTTACATGCTTATTAGGCAACCGATTATGTCATTTAGTTCTGAATATGGAGTGTAGATTAAACTGCACATATGGACTGCACATATATCTGAACCAGTCAAGGGCAACGTTGACTCCAGCCCTGCTAGGCTTTCTATTCTTAATTGCAGTTTAGGCATTTTATTTGTAAAGCACATTTCCAGACCCAAGGTCAGTGTACAGAGAAAGTCAACAGAAAAAACGAATAAACACACACTACGGTGAGAACAATAATATAAAAAGAGAATACATACAATAGTCAAGAAACTCTGAGGAAGGCTAATTTGCCAAAGCACATTAGTGGGAACTGTCTAGCTGCTTTCATATACGAGGTCTTTGTCTGTCCAACCACTCATTTTTGGAAGTGTTGCCTTTTTCCTATTTCATTCATTTACCTTTTTTGGGCCCGACAGCCCACTTGAAATTCCTTTGTGCAGCGTATCAGATTTATTTTTCAAATATTTAAAACATTAGAAACATAAAACGTTAGAAATTTAAAAGACAAGTAAAAAAGGCCAGGTCAAGAAGAATTTTGTTTAAAATGTCAATGTGTTCAGGCTTTTGGGATATCCTTTAGTTCTTTGGTCACATTTTAAATAGACCATATATATCCAATACCTTCGTATAATATAATAACATATAATAACACCTTTAGTAACATGATGTAACAACTTTATAAATCATTAATAAGAAAATGCAATGATTTATTAAGGATGACATGCTGTGTGTTATGTAAAATGCTATTCTCAATTGTAACAGGTTGGATTGGATTGGATCCATTCAACTTTCATGAAGCAATTCTAACTGTATACTTCATGATGTCACAAGTTAAAAAAATCGAAATATCCTTGAAAGGTATGAAACCCACATATTTTGAGCCTGACTGCATCAGTTCAAGCCTGAAAATGTTTTTAAAATCCACACGCAGACCTGCTTCACTGTGGGTACCCAACCCGATGCAGCTTGGGTGTACAGGGGTGGGATCACAAAAGGTGGTGTGCAACCCCCATACACCCCACCTGAATTGGGTTGGGCACCCACAGTGAAGGGATCTCGGGAGGGATCTCGTTTGGTGGTCTGAGTCTGTCTGTCTGCATAAACTACACGCAACGTATCTACCGTCTTTATCTGTCTATTAAGAGACATCATTCATCCTGTAATTTTCTTTTTGATCATTTATTAGTCATTAACTGAATCAATAAAGCCATTATCATAGATAATGAGGGAAATTACACCTTTCCTATCATTTATTATATATAAGTTCCTTGCTTCAACAGTACGTCTGTATCATTTCACACTGCAAAATAAAGGTCATACCTTTAGAAATTCGCATTGTGTAATATATCCCAAAACAGAATGCTTCCTTCAACACTCATCCAACTCTAATAGAGTGGCCAATCTGTCACAAACACCTGGCGTTAGTGTCTCTCAGCAGGGAGGTATAAAAAGAGCCATCTTACCCTGATCTCTTTCTCTGTCATTCTCTTCCTATCGAATAAATCATCTCAGATGTGCTTCGTATTGACTGGAGGGAAAGACCAAGCAATTGATTGACCGTCTGGTGTATAGACAGATAGAACTACAAAAGGAAGGCATGGTTCATGGTTCAAGACCCACTGCATGATGGGAGTACTTGTATTGCTAATGGGGAGGGTAACACCTGATGTAATGTAAGCACAGTCTTTCCGCCAATGTAATAGATACCTGGAACCAACTACCTTATGACCTTAGACATGCTCCTACAGACTGTAATGATTAAACTGTACTGCATTTTACTATATTCTTATTAAGCCCAGTCCAAATTTTAAATCTACTGCACTTTTATCACTTTTATCACTCTACTGCACTTTTATCAGTTTTACTTGTCAGCTAAATCTTATTTCGTTTTTAATTTTAATTTTAATTTTATTGTGTTTTTAAACTGATTTCCTATATTTGAAACTGATTCTAATCATTTTATTGTCTCTATAAATTAACTCACTGTTGTTAAAGCACTTTGAATTGCATTAATTTGTACGAAACTGTGCTATATAAATAAACTTGATTGATTGATTGATTGATAAAGGCTGATATAACATACACATGATCTGTAACCCCATGTAACAGGTACCTAAAGGCTGATGCGACACAAGCACAGCCTGTAACTCCATATAATAG
Organism: Aldrovandia affinis; assembly: GCA_029706075.1. Lineage (NCBI taxonomy): Eukaryota > Metazoa > Chordata > Actinopteri > Notacanthiformes > Halosauridae > Aldrovandia > Aldrovandia affinis. Next base: position 1,884,379 of record JAINUG010000072.1, on the reverse strand, counting down.
ATACCTGTAAGCCCATGTCATTGGCTGATTAACTTACACAGAGTTTGTGTCTTGCTCTCAGCTCCTCCTGCCCTACGCCTCTCTGTGAACGAGACCCTGGTTGTGGACCCTGGGAAGGACGTTACCCTGACCTGCGAGGTGACGGCTGGTAACCCCAAACCCACGGTGTCCTGGTCCCGCTACCCCGGCCCCCTGCCCTCACGTGCCAAGATTCAAGGGGGCACCCTCGCGCTACGTTCCGTCACACCTGCAGACTCAGGCTACTACAACTGCACCGCCGTCAACAGTGTGGGAAATCCGGCTAAACGCAACGTCAACCTCATCGTTAGAGGTGGGCTACTGTGTGTGTGTGTGTGTGTGTGTGTTAGTCTGTGTGTGTGCTCACGCCTGTGTTTGTCAGTGTGCTCATTTGTGAGTGTGTGTGTGTGTGTGTTTGTTTGTTATGTCACTCTGTGTGCTCGTGTGTGTTTTTGTTAGTCTGTGTGCACGCGTGTATTTGTGTGTTTGTGAGTGTGTGTGCTTGTATTTGTTAGTCTATGTGCGCGTGTGTGTATTTGTGTGAGTGTATGTTTGTGTGTGTTGGTCTGTATGTGCGTGTTTGTGTTTGTGAGTGTGTGTTGTCATGAAGGTGAGCACATTGGTATGTGTGTGTATGTGTAAGCTAATGAGCGACTGTGTTTGAGTGCTTTTGATCCCAGCTTATCTCTGACAGTTCAGTGATTCTGGTATAATCACATCAGTTTTTGAGGTTAAGTATGTCCCTGTAATAACGTGCTGTTAAATAAACCCTTTTTAAGTGACCCATGGATATTTTTATCCCTTTAAAATAATTTAGTTTACTCCAATTAATCCAATGGGAAAGGAACCAATTAGACAAGACGTATTTTCAACCATGTCAGCAAGAATACAGGGTTTGTTTTCTCTTATGAACGTGGCCAGTGCCATGTTGAACACATTGAGGAGGCTGTTGATTCCATGGTAGACTTGACAGACGTTTCACAAGACAAACCATATGGTGCAGCCACACCTGTCAAACCATTTATCATGCTGTCACATCAGAGTATGGTCCTGCCTCTTATTTATTTATTTATTTTCTCAAATAACTCTTCAGATTCACATTTCAATATGCTGCCCAACACAGCCCCAGTTATATGAACATTCCCTTACCTATTCAAACAAATCAAACACATCACCCTGCAGTGAATAAGCAGCATTTTGTTCATGGCAGCAGATACAATTTACATGGTCCATTTGAAGCATCTTTCCTAACACTTCCTAACAAAACACCCCTCTGCAGTCATGAGGAACCTGACCTTCCAGATCACACCGGACTTAAACAAGGACAGCGAGAGCATCCAGATCGGCCGTGACCTCAAGCTGTCCTGCCACGTGGACGCCCAGCCCCAGGACAAGGTCAACTACATCTGGTACAAGAACATGGTGGCCATCACCCCCTCTGAGAGCCTCATATTCCTGCGCAGCGACCCCGACATGGCCCCGGGCACCAGCAGCCTGGAGATCGTAGACATGAAGTTCCGCGACCAGGCCACCTACAGCTGCATGGCCAGCTTCCCTGACAGCGCTGTGCAGGAGCTGAGGGTCGACGTCAACATCACACAGAGCAGCGGTGAGGGCATGGTCCTCTTCCTCTCTACCTTCTCATCTGCCTCAATCTATTCTCTGTTGCCCTCCTTTTCCTTATCTTCTGTACTCCTCCCTACACACCTGCTGCGCATCTTCCTTTATCCTTTTCTTCCTGCTCCTCTTACTCTCTACCTGCCTACTGCTCCTCTCCTCCTCTATCCTTGTTTTCCTTATCCTGTCTCCTTCTCCTCTTCTTCTCTCCTCCTCTACTCTCACTTCCTCCTGACAAAGAGTCCCTACTCCTTCCTCCTCCTGGAGATGTTTTATTTCCACCTCTCTTGTTCTGCCACATACTGCTTCTTCATGAAATAACACTGGTAACATCATCAGTCGAGAGGATGAACCTCTATTAAGCTGTGTCCTGATAATCCAGCACCAGCCATTGGTTCATTAACGGCTCCTCAAGCCCCTCCTCTCTCCTAACCGCACCCGTATTACAGTCCTTTGTATCTTTTATTCCATTCATTTAGTCCAAGTTGTAGATATCAGCCAATCAAACATATCTGCCCAACGTTGGGAATATGAAATAATTGAGTCTTACATACTATATTATACTAGTTTTATATCATTATCATAAGCATAAATGGCCAGGTGATGGCATGAATTAAATGATGATCCTTAACCCCCTGAGGTCGGCTGGATCGGCGCCGATCCAAGCAGCAATACAAGTATATTACTATTTCTAACTTCGCGATATTTTATCATACACACGCGGCAAAAACATTGACAGAAACCTTAGAATCGCGACTTTCCGATTTGAGCACTGGCAAATCAAATGGGATTTTTTAAATTAGGTTAATTAGACCAAAAGTAAACCTTGCCTTTTACTCTCTTTTTACCTGGTAGTAACGTCCCCTTCTATTGACATGGTAACTAGGGGCGAGTTTAGGCGAGGTGTGTGGGGAGGCGTGGGGCCATGTGTGAAAACGCCGGCGTAAACACATAAACTGTCCCGACAATTTGAAGCAAGATTTTATACAGACATACAATTTTATTCAAGATGGAAAGATTTTCTGCGCTGCAGTGTTTGAGAGTATTGATGAAAAGCGACGAAGACAATAACTGACGAGGAGTAAGTAACTATATTTGATTTGCCATGTTATAAAATACTCGTATATATATTCAATATATGAATTCCGCGTGACTACATATTCCGCGTGTTGCAACGTAACAAATTGCAATATGCACACAAGATCTATGGAAGAATACTTTTCAAACAGCCTAAAATGTTATTTATTTAGCTTGTTTTCAAATACTCGTGAAAATATATGAATTCCGCGTCTTAGTGACGCCAAACATATTCCGCGTGTTAGTAACTTAATCTAAATCCCTAACGTTAGTAGATTAGTTGGTTAGTTCTATACACATCTACCTAATATATACAAAGTGCAATCTAGAAAGTAAGAAGGAAGAAAACGAGATAATAAGCGAAGGCGGAAAACCCCGAAAAGTATAAACTCCCGAAGTGCATGACAAGACAAGGTGTGGATCTCGAAATAAACGGAACAAGGACAGACAGGGAGCAGAACGTGACAGAACAGGGAAAATGCAATACTGGATAAAGAATAATGAATAAGGACTGAATGAAAAATAAACAAAGGCCAAAAAACAACAGAACAGGAACTCAGAATATAACACTGATGGCCCAGTGAGATGGCCCATCTGACAGTTCTTAGAGGTGTGGACAATGAATAATGAATATTCAGGTATTTAGCATTTAGCCCTCCCACAGCCTGAAATAAATGTGACCAGTTCTGATAAAAACAGGTTTTTAGCTATTTAGATCTCAGATGTGCTAAACTGTTTTCACACCCTTACATAACCAAGACCTTGATGAACAAACGCACATTGGCAAAACAATTCGTCACTATAGTTTAGTGTGTGCTTTCACAACTTTTGTGACAGCAGAAAAATTTACTATTTTAACTTGTGTGTTTGTAGATCTATTTACAAGCTGCATATGATACTGACCAAACTATTGATGGCATACAAATGTAGCTGTGATTGTCCTTCAAATAAAAATATCAAACACGTTGGAGTAAGTGTGTGTTAAATTGATGAAATTGAGATAAATATCAGACCATGCCAAAATCAAAAAACGTCTAAAAGCTTAGCACGGACCTCAGAGGGTTAATAGGCTGAATGTTCTGATCTTGTTGTGATGTATTCTTATGTTTTCATCTATGTAGATTAGCTTTTCTTGCTGATAGACTGAGGCTGAGGTGATGAAAATAATCAAAAACAAAGAAATGGAGGAAACCAAGACATTCATTTCCTTTGTTCTTTGGTGGTAAAGGCTGTTTCTTGCACACAAGAGATCACAATACAGTGTTTTAAGTCATACTAAGGATGACTGTATTTTACAAATCCTGGTTCCCATTGCTAGGTAAAGTGTGATGGAAGTACAGCTTTTTGTATAGCTGGCTAAAATGATTGTACTATTATGATTTCATATTTATGCTGGTACAGTACACCCAGGACGAAAGAAACAGGACACAGGTTTAAACTTCCCCACAATTCACAGCAGTATTTTATGTGCAGAATGGTGTGAGATCCAGCAAGCCTTCATATATCTCGGACTCTGTAATATAGCATAATCCCAGAGCATGCTTCGTGATGTCTTTTCCCCCTGGGAGATTGGAATCACTTGGTGCCATCTCAAAAAATGTAGCTTTGTCATTCGTCGTAAGATGCGGCTCGCAGAAGGTCACTGGACTGAATTGTTCAGGCTGTAGTACTTCATCTGAGGAGCCCATCCTTGCTAAATAAAATCGAAAATGAAAAATTGCTGCTGTGCCCTTATCCTTGAAACTGTGTGTCCATCCTCCTTGAAACTCATGTCCATGAAATAGTGTCGGCTGTGAGAGAAATACTTTCATTTTTATTTAGTATGAAGCTCTTTTGTTTTTTTTGTTTTCTTATTTTCTTCCAGCCTGATCTATATTCTATCAAAGTGAAAACCGAGATCCATAAGAAGTTATGCAAAAAATATGGGACAACTGCCAAATACGAAACATACAGAAGTCTCCTGCATTCAAGCTTTTAAACAGTGGCCTAGTTTATCATGATGCAATGACGGCTTAAGGCAAAAAGACATTCACAAAGAGAGCGATTAAATATGAATTGAACGAGGGTCTGATTGGGCTTAATATAGCCCCGTAATTGATAAGTTCAGCAATGAATAAACGAACACAGAGAGAGTGAGTCGGTTCATCTCTTCTTGGATCATGCCTGGAATTCCACGCAGGGGGCAGCTGCTGTAGGATGAGTCAATAAGTTAGAACAGGCTGGGCTCCCACCTCTATCTCCATGGAGAGGACTTTCAAGGGCCTTTGATGTCTCAGGAAGATGGTTTGGGGGTCCAAGGGGGGGGATCGATGCTCCCCCCTGGGGTACCAGACAGGGCGTTATGATGAGAAGGGGGGGCACTCCATTCCATTTACTGCTCCTGTGATCTTTCCCTCTCATCTCCCTGGGAACTGGGACCTCTTTAACCCCTCACCCCATCGCCCCATAGTAACGCACTTCACCACCCCAGTATGTCTACACTATGAATCTATGAATAGTTGATTCTCTCCATCTCTCTCTCTCTCTGCCTACAATACAACTTTATTATCCCTCACAGGGAAAATTGCTTTCTCCATCCCTCTTTATGTCTCTCTCTCTCTCTGCCCACTCTTCAATCTTCATCTCATTTAGCAGGTTCCTTTATTCTCTGACAGTTGGTATAGAGTTAGCCATATAGATCCGTAATGTTGACTCTGAGACTGTGATTGAGACCTGCTGCCAGTCAATGTGGTCAATGACATGTCATAGGCCATCGCCTTGTCACTACCCACAGTCTTAAATAGACTCATTCAAGTGTCAGAAAATGACCCTCCCCATCTGTTTTGCAGTCATTCCCCCAGTGCTGACAGTGCCCCCTGGTGGAGGAGTAGTGACGGTGTGGGAAGGATCGTCGACAGAACTCGTGTGCCTGGTGGATGGAAAACCCCGCCCCCCTATTGTCTGGTCCCGAGCAGATAAGGACCTGCCCATGCCCTCCGGTGATTGGGTGGTGGAGACCAGGGATGGGCGTCTGCGATTGACCAACGTGTCTCGGGACATGACGGGCTCCTACCGCTGCCAGACAGCGCCGTACAATGGGCTCAACATCAAGAGGAGGGAGGCCCAAGTCCAGCTCAATGTGAAGTGTGAGTACAGCTCTAGAGTAAAGCCTCAGTCTAGTTCAATGTGCAATGTGTGTTCTCGAGTAAAGGTCAAGTGGATTGTAAGTACAGTACAGCTCTATATTAAACAGAAACAGCTAAATGTACTGCACTATGCTTGTTAGTAGTTACCACAGTATATTTTGAATATATTAATATTGTTCAATATTATGTCTTGCCAATTGTACCTGAGGATTCAATTATAAGATGATCAGATAAACCAATTTACTTCGGCTGTATTCATACATTTAGATTCAGCGGCAGAACACATTCAGCGGCAGATTTATAAAGTGACTGCGCTTCCTTGGCTGCAAATACAAATGGCAGCAAAAACATGAAAAAATAATGTGGGATTAAGAGTACACTTGCAATTCGTCAAATGCACAATTAACTTCCATTCTCAGCAGATGGCTCGACAGTGCACCTTTGCCATTTATATATCTATATGCAATCTTATATTTACATATGCATTTCTAAGAGGTTCATTAAGTAATTTGACTAATTCAGACAGGTCTGCTCCAATTACACTGTGTAACCAACACAAAAATAAGAACAGCAATTCAGCCAATAATGCAGCACAGTTGGTTGCCTGCACTATATGAAGCTAATTCAATGTCCGGTTATGACGTTGACTACGGCAACCTTAATTGCCAAAAGACAGAGACATCGACAAATTAGAGTACAGGAGGATATTCGGATAATAGTTTGTCTTTTATGGCTGACTGAAGACCAAATTATTCAAAGTTACATGCTCAGCCATTTTTATGCTATGCACTCCCATCACCTACTGTCCCCACAGCGTCGGATGCCCTTGGTGCTCTGGCAATGGCCCCTCCCTGTTTTTCCAGGATCTTTGCATTGAACAAATCGTTTTTTGAGCCTCTTGGCATAGTGCCATTTTCAGCAGCCTTTTGATAAAAATTTGGTAATAAATTAGTAATAAATTGTGTAATAGTGTGTAATAAATTAGGATTTGTTACACCCAAAATCTTAATTTTAAGTGAGATTGAATTCCGCAATGGGGGAGGTCGTTTTAATATAAACTAATTTGATAATGCTTCCTGTATTAACACCCGATTCTCATAGAATTTCATCTTATCTCTTACATGGTGTTTCTTTTCTTGTAATTTGTTTTTGCAGAATTCACTGTGCCTTTTTTCTTTTGGTTATCTGCATTGTTGGATGCATGGTGCTTCGGGCTAAAACATAATTTTGTAGGTAGTCTTTTTGTTAACTGCAACCAGAGCAAATTAATTAGGATTTATTGCATACTTAACCTGTTTTACATAAGTATTTTTGTGAATTGGTTGTAAGTTTCACAGACAACATCTGCATTTGTCTTACGAAAAATTATAGTTCCAATTTATTCTTAGCGAACGTGCCCCTTAATTGATCAATTATACTTTCACCGCAATGCATCTGTAAATTTAGCTTTGTAAGTGCCAAATCTACTGGTGTTACCGAATGCATTTGTCAACTTGTGCCCATAAAGACAGATTAAATGACTGTCTGTTCATTTATGTAAATTGAGCTAAATTCATTATTAATTAAATAATTAATTTGGCATATTTAATTATAGTGAATTTATTATTAATCCCCTTATATAAATTAGCAAAACTTAACAAGACCATTGTAATAAACTTCAATATATCCACTGCATTTAGTGTTTATTTAAATACAACACGTTTTTTTTTCTTTGCAAACAAACACATTGAGTTGAAACAGAAAATCTAGTATATCAGGTGTCTCCATTTCCACCAGTTCATTTGTTAAAAGTGAGCAGCCATGGAACTAGTTAGTCATGGGTTTGCTTCTCTGACTGATGTACCATGCACACAGTATTGTACCTGTATTGAGAATTTATGTAAAGAAAAGCAAACATAGACACAGAGAGAGAGGTTAAACCAATATGGGCATGGACTAAATCAGTAGATGATGCACTAGCTTCGTCAAAGAGCAGTGGTACAAAATGACAAGATTCCTGAAGCCAGGTCCCAGTTTGCTGGATGTCTCACCTTGATTTGTCACATTTTACATTTAAGCACATTACATTCAAACATTTATTACATTCAAACACCCATCACCACTTCACATGACCGGAGTAGATTAGAAGAAGAGTATAAAGCAGAAGGAATTGTGTGAAGCTTGTCTGATTATTCATTCAATTATTATTTCAATCTGTTTTGGGGGGTAGGGGGTTAATACATGAATTTTTTTTACGCTAGTGTTATAATTATGTGCACCCCCTCCCCACCATCCTGCAGCCTTACCTCTTATTCCCCAGCTCATTTCCTATCATCTCCAATCAGTGGAGCTCAAACTCTGTCATCTGCCCCCTTTCCTTCTCTGGCTCTCCCTCACTCAGTGTCTGTTTACCTCCCTCTTTCCCCCTCTCTCACCCTCTCATTTGCTTTCTCTATTTCACTCTCACTGTGCCTCCTTGTCACTTGCTCTCTGTGTCCATACCACATCCCTTCTCTGTTTTTCTCTTTCTTAGAGGAGATCTTTGTCTATCTACACATTTTTCAAAGGCTTAGCGTGTGTAGGGTGAATGATGAGAGAGCCAAGACTGAAACTTTCACTTATTTATTAAACAATGAACTCTTAAATGTGAATGGGGGGGGGTTATTGTTTGGTTGTGAGGATTAATGTGCTGTGAGGTGTTCATAACCATTACCTTTCATTGACACACACCTCCAGTCACAGCTTCATCTGCCCACTAATGTTGTACATCACCTCTCTTCCCCTCATCTCTCTCTCTAACTATCTATCTCTCTTTATGTCAATTCAATTGAAGTTTGCTTCATTGGCATGACAAAAACAATATTACAATGATAACAAACACTATAGCATATACCAATAAATTAAAAAAATCTCAAGAATAATAAAATAGATCTCTCTATGTCTCTTCTCTCTGTGTTTTACTCTCACTGTGGTTCTGTGGCTGGTGGCTGGTTGTATTAACTGTTCAATAATCATGAGTGTGGCTGTGAGAGCCATGTGGTTACATGTGGAGTCTCATAGTTAGAGCTCAGGATGGGTCTCCTCCCCTCCCTCCCATCCATCACCACACAGACAGGAAAGAGAGACAGCGAGGGGTCTGCCTCCTGCAGAGCCTAAACACACCTTCCAAAGTCACTACACATTGCCAGCAGCACTTTTATATAACACCAGGAAAGACAGTGAGTAGTAAGGATGTATTTGAAGAGTGTTTTTCCAAAACTCACTCAAGTCCCTTGACTAAAAGCTTATTGCATGGTTGATAATACAATGTTCTTTGTAACTGAATCCAAGCAAGGTGCTGTGGATGTGTGCAGCGCCAACTGCTGACTAGTCTACTACACTGCAATACGAACCTTGTTTCTGGTAATTTAATGATTACTTGAGACCGTAATGATTGATTGATGATTGATTGCTTGATGACTGATAGCTTCAGAATGTCATCCATTGACCCCTAGGGGTTGGAGGACGGAACTGCAGGTTCCTGACAGAGGTGGTATAAAACACATCCCCTTATGTATAAATAAGGCATGGCTTGGAGTGGTTTAGTACGCACAAAAAATATTAAAAGGCAAAATGATAAAAAATTCAAACAAACATAGCAAAAAGCCTGTTAGCTTGAGTCAAGGTTAGGTCAAAGTAACATTAGCAATGAAGGGTAAGATAAGAAAGATGTAAGTTAACAGTGTTAATGTTAGCTAGCTAGCTAACGTTAATGACTTAACTTAACAAGCTTGTAAACTAATGAAATACAGTACATTGTTGTAGTGAGCTAACGTAGCTAGCTAGCTACCAAGATGAGTTACCTAACGATGCATAGAGACAGATTGCTATCAGAGTTTGTGGGGCTCGTGCCAGGAGCTAGAACCCATCGAGGGCCGAGCAGGTTTCTGTTGAACAAATGAATAGTGGAAGAAGTAATGGTGTAGTAGTTGCAACAAAAACCTGCATTGCCCTCGATGGAATGAGTTTGACACCTGTGAGTCAAATTAATAGTGGTTGGTAGTGCTTGAAAAGGCAGAAAAAGGCAGAAGTTGTATAAACTGGCTGCCTAACTAGCAATACACATTTCTGGGTACGTTAGAAAACAATTCCACTAAGTTATTGAAATCTTTTGATCTAAGAAAATGAGTCCTGTTGCTTTAGCAAACTCCCACACAGGCTTTCTGATCGATTGCCTGGACATACATTTTTGTAACTTGACAGACCTGCAGATGAGCTGTCGCATCTTTTTGGATTTAGAATCATACAAATGAGAAGTTCCGGTGCTGAACTAACAATGATTCTTGTTTATGCAGCATGTCTTTTGGTGAATTAATATGGAACTTGTTTCAGAAGTGACAAGGATTTACCCATCCGTATACATGATATATATGCAAGGTTGTTAGCCAATCAGAATCGAGTATATATATGCACAGAATATGATGTTATATTTTATATATGTCCTCTGTCTTGTAAGGATTTAAAAGGAATGTGTAATTTCTGCATATCTTCCATAAAAGTTATTTTTAATGCGTAGGAAATTTAATTTTCAGGAAGGTTTCAGTAATTGCTAAATGTAATTAGATATACAGACCCTATTTTTACATATTTCTGTTCCTTTGCAAAGTGGACATGGAGGCACATGTTGTAGTTACTTCTCTCGTTTGATTTATCGAATAGTGAAACTGCTGCTGTGTACGGATTAATATTTATTTAAATTTGAATGCAGTTTTGTGATGTATTAAGGCTGAGCAAAGTCTGAACAGAAAACAAATAGATTTGAGAAGGAGGAGGTTTTACCATGTAAGATCAAATACTTATCTTTGTAATACAAGAAATAACTTTCCTTTCACTTTCCCCAATTTGGAATCACAAATTGTGACTCTTGAGTCACAAAATTGTATCACTCGCCTGCATGTCAGTGCCTATTTTCCCACACTATAGTAAGATAGTACTACAGGAGCTGTCACTGTTTGAAGGTGTATCTCTCACTGATGACAACTGGTAGCTTGTGGTCACCTGGCAGGTTGTTGGGGGGAATTGATGTAACTCTAACCAGAGGTCCCCTGGCTGACAAAGCCAATTGTGTCCGACAGCTGTGGACGCTCAGTCTCAGTCATAGTCGGCCAATGACACAGCCCAGCTTTGGAAAGCACCTTTTTCCGAAGGAACTATTTGGGAGTCCGTAAAGACCATTTCAAATCTAATCAGTCTTCATTTTTTAATATGCTCACACTATATCCATATCCAGCAATGCGATTCCTAATAGTCAATGTGACTTTGGGTGAATGGACACAATACACATCTCGTCATATCATAAACATAAAATGATGTGCCAATTAATGCATTTCTGACTATAAATGATGTGTAAATTATGATCCGCAGCTCTGTAATTTCACGTGTTGCTGAACAGTCGACCTCTGGCTAATGGCATGTATTCGGTCATTAGTGGAGGTGAGTTTTTAATTACACTTGATTAGTACTGACAGCGCATTGCAGAGCTGGTCGAAACCTAGCACACATGCGTGTAAGATGCAGCCCTCCATGTTTCTGAGGGAGTCGAGTGGGTGTCACGCCCTGTTTATAGGGATCACAGCTGTATTGGCAGCTTGGGTTTTTGACGCCACCACACCACACGGGCGCCTGGCTGCTCTTAGATGGAGATCATGCAATTAGTGCTTGGGAGAGACACGAGACAGCTGGTTGAAACTTGACCAAAGTCATTTTCACCACAATTTGCCAATTCATCTGTTCACACAAATATGCAATGGCTGAGTTCTGTACCCCAAACTCAGAAAAAAGGTACCTATTAAACTACAAATGCTTGCCACTGTGGCAGTACCCCTGTAGGGTACTGAATTGTACCTATAGTCAGAAGCACATAATTGTACCCTTGCGAGAAAAATAATGTTGCTTGCAGTACAAGCCTAATTTCCAAGATGCCTGCCAGCATGAATAAGGATTCATTACGGTACCTTAGTACATATCTGTACCTTTCCTCAATTTGACCTTTTTCACAGGGAAAAGATACAAAACTTATTAACATTATACTGCCTCTCATCCAGACCGTCTAACAGAATCTGTCTCCTGCTCCAGTTGCTCCTATTGTGGACCCGGTGTTCCAGGATGTACGGTCGCAGAGCAACCAGCCGTTGACCCTGCGCTGCGCGGTGCAGAAGGCCAACCCGCCACGCATTACCTGGACCTCCTGGCTGATGAACGGGCGACCCGTTCGCTCGGACGTCTCAGGTGCCCAGGACACCTTGCGCATCGACAGCCTGAGGCCCGGCACCAACGGCACGTACGTGTGCAACGTCAGCAACGGGATGAGCTCCTCCTGCATCTTCAATGTGTCCGGTCAGTGCCTCTCATCTCACTCGTGAAATTTCACATGGGCGAGATCTGTGTCGATTTCAAACATTTATGGTAGTTCATCCACAGTGATTCTGAAACTGACACATTGGCGCCAATTGGGCCAACATCATTTTAGGGGATTTGAAATGTGCGGCAGGGTGGTTTTGAAACCCTGTTCTCGGTGTATACCATGGAAAATAATATTTATACAAGCGCTGCCCTGGAGGCTTTGAGATTAGTATATTTCCCCGCCTGTAGTGTTATAAAAATGCTAATTAGGTTTTCTGTTTTTTTGTCTGTTCACCAATGATTCCCTTCCCAAACAAGCTTATAGACCCTATATGGTAGAATCAACAAGAGGGAAAAAAGCTTAAAAAACAGCACTCAAATTGGACACCTTTTAAATGTATTTGTAATAATGCACTATTAGTTATATATACCTTTAGAGTTGAGAACGTTCACCAACGTGGTTTTGGGATCAAAAGGCAAACATCTCTAGAAAAGTGTACAAGGCAAATAAATGAATCACAATACATGTACAGACAAACTAAATATATGTATAATATTTTGTAACACTGGACGTTCCCATTCCAACATATATTGGGACAATTTAAGATATTTTTTAATATATTCAGGTGTACTTTGAATATGTAGTATAATTATATATAGTATACTAGAATATATATTATAGAATATATAATTTCTTATGGGAAGATATTTTGTTTGTTAACATGTTTTGCAAAATAACTCTTAGCACTCTTTTCAGCTATCTACTTTAGCATGGCTATGTGGCCATTTTTTTTTTGTACAACAGAAGTCTTTTTAAATATCAGAACTTCTGAAGCACTGAACACTGCCTCACATATAATGAGTTTTTGCTCGGTGTGTTCAAACAAATGCTCCTCTGAATCCATTCATGTTTATTTATCTCAGAATTCTTTCATTTGAAATCATATTCAAAAATAATATTGAAAACAGACTATTCTAAAGGAACTATCTAGGTAACCTGTCACTACCGAAACATTCACTAGGAGTATGGACTGCAGGTTTTACAGATTTTTTATATTTGCAGTCATGAAATTATACACATATTATTTCGCTTAGAGAATAGAGCAGAAGGCCTTAGCAGTGAATTCTTCCAACAGGCAATTGTATTGGTCCTACAATTGGTCCATTCAAAATGTGACATGTGTGCCATCGAAGGAGAGTTCAGGAGGAAAGACTACATGATTGCAAGTTGATTGAATGATTTCATGATTGCAAGACTGCAAGTTTTGGTTTATAATACAAAACATAATAACCAAATAATAATTGGTAGATATAAATAATTTTGACCAGACAGACACTTTCTGTCTCAAATTCAAATATAATATATGTTATATAATTGATATATTATTATAAATATTATAAAATTAGTTTTATTTCCATGATTCTCTCTCCTTCTTTCTGTCTCTCTGCTCCTTCTTTCTGTAGCTCGGCCATACAACCCAGAATTCTACTATGATACCCCCAACCCCATCCGTGTCCAGAAGGGAAACACCTACTCCTACAACCTGCAGTGGACTCAGAAGGAGCCAGCTGCAGTGGACCAAATTATCGGCTACTGGATTAACTGCCAGGTGAGGGGTTTGAATATGACAGCCCACACATCCACACTGGCCACAGGTCTGACAGGGCATCTCACCCATTTCCTGATGAGCTGGACCCATGGCACACACACACACGCATGCGCGCACGTGCACACACTCACACACAAACACGCATACACAAGTACGCATACACACACACAAGCACACGCGCGCACACACACACAAATGCACACCCACACAACCGTGTGCAGCTTTGAGGGAAAGTTGATTTGGAGAGTGGATGCAATCTCTTTTTCCTGCCATCTCTTTCTCCCTATCTATTTATTTCTCCCTCTGTCTCTCTCTGTCTCTCTCTTTCCCTCTCTTCCTCTCTTCCATTCCTTTGGGTACACTGAGCATCTGCAGGATGAGGTCCCCCCCCTTCGCTCACTCACACACACTTTCTCCATCCCTGCTATTGACTGTTGGTGCAAGTGAAATAAGTGAAATAAATAAAAGTGCACACTAGTAATTTGAGCCGGGGGTCAAGTGAAGCTGTGTAAGGAGCGGACTGCTGATTGATCTGAGCTTGTACTGCAGCTGCTCTCTGAGCAGCTCGCTCCCTCTCTCCTTCCCTCTCTCCATCTCTCTCTCACTCCCTCTTTCCCTTCCGTCCCTCCCTCCCTGCTTCCCTCTGCCACCTTCCCCCACCCGGCTCTAATTGATCACAGGAGAACCAACAGCTCAATCTACTGTGAAACCAGCTGCTCTTTCTTCCCCTGACATATCAAAACTCTCCCTCACTCATTCAAATGCATATATTTATATATTTTATATTTATTCAATTCTTCTTATCTCATACGATTATTCAACAAAAATATGAATTTAAGGTTGTATTACTGTTCGTATATTTTGACAGATCCATACAAACGTATTTCCTTATTTTAAGTAAAACAATAATGTTAAAAAATTATAATAATAATAATGAAAATATATTGTGGCGTCCCCAAGGGTACACTCACTACCTTTCAGAGGGGCGTAAAGTGCAATATGATAATATCAGCATATATATATATAAAATAAATCCAAAATATAAGTTCCGTTGTCCAGTCCGTAACAATTCCAAGTAATCCAATCCAAACACAAAACATATATAAACTAAAAACTCTCTCCAAAAATAGATGTTATATGCATAAAGGTATAACTATATAAACAACAACAACAATAATAATAATAATAATAATAATAAAGGAATAAAATATATTGTAAGAGAAAGTCCCAAAAATTATTTCAGACAGTCTTCTTGACATGAACTCTCATGCACTGTTTCGTAATGATTCATTAGAGTGAAGTCCTATCAGAAACACCTTGCTGTGTTGTAATAGTCTTTGATTTCTTGCCATGGTGGCTAATTATCCAGTAACTGTTAATGATGCAAGATTAAATGCTGCCTGAGTGCTTCATGTCCTTGCGGTACGTGGTTACTGTGACCCGCCCTGTCCCATCCACCCTTCCAGCAGCATATTATCCAGTCTACTAGGGGGATTGTGATAGCTCGCCCCGTGCCCTTATGCCAAGCACATGTGCATCTGATCTTCCGGGCCCCTGAAGTTATGGGGTGGACGCCTTGGTGTGTAGCAGGTGAAACTAGGCCTGGAACATGTGTCATAACTAAGAGGGGTTCCCGTTGAAATAGTTTTGGCCTAGAACATTTATGCAGTGAATGTTAACACTGACTCATCATTTGACATTTTGACATTCTGATCAACATTCAGACATTCTGTTGATCAGATCCTTTTCATTACCGACTTGGTTCACATTACCTACAGCGTGACTTTTGAAATTAACGAAGGGTTTATAAGTAAGGGGCGCACCATGTACATCACTATATTTTGTTATGGCTGTTTTAGAATACTACATTTTAGAATATTTAGTTATAATATTGTAGCGAGCGTGCGCGAGGTGATGTAACACCTGCTGCGTTGCAAAAATGGCTATGCGAATATCCACTTTATTAAAAGGCGATAAATATCCGTGTTCCATACACCGCACAGCCCCGGATAATATCTGGCGATAATTATCCGTGTTCCATACACCGCACAACCCCGGATAATATCTGGCGAACTTTGCTGGTACAGACGCGTCCTGCAAAGGACACGGCAGACAATTAAACTTCTTCACTAGTCAGCACAACAACCAGGAAGCAAACTCAGTCAACAAAACACTTGATCGATGACGAACGCTTTTGCCCTGAAATTCAAGGGACTACACTAAACAATACAGGTATACTGGTCGCGGTGGCTCCAACATTTAGCACACCGCGACCAGCCAGCTAACACATAAACAAGGCAACATTAACACATATAACAAAGTTAAACAACACAAGTAACTCAGTTACACAGGGGGAATGAACAAACACACAAATACGTTCCCCCATAATGCCCCGCGCACACATTTCAATTAGCGACCCACTGGATCGCTACAATATTTTAACATATCTACAACAAACAATAAACCTTTTTTTTCTTCTTTGCTACAAAAAAGGGGAAAAAATTGAGAGGGTGCCAAGAGCACCCGTTTGCTGGTGTTGTTAAGCAACAGCTTGCCCCAAGATGTTTACCCCCGGCCCCGTTAGACGCAGGTAAAACAAACCTCACGAGCGCAAAGCATTTGTTCCTGTACTCGGGTATTACTGTTGGCAAAGTATGCTTTATGCTTTGCTACCACTAGAACTTGAGAGGAATGAGAAACGTGCGCTGGAGCCTTTATTTCCACTCAAACAAAGATATCAGCTATTCATAGAGATCTGGCCGGGAGCGAGTTAAGTAAAAAAAAAAAAAAAAAGTATCCTGATGAATTATACAGAATGAAAGGATTCACGAGGAGGAGAGGATTAGTAAGGTTTCTTTTTGTGGCTGAATAACAAATCTTCCCCACTGTATGAGGCCACCTTAAGTATACGTCTGCTGGGACTATAGACTTTAACATTCTGTACAATTCCTGTGATGCATCAACTCCTCAACGTGTGGATTTGTTCTTGGGGAAAAAAAGGTCTGTAGACGCATTGCGTTGATACCAGTAAATGTTTTATGAATGTAGCCTGGAGATACGGCAAGTAAGAGATTAACGTGAAGTGGGGATGGTGTGATTTTTACACAATTCGTTCCAATCATAATAAGATAGAAGGGAAATTCAGCAGCGTGTGGGTTCTCCCGGGGCCAGTGAAAAACTCCAGGGTGTGAGGTATAGTGCCTGTGTAGTATACGCTGCCTGTGTAGTATAGTGGTTAGGGAACTGGGCTTGTAACTCAACAGTTAAAAATTCAAACAGCAGGTTTGATTCCCAGGTGGTGGCACTGCCATTGTACCCTTGAGCAAGGTACTTAACCTGAGTTGCTTCAGTAAATATCCAGCTGTATAAATGGATTGCATGTAAAGTCATTTAATCTGCTCTGGATAAGAGCGTCTGCTAAATGCCTGTAATGTAATGAACAGGTACAGGTAACTGTTAAAATAAAGGAAACACTTTATTAAATGAGGGATACAAAGTACATTGAAAGCAGGTCCTTCCACACAGGTGTGGTTCCTGAGTTAATTAAGCAGTTAGCATCCCATTATGTTTCGGGTCATGTATAAAAATGCTGAGCATGGCCAGTTGCCTATTAGTATGGCTACCATGGCTACAAGAAGAGATCTCTGTGACTTTGAGAGAGGGTGATTGTTGAGCAAGTCTTCTCAACATTCTGATGGTTCACAATTACCAGTAGCTAAGGTGATGTTTGCCTGGAAGTCTGAGTGAAAGGTGCAACTGTGCTTGTAATGCGATGGTTGCAGTTTTCGATTCCCCAGTGGGGCGTTGCCGTTGTACCCTTGACCACGGTACTTAACCTTAACTGCTTCAGTAAATATCCAGCTGTGTAAATGGATTGTATGTAAAGAAAAAAAAAGTGAACTGCGTCATTCACTCTGGATAAGAGCGTCAGCTAAATTCCTAAAATGCATGTGTGACTTCTCCAGCAACAAAAAGGGCCCTGGAAATTGTCTTGCAAACATGTCCGGCCAACTCCCGTCCTGAGGGGTCCGTCCCAAGAGGCTCATTTTGACTTGGTTACTTTGAGTCACTTTTTAGCCACCCAATTTTGTCGTGTGCTCTTGTTGTGTGGGAGGAGAGCCAAACACGACTGTGAGAGCCGCCAGTACTCTTTACCTCTCAAACTGCAAACTGCAGTCGCCTTTATTTACCTCAGCCATCGAATTCATCAGATGTGCGCAAACTAAATTGAAATGCCATATTTACATAGATTGGGTCTCACATTTTATGTCCCCCCTTCCATATGGATGTGTGTCTTCATTACATGCTATTAAGTCTATATAGACACATTTGTGTTATTTCATACTGAAAATTTGAAAACCTCAATACTGTCTGTAATACCTTGAATGCAAAAACAAAAATACAGTACAATTTTTTTCTATTTTTAAAATGTTCTTATATTTATATGTGTATATAATCAGTATATGGATCCATCACTCACCACAAGCTACACATGACTTCAGGAAAGGCACTGCAAATAAATAAAATCAAGCAATCTTTTCTACTCTTAATTTATGCAGTTTTAATTTCAAAGTATATAATATGTATATACCTTTAGACAGGCACGGAAAAAATCCTTAATAAAGTAACGTATGTTACGAACATTAAAATATGTTCAATAATATTTTATTGATAGTTAATTTCAGACTGTCTATCTATCGATGTGAATTCTCTTTTCATAAGTGCATATTGATTTTGCAGTATGTGCTGGCTTTTTTGTCAGCTTAAAACATAGCCTGTCTGTTACACATGAATACACCAGTGTCCATCTCATTCCTGGAAAATCACAGTGTGAATGGATGCCTTTTAAAGGTCGTGGGTCAATGCAAATGAACTGTGTAAAATGAATATTCGAATGCATTACAGTGAAAATGTGTTACATCCAAATTAGCAGATCCTGATTTAGCTAGGGCTCCAGGAGAAATCCCTGTGGAGAAACTGAGTTCACACTGTCTCTCGCCCTCGACAATGAGCCTGATGTGCCATGCATACAGTATATTCAGACATCTGTAAACCCTGCCTGTATGCATAATACATGCAAACCTCCACATGCATCCCCCCAACACATGCACACACAAATAGCATGCCCTCGCCCGCATGACATACACACACAGTTTAAACACAAAGAACACACACTGATACCCATGCATTCTGTGTACACAAACACACAATCAATGCATGCACAAATGCACATGCACATACACACACACACACACACACACACACACACACACACACACACATACACCTGCACACATACACACACACTGCATACACACATGCACACATTTACACACACACACACACATGCACACCCACACACTACATACACACATTCCCTCATATATTCAAACAGCAGGTCTGACACTCCCCCACACCCCCACACAGTCCAGTGCTTCAGTCATTACATGCAGTATGTCATTATCACCTACCATTACTCCATGCCTTTACCCCAGCACCCTCTGTCTCTCAAAACCACTGCCTATCAATGTTCACTGGACCTCCAGTCCAGAGTACATGGCAGTTAACGGAGATATTGACTGTGACGAGTCAATCTCCACTGGCTCTCGGGTGCCTTTGTGGGGGTGCGCACATACCAGAGTCCCCATGCAGACATAGCGTGGTTCCTGACCTCCCGCCACCCCCTCTCTGCTGGCCAGCTGGGAACAGATGTGAGGCAATAGGTGTCACAGGAGGAGATGTCTATATTTAGAGATGTGAACTCTTCACCTCTCTGCTCAGACCCATTACAACACACACAAAGACAGGCAGCCTCCCTCATTCACTCACCTGCTCACATCCCGAGCAAGTGGAGAGATAGACAGAGAGAAAGAGGGCAGCCAAGTAGGTCATAGAGGTGGTGGAGAATGAAAAAAAAAGCTGAGACTGTAGATGCGGGGCAGCTGCTGATGATTGTGGTGATGATGATGATGATGATTATGATGATGGTCATGATTATTAAGGTAGTTGTAGGAATTTCCAGTGTATGTACATTTACATTTTGCATTTTAAACATTTAGCAGATGCTCTTATCCAGATCTACGTACAATATGTGCATTACAGTAATACATGGTAGGAACAATCATAGTTCGCACATGAGATCAGTGCAGTAATACGGCAATAAACATCATTGTTGGCAGCTGCATACCATACCTGTCAGACCGGGAAAGAAAAGGTTAGTCTTTTTTTTATATATACAAAAAGCAGTATTTGACATGTAGGCAATGGTGATGACAATTGGCTTGATGTACAGAATTCAGTGGTAGTGGAGTCCGAAAAGGTTGGTTTTGAGTCTCTTGTGGAAGATGGCAAGTGATTCCGTGGTCCTAACCGAATGCGGAAAATTGTTCCATCACTGAGGGGTCAGGACAGAGAAGAGGAGAGACCACGAGGAGCGGCTGCCGGGCACCCGGAGAAGGCAGAACAGAGGGGTCTGGCTGGGGTGTATGGTGTGATGAGTGTCTGGAGGTAGGGGGGAGCAGTTCCTCTAGCCGCTTGATAAGCCAGCATTGGTTTTGATGCATGCTGCGATGGGGAGCCAGTGCATGCGTGAACTTGAGTTGATTGAACACCAGACATGCGGCAGCATTCTGGACTAGTTTCAGTGGCTTGATGGCACAGGCCGGTAGGCCTGCCAGCAAGGAATTGCAGTAGTCCAGACACGAGATCACCAGGGCCTGGACCAGGAGTTGTGTGGCCTCTTGGGTGAGGAACGGTCAGATCCTCTGGATGGAGGGAGAATTGGCAGGTCCGGGTGATTGCTGCGATGTGGCCCGAGAAGCACAGCTGGTTGTCCAGGGTCACTCCAAAACTCCTAGCAGACTGGGACGGAGACACTATGGAGCCTTCCATGGTGATTGAAGCATCAATCATCAGGGAGCCCTTCGCTGGGAGAAAGAGCAGCTCAGTCTTCCCCAGGTTCAGCTTCAGGTGGTGGGTGGACATCCAGGCAGAGATGTCTGCCAGGCATGCAGAGATACACTCCGGGACCTGGGTCTTAGAAGGAGAGAAAGAGTTGAGTGTCGTTGGCATAACAGTGATAAGAAAAACCATGAGCAGAGATGACCGAACCAAGTGATTTGGTGTACAGGGAGAATAGGAGAGGGCCTGGCACTGAGCCCTGCAGGAGATGGTGTGGGGAGAGGAGAGGGGTCCTCTCCAGGCCACCTTGTAGGACTGGTCAGCCAGGTATGAGTTGAACCATGTCAGTGCAGATCCAGAGATTCCCATCTCGGTGAGAGATGAGAGCAGGATCTGGTGATCCACGGTGTCGAATGCAGCTGACAAGGTAGGAGGAGGAAGAGGACGGAACTGAGTGATTGGGACTTCACCAATTGTAGAGTTTCAGTGACCGCGAGCAGAGCAGTCTCTGTGGAGTGGCATGCCTTGAACCCAGATTAGTTGGGATCAAGCAGGTCGTTCTGTAGGAGATAGACAGACAGTTGGTTATATATATTTCTTTGCACTTATGGCTTTAGAACAAATGTGACGTTGTGTCATATAATGTATCTTGCAAATCAAATCATTTTCAGATCAGAATCAAAACAGGAAGGCAATACATTGCTGAGGAGCAGGGATAGATGAGTTAGAGACCATTAGGGAAAACCTGTCAATCAGGGAACCCACACAACATACACCCACACACATGCGCATGCGCTCACACACCCAGACACACAACACTTTCACACGAACACAGAGGTGCGCACACACACACACACACTCACATGCACACATACACACAGGCACACACATAACCAGACACACACACACACTTTCACACACACAGACAGAGGTGCACACACACACACACACACACTCTCATATTCTGAGACACATATGTACACACATATGTGCACACAGACACTCACATGCACACATACACACACATGCACAAACAAAAGAAAAACAACAACACATACCGTATAAGCACCAATGCACAGTTACCAGCAAACATGCATAGATGCATGTATCCTGCTCCACTCTTCTGCACTACTACACCCACTGGAGCTCAGAGGCCCCTATATACACCTCCTTCCACTAGCATTATTGGAAAAACCTTTTTTTAGATCATGGTTGATTTATGCAATGGCCATAAACAATAGCTCAAAATATCCTTTGTGGCTTATGAGAGAACAGCAGTTTGTATAATATACAAGAAAAGGCACAATGTTTGTCTTAAAAACAATGCCTAGATTCTCTAATTTCACACGAGGAATACATTCTGGGAATCAATTCAACAGTTCACTTAGCTCCATGAGAAATGAGCTGTTTGAGTGGCGATTAGGACTTTCTCTTAACCAGCAGTTGTACTTTACATTCCCACACATGCTGAAGGAAGTTCCCCAAGGCCAGGCTGTATGAATGGGAGCAATGTTCAATGGAAAAGGGGAGAGAGAGCCACCTTTGATTTTCAACAAACATTTAATAAACTCAGCACATAACACCTTGAGCTCTTAAATCAGTGTAACTACTCCGGAAGATGGGGGAAAATATATTACAGACAGACTGCTGGATGCACAAAAGCACTTTGGCAAATGTGTTTTGAAATGTCTATCTCAGGTTGTTAAATAAAAAAGGCTCAAGGAGTCGTGTACAGATTTTTCTCTTTAAATTGTTTGTTGAAAGTCAATGGTGGCTTGTCCTCTTCCTTGTTGGTTTTTCACACTGTGACGTGAATTGAATCAACATGTGTCCTTCATGGGACAAATCTTGATGGAATTCAGGCCGGGGACGAGGATCTTCTTTGATTGCTGTGATGTGCATTCAATGTGTGTATATTCGCTGTAAAGCACCTTGAGTTGCATTCATTTGTATGATAAGGCGCTATATAAATAAATAAATAAATAAAATAAATGTGAGGTGTAATTCGGTAATAGTTTTCTTGCCTTGAAAGCAATTTATGGAGCGGTAGTTTTGGCAAACTGGTCATTGCTTCATCTGGCTCCAGCATATGTAAAATGGTTAATGTTGGCTTCTAGTGCAGTTCTGTAGACCCTGTTAGCTGGCACCATTAAATCACCACAGTAGCTTCCAGCCAAGTCCATGTGTGGTTACTGTGTGGTGATTTGATGGTGCAATTCTGAGCCAACAGGGTCAATCAGGAGTGGGGAAGAAAGAGCAGCTTCCTTTCCTCATGTCTTGTTTTCCTTAAGCCATGCGATATCACCCCCTTCCCCCTCCCACACCACCCCCCCTTTCCACAACCCATGCTGGCCAGTGGTCAGGAAGCATTCACACGATATGACGATGTATAGTTTTAGAGAGTTGTTAATGCATAAAATAGCTTGGCAGCTCATGTAGTAGAAGCAGAGACCCATGCGATATTTATGACCCAGGCTTGACCTAGTGCTAGATACTCTTGACAGTAGGCACAGTGGCTAATGTGGAGAGGCTGAATGGCCTGGTTTCATCATCACACATTGTTTTGGATGCATATTTAGTATTAGATCGTGTACCACTGTCTGCCTGACATGTTTTTAACAATTCCTCTTCTCTCTGGGGTTCTATCAGCCTGGCACAAGAAAAGGGATGGCGCCTGCATCCCTTTATTTGGTTATTTGGACATGTACCGCAGGAGTCCCCCCATCCCTTACCAGAGCACCATCTGACGCTTCATTCTCCCACCTGATTGCCGCGCCTGTCCTGCCTGCTGCACTTTATCACAGTGCAGTGAGGCTGTCTGCTCCCACTGCGCATGGAATTAATGACACGCCACCGACAGAGAGAACAGGGCAGAGCTGCGCAGTCACGGATTGGTGAACACTCGCGCACACGTCTCGCACACGTCGGTACACATGCTCGCGTTCCCCGCTCCCTATCCCGCCACCCTTGCAGTGAGAGGCTTGTTCAATCATTCATTCACTGACACAAAATACACACTCCTAAGCAACTATACACAACTATACACACAGTAAGACCCACAGCGCCCCCATTAGTTCTTACAGGTAACTGCCTAAATAGAGGAAACACGAGTAAATGAAGGGTTCTGGTGACTCTGTTATGGTGTGGGGTGCATTTTCCTGGCATGGTTTAGGTCCACTCAACCCCTTAGTGGGCAAGGTAAGCACCAACAAATACAAAGCCATTCTGAGCGATCACCTTCATCCTATGGTGAAGCATTTCTATCCTCATGGGAGTGGTCTCTTTCAGGATGACCATGCCCCCATCCACAGGGCACGGGTGGTCACTGAATGGTTTGATGAGCATGAAAAGGATGTAAACCATACGCCATGGCTGTCTCAGTCACCAGGTCTCAACCCAATTGGATACTTATGAGAGATTTTGGAGCGACTTTCGACCACCATCTACAAAACACCAAACTATCGAATTTCTATTAAGACGCTTTATGTTAGCGTTTCCTTTAATTTGGCAGTTACCTGTGTGTGTGGGGTGGATATGTGTGTGTGTGGGTGTGCGTAATTGAATGCACGATTGAACGAGGCACTTACAGAACAGTGGAAAAGCACTGGATAAGTGCACGTTCCCTAATTGCAAACGGCAATTCCGTGTTGAAGTCCAAGAGCCACTAATGTGTTTATATAGCCTACTTCCCCGGTCTATGGCTGATAACCGTCTTTACCAGGGACCTAATTAGACACATAACAAATGTGTTTGACCCCACTAGGCGGGTTAACAATGTATCTGCTTCACGCTGCCGTAATCCTCAACAGCTTTACCGTGGGCGAGACAGAGTGAGAATGTAGCAGGAACGAGAAAGGGTCAGTCACATGTGAAACCCTCCTGCACATCAGAGCTCCTCAAACGGCCCACGCTACAACATGAAGGCAAAATCGACTATTATTCACCAGAGCCAACATAATATCTGTTGACATGGCCACATCACATCACATGGCCACTTATCACCTTCTGAAATGGCCCTGAAACCTCATCTCAGCTATGTGACCCTGTGCACTCCCATACCAAAAACAATTGCCTTTACGATTGCCTTATATGAACGAATGAATTTCTTTAAAAAATGCATTTAGATTATATAAATTCTTGTGGCACCAATTCATTTTTGTCTTTTTCATACATTTTTCCGACATTGCGTATAAGGTGTATGTACTTTCTCATATATTCCTCATACATGCCTTCCCTATATATTGTTACATGAATACATTGTAAAAAAATATTTTATTCATATTTTCTTTGGCATGGGTGTCTCTGCATATGTGTGTGCAACTCAGTGTCGCTCTGTTTCACTGTGGCGTTATATCTCCTGTTCTCTCCCTGCCCCAGTCCATGTCTTCATTTGCGCAGCAGAGGGAGACGGTGTTATCGAAGCAGATCAACGTGAAAGAGCCGCAGAAGGGTGATCTGTTGTCTTACACACTGACGGACCTGCGCATCCCCATGGGATATGAGATTTGGATCACAGCCGTCACCATGTACGGCCAAGGAGACCCTGCCTACCGTATCATCCGCTATTCTGAGCGTGAGTACCAAACACCTTTCTGATGCCCTCTCCAACATGGCCACCACCCTGCCATTCCCTGTCACTGAACACCAAGTCTCAACTCAATCTCTGATTCAGTGTCTGGATAACCTTTTTCTGGCCTAAGCTTCCTGCAATCTGATTTGTGGCAGCATATTTCTGATGATTTCTGATTAATGTGGAATGTGGTTGGCTGGGGTGGTTCCATTTCATGCGTCTACTTTATCAGAAGAAGTAACTGACTATTGGTTTGTTAGCGAAGCACAACTCCGGACGTTAGGCATACCACATTGGAGTGAGAAGTTTATCAGGCTCATACAGTTCACTGCCAAATTAAAGTCCCGCCCAGCTGGGACTCTCCTAGCCTGGTCAAGGGCCATTTGAGTATGTATGTGTGTGTCCCGGAGTTACCAAAGTGCTGCCTTTATTTTGGCAGTTACCTGTAGTTGAGTCTGACAAGTGTGGCGACTAAACACAACCCCCCCACAGAATGCCTGACTGTGCTTGCTAATCAAGCCAGACTGTCATAGAATACCTGGGCCATGCTTGTGACTGCGACTGTGACAGGTCAGCTGTCTCCATTTTCAAATCATAGTCACATACATTTGTAATGTTTCATTCAACCACTGAACCATCATTGGCTGGGAAAACCACTGGTTTATATGACATTGACTTTTGTCACCAGTGGTTATGCTACAACTGGAGAGGTGAGAATGCATTCCAAATCCCAGAGCATGTGTTCATTTGACTTTATCAGAGTTGTGAGATTTTCAGTAACACGGAATGTGTGCGCTGCTCACACAGTGGAATAGCCATGTTGCTTGGCACTTTAATTCTTTTCCTTTTTTTCCACAGCCTACACTTACCTCAGACCATCAGGTGAGTACAAATCTCTCCATTTCTCCCTCCATCTATCTATCTCTCTCTTTCTCTCTCTCTATCTATCCCTCTCTCTCTCTTTTTCTCTCTCTCTCTCTCTCTCTCTCTCTCTCTCTCTCTCTATATATATATATATTTCCAGCTCATCTCCTTTTATCTCTGTTAGCAGTAATAGCACCTTTTTGCTTTCTCTGTCTCTCTTTCTTTTTCCCTCTCTTGCTTCTTCTCTTTTTGTAACTTTATTGCTCATTACTTTTCTGTCTTAGATCAGAAGAAATAAAATTAAACAAGTTAACAAATTAAAATGTTAAAATTACTTCAAAAGAGCCCACTAGACTAAATGGTATATACAGTGCTGATTGTAAGAGATCATTCTTTTTATAACAGTTTACAATGGACATCAACAATAGACATTGTCTCCCTGTATGTGTCCCTAATAGGTGGAGCAAGATATAGGTGGAGCACTTATTAACGAGTGCTCCATAATAATTTGATCATCTTGCTTTCAAACTCTGAGTCACCCTATGGTTTCTTAAAATCACATGGTCTGGAAGAGCTGCTTCAGTGTGTGTATCAAATTCATATGGTCAGCATGCAAGACTTAATTTTCACTTTTTTCCTGCTAAAAGAAAGCTCTCTAATTCTGTTCTCCCTCTCCCTCCCTGTCATTTCCTTTCCATACCTTCTCCACTCCTTTCCCCCATTGAATCCTTCTGTCTACTCCACTCACCCACATTCCCCCTCTCTCTCTCTGTCTCTCTCTCTTTCTCTGTCTCTGATGGCAGACCACGTGTGTGGCTTCGAGGACGAGAGAATATGCGGTTTCTCTCAGGATCGCAGCGATGTGTTTGACTGGACCCGGCAGAACCAACTGACGCAAAACCCCAAACGCTCGCCCAACACCGGACCTGACAAGGACCGGAGCGGTGCCAAAGAAGGCATGCAACCCATCATACCCCCTCCTGTCTTTTTCCTGTGTGTCCACTCCTAATATCCCCTTCCAGATTCCACACATCCTAAATAAGGATTCTAATGGCTGTTTGATAGCTAAAGGCAACACTTAAATGCCCATACAGATGATAATATACGCCATTTAGCTGACGCTTTTATCCAAAGCGACTTACAGTAGTGAATGCATACATTTTCAGTATATGTGGCCCCAGTGGGGATTGAACCCACAACCTAAGCGTTGCCAACGCTGTGCTCTACCAACTGAGCCACAGAGAACCACATGAGATGATGTGAACAAAGATAGATAGATAGGTAGAAAACGTTCTTGCCCTCGATAGGGAATTTGTCTTGCACATATGAAGCTCTGGCAAAACAGTACATAATAAAATGTGCATAGTACGTATAACCCAGAAATGACAAAATTACAAAAGACACACAGTACACAGATGCATGCATGCAGGTTCGACACGAAGTGGGATGTCTCAGTCAATCATTTTTGCTTGGTGTTTAGCAGTTTGATGCTGGTTTGGACAAATGTGGTTGCAAGCCTTTTTGTTCTTGATCGAGGGATCAGGTAGCGGTGTATTACCAAGTATATGATGGTCTGCCAGGTGTGTGATGTTGGAGAGTGATGTTTGTACAATTTTGCCTGTAGTGTTAGTTATTCTGCTCATTTTGCTTCTGTTCTTGACTGATAGTGCGCCTCCCCAGCATTTAATGTTGATGGTTAGGACACTCTGAATTAAACTGCTGTAAAAGAGCTGGAGTATGGTGTTGTCTACATTCTCCAGCTACAAGCTCTGTAGTTTCCGCAAGAAGAACAGTCTCTGCTGGGCTTTGGAGTATCAGGTGTCTGTGTTTGTATTCCATGTGAGTTTGTCAGCGATGACTGATCCGAGGTATTTGCTCACTCCGTCAATGTTGTTGTTATGGATTGTCACAGGTGAGTGGTTTTGTTCTTTGGATCGGAAGTCAATGATGAGCTCCTTAGTCTTATTGGTGTAGAGTATGAGAGAGTTGTCCATGCACCAGTTTGAGAAGGTTTCGATGTTGTTCCTGTAGGTGATCTCGCTGTTACCTGTGATCAGGCCAATCAGGGCTGCATCGTCTGCAAACTTGATGGGTGAACAGTTGTCATGATGGCTTGGCTTGTGCAATCATTCATGTACAGTGTGGAGAGTAGAGGTGAGAGCACACATCCTTGGTGGACCCCTGTGCTCAGAATGTGACATTCTGGTTTAATTTAATGGAGTGTGATATGAACATGTAAAACAGGGCATTGAGGTGAAAGGCACATCCTGGTTGCTATTTGCAGCAGCTGAAAATCACTTTTTCAGAGGACCTTTAAATAACTTTGATAAGATACAGGTAACTGCCAAATAAAAGGGGGGGGCACTCAAACGACCCTGGCCTGGGCTAGGCAAGTCCCTGGCTAGGAGCATCCTCTGCTACCAGCCATGGTACTGCACCCATTTAAAGGATCCCTCATTTACTGAAGTGTTGCCTTCGTTTTGGCAGTTACCTGCATATCAAAAGTGGCACATATGTACAACATTAAAAATGACCTAAGAATGACCTGCCCTTAGCCCACCCCCTAATTATATATTCTACTCTAAATATGAATGAAGGGCTCAGGGTCAGAGAACTCAAATCCCCTTTGTTAAACAGTGCACAGTCAGTGCATTTAAAAAATGTATATCATTACCTAAAAGGGCTTTTGCAGGAATTGGAACAGCTGTGCTATTTTCAAAAAGTGCAATTTCACCATGCATCATGTTTATATCACATTTGGGAACTTTATTGCTTCACATTTTTTTCCTAACAGTAACTGTTCTTGC
Organism: Aldrovandia affinis; assembly: GCA_029706075.1. Lineage (NCBI taxonomy): Eukaryota > Metazoa > Chordata > Actinopteri > Notacanthiformes > Halosauridae > Aldrovandia > Aldrovandia affinis. The sequence continues at coordinate 1,855,431 of JAINUG010000072.1, read as the reverse complement.
AAAGGGTAAGAATTCACACAGAATGTTGTTCCCCTGGTATGATGTCCCCATCATATGACATCATCATGTTTCTACTTTCTATTGTCTCATGCTGTCCTTCCTTCATCCCCAAAGTGTGTCTCTCCGCAGGTTACTACACGTACATTAACTGACCCCTAAGTTGTGTCCGTCCGCAGGGTACTACATCTAACCTTAACTGACCTCTAAATTGTGTCTGTTCGCAGGGTACTACATGTACATTGAGGCTTCTCGGCCAAGGCAGCCCGGGGACAGAGCACGTCTCCTGTCCCCTCTCTACAATGTCACCATCAAGGGTCCCAAGGGATCCAATCGCATGTCCTACTGCATCTCCTTCTTCTACCACATGCGCGGGAAACACATCGGTGAGCAATTGCACCGCTCTACGGGGCCTTCGCTTTACAACATTTAGCCGCCGCCTTTGGTTCTTTTTTTAAATGATTGAATAGAAATAATATCACAACACAATACAAGACATAAACACTGAACTAACAGAAAACAAGCACAGAAAACAAGGCCAGCACTGACCAGCACTAGACCAAAAACAAACAAAACTATGGAGATATTGGCCATTATTGTACAGGGTAGGCTATAGCCAAAATAGAAAGGCGAAGGCTAAGGTACAATTTCATACACAACCTGTTTTAATCCTTATGAACAATGTCCTTGGTTCTTTTTCCACAAAGACCTGCTGTCCTCAGCTGAGACAGATCCCTGCCCCTGTGAAAGCTTTGCTGCTTCCGCAGTGTGTGAGGAGCAACACTCTTCCCCGAGACCCAGAGCCATGTCGGTCCTCATGTCTGCCAGCTCTCTGATCGGGCTGAGCTCTCATTTACCTGATTAATTCCTCACATAAAATATGCTAAGTGAGCTGAGAGCAGTTCAAAATGTCCAATTAATTAATGATGGTTGGCCAATCAAATCCTTTTGAATAACGATCAGCGTACACTGGGGGAATCTCCAGGATGGGGCAATGGAGCAGCGGCTGCGCTTAGAGACATTCCAGGGAGGTCACAGGTTCGAGTGTCCCCGAACATGCTGGCGAAAGAACGGATCACCGCGGCCAAAAAAAAAGCCCTGCTCTCAGTTTTTTGAACGTTTGAGTCGTTTTGGATGAATTAGTCATTTGGAATCTGGGGTAAGAAAATACATTTGGTATAGCATCTGCGTGGTCTCCCTGGTGCGGTTGGAATGAAATGGCCCCTTTGATCCGCCCGTTCAACATATCAGTCATAAACATACAGTGAGGCTCTGCTTCCAGAGCAACAGTGGCACATCTGTCGCTCTGTGTGTGTGATTGAGGGAAGCCCTGCCGGCTTCATAACCCCCCCCAGTTTTTCTCTCCCAGCTGCTGTCCTATCCACCCCTCACTCCCCCCCACTCCAACCCCCCTCCACACACACACACATCCCTGCACATGTGCTTCAATGTTTCATGGGAAGCTGTCTGCCAGGCTGAAACCTCTGGCCCCCTACCCCCTGGAGAGTGCTGTCAGCTCACTCCTCGCCCCAATGACAAAGACTTCCTGCGTACCTCTTTAGTCAGGTCACTGCCTGTCTAACTACTTTGTGTCTGAGGTTATCGTCCTTACTGAACTTCTATACCTTCCCACCACACGTTGTGTGTATCATGCAGCCACAGGCTACCGCTAGTAACAGTGTTAGACTGGCACTTGTGATTGTGATAGAATCTGCTTGTTGAGAGGATGATGTGAAGTTAAACCCCCTCATCATGCTAGGGGTAATAGCCCAGGAGAAGGTACATGCAAAACAGCAGGGGGTGATGTCTAGGAGAGGCTCACAGCATCCGTCAAACGGATAGTCCCAGGATTGTCTTCAGTGCACATTTTCTGAAAGGTAACAGCCAAAAAGAAAGGTACGTTTTTTGAAAGGTACCAGCAGTGCTTTTAAAGGTACTGGTACCGGTGCTTCCTTCCTCCTTACAATTTCACATGGTTCCCATCCTCTTCCTTGCAAAGTTCTGTTGATGCTATTCTTTTGTGGGAGGGGTTGGCACCTCTCCGACGCGGCGTGCGCTCCTCCACGCCTGGTGGGAAGCAAGTGTGAATGATTTATGATTCCGCCTGACGCCATCAGTCATTTGTGAGGCGGTCCATCATCGCAAGGGCTATCAGACAGCTTTATCGAATGGATGGATCTTGCCATACATTCCGTCCATGCCAGCACTCAACAAATGATTTATCAGTCTGAGGGGCGTGCTTGAGAGGTCCACGTACTTACGTCTTTGAAACATCCCGTGCAGCATGAATGTAGCACGCCAACAGTGTCACACCACGCGTCCACCTGTAGTAACTGGGACGGAGAGCGAAAGGGTTTCGGGACATTGCTTTGAGAAGAGAAGAACCTCCAGGCAGGCTTTACACAAACTAGGCGGACTACCTTTTGGTCTCAACCTCGCCTCCATCCTGGGTCCTCAGCTCTACTTCTACCTCCTCCACTCTCCTCCTCCCTCCTCTGCTCCCTGCCTTGCCACAGATCACTTCTGCAGGCTATTATTAGCTAATCTGAACAGTTCAAGCTAAACTGCTAAGTGACTGGGCTGGCGTTGAAGTTGCTAGGAATGTAGAAGCAGGAGTCCGAGCTTCAGTGCTGGCTAACACACGGCCAGAATCAGCAGCTGAATGGTCTGATGAAGGTGGCTTTGTGGTTGCACATTATGGCCCTGAGATGCTCTCTCTGGCATTTAGTCTCTGTGGCGTCTGACCACTGGACCCCATTAACCCCCTGAGGTCGGCTGGATCGGCGCCGATCCAAGCAGCAATACAAGTATATTACTATTTCTAACTTCGCGATATTTTATCATACACACGCGGCAAAAACATTGACAGAAACCTTAGAATCGCGACTTTCCGATTTGAGCACTGGCAAATCAAATGGGATTTTAAAATTAGCTTAATTAGACCAAAAGTAAACCTTGCTTTTACTCTGTTTTTACCTTTTAGTAACGTCCCCTTCTATTGACATGTTAACGAGGTGCTAATTTCGGGGAGGTGCGGGGCCATGTGTGAAAACGCCGGCATAAACAACACAAACTGAAGAGGACAGTCTATGCTGATATTTATTTTATTTCGCTTGTTTTCAAATACTCGTGAAAATATATATAAATTCCGCGTCTTGTGACTACATATTCCGCATGTCGCAATGTAACAAATTGCAATAGGCACAGAAAATACTTTTCAAACAGCCTAAAATGTTATAAAATATATCGTATGTCTGTGTTTACGCTTGCAATCTGCCAGCAACAGTATATTCACGAGTATATTTTCAAATACTCGTGAAAATATATGAATTCCGCGCCTTGTGACTACATATTCCGCATGTCGCAATGTAACAAATTGCAATAGGCACACAAAATACTTTTCAAACAGCGTAAAATGTTATAAAATATATCGTATGTCTGTGTTTACGCTTGCAATCTGCCAGCAACAGTCTATGCTATTGATTTTATTTCGCTTGTTTTTTTTTTTTTACATCTTGTCTGTGTTTACGCTTGCAATCTGCCAGCAACAGTCTATGCTGATATTAATTTTATTTCGCTTGTTTTCAAATACTCGTGAAAATATAGCCTATGAATATCGCGTGTTGTGACGCCAAACATTCCGCGTGTTGCAACGTAACAAAGAGCCAAAATGAATATTCAGGTATTTAGCATTTAGCCCTCCCACAGCCTGAAATAAATGTGACCAGTTCTGATAAAAACAGGTTTTTAGCTATTTAGATCTCAGATGTGCTAAACTATTTTCACACCCTTACATAACCAAGACCTTGGTTGAACAAACGCACATTGGCAAAACAATTCGTCACTATAGTTTAGTGTGTGCTTTCACATCTTTTGTGACAGCAGAAAAATTTACTATTTTTAACTTGTGTGTTTGTAGATCTATTTACAAGCTGCATATGATACTGACCAAACTATTGATGGCATACAAATGTAGCTGTGATTGTCCTTCAAATAAAAATATCAAACACTTTGGAGTAAGTGTGTGTTAAATTGATGAAATTGAGATAAATATCAGACCATGCCAAAATCTAAAAACATTAAAAGCTTAGCACGGACCTCAGGGGGTTAACCTCCTGCCCTCATTCACACTGTGTCTATTTTATGCCCGGATGTGTTTCAAAGGCAGCTTTCAAGTGCAACGTTTCATTTATCTGCTAAGTTTTCACCGGAACCTCCCTTTGCTTTTAATGTATTGATAACTTTGGCCCATGGCTCTTTCACAAAAGAATATGTTTCATTAATCTACCTGCTATTTAGTAGACTGTGGGCAGACACAGGTTTCTTCATTAAAATTAAAATTGAAAAGCAAAGGCCATTTGTCATAATCAAAACTCCCCCCCCCACCCCTGCCTTCCAAGCAGGAAAGGTCTTGATTGTGACATGAGAATTTATTTTATTTTTTATTTCACCATTAAAGAGGCTCACACACTTTTTCAAACCCATTTGCCTGTGCAGTTGCACAAATTCAGAGATTATAATCTCCTTTCTTTTGTCTGTGGACTGGACATGGTAGCCTTAGTCATACAGTAAATCCTGTCTCCTTCCCTACCTCCACTGATCCTGAGCTATTACCCCTCAGCATGGTGAGGGGGGTTAACAGATATTGCCTCCTCTTCACCCCATCTTCTCAACAAGCAGATTCTACGACGCCGTTAAGGACCAGTCAAACACTATAACTTAGCTAGTGGTAGCCTGTGACTGTGTGATGCTAACAACTTTTGCTGGGAACGGCAAGAAGTTCAGCAAAGACGGTGACCCCAGACAGGTTAGACAGCCAGTGACGCGAATAAAGAAGAATGCAGGAAGTCTGTACCATTGGACAAGGAGTGATAGTGACAGCAGAAAGCCTTTCTCTCGGAGAGAGGCAATGGGTACCCAGGTGGCCAGGCCTGAGGAATGAACCCATTTCCCCTCCGCCCTGTTCCTGCACATAGCCTCCCTCAAGCGGATTGCTCCAGGATTGCCTTCCGTAGGGGAACCACAAGTGCTCCAGACAGGCTTCACACAAACAAGGCAGACTACTTTTTGGTCTCAACCTTGACACCATCCTACATCCTCGACTCTCCATCGACCTTCTCCTCTCTCCTCTTCTCTCCTCCACGCCCCTTGCAGCAGATCACTTCCGCGGGCTAATATTAGCTAATCTGAACAGTTCAAGCTAATCTGCTAAGTGACTGAGGTGGCGTTGACGGGTGCTGTACAGATGCCATGGTAAACGAATCCACAGCTGCTCCTGCCTAATTATATAGTGCCCTGCTGGGAGACACTCATCGCATTAGAAATGTACAAGACACTGTGCTCTCCTCAGTTCAGAAAAAGCATTAAACAACATTTAATGAGCTTTGGTTCCATTAAACAATATTTTGACAGGCCCAGTTTGCTGGGAGCTGGGAGACGGCCGCGGGGCTCAAAGTGAATCATCACGCTGTATCTCCCCCATATTAATCACCCTGAAACACGTACAGCCTAATTGTGCTCAGCCGCTGCCTCTATTCAAAGAAATAGGCTAAATCTTCAGAATTTTTTAAATAATAGTTAATGCCCTATTATTATTATTGTAATTATCATGTGCTTATCAACGTTGTAACAGTGATTCTGTAATGAAATACCTCACTGGATTTTTTTCTCACTGGTCTTTTTTTCCCTGCTTCTCCAAAGGACACGACCAGGGTTGGTGAAACACTGTTAGCTCGGGGACGCTCCCATACATTTCAGTGAAGTGGATGTTGGCGGATGGCTATGTCGGGGATGTAGACTGTGCTTGTGGTTGTAGACTGTGCGTGGGGCAGTCTATCAAATTCTGTACAATAAGTCTTTTGAAATAATGTTGTCGCTCGGCAGCTGCCGATTCCGCATAATGTTTCTGGATTTATAGAAGTGGGTTAATGTGGACACTGCATTTCATAAGCAGCACTGAAAAAGAAAAGTTGGACGCCATAGAAGCAGCCGTGTGGGAGGTGATTCTGAAGCCTGAGACTGTGATTGGGAGAGAGAGAGAGAGAGAGTGGGAAGGGTGTCAAAGAGAGATACAGCACTAGAGGTAAAGAAGTAGACATAAAATGTGTGGCATTAAAGGCCTCAGAAGGCCTGAGAGACTATTTTACTAATAAATTGGAGTTAAGAGTGTCGCAGTTTCCATGTGAACACACACATACTGACTCATACACATACACACACATACACACACACACACACACACACACACTCGCACGTACAGGTAACTGCCAAAATAAAAGAAACACTTGAGTAAATGAAGGGTTCTGGTGGCTGTGTTATGTTGTAGGGTGCATTTTCCTGGCATGGTTTAAGCCCTTTTTTAGGGCAAGGAAAACACCAAAACATACAAATCTATTCTGAGTGAGCCATTCCAGACACTTGTATAATGCCAGGGCGCATTGAAGCTGTTCTGAAAGCTCATGGTGATGCCTTAATAGGGCACATCGTTGTGGTTATACCTTTTGTTGCTGTTTCCTTTGTTTTGGCAGTTACATGTATATACGTGCACATGGTCACACATACACACACACACACACACACACACACACATTAGTCGCACTGCGCTGTTGCTCTTGGCTCAGTGACTCGTTGACTCGTACTGTTTTCTCAAGTGTCAGGCGTGTGAGAATTTGTACTTCTGCTGCCGCACTGACAGGCACTGTGATTCCGGAAGTCAGTTGACCTTTTTAGCAAGGGCGGAGGAGGATGTTGGTTTGTCGGCGATCTGAAAAGACCACCTGGGGCAGCAGAGTGGAGAGGGAGAAAGCGTTGGCGGCGGCGGCGCTATGACACTCAGGCTAGGCTGACACACTCCCAGTCTCTCGGGGCTCCCCGTCCACCCTGATACTCTACTGCCCTTTAGACTCATTCAGTCCTCCAGCCTCCACTCCTCCATCATCTCCTCTCCTGCAATGACATTACAGGTCTTTGGCTTGAGAAAATATAACCCAATAATTCTAATAAAAAAGAAGTCTGTGGTTCACTAACAGGGAAGCTAACACATAATAACTGTACTTAACTCACCGTAGCTTAATCAGAGCAAATCGTAAATAAATATGAAAAGTACCTGCTCGAACTGACAGCCATTTACCAATTATACAATACCTACCATATATGCTTTATGTCTAATGCTTTGACAATGGCCATAAGGTAGTGTCCCACATTGGCAAACAAGGAAAGTGCTTTTTTAAATATCTCTATAAAATACAAACAGTATGTTGAGCCTGATAAATTGACTTTGGGATTCCAGCAATCAGCAAATATTGTGCGTCCAATGTAATTGTTTGGTTAGGTAGCTAGATAAGCTACAAATGAGCTATTTTCAAAGGAAGCAAGATGTTTTACTTGACACTCTTTAATGTTGATTGCCCATGTTCACACTGTCTGTTGCTCTGTAGGCTAGTCCTTGCCATTTTGCTAGCTTGCTAGCTCCCACATTGTGGTCCATACCACAGCGCTATTTCAGTTGTTTTTTTTGCTATTGCAATTGGCCAAACAATCTGTAAAAAACTTTGCTGTGGGTAATTATGATATTCAGAAGTAACTTGTGCTCAGACAATTGTTTTCATAGATTTTTGTTATGAGAGACACCATTGATGAATGTATTGATTCAGTGTCTGTCCTCAATTCCTATGCCTGGTCACAGTGCCAGCTGGAGGCCCTATCTTTCAATCCACCTTCTCCCATAAACAACTATTAGTCCCCAGCCCAGATCAGTTCAGGTTTAAATCTCTCATTTTGTACCTTAAAGAAAAGCACTTCACTGGAATCGCCTTACCCGGCCGAATAAATAGGCACTATTTAGGAGAGACATAGAAAAGCCCATGAAAACCCTTCCCAACAGCTATACAAATTCATCATTCGACAGACGGATCATTGAGTGGATCCCCCACACCAAATGGGCCTGGAATATTTGAGTGATTCCGTTGTTCCCCCCTTGCCCTTCTCCAGCCTTTCTCCTTTCCCTCTGCACAGGGGTTAATAGAGCAGTACCCACAGACCCCTTAAACAGGCTGGCAGTTTTAGAAGACATGTTTTGCATTACTCAGACCTGATCGATAAATCGTTAACCACACACTTCTTTTCTTTTGGAGAGAGCGAGAGAGAGAGACAGGAAAAAAAAAAAATTAAAAGGAAAAAGAAAGAAATGAAAGATATCCTGCTTCACTTAGCCTGTCATCGCCAAACAGAGGACTGGGTAAACATTGATGGGGTGGGGTTGGGGGCTGCTGCATACTGGTAAATAAAGAATTGGAAGTGCATGCGAGATGGGAGGAAGCGTGTCGCTAGATCAGACTGATAGATAGGTAGGATGCCTGTGCTCTCTCCTCCCTACTGACGCACGTATTGTTTTTGTATATGTGTGTGTGTGTGTCTATGCATGGGTATGCGTGTGTTCACAGGGAAAAAAACATTTCTGCGACACTCTCTTAACTCCTGTTCAATTATTATCAGTCTCTCAGGCCTTTGGATTCCTCTCTCCCTTTCTTCTTTTAATGCATTTCATGTCTCCCTCTTTACCTCTAGTGTTGTATCTCTCTTTGACACCCTTCCCACTCTTTATCTCTCTCCCAATCACAGTCTCAGGCTCTCCCTCTCTCTCTCTCTCTCTGCCTCACTATGCACATGATTTCATCCAGCCCACCCCTTGTTTGTGTCACATCTGTGGCCATTTTGGCTCAGATATCCTGTGCTTGTGCTCTTTGGCCCATTTATCAGGCTGGATGTTGAGAGGAACAGTCCAGGTGTGTCAGCTTGCTCCAGGGTACAGGAACAGTGGCTCACCCCATGCCCATTGATTGACACTATTTCACATTGGTTCCCTGAGTTCACCTGCCCTCCTCCTCGTCCCTCACTTATTTCCTCTACTTTCTCCCCCTGCTTTCTTTTATTTCAAGTGCCATTACCCTATTATCACAAGGAGTGGTAGCATAAACCTTCCTGCGATTCCCCTCACACTGTAGAGTCACCAGTAGAGTCCTCCATAAGGCTTTGTAATAAGGAAGGGATCATTCATCTTAATATTGACTGTAGTGCAATATGCTAGCTCCTAATAATAGCCCAAACCCAATCTCCTGTTTGTTAAGTTATTAATGGGCCCATTATCCTTTTGTCCTGCACTAGGAAGTCATCAAGCCGCCAGTGAGCATTTGTTGAAATGGCTTGTGGTATTTGAGACACAATTAAGAGACACTTATTTTTTTAACATTGCCTCAGTCAATTAGAAAGATGCCTAGATTAGATGTAGCACGAGTCAGTCTTGTTAAAGTTGAAACTTGTTTGAAGTTTCTCATTTTTTCTTTGTAAATGCTGTTGCTTCAGGGTGTCTTTGCTGCCTCAGCCGAGGCCGCTGTGCATCAAAAGGCCAGTTCCTCTCGTCAAAACCCAACAGGGCAGGAGCTTATTGAAGAAATTGCTTTATGTGTGTTCAATCTGTCTTTAGATTATAACCCACAGTGCCCTCAGTCACAAGGCACTGGATTGTAGCTGGCCATTAATGGGCTTCATTCTGTGAGGCCTGAATGTTCCATCTCAATGACTGCTCAATGGGACACTCAACGACATGCCTGGTCATGACATCACCAGTCCACAATGAGGCCAGAGTCTTTTTAAATATGTTTGAGAGTGGCTTCCACATTTTCATTCCTTTTCATTCCAAATTCATTCTGACCTAGAAGTTGCACCCAAGAGTGTCTGCCCATGAAGACGCTGAGTGTGACTTGCCATGGTGAATTGTAAAAATTGTGATTTACTTTGTTTCTAGGAACTACCATCCTTCTTGTGGTTTTATGAGCATAACAAGATGTAAAGGCCTATATGGCTCACTGTATGACCAAGTCTTACACTTGCACAAGGTATCCTCTCATGCTTCGTGCTTCCCGTACTTAAGTGCTATTTTTTAAAGCTGAGGGTTTTTTTAGTGTAGGTTTAGCCGCGTGACTCATCGCTAGGATGCTGGACGAGCATTCTGTGCAAAGGATCTTTGGCGGTGTGGATCTCAGCTGAGGATCTTTCTCATGTTCCCTCTCACAAAAGCCTTGATGTGAATGAATGGATAAAGATAAGAAGTGGAGTGAAAGGGCGAGCGCTCCGCTGTATGTGCCTTAAGAGCAGAGACTCTTACGACAAAGTCTCTGAGATCCATTGTAGTGTATGGTCCCCTGTGTGTGTGTGTGTGTGTGTGTGTGTGTGTGTGTGTGTGTGTGTGTGTGTGTGTGTGTGTGTGTGTGTCATAGGAAAACAGTGACAGAACTACCCGATTGAGTTAGTTTACATCCCATTAAAAATGTGATCATGTTCTTCTCCTTCTCTGACCATGAGTCATTGGATTTAGCTATGCTTAGCTATGCTTTAGGGTGAGGATTCAGTGGGTTCAGTGAGATCAATTTTAAGTGGTTCTCTGTGGCTCAGTTGGCAGAGCACAGCGTTGGCAACGCTTAGGTTGTGGGTTCAATCCCCACTGGGGCCACATATACTGAAAATGTATGCATTCGCTACTGTAAGTCGCTTTGGATAAAAGCGTCTGCTAAATGGCGTATGTTATTAAGTTGTCCTGTGTTTCCTGTTAAATAAATCAAAGTCCAAATCCATTGCTATTGTTCATAGCATTCAGGCACTCTGGTTAGAGTTTATGATTTTCTCGAACAGCATTTTATTCCATATTTTTGTTCTTTTCTTCCCCAATATTGGATGCCAGATCATAGTTAGCCTGTGTTGGCAATGTTCTCCATCGGTTTGGGATGGTGGTGCACACAAGCACACACAATGTGGGCAGCCAGATGTCAACTCTTTTCACACTGCAATCAAACAGCCGGGCTGTGCAGTTACCAAGTAGCTAGGACAGAAAAAGTGACGCAGCTGGTGCAGACAGATCACAGAAGGCCTGATGGACAGGGGAAAGAGACGGTAACCTGGCAATAACCTGGCAAAGGGAACCCCACTGATTATGCACCTGCTTGTCTTTGTAGTGACTATTTCCCCCAACAATTATATAAAACGATAGGATAATATAATAATATAATTATAACTATAATGCGATTATGACTATAATGGGGTACGTGTTAGACTCCAGGAATGTTCCTCGGATGTGGTGTTTTTATTCTGGCTATATGGTATGCTTTCAGAAACTTACGATTGCGGTATGGCTTTTTTTACTCTCAGTAGAAAGCACTCGCCTTTGTTTCTCCATTCAGATTTTAACTACATTATACATTGGTCTCCTCTAACCACAAAGAACAAACAATATTGTAATGTATGAGTAAGACAGGTTGATGTCTCTCTCCACAGAATTGCTTGCTTTCATCCAAGCAGCAGCAAGTGGGCACACAAACACACGCACACACACACACACAAGCAAGCACACACACACACACAAGCACGTAGCACACACACACACACACACACACAAACACGCAGCACACACACACACAAACACGCACACATGCACACACACATGCAACACACAACCACACACACACACACACACACACACACACACTCACTAACATGCACATACACACACACACACACTCTTCTGTGACTGGCCCTTTTGATCACCACCACCTGTATTTAATGGTGAAATGTTGCATGACATGTAGTGAAAATTGAGGAACTTGTTAGACTGCTCTGAAGAAGTGGCGCCCCCTGTAGTTCTCACTGTGAAAGTAACAGTCTTCCTCTCTCTTTCTCTCAGGCTCCCTGAATGTGCTTGTAAGAGTGAAGAGCATCGCCACAGTGGACAAACAGGTGTGGACCCTCTCGGGGAGCCAGGGTCCCCAGTGGAAACAGGCCAGCCTCCTCATCACCCCAATCGGCCCCTTCCAGGTACCGCGTCACTCTCAGCAGCAGGGGGAGGACTGATACAGTCAGATGACACAGTGGGGCCAAAGGGGCCACTCAGAGCTCTACCCAGGTCTGACTGTGGGGCTAATGTAGACAGTATGGACTATGTGTTGCATGTGTATGTATGCACCTGAGCGTGTGTAAGCATGTGTATGTGTACATATATTTTTGTGCGTGTTACCTATGTATGATGTGTGTGAGCGTGTTATGTGTATGTTGTGTGTATGTGTCATATATTTTACCCCTGTGTTACTCTCCCTGTGAGAAAAGGGATCTGTGGGGAGAGGTGATGGGCCGGACAATGCTTAAGATGAGTGAGCGGCATTCATTGGGAAAGAAAGTATAATGTTATCTCACCATTAAACACTTAATAGCTCAGAGTAAAGGTCATCCTTGCTCCTCAGCATAATTGAATGGATGGTAGCGGTAGTTATAGACTGCTGCCTCCGACACCCATTAAATATTTAGGTAGAGCGAGATATTGGAGAAACTAAATTAGGGGGGAAAACTCAGACCAATAAATCACCAAAAAAAGTGTTTGCCTAGGGTTGCGGTAGTTTTACGTGCAGATGAGTGCGTTGGAATAATAAACATCAGGTACTTAAAGCCAATCTTCCTATTTTCTCTCTCCATTTGCTGCATCTTTTTGACAGCACCACCATGCCTGCACATTTTTGTGCCATGTGTCACACCATTTACGACAACCCTAGTGACTTCCTCATGCTCTACGGTAACGCGAATAGCTCTTTTTAAAATTCTCCCTGCAGTGTCTGACCCTCAAAGTTATCTAACGTCTTAAACAAACTAAGCCTTGAGCTGTCACCCTGCAAAGAGGGGGAATTGCATTTTTTCACAGCCCAAACTGGGGCTCTTGGTCCCTTACAGTAAGACAATGGTGAAGGGAAACTGTGACATCCAATGTTTCTGGCTCTTGAGAGAATTACAGACAGCGATTCTGCACCTTCTCTCCCGGAGCGCTCTCTCTCATTGCTGAGTGCGATGACACTTTGCATCAGTGTCGGTCCGGTTCAGTATCTCTGGCTGATAGCAAAAGCATATTGGCCCAGGTATCAAAGCCAACTCACTTTGCATCAGACAGTACTTGCCCTGCCCACCTCTGGGAGCAAGTGCATAATGATTCTCAAATGTACTTCTCCATTGATATTGCTTTCTATACCATCAATATTTATATGTTTGCAGTTTCCTTTGTGGACATTAGGGTTTATACCAAGCAAAGTGCATAGTCTGAATAAATATGTTCACTTGGGTGGTCAACACCCTTTTAATGGCTGAAGGAATACATTAATTTACAGTATATGGTGCCGGTCCAGGATTTCAATGTGCTTTCAAATAAAGTTGGGGGGTCTTAAATAATCTTAACCAGAACTGTATAGTACCTGCCTAGGGCCCACACCAAAGCCTTTTCTTTTTCATACCAAACTGCTTTCAAATGCAGCTGTGTAGTTCAGGACAGAGGCCATGCCTCTCAACCATCAGCTGACAGACACCTGTATCAGAAGGTGATTCAATTTCCTGTTCAATCAATTAGTCCAACGAAGCAATTCAGACCAGATCCCTGTGGGCCTGAAGTCCACATCGTTGGCTATAGGTTGAGAGGCAAGCATTTGTTTTGCCCTGTAAACTCAAGGACACTTAGATGGCCATATTTGTGAAGACAGATCAGAAATTTTGTCATCCCAGTTGTCATGTTTATTGCTGCAAATATGCAGCATGAATCAAAAACATGCAAAATTACAGTTACTTTGAAAGTAAACAGGTGGTGCATCCGTTTATGCTACCTGTTAATTTATTTTACCAGACAAACTGCGAATGCTAGCACAGGACAGCAGCTGCGTTGACTTCACAGCCAGAAACATTCTCTCACTAGTCCTTGCTGTGATATAACATTATATTACATGACTTCGATGTAGTTTGTGTCTGACAACAGGAGCACTTACTGTGGGCTCAAATGCAAGCAAAACTATGACTTATTGCTTAGGTAACACTACGAAAGGATAGTTACTGACACTGAAACAAAAGGAATAACAGATAATTCATTGCAGATTCCACCAGAAAATGCATGAGGTTAACCCTTTGTCACAAACCGCTGTTCTACCCTTCAGGAACATATTTCTGGCAGAAGTCCCTCGGTTTGGGTGGTTGCTAGGTTGCCACATTTAAACTGAAATCCAGTGGTTGAATGATTCAGTCACGTACACAGCTAATCCCCAAGTCTTCTAATAGTACTAAACAGTAAAATAAGGAGCGGGCCAATCATCACCATTTTGGGTTGAAATGCTCCAATCAGCGAATTGGGCTTCGAATTGGGTAGCTATTTGTTAGCCAATCTTCTGTAGTGGTTTGCGTTTGAACAGGCCTCTGGATGTTAAAGGTCAATGGCTCAAGAGGAGAGCACACATCAGACATGTTTGAGTGTTCAGCCTCCTTCCCAGGGAGCAGTGAGTTGCTTAATAATGAGGCCTTGACAAAGTGGGCCACTTGAGAGGTATCGCCTTCTTGCTTAGATTGTCTGTGCTCTTTGTAATTTTGATAAATCTTATATATATATATATATATATATATGTGTGTGTGTGTGTGTGTGTGTGTGTGTGTTGTGTTTGTGTGTGTGTGTATGTGTATACAGCGGGTAATGGAAACACACATCCTTCAGTCCTTATTGGAATGCTGTTCCAGGTTTGAACTGTTTCTAGTGGGATATCGCACCATCTTTCAACAAAATCCTCCATTTCTTTGAGAGAATGCTGCACTCCACACTCCAGAATTTCCCATAAAGTTTTTTAGATCTAGTAATTGGGGAGGCCATGGAAGGTGTTTCAGTTCATTCTGATGTTTTTATCAGTGTGTGTGGGTACATTATCATCTTGGAATATGAGACCATCTTGAAGAAACCATGTTTGTTGTATTGCCATTATTATGGATCACATGTGCACACTCCTTTTTAATTGGATTTAGTTACTTAAAAATAAAAGTCCTTCAAGGAAAAATAAAGGAAACACTTGAGTAAATTAAGGCTTCTCGTGGCTCTGTTATGGTGTGGGGTGCATTTTTCCTGGCATGGTTTATGACCAACCCCTTAGAGGGCAATGTGAATGGCAATGAATACAAAGCCATTCTGAGGCACTTCATCTTCGTCTTATGGTGAAGCATTTCTATCCTGATGGGAGTGGTCTCTTCCAGGATGACAATGCCCCCATCCACAGGACATGAGTGGTCACTGAATGGTTTGATGTTTTATGGCATGAAAACGATGTAAACCGTAGGCCATGGCCATCTCAGTGACCAGATCTCAACCCAATCGAACGCTTATGGGAGATTCTGGAGCGGCATACATACTGCATGTGTATGTGTGAAGGTGTTCAAAATGTACATTAATTGATCCGATAGAGGGTTTTGAATAGTTATTACAATGTGCCTAGAAAAATAAAAAGACAAAAAGGCACGTTACGCTTCCCAGACCAAAGTTGGCATGCTAATGACAGACCAGAATTGCGCAGTTCATGCCATCAATCATAGCTCGTTAATGTGTTGCTTCCATCCTGATTAATTTGAAAAAATATGACTTAATTAGCATAATACATACATAATTGAGCAGAGGAAAATGATCTGAGGAATTTGTTATAGATTGATGTGACATTGCACTCTGAACTCCATCTATCAAAACATGTGGGAGTTCGATCTGTAATTCAGAATAGTTTGTGGGATGTCGCTCCTATGATGCCTTTTCTTATACAAATTTTTAATTAAAAAAACCCAATTATATAATATATTTATCCCCTTATTTTATTCCCCTGTCCCCCAAGTTTGAATGGAGATCATATTCGTAGGGCCGTTCAGTCGCTGCAACATATGTCCCTTTTGGAGAGCACAGGCGAACACATTCGGCCTCATGAAGTATCCAATACCTGTATCTGTTTCCGTATGCTGTATCTGTATATATATAGCCGCATCCTTTATAGCTGAGCCTTAGTTTGACATCACATCTGAAAGCCACCATCTTAACTACCACAGTGTGGGGCATTTGGTTTTTATAGTTGGCCCATGAAATGCCATTCACAGGCCCGCTAACACCATCACAACATCAAAACTGTCTTCAAAGAGATCTCCCACCTAAATCTTAACCAGGTCCTTGTGGCAGGGTGGTGGGTGTGAGTGGATGGAAAGAGACAATTAAAGAGTGTTCCAGTAGCCATTTTATTTCCCCTTCTTGGGCCAGTCAATAACAAATAAAACACAAACAACAAAAAAAGAGCCGAGGGCAACTGAAGAAAAAGTCAGGTCAGACACCACGGCTTTCTCCATGTCCAAAAATCCATCTCCCAGAACATAGCAGGCTTTGCCTTTATAGATGGCCAAACGAAGGTAATAGGCAACACCTGAGCTGAATGCTAATCAGCTTCAAGTAATCGTCGCCATGCGTGAGGTCCACGGTTGTGTAGGCTCCCTGATCGTGGGAGGGAACAGGGGCAACTGACTGCAGCCCTGTCTACTCCCTCCTCCACCCTCCACCCTCCACCCTCCTCACAGCCTTCATTTAGCTTCAGCTTCAGCTTCAGCTTCTTTTTGAAGGAGGGGGCCATGGGGTGGACAGTGTGTACTGTGGAGTTGTGTGCAGAACAGTTGATTGAAACTATTCAAGAAGTTTTGGAAGATAGTAAATTCAGCTATGTGCCTGGAATGAACTGGAAGTTTAAGGCCTGTCTTTATAATGCCACAGCAGTTGACAGTGTCCCTCATCTGGTGATAAAATAAAATGGGGGAGGACCATGAATTATAATGGCATCGTTATTTCGAATGATACGCCATAACCGCTTCCAGCCCCTGGAGAAAACAACCCCACACTCCTAATCACGCATCTCTAAAAAAGCATCCAGCCCAGAGGGATAGCATAGGCAGAGAGAGAGAGAGAGAGGATGTGGGTGAGTGCAGTAGACAGAAGGATTCAATGGGGGAAAGGAGTGGAGAAGGTAGAGAAAGGGGGAGAGAGAAATAGAGAAGGACAGAGAGAGAAGGAGAGAGAGAGCAGGCCACCGCAGTCTGCTGCCCACATTCAGCTTAATTCTCCCTCCTAAATGAATAGAAATAATGAAGTTTAATATTTAAAAAAAACAGGCTGGACTTCAGTCCATTTTGAAGTGCCCGTTAATGAAGCACCGATAATCCTTTTTAGTGCTCATCAAATATTTACCCACGCTTTTTTTTCCCCCTCTGGCGACGCAGTGTAGAGCCCAGCGCCCCTGTGACGGCTCACAAACCACTGGCTGGCGTTCCCATGTTCTCACCACACAGTCCACCTCTCGGCACCCCATCTCCCTCCTGGTCCCCTTTCATCCGACATCGGAATAGAACTCCTGTCAAAATGGAATCCCGATGGATTGGCATGTCGATGGACAGTGAGCAAATCAGTTTCCGAAAACAAATGGGCTAAAAAAATTCCCCACGGCAGTACCTCAGTTATATATTCCCATGAACGAATATGGTTTCATCAAGATAAAAGTCCTCAACGTTCCATTTATGAATCAACTAAATAATTGCACCAAGGGCACGATGCTTACCAGTATAGGGTGATGTAGGCTTTACCGGTCTCTTATATTTCTATTCAAAGACACACACAGATGGTGTTGCCACTCAGAGATATATTCATTGGTCATATGTCCTATGCCATAATCACCCTAAATAAATAGCTAATAGCTAATAAATAGCTTCTGTGAAACATCGCCCGAGACATTGATTAAACATGGAAAACACAAACCCTTGATCTAGATACCAGCACAGTAAGAGTCCAATATTGGTATTTCATGAATAGTCTCTCTCGAAGCATCCCTGGGAAAGACGATGGGTCACTTTCAATGGAATTAGTGTGCAAGAGGGCATGATCTCCTCCGGCACGTTCTCTTCGTTTTCAGTCAAAGTACTTGTTTTTTCTTCTTTTCTCCCTTTTTTGCTCCAATCAATGGTAATGACTGAGGCGCCTTCTTCTGACAATGGGAGTTGCAGAGCTGTGATGTTGTTGTTTTCAGTCTCGGCTGGCATTTTATTTCTCTATTCCGCCATCGATTGACTTTGGCAGTGTACGTGGACACGGAGTTCCCAAGCTTTGTTCTCACACTATAGAAAAATTCAATCATGCCCACTTCGAGGTTTGCCTGTGGAATTTCCACATTAAGTGTTATTGGAGGAAACACCCGATATAATACATAAAGCACTGTTAGCAGTATTTATTTTCTTGATAATCCTTGCACCGATATTAATTCCACATTAACAATGAATATTTGTTGAATCTTTGGAAGTAACTATTTGTCAAGGTTAATTGCTTCTGGGTCGATAAGGCAGATCGTTTTTAAAACATAATGAAAAAAATAATGGGTTTTCCCCTTGGGAGATTCCTCATATGTTTGGAAGTTTTGAACCTTTCGTTGCGGATAACATGAGACAAATGTGGATTATTAAGTGCCACTGCTGTAAAAGGAATCAATATATGCTGCATGAAAACCAGATTCATTATAAAACTTTGAATAAAGTGTATTTCTTAAGAACGCAGTTTAATATTAGCACTCGGGGACACATAGAAGAAACACCATAACAGCGTTGATTGATCATGTGTTACGCATCATGAGCTTGAAAGCATACCGAGTTTGTTTACCGTTAGAGCAGTACAAGCAGCACACTACTGTGTGTACATACTGCAAGTCTGCCCATTGCTGTCATATATGTGGCAATATGAAAAAACGAAAAAGGTAATCATTAAATAAACAGGGTTTGCTTACACATCCAAATCCATCAGAGGCTTTCGGTCAGCCCTTAATAAGTTGCCGTATAGCACAAAACATGACATTTAGCTGCCTTAGGAGGCACCGACGGGAGGCTGTTTGTCACACCTTGCTGTGGGGGGAGGGGGGGTTCCCAGACGCGCTCCTGTGTGTCAGTGAGTGAAGCGGTGCCCTGAGCACACACGGGGCAGGTGTATGGATTACCTGATGAGGGATGGCTCCTCTAAGGGTGGAAGCATGGCTGGTGCCAGCAGTAGGTCAGTGGGGCTGGCAAAAAAAACCAAAAAAACTTGCCAAATAGGTTGACTTTCCAAAGAGGCCATTTCAGGGCATTACTGTATATTAGTGCTGAGCAATTATGTATTTATTTATTTTACCATTCTAATCGATTCCCAGTGGATTTTGATTAAATTGTTGGAATCACAGTTTCAAATGCACTTAGCAATTGTGATAGTGATACATTTGTGGTGATAATATCACAGGGTATTCACAACAGCAGCCAAACAAAATACGTTGTTAGCTGAGTAATTACAGATGTTGATGAGAGAATCAAAACCACATTGTTAATAGAATAATATGGGCGTGGGGAAATACAGTTGTAGGTGAACCACACAATGTAGGAATTGAATGAAGTGAAGCCAAATCTAGTTCCTTCTTAAGACAGTTTCAAATGCAATTAGGAATTATTTTGGTGCAATTGTGACAATGCGAATTTACATTTATCAATGTAATTTTTATTTGAACCATAATATTCTCTAATGATCATGGGAATAGGAATATCCATGATCAATAAAATATTCCACATTTTCAGGAAAAAAATGTTTTTTTTCTTTTTCTGCCAGTTAAGCTTTGAATTTTCTCAGGTGAACTACAAAGCCAGGGATGAAAATGGGACTATTAAATAAAAAATAAACTCACCCTAACTCTCTCACATCCATCCTGGGCAACGGTGTGGCCAATTAGCACTTCTGGACCATGGAGTATATCATTGTACTAAGAAACTGCATAAGAAAAGGGCTTTAGCTGCATACACTCTTTCTTATTATGCACACGCAATGCCAGTTAGCACACACATAAATACCACTAACAGAAACGTGCTCCATTAATATTGAAGTTTATAGCTGTGTTTCCATTCACTTGTTGAATGGATTTCAAGTGAACAACTTAAAGGTTGCAAAAATAATGTATGCAGATTTTCCCGGCGATGGTGCATTTCTATTCCAAACCCCAGTTTTGGCAAACAAAAATCTTAGAAAAGGTCTTCTTCTGTGATGATAGCAGAAACAGCTGACTAAAATATTTTCTTCAAACTTATGTGCAACATCAGCAGTTATTCGCTAAAAAACGTTTCCAACACCATTGGTCGCACAACATATTTTATCGGCAACAAAATGATCTCACCATGCTGAGCATATAAACCTTTTGTCGATATTGAGCAATGTTTACTAATGTTTGTTGTTTCCATCAAAACTGTCGACAAACATTTTTATACAATATGACTTTATTCGCATAAAAACGCCCTAATGGAAACATAGCTAGTAACAAGGGAGGACGTGCGGTTTTACAGGCAGAGTATCTGGCTATAGCACACTGTGTGGTAGGTCTGAAATATCAAAGACAAGCAGGTGCAGGTAAAGGTATCCCACACCAATGCCCTATGAGCTAGACACAGAATGTCATCTGCCAGACTGGCAATCAAACTGGATAGTGCGCAATGCCAGACCTGTGAATCACAAAGAAAGCCAGCTCTTTATCCTCATCAATAGACACTAAATGGTAATAGAATAGACACATCTGTCATGTTAATAGCATCCCACAGCATACCTTTTCAGGGTAAATGATGCCTGCTAAGGCTTTTAGTGTAGGCACAAATTATCCATGCAGTAGCGTATCCAACTTTTCCCCTTCTGTGAATGTTAATTGCCCTGTGAAAAAAGATGGCCAGACGTCTGGCTGCCATTCCTGATCTTTCTGGTCCTGTCTGTTAGACCTGTTAGATTATAATATTGTAATTTTCATCATGGTCATTCAGTCAAACATTTTGTTTTGTGCTCTCAGACCTGAGGGCTGTTATGTATAGTGTTTTAAGGACAACGGTGTGTGGAGGCAGAGCTGTGCATTAAGCTAAGTGTCCAAAGGTTTCTTTACCCCAGGTGTGTAGGTATTTGGAAAGAGCCTGTATCAATACATAAAGAGGAACCCACACAATGGGATTAAGGAAAAATGTAAGGTGCTGTCATTTTTTAGAAAAATATTAAATAGTTATTTTTTTTAGAGCAAAGTTCATAGTTAGACATTTCAGTCTGTGACTATCATCAATGCAAAAGGGCTTTGGCAGAACACACTATAATATAGGACATCATCTGGCCATCAGCAAGTGTGCTTGATTACTAGGAGACAATCAAGGGAATAGTTTACATCTCCTTCTCGTTAACATCCAATTATCACAATGGCAGGCCAACAATGGCAAATAAATTATTATGTATTCACAAGAGTAGCAAAACCACATGCATTGTTAAGAGAAATCATATAGGGTGTTTACACAAGCAGAATAACCATATACATTGTTAATGGGATAATATCACAGGGTATTCACAGCAGCGGCCAAACAAAATACATTGTTAGCTGAGTAATTACACAGGGCATTGACAAGAGAAGCAAAACCACATTGTTAATAGAATAATATGGGCATGGGGACATACAGTTGTAGGCAAACGACACAATGTAGCAAAAGAGTTAAGTGAAGCCAAATCTAGTTCCTTCTTAAGACTGTGTGGATGTGTTTTTTAGGTAAAACCCCCCACAAATTTTGCAATAGTTTCTGTTCCCTGCTTTACAATTAGAAAAATGTTTGGCAGCAGGTGACTTGATATCAGATCTATTAATGCTTCCTGTGTTCATTGATTCTCATTTTAGAGCTGTCCATTTGTCTATTTGCAAACTTATTGCAGGCCAGAGGTAAGTAGGTAAATTATGACAAAACCTCAACGAACAAATGTGTAATTGACGCAAAAACACACCAATTTTAAGAATTTGAATCCATTTTTTATTTGAAATTGTATACACTTGTATACACATTATTGTAGCCCTATTTTTTAATAATGGACTACTCTCATTGTGTGGCTATACTTCTTCATTTAAGGTTCTAACCAATAATTAAACCATCTTAGTGTTTCTGGCTTTTTTTGTTTAGTAATGTGTCCCTTGTAATTTTTACAATAAATTCTGGTTGAAAAACATGAAAGCAGTCCTCCTGACTATTTCCCATAGCAGATATTAGCAGAGAGAAAGAGATAAATGCATACATTAAAGGTTACAAGCGCCAATGAAATGCCATGTTTGAAATGTCTGCTTCACTCCCATTTAGTGCCCTGCAATGCTAAGAACCCGCCTAGCACAGAAGGAAGTTGGGACTTAGGGGTGGGAGGTGTGTTTTAGACTGGGATTATAATTAGCTGAATGTAATTATGATTCCTTTTGAAAGGCCACGTTCATAATTCCCAATCTGTGTGCCTCTGCTCTCTGCACAGGTTTCCGCAGATTGGCAGACACTCTCTCTCTCTTACCTCTCTCCTCTCTTACTTTTCTCTCATGCTGTCTTCTTTTCCTCATGTATCTTGTCCATGTTTCAGTTTCTCTCTTCCTCTCTCTCTCCCAAGCCCCCAAGCCTCTTATTTCACCTTTCTTTCTCCTCTTAGTCTCTCTAACTTTCTCTTCCTTTATGCTGTCTTCTCTTCTTCTTTATATTCCCACATCTCACTCTTTCCTCTGTCCCTCCTGTACTCATGTATCATATCAGGGGATATTCCTATTCCCATTTCACATTCTCTCTGCCTCTCTATCTCTCTCTCACTCTCTGTCTCTCTCTTGCTGATGGTCAGTAGGGACAGGAGCTGTAGTTGGGACACCAGGGACTGGCCTTCTGTGCTGCGGACAAACAGCTTGTTTATCCCCTCCAGCAGCAAGAGCTGCTCTCTGGAGTGGGGAAACATGCCATAATTAAGGCTCTCTCTCTCTCTCACACACACACACACACACACACACACACACACACACACACACTTACTACACACACACATGCTTACTACACATACCCACACACACACACACGCACAAATACTACACACACACACGCACAAATACTACACACACACACACACGTGCTTACGACACACACGCACACACACACACACTTACCACACACAGATATTCATGCACCACACACACACTCAAACACACATGCACAAACACACAATCAGCCTCATTTCTGCTTTATTCAGAGTTTGACTTCATTTTCCCAGCAACTTCTGTTCCAGCCTGGCCTCTCTGTCCCGACTCTGCCTCGCTCTGTGCATTGCGCCAGTGTCCCTCCATTAGGTGGAGAATCTAGACTTAATAACCAAGTGAGTGAATTAACAAACAGGAGAATAGAGTGTCCAGGCCCTCGGTCCCTCCAGACTTCTCCGGGTGCCGCTTCTGTGTGTAATATAGGTTGTGTGCGCTGTGTGACCAGCTGCCTTAATGACTGCGTGTGTCCACGGCGATCCAAGCGCCAATTAGCATGGCAAGGGAAGCACAGTATTCCCGGAAAGACGCTGCCATCAGACAAATTGAATTAACCTGCATCGCAAACAGGAGGGGCTGGTCATCTATTAGAGGTCTCTAACACCCCCTCCCCTCACCCTCGGCATTCCGCTGCTGTCAGACCACCCTCCTTCTCTTTATTTATTCGAAACGATCCCTTTTTCCAAGCCATTTGGGGATGGAATTAGAGAGCAGTTGACAGGAATGGGCTCCTCCATTACTCCTTATCTTTGTGCAAAATTACGGCGCTTGTCTGCAGAAGTTGTGGAGAGAAATGTCCCTTCTCATAGAAAGCCCCCCTGTGCCCGGGGTGGAGAGCTCTGACCCTTCCCTGTCAGCCGTCTCCACGGCGCCCCTGTGCCCTGCTGCCATCACGCTCCGATACCCGCTCATCCTCCAACACACAGAGTGCAAAGACGAGACCACTACAAACTTCCCCAGCCAATATTAACTCTCTTGGGTACACACACACACTTGCATACACACCAACACACACACACACATGCATCCACACATGCACACACTCTACACTTTATATTTTGCACTCAAACTGCTGTGGTTAATTGAGCAATGTGGCATTAAATGAAAAGGAATACGAAGTTAAATATCTGTACAGGAGACTGTGAGCTCTCTATTTCTTCATAGTAGCCTTTTTTCTGAGGCAAAATACATAATATAGACAAGATTGCTGTTTGTATGTGTATGTTTTTTTTTACAATGGAATAGAGACACTTTTTGATTAGCTTTGTGGGATGGGGTTTAGGCCCCTGTTACCATGGTAATTAACCTGTCAATCAAAACATAGGATGCTGTGCAAGAGGAAGCGAAAACTTCTACATTCATTAGCAGTGTTTATATTAGCATGGATTTATGCAACTTTACAATGTTGACTCACAGTTTCACAAAATAAGAATAAATATTGAAATGTGCATTAAGGCTAATGGAAACAATTGCAATTTGCACACAATTGACCCCACCACTTTGGTAACATAAATAATCCACCATTCTCTCAATTGCATGATTAATTCAAGCCATCACTAATTGATTTGGGCTTCGCTCAGATCACAAATCACATGACTCCATATTTCTCTGACACGAAAAAGGACACTTTGAAGCAACTGTATTTTGCACACAACTAGAAAAGGAGAATTGTTATTAATTTACTCATGCATTAATTTTCTTTAAATACAGAATGCAGACTTCCCTGGTTTCAGCCACTGTTTGCAGTGGTCTTCCACTTACTTATTTACAGCAGGCTCACCATTGACATACTGTTGGCCCTTTGATCAATGAGAAGAAAAGAAAGGTATTATTCAGATGCATAGACAATTGTGACTGTCAAGATCTGCATCTGCAGAGTCAGCATACCACTAGTGACAGAATAATAAGTAATAGCTGTGAATATTTTAAGAATACATGTATGTACATGTACATGTATAAAACATCTAGTTTGACCATTGTTTTATGAATAATATGTAAGAATATAAGAATGCATAATGATGGCCATCTAATGTCCTAATCTAAAGAATAATGATCTAGCCTGGAGAACCCTGCCTCTACTATCTGAGGCTTGTTCATTGACAACTCCCTAATATCCATGTGGAAAGAACTATTTCTAGTTCTGCTAACCAAATGTATCTTTAAAAATCTTTGGTAGTTCCTGGAATCCTTTTAGAATTGAAAAACCCCAATCAAATCCCCCCTAACAGTCTCAGTTTGCTAAGTTTAAATAAATGTAGTGCCTTAAGTCTATCCTCATAACCTTTTAGTTGCCTGAGCTTCTATATCGTTCTTGTAAAGCTACTCTAAGTTACAAAGGCATTATATAACATTAATATAACCTCCTTTGATTTATACCCAATTGACAATCTCTTGCCTTTTTCACACTGTGATGTAATAGAAATTGAAAATTATTTTTCAAATTGAACACCTAATTATTGTCCTCCCATAAAATACTCATGTCTTATGTTTTTATTTCCCACATTAACTTTACATGTAGCAATATTGAATGTCATCTGCCATATTTATAACCTCTTCTCTGGTAAAGCCTCAACAAAGTAATGGTTTATTTATAAACCAGATTTCTTCCTTATTTTAATGCACTTAACCTCATTAGCTTTCCTTTTTCTACTAAAATTTGATCTTTAAAAATCTTTGGCAGTTCTGCTTTTATTTCCTTTTTAGCCTTAGCCCATTACTTTTACCTTGTTTTCGATTATTGAAAAACCCTCTTGTAAATCACTGTGGAGACAGTTTTTCCATTCTATTTTTCCTTACTTTTGGGATGAATTTACACAGTACATCTACAATAACCCATAGTCAATTTAGTCAATTTTTCATTCACAGTTCTGCAATCTAGAAGCTTTACCCAATCTATATTAGTTGAATTCTCATCTAGAAAAGTCAGCTCATCCGAAGTAAAACATTCTAGACTTAGAGGAGGCCATCTTATCTTGGCAAAAAATATCAAAAGTAACTGCATTATGATCTCTTGTCCCTAATGGTTCTACTACCTTTGTGCTCAAAATTTTGTCAGGATTACTATACAAAACCAGATCCAGTATTGATTTCCCTCTCATAGGTTGAGTAACAGACTGCACCAAAAATCTGTCATTAACCACATCTAAAAACTCCTCCTCACATTTACCCTGACCTGACACTACTTCCCAATTAATAGAGGAGTAATTGAAGTCGCCCATTATTAACGTTTATATTACCAAGAGCATAGTATTCATGTTGCTGTCTGAAGCTGGAGGTCTACAGCATACTCCTATATTAAGGCCCTTTGCATGATCTCCCAGTAATCTAATCCAGATGTCCTCACAAGGAATGAATGAGTTAATACCTGGAATTTCCTGCACATTAAGATCATCTTTCACATAAAGGACCAGTCTCCCTCCTCTTTTATTTGTTATTTCCTTCCTAAACAATTTGTACCCTCCACATTATATTCAGCCCCATCTGCTATACCAAGCCATGTTTCTGTAATCCCAAAGATGTCATAACCCCCATTCAACATGACAGCCTCCAGTTCCAAAAATGTATTTTTTATGCCTTTAGCATTCAAACACAGGAACTTCAGAGCCTCACTCACACTTGTATTGTCCTTTCCCTCCACACATAACTGTGTCAAACCACCTTTATTCACATTATGGTCTAAAAGATCTTGATTAATTATATCTTCACAGTTATTATGTATATTCCACCCTGGTATCTTCCATCTGGGCAGTCTGTACCTCCCTATCCTTAATACTACTACTAATGTCCCTCCCTGAACCCCCAGTCCCTAGTTTAAATAGTTATTTGCTACCCTAAGTATACACTGGCCCAATGCCACTGTACTCCTCCGGTTCAGGTGTAGCCCCTCCCTGTTCCAAAAGGAGTCCCAGTGCCCCATAAACCCTCTTTCCTACACCAGGTTTGTAGCCACGTGTTAAATCTCCATATAAAATTATGTTTCCTTTTACTAGCACCTGGCACTGGCAGGATTCCTGAGAAGACCACCGTAGAGGTTCTGCTCCTTAACTTTGATCCTAATTCTACAAATTTGTCCTGCAGAACCTCAAACCTACCCTTACCTATGTCATTAGCTCCAATATGGACCATGACCACTGGGTCCACCCCTGCTCTGGCCAGGAGCTTGTCCGCGTGTTCCAGGAGGGCTCCGACATGAGCACGGGCAGGCAATATGCTATTTACAGATGACCGTCATAAGTCTCCCTCCAGAAACGCAATCATTCTACAACACTCACACTGCATTGCTGATGGTCACATGAGCAACGCAGTGTCAGTGTTTAACACCTAAGTATATTAACCCGACTCTTAACCTGAAAATGCTTGGCCCGAATGGAACTTTTTAAAAATCTAAAGATTTGACATTCCGTCCATGTTTCTTTCCTTTCACCGTCACCATATTAAGTAAACTCATTGCTTTTTTAACGGTCACAATTTGCCACTAATTGTATAATTAGTCTGGATGCTGTGCCGATTGAGTGCCTACAGGGACACCTTTAAATCCCTATGTGTCACGTGACAGTATGATACTGGCGGTTGTAGCCATAATGAAACCAAACCATCACTACATCATAGGTGGATTATAGTACTCTCACAGGGTCACTATTTCCTATTTGCTGTAATAAATAAACTTTAAACTCTTTTAGACGTGCACATGTATGAGGAATGTGAAACAGGTGTGTCGGGTGAATATGAAAACCAAAAAACTTCTATATATACACTACCGGTCAAAAGTTTGAGTACACCTGCTGGAAACTAGGTTTATCTCATAATTGACAATGCTTTACACCGTATACATTTCTGTAAATACTTTAAAATGACAAAAAACACATGTAACAATGAACAAAATGAACATCAAAGAAATGTTCAAGAAAATTATATTGAAAATTGAATCTTGGATTCCTCAAAATAGCCACCCTTTGCCGTGATAACAGCCTCACAAACACGGGCCATTCGGTTAATAAGTTTCAGCAGGAAATCACCCGATATGTCTTCCCAGCTCTTCTGCAGCAATTCCCAGAGAAACTTGTGGGTTGCTTTGCTTTGACTCTTCTGTCCAGTTTGTCGCATACAATTTCTATGGGATTGAGGTCTGGACACTGGGCAGGCCAGGTCATCAGTTTGAGTTGTCCTTCACGTTCCTCCTTCACCAGGTAGTTCTTGCACAACTTCAAGGTGTGTTTCAGGTCGTTATCTTGCTGAAGAATGAAGGAGTGCCCGATTAGCCATAGTCCAGATGGAAGGTGTACTCAAACTTTTGACCGGTAGTGTACATATAGTATACAGTATATATATATATTTATATTTTTTAATCCTTCTCTCTGTTTTATAGTGAATAATGTGCCTTAGTTAAGGAAGGGAAATGTTATGCAGTGTGGTGTGTCCTCTTCTCCCCCTGCAGGTGGTGTTTGAGGGTGTGCGGGGCACAGGGTATGAGGGGGATATCGCCATCGACGACGTGTCCGTCACCAAAGGGAAATGCAAACAGGCAGTCTCCATCTCCAACACAGGTGCGTCACCCGCAGCCTTTGTCTCCATGGTGAAAAACAAGAGGGTTCTGTCAGGTGACGGAGGGAGAGGAGAACAGAGAGAGAGACAGAGGGAGAAGATGAAACAAAGTGTGCCAGAGGAAGAGGGAGGGGAAGGAAGGGAAAGAGAAGTAGTGAAAGTTGTGAAGGAGAGGAAGACATACAGGGGATGGAAAAGAGCAGAAATTAGGCAGCGGATGAAAGAGGACGAGTGAGGGAGCTGAAGATACAGAAGGAGAGAGACATGGAGGGAGGGACAGAAAAAGGGAACAGAACCAGGTTTGCAGACTTAGAGGAAAACAGTGAGGCACTTCTGTGTGAGGTAGCTGGACTCTGGCATGCAGGGTCTGGGAGGGGTTGGCAGATGTGCCCTTCTGCCTCACGGAGGGCCTGATTTCATGCCAAGGCCAGGGCCTCCTGAGCTCAGAGCTGGCACAGAGTTGGCAGATCTGCACGGCACGAAGACAGGAGCATTCCCTTGAGCGCACGATTGCTGTCCAGAGGACCTCGCATGCCCCATTGACCACAGCCATGCAATTAAATGGCTCTCAATGCTAATTGACCATCAAAGGCCACGGACCTCCTCTGAGGGGACGTGTGCTCTTTATCACCCCTCGGCTCCAGCGGTGAGAGATGAACAAATTGGTGCACCTTTGCCCTGGCGGTGAAGGATTTGGTGGATACAACTGTGCAGATCCCATCAGCACCCCGATGTTGCAGCGCATGGAGTCGGAGATTTGAGTTAGACCGCGATGGAATGAGCCAGGCCATGGTCTGCTCATTAACCCTAGGGGCGTGGGTGGAGACTGCCTAGAGTGCTCATGCGGTGGTATCCATGACAACGCCAAAATGAAAGCAAAGGCGCAGATTATGAAATATTAACAATGAGCCATTACCTTTCAGACACCTCATCTGAAAGAGAAAGAGGAAGCCAGTGGGAGTTATTGCGAGGATCCCAAAGTATACAGTGAATTATTTATCATGGTATAAACAGGAAGACTCATGCCGCTGGGTGTGTGTGTGTGTTATTGTGTGTATGAGGTGGTGGCAAGGGGGGCATTTTTGTGAAAGACAGAGAGGAGTATGCCTAATATGCATACAGAGGCACATTGTCTGGCACACACTCATGCACACACTCATGCACACACATATACAGCACACACACACACCCATACACAGGTGTGCACACTTTCACAAACGCACACACATAGACACACACACACACACACACACATACACACACAGAAGCATACTGTGCATGCATACACACATATACAGTACATCTACATTATGACTGCCAAGAACTGCTGTGTCCTTACAGCACAAGAAAATAAGAAAGTATGTGTATGACTAATATATTACATTTACATTTGACATTTTAAGCATTTAGCAGACGCTCTTATCCAGAGCGACTTACAAGATATGCATTACTGTAATACATGGTAGGAACAATCATAGTTTGCACACGAGATCAGTGCAGTAATACAGCGATAGATATCGTTGTAGGCAGCTGCATACCATACCTGTAACACATCCCCTCATGTATTTTTAAAAAGTTAATCCAACCTCTTTTACAACTGCGCCGGAGGTGCGCTATCGTCCCAAGTCAGGAAATTACCAAAATTGCGTTAGACACACCCTAAAGCGCCACCGTCTTTGCTTTGCGTCTGCGTTACCGACACCATCATATTCACCAAAATAGGGCCCTATATGTTGCAAGGGTATGCAAATCAATGGAAATTTTCAACACAAGGCTCCCTAGATGGAGATACGTGATGATAATGTCTCTCCGCCCCACAGAACGTGGTGATCTAAGATAGTCTAGAACTTTCATATCCGTTGGTGTATTTGTTGCGAGTTTGTTGCAGATAGGATTCATTTTCTCTGGAGCATGATCTTCTGCTTTTGTTTGTTGCAGTCTGCAGTTACAATTTGAGGTGGGCATTCATTCATCATAGCATACCGCCGTTGTTAATCAAATTCAGTCCAATATTGTCCGCTCAACAGGGGCCTAATACTCATAAAAGCTCATTGTCACTACTGTTCATACTGTACCACAGATGCAAGGCGAGTGTACTAGGAAGAGTGGCCAGGGAGCACATGGTAACTTATAATTTATTCCCCAAGAATCTGTTAATCATGCTTCAGCATTAGTAGCAGAGAAAGTTAATGCACTGCTATAATGAATTAGGCTGATGAGTATTCAGAAATGCATATTTTTATGCAAATATTTTTACTTTGAACTAATTTGTATCCCCAATTTTTTTTTGGAATGCCCAGTGCTATTTGCAGGCCTGTCTCCTCGCTGCGATGTCCTCCGTCAATGCAGCGCAAATTGTCACGCGCTGTGCTCCGAAGCGCATGCTGCCAGCCGCTGGAGAGTGCACTGTGCGCACTTTCCGTGCTTCCACAGGACGAGTCTCCCTGGCAGCCCCAGAAATGTATGAGAGTTGAGAGAGGAAAGCAGCGAAGCAGCGAATCTAAAGAAGAAAATAGGACAAATTAACAACTGAGATTAATTGTAGTGAAAGGTCATCCAAGCTTCCCCTCTCTCCCTGTGGACACAACTTAGTGGACTGCCTCAAGGACACATCAGTTTGAGCAGCAGTGAGCAGCAGTGTGTGTGCGTGCGTGCATGCGTGTGTATGCATGTGTGTGCGTGTGTGTGTGTGTGTGTGTGTGTGTGTATGCATGTGTGTGTGTATTGGGGTGTGTGTGTATATGTATGCACGTATTGTGTGTGTGTGTGTATGTGCGTGTTGGTACTGTGTGTGTTTGTATGTGTATGTATGTGTGTGTGTGTGTGTGTGTATGGGGTGCATGTGTGGTACTGTGTGTGTTATGTATGTGTATTTGTGTAAATGTGTGGTATGTGTGTGTGTTTGTATGTGTATGTACATGTATGTATGTGTGTGTGTGTGTGTGTGTATGGGGGGGTGCGTGTGGCCCACACTCCCATGAGCCTTTGCCTCAGCCTGTCTCTCAAGACACAGTTACTGAGCGTGCCCAGCTGCATTACCCAGCTGATGTATTACCTGCCCCCCAGTTGGTTGAGCATGGAGTGCAGATGTGCCCCCACCCTCCCTAAAATGAATGATGATTGCCTCTGACGTTCTGTGTACAAGCCTGCGCTCATTAATCAAGGGCTGCCTGGAACCGGGCCCAGAGACCAGGAAGGGGATGAGGTCGATGCAGGGAGGGGGCGGACCTGTTGCCGTGTGACACCTTTTTACGTCCCTGCTCCCTGCCATCCTCCTCTTCCTCATCCCCCCTGTCCCTTCCCGAAGGGTCGGTGCCGTCTCCATCCTCTGTAAAGTTTTCCACGCCAGTCCCTCTCGCTGTGCCAGGCCGTGATGCTCTGTAAACAGGACATGGTCCCCCCTCCCCGCTCGTACCCCTACAGAGCGCTCTGTCTTTGGTAAACAACTCCGCTCGTCACAGGCAGTCCCACGGTGCCACAAACAAAAATGCTGAGCCGTTTTGTCACTTCGCTCTCAAGAAAGAGAGAAGGCAGGGATAGGGGAGGACAAGACAGGAAAGGAGAGAGAGAGGAGAGAGAGATAGAGAGAGAGAAAGAGAGAGAGTGTGTTGTTCAAAGTACACAGTGTCCTCATAGAGGATTAAATGGAGGTGGGGGCAGGAGGAATGCAGGCTGCATTACTCTGAGCCCTATCCCCCATGGATGAAGAGGCCTTTTTAAGAGGAACCTATCATTAGTTTCAGTATACTCACTATTCCTCCAGCCTGCTGCTCCATGCCCTCGCACTGTGTGAGGAGACCATTGAGGTTGGTAGCAGTCTGGAGTTTGAAAGGAACCACGCCAACCACTTAGAGACCAGATACTATACAACCCCATAGAATTCAAGGAGACAGAGGGGGTACGAATGCATCTTTCACCACAAGGGGGATTCAAAGGGAGAAAAAAAAACTGAAGCGAGGTTTCAGGATAACAAAAGGGAACCCAGTTAAAAAGGAGTTAAAAAAGCGATATTTCTCCAAGTCTCTTGCAGCCATTTTGTGCTTCTCTGTGGAGTAGAACATTGATGAAAAATCTGTGGTACAATTTTTGGAGAATCCAGCCGATTGGCTTCCCCTTGTTTCGATACGGCAGGGCTCTTATCCCTGGAGTTCCTGTGTGGTTAAAGAGAGCATTCCACTGACAAATAACAACTGTGATCGTGCATACATTAGAGACGGAAAGACACAGGCTATTCGTGTTTTATCCAGAGCGACTTACACAGTTTACATTTCTTTTACCTACAATTCATTTATACAGCTGGACATTTACTGAAGAAATTCAGGTTAAGTACCCACCTGGGAATCAAACCTACAACCTTAGCATTGCAAGCCCAGTTCTCTAACCATTATACTGCACTGGAGCTCTGCGTCAAAGCAGTGTGTCCACGTCCACCACTGTCTAAATATATATTTATTGTAATCAATGGCCGACAAGGGACTCCACTTCAGGAGCACTAGCGTTGCTGTGTGCAGATGCCACTGCAAACTGCTCACATGAGCACAGGGCCAGAGTGGCTAGGAGGCAGCTGGTCGGGTGGCACATCCAAGTAACGCATCCAGCAAATTCCCCAGGACGGCAGTAAATAAGAGTGAGAGAGAGGAAAGTCCTTCAACCACCCCCACCACCCTCCCCCCCTCCAAACTTTCCACCCCCTTCAAAGGCATTTGAAAGAGACATCACAAATGGAACACCAGGCACTTAGCTTGTTTTTTATTGTAAGGGAAGGAAAAAAAAAAACTTTATTATGAATACATTGATTTTCTGCCAGCGGGAAAAACCCTTGACATAAATTCATATTGATCTTTTAAATACAATATCTGTTCTTTATTTATCTGACTCATTTGCAGGCAGCTTGCATGCCTAATGTGCAGTAGATATTGTGTGTGTGTGTGTGTGTGTGTGTGTGTGTGTGTGTGTGTGTGTGTGTGTGTGTGTGTGTGTGTGTGCTTGTGTTGAGTAAAATAGGAAAAGGGGCATCAAAGTTATAGCAGACATCTTCCTTTACTTTCATCTGGGAGATACTATGGTAATTACTAATGTGAAGAGTGTCCCCCTTGCCTCACCTCAAACAAAAATGGAAAAAGTCCTGAATTTCGATTGGCTTTCAATGTTGGCACTCATTTAATCTAAATCTGGATGATTCGCCAGCTTTTGATTCGTTTAAATGTAGGCCTCCTCGATGTAGTGCAACTGTTTCCTACAGGGATAAAGAAAGCTGTTTAAGAAAGTGATCGTTCTGAACAGGACGTCTCCCAATGCCATTCCCAAAGCATAAGACACACATTTAAAGTACGGTAAGCTGCAGGGTTAAAACAACCTAAGTGAAAAGCAATTCCCACACATATAAATATCTTATCATAATTGCTTTTTTTAGCAAAGGGTTTTTGTCAAGCGCACAGACATTTTAACTGGAGCTTTCTTTCTATTCACGGGAGAGCAAATGTGAGACTGCTCTAATTATTTCAATGCCTCCACACTGTGCTTCTGATTGATCAGTGTGGAGTTACCGGAAAGATACAGACAGTTTGCAAAGCTTGTGACTGTTGTCCAGCAGATTAATGGCGGTGATTAGGCAGCATGGTTCCACTAACCCGCAATGGGTGGGGCTTCCAGGCTCTTTCCCCTACTCTGTGATTTGAGCCAACTACAGCATTTTTCTGTGGAGAACAAACCCTTACGGAAATATCACATGAAATGTCCAATCACATGAAATGTATATATTTTTCCATATATACATGTGTACAATATACACATGTATATATGATCATGTGTGAATAGCTGTGAAGTAAATGTGACAACATGTGAAGATATGTGGTACACATGTGGAAATGTGTGGTGTACATGTGAATCACGTGAAATGTGCAAAAACAATCCCATACAGGAAGTCTTTTGATTGGTTCATATCAGCCTGTGATGGGTGGCACAGTTCACCTATCACAGGACTCATTAGCATCGCTCTCTCATCTCAGAGATTGGTGGGTTCTGTTGGTTTAACCACTGCATCCGCTTTTTGTTTCAACAGTCCTGCCCGGTGGTTCCCCTGCACTGCGGCCTCTTTCACTGGACACCATGCTGGTCTGTGCACTCTCCTCCCTCCAGCTGTTCTACAGATGATGAGCACACACAGCGCCCCCTGTCTACCGAGACAGGCACTGCCCAGACAAGCTCTTGCGCTTGCTCGCTCTCTTTTACTCCCCGCTACCCCCTTGGCCTCATCCTTCTCCGTCTCGCTTTGGAAATGTATATGACATACGAACCCCTCACGTCACTGCTTTTTACCCCTATCTGTGGTAATCTCTCATAGACCACACCTGCACCCAGCGACCTTTAGTTTGTCCTCTCTGTGCCTCTCTGTCCCATAGTCTCTGTCCTTATACCTTTCATGTTCCCCTGCTCTCATTGTGTCTGTCAAATAGTTTCCTCTCCATTTGTCACCCAATGACACTTTATTGTATTCCCAGACTCCCATACCATCTCTCCAACACCCACCCCCCCTCAGACAAACACACACACACACACACACACATACACACACACACACACACACACATATTTTCCTTTTTCCTTATCTCTCCCTGCCTTTCACCTCACTGTTTTCCCTCGTCTACCCCAGACACACCAAAGTGTCTAACACTCTAACCAAAGATGCTGAAGGATCAGAGGGACAGAGGGACAGAGGGACAGAGGGACAGAGGGAAGGGGAGGGTAAGGCCGCCCCCCACCCCACCCGGCACCCCCCCAGAGCTGGACAGCGAGGAGCTGTTGAATCAAGACTGCGGATTGTGATCCAAAAGAAAACAAAAGGCAAGAGAAAAGAAAGTAACAGAATTTAAAAGGGAAGGAAGGAGGAAACAGAGACAGAACTTCTGCTTGCCTCTTGCTTTTTTCTCTGCTGGGACAGAAGAAGATATGAATAGGATTGTATATGTACACACATTTATCTATATATAAAAATATAAAAAATATAAACAATAATAGACATCGGCGACTTTACGTACGAGAAACAACGAATCGAAACAGAAGAAGCACAAATTTATACAATTGTTTTTTTTCTCCATTTTCCTCTGTCGTATTTTGTTGTCTGATTGAACTTAGTTTATTCCTCTTGCCTGTTCAGAGGGCCTAAGACTGCTATGTGGGGAAAGGAAAAATCGGAGAAGGGGGAAATTTGTTATGGGGGGTGGGTGAGGAGGTGGCGTGTGCGGGGGAATCCCTGTGTGACCTTTTAACTACCCTGCCGAGGAAAGAGTCACTGCTCTGCCCCTAACCACGCCCCCCCCTAAAAATGAAGCTCAGCTCCCACCCTCTCTTCCTTCATCTTCTCTACGCTGGCTGCATGTTGTACATCTCATCGTCAGTGTTGTAGACTTCCAGTCTCACTCTCGCTGTCTTATCGATTTAATCCTCCCAAGTGGACAAAGAACATCCCTTCTTTCTCCAAAGAAGTTGAAGAGGTGGCAGCTGGCAGAAGGGTGGGATCAATAATGAATTGCAAAGACAAGTCATTCAAATGAATAGGCAGGCCTGTGAATGACAGCCCAAGTATTGGGCAAGAAGGGTATGGGCTGTATCATATCACGCGGTGCTGTTGCGCACGCTCCCTGATAATGAATGCCATGTATTGGATTTCTGGTCCAGGTTAGGTTGGATATACATATGTCATATTGATTGGGGATGCTGTTGTGATGCATACATTTAAAAGGCAATATGTTCCAGAAATGAGATGCCTGGTGAAGAACAACAGCCTGCTCATTACCAACCCGAGTTCAGCAGTTTCCCTTTCAAACCTCAGGAATTATAGTCAAATTTGCAACTGTTTAAAAATACATTTAAACTAATGCATTTTATTCATATTGTTTATTCAAGAAATACATAAATCGTATAAATGATAAATGATCAATTCAATAGAATATATATATATATATATACAATATATATATGGTAGCCCTTTAAAGTCTATACCCTGTTTCAAATATTTATCCTTTTGTTGCCTTATAGCTTTTAATGAAAACAAATTAAATCAGGATTGTTCCACCTTTATTTACACATTGTAACCCACAACTTCCAAGTGAAAATAATGCATCTTAAAATTTCAGAAAATTAATACAAATGAAAAACTAGATTGACTATGTTTGATAAGTGTATACCCTGCTGAGTTAGTACTTAGGGTAGAACCACCCTTTGCTTGAATTACAGCCAGATTCTGTTTGGATAGGTCTCAAGCAAGCTTTGCACATCTAGATTTGGCAACGTTCTACCATTCTTCCTTACAGAACTGTTCAAGCTCAGTCAGATTATGTGGGGACCGTTGATGGACTGTGATCTTCAAATCATTCCACAGGTTTTCAATAGGATTTAGGTCAGGGCTCTGATGAGGCCGCTCAAGGACATTCACCTTTTAGTTTTTTAACCACTCCACTGTTGCTTTAGCTGTGTGCTTTGGGTCGTTGTCATGCTGAAAGGTGAACCTCCTTCCCAATTTCAAATTTCTTGCAGAGGGCAACAGGTTTTCCTCAATAATCTTTTGGTTTTTTGCTCCATCCATTTTCCCTTCTATCCTGACAAGTGCCCCAGTCACTGCTGATGAGAAACACCCCCATAACAGAAGGGATGGTGTTCTTTGGGTGATGTGCTGTATTGGGTTTTCCCAAACGCAATATTTTGCATTTAGGCCAAACATTTCTATCTTGGTTTCATCTGACCACAACACTTTTTGCCACATGGCTTCAGAATCTTCTGAGTGTTTTTTTGCATACCTCAACTGGGACTGAATGTGGAGTAGTGGCTTCCTTCTTGCCACCCTATCATACAGACCAGAATTGTGGAGAGATTTCTGTACTGTTGACACATGCACACATTAACCACTCTTTGCCCTATGTAGCTCCTTCATGGCCATTAACCTCTCTGATCAGTCTCCTTCTTGCTTGGTCTTCCAGCTTGGATGGACGGCCTGATCTAGGCAAGGTCCTGGTGGTGCCATGCACCTTCCATTTCTTAATTATGGTCTTGACCGTGCTCCAAGGGATATTTAAGGCCTTTGAAATCTTTCTATACCTATTTCCTGATATGTGCCTTTCCACAATTCTATCCCGGAGTTCTTTTGAAAGCTCCTTGCTGCTCATGGTGGATTCTTTACTCTGAAATACACTACCCAGTAGTGGAATATACTAGGAACAGCTGATTTTATTCTGAAGTAATCAGAATCACTACAATTGAATGCTGGTGGAGGCCAATTAGCTTGGTGTGTGATCTGGAAGGTGATTGGTTACCCCTGAGCTAGTTTACAATTGGTATGATAAGCGGGGTGTACACTTATCAATCCATGTTATTCTCGTTTTTAATTTTTAATTAGTGTTCAGAAATGTAGAAAAAATATTTTTCACCTGGAAGTTGGCTGTAAGAAAAGGTGAAATTTAAACAGGTGAAATTAAAGGCGCAATACATATATGTACACTTATATATATATATATATATATATATATATATATATATATATATATATATACAGTATATGGGAAGCTGTATTCATAAACCAAATCCACAAATGTCAGGGTTTTGAATATTTTTCCAAGCACATAATTACATAGATTAATCTTAAAGCTGTGCATCACCTCGCCTCAGTGAGTGCTCCTGATAATACATTCTAATTGACTCCTGCTTGAATTATTTACTTATTTTCACAGAATGAAGAGGACACATTTTTACCCTAAAACAGACAGCAGCCTAAGTTTGCTGCATAGGTGTTTTTTCCCCCTTTTCGTTC
The DNA here is from genome assembly GCA_029706075.1 of Aldrovandia affinis. Lineage (NCBI taxonomy): Eukaryota > Metazoa > Chordata > Actinopteri > Notacanthiformes > Halosauridae > Aldrovandia > Aldrovandia affinis. Next base: position 1,817,358 of record JAINUG010000072.1, on the reverse strand, counting down.
ATTAAAACGGGAACATGCTTTTAAATGTGTGGGTGTGCTGGCTTTGGGTGATGGACAGATCAGGAATGATAGACAGACGTCTGGCCACCTTTTTTTGCAGGACAATTCACAGAAGAGGAGAACGTTCACAGAAATGTCTGAATACACTACTGCATGGATAATTTGTGTCTACTCTTAGCAGGCATCATTTACCCTGAAAAGGTATGCTGTGGGATGCTATTAACATGACAGATGTGTCTATTCTATTACCATTTAGTGTCTATTGATGAGGATAAAGAGCTGGCTTTCTTTGTGATTCACAGGTCTGGCATTGCGCACTATCCAGTTTGAGTCTGGCAGATGACATTCTGTGTCTAGCTCATAGGGCATTGGTGTGGGATACCTTTACCTGCACCTGCTTGTCTTTGATATTTCAGACCTACCACACACTGTACTATAGCCAGATACTCTGCCTGTAAAACCGCACATCCTCCCTTGTTGCGATTAGCGTAAACGCGTACATCATAAACTCACATTTGACAGTTCACGCTGTACACTTGTTTGATTTATTCTCCGTTTCACGGTCTTTCACAATCTGCGTCAATGTTTTCTCCCTGAGTAAAAACAGACCGCGGCGGCTCAGAGTCAGGCATCTCATTTCTGCTCGGGTTGCATGGTGAAGCTGTAGGGTGCCTCCCTGCTTATCCAACTTTACTGCCCCACGGCCGTGTGTAGGTAGTGTTATGTGTACGTAAGCATATTCCATAAACCGCTACCTCTGGCGCCATGGTTTTTGTAGCAGCATTAATAAACACATACTCTGTAATGTACTGTATAATCAAGATTCAGTGTAAATATTGGCCAGGAGATTTCCCAGTACGAAGGCATGACCTAGGATTGAGAAATTGGTTGAAAAAAAGTTAACTACTGCATTGCAGTCTGTGAAATTTGAGCCTAAGAATCTGTCATTTTGTGAATGCAAAAGTGGAAGAAATGAGGAAAACTTTTGTACAAAGTAAAATTTTCATAGTTCATTTTCTGTGCCTGTCATTGGCTGGTGAATGCCAATCCTCTGATGATCTACCAGAATGAGAAAATTGACTGTTTTCTAATACATGGATGTAGCTGGATGCAAGTCCATTTTTTTGTTTCTCTAAACATGACCAATTAATACCATTTCATCTTAACATGCTGTACGTGCATGCAACTCAGAAATGATTTGTGTTACCCATTACTTAAACAGAGTCAGATAGACTTTCATTTTGATTAATTTCAACAGCGCACATATCCACGAGTAAAGTAAAATTGAAATGAGTCATTCTCACCAGTTTTGCTGTCCCAGGTCATGTTCAAATACTGACGGTTTGAATGAGATGCATTGCCTTATAGGGCATTTTATTTATATCGTGATCACCTGTAGCTCAGCTAATCCAATGTGAGTCTGCCATTGTTGAGGAATGATGTGCTTTGCAGAGAGGAGGCTGGTTCACCTGTCAGAACCGGCACACACAAACACCTTGCTTGAAGTGGATCCTTTCCCAGATGTGTAATGCCCTTTCTAGAATGAGAGGGGTCAACACCCAATTACACATAGCACACACAGCTGTTTCCAAACAACCGGATGAGTGTGCATGTACGTATGCACGTACGTGTATACATACACACGTCTGTGAATGTGCTACTACTGATGATGATATCGAGCTTTGGGCAGTGAGAGTCATCAGTTTCAATGCAGACCACGTGGATCTTACCACACCTTATTTTCCCAGGGTTTTGGTTCTTTCTTTCTAAACGTGTTTAGTCCACCAGTGCAAAATGAGGTGAATTAGAGCGTGCTTGAAAATGCAGTCACATTCACCGACCTCCACAGGCTGGTAAATGCAGTGCAGAGTGGAGGAGAGTCAGTAAAGGGTTATGGTAGGATCAGCAGTACCTTCAACAACTGCTCCAATGGCTTCATTCTTGGCTTAATTCCTGTCATTGATAACTCCCTTGCAAACGAATTCAATGTATTTGTGAGGGTTAGTGCAAGGTCTTTGCAATGCCACAAAAACCCCCTTAAAAAATCACATCCAATCCAATGTTATGTCACATGAGTCTTCTTTCAAGACTTGGTCTTCTTGCAAGAAACTAGAAATGGGACAGACTGAAAATGCCAATGGATTCTAAATGAAGCCATAGAATGACTGAAAATGTATTTGTGTTGTGTCGACAAATCAGGAATCTGCCTTTCAAATGTGCATTATGAGTTTTTTTGTGCACATCCACGAGATCTAGTTGAATTGTGTCAGGAAATGAATTTATGAAATGTTTCAACATTATTCAGTATGTGGCTTATTCATGCACTTTATTAATATGGAGTCATGCTTAGGGAATGAATTATGTCCTGAATGCCATTCGACTAAAATGTTCTATTTAGATATCTATAGTTCTCAACGCATTCGCATATCTAAGTTTGACACACAAAACCAGGACCGGCTCTGCATTCTCCAGAGCCCCTGTTTGTCTTATCAGGAGACCAAGCAGATGGCCAGTCCCTCTCCATTTTATGAGCTGTACAACAGCAGGATCCAACATGGCTGACACATGGATGTTCAGCAGTGTTCAGCCTTTCACCTTACCGCAACTCCCCGGACTGACTGTGTATACCTGGGGAGTCAGAGATGCAGTTACAAAAGCATTTCCCTAGTCTTCTATGCCTCAAATATTTACCCACTTTTTTACAGTTTCATTACTATCAGTATACAGTAGGTACATCTATAAGACTAAAATATTGAACAGCAAATGCTTAAATGTTTCCACATCCATGAATTTTAGGATAGCTCCCATATGTATGCACACAGCCACTCATGTACATGCACACAAATGTACATATATACACATAGGCAAAAACACAACATGCTTATATACACACACACACACTCATGCACACAAAGACAAACATACAACATGCACATATACACACACACACACGCACACACACACACACACACACACACACACACACACACACACACACAGCTGCAAGAGCATTGTGAAACACAGAGAGGCTGGCCAGCTCCGGTCTCCTCATACCTTCACTGCCTCGTGCGCAGCCCAGTGTAGACCATTCACTCAACCCTCCCCAATGTCGTCAGCTTGGTCAGAGTGCACACAGTGTCTGTGCAGCTACGCTAAGCCGGGCGTCTGATGCGCATCTTCTGCGCTGTGCGGATGCAGGCACAGACACACTCAAGCGAAAGAGTAAAGAATGAAGTAGCAGTGCTGGTTGTTGTATATTCTATATCATGTAATGAAATATTTTAGAGGAAAATATATTTGAAATATGAATTTAAGATGTATAAATAAATAATCATGAAAAAATGGGTGCACCCTTGAGTTGAATTTTTTTATATTTGCATGTCCTCACATCTTGAACTGAGGAATCCTCTCCCACCTCACACGTAGGCCCCTGCTGGGCTCATAGTCTCAAATTCTCACAGAATGCATTAATCACCTTCACCCTGAGTGCTCCATGCAGTATTTATTCGAAAGAAATTGCTGTTTTCCAAGCTCTTTTCAAGTGAATATTATGAATGAATATAATATTAATATTCTGCCTCTGTACAGCAAGCAGTACTGTGCAAAGGAAATTAGGAATCTGCCTGGCAAATCATGTTCCCCTTATTGAAGTCAATGTGTAAGCTTCACAGAGTCAGTGTGTATGTGAAATGTGTTTGACTGAATCAGTGTGCATGAAGTGTGTCGAGCGCACTTCGCTCAGTGTATGTGAGGTGGTTTCTGCTCAGTCAATGTGTGCGAGGTGCATTCCATTGAGTTGGTGTGTGTGTGTGTGTGTGTGTGTGTGTGTGTGTGAAGTATGTTGTGTCAGCATGTGTGGTAAGTGCATTCCACTGAATCAGTGCGTGTAAAGTGCGCTCCGCACACTTAGTGTGTGTGGAGTGCACATTAGCGGAGTCAGTGTGTGTGAGAAGTGTGAGTCAATGTGTCTGCATGAAACAGTGATTGTGAAGTGTGTTACACTGAATGAGTGTGTGTGAAAGGTACTCTCCTCCAGTTAGTGTTTGCGAGGTACATTTTGCTGAGACAGTGTGTGTGAGGTGCATTCTGGGAAAGCACAGTTTTTCAACGGGGGGAGACGCAGAATCACATAATAGCCCAGAAAGCGGGGCAGGGCCTGCACCTCTACTGCACCCTGCCAGCTCCGAATGCTGACATCATCAGGGACCCTCTGTCACAACTGAAGCATATTTGAAAGGCCAGGCTGAGAGAGAGAGAGAGAGAGAGAGAGAGAGAGAGAGAGAGAGAGAGAGAGAGAGAGAGAGAGAGAGAGAGAGAGAGAGAGAGAGAGAGAGAGAGAGAGAGAGAGAGAGAGAGAGAGAGAGAGAGAGAGAGAGAGAGAGAGAGAGAGAGAGAGAGAGAGAGAGAGAGAGAGAGAGAGAGAGAGAGAGAGGAATCTCAGAGGAGTGACTCTGGCACAGTCATTGTGTTTACAGTCTCGCACTCAGCAGACCTGTCAGTAACACTTCACTCCAACACTGCGGGCCCAGCTGGGGCTGTGTTCTGCGCAGCTACTCTGCCTCACAGGCCGGAGGAGAAGAAAGGCAGTTATACCTTGACAGGAAACCATGAGAGATTCTCCCTCTGTCATCTCCTTTAACATGTGAGTGTGATTGACTAGCTTTCTTTTCTTTTAATCACTCTATTGAAACTTCTGAATAATAAAACAAACTGTGAAATAATAGTAATTAATAAACAAAAGTTTGTTAACAACTTTTAGTCTACTGGTGAGAGCATTTCATGCAGCACACAGTACTACCAGTAACAGAAACTCTATTCTGTCTCTGGACGATCATGTAAAACAATTCCAGCTATTTTACTCCTTTACACAGCATTGCATAATAGATCTCCATTACCGTGTATGTACAAATTTGTATTCAATAATGGTCAATTGAATCATCACTGACATCTGCATTAGTTCAACCCAGACACCAATTTCAGAAAGGCTTGCTGTGAATGTGTTGTATTTTAACACCTTTGTTTGCCAGCTAATTGCTAAAGGGGGTTAGCTAATATGTAAGCTAGCAACAAGCTCAAACTCACAATGCACACAACACAGATCCACAACAGTCTGGGTCTGTGTGGCTCAGTAGGTAGAGCGTAGCGTTGGCGACGCATAGGTTGTGGGTTCAATTCCCACTGGGACTACATATACTGAAAAATGTATGCATTCCTTACTGTAAGTCGATTTGGATAAAAGCATCTGCTAAATGGCATATATTATTATTATATTGCCACATAACATTAACACAAACACTCTGTGTGTGTCCTCACAGAAAAGACAATTGAGAATGTCTGTGAAAATCACAAAATGGCACTGTCAAACATATTTAATAAATGCATCCTGATGGCAGACATGCCACATCTCTGAACTTAAAAATGAGTCAGAGTGCCTAAATAATGAACTCCTCTCAATTCAGTGGATACACAATATGCTGTCTCTGTGTATTATATGGTGAAGTACAGGTAACTACCCAACTAAAGGAAATACCAACATAAAGTGTCTTTACTGTGACTCATGGTTGGGCCACCATGAGCTTTGGCATAGATTAAAGTGTTGGAAACTCTATTAGAAGCATGAAACACCATTCTTCCATGAGAAATCCATTATTTGGTGTTTTGTTGATGGTGGTGGAAAACAGGTGCTGCTCCACATTCTCCCATAAGTGTTCATTTGGGTTGAGATCTAGTGACTGAGACAGCCATGGCATATAGTTTACATCGTTTTCATGCTCATCAAACCATTCATTGACCACTCATACCCTGTGGATGGGGGCATTATCATCCTGGAAGGATTTCCATCAGCATAGCAATGCTTCACCATGGGATGATGATTCATTCATCACCCAGAATGGCTTTGCATTTATTAGCATTTACCTTACCCTCTAAGGGGTTGAGTGGGCCTAAGCCATGCCAGGAACCCTCCCCCTCCCCATCATAACAAACCCACCAGAACACTTAATTTATTCAAGTGTTTCCTTTATTTTGGCATTGAACTGTATTTAATTTCCAGAAGATGACAGAGAGAAAAGATGAGACAAACAGAATAAGAGGCTATGTATAGTTATTGCATTATACACTATACTGTAATATCATATTGTGTGTGACAACCACAATACACTATATGTAACATTTTTGCTGTAATAGCCCCATGTAAAAGTAATGCATTTCTCAAATACGCTTCTAGTTAGTGTTCATTGGCAATGCAGTGAGATACCTACAAATTCTGCCTCCATTTTCCATTCACAGTTGGCATGACATAACAAATATACTAATTGCCAGGTTTAACGACTGTAGTTGCAAGATGCATCACCCATCACTGTTATTCACAATAGCAAGGGCAATACAGTGCTACAGAAAATAATAACTGAAATTGTTCGGTTTATTTCAATCCAAGAAAGGAAGGTGTGTGTGTGTGTGAGAATCACTTTATTTGGTGATGGGAACTATGAGACTGACATGATGAAAAGGCTTTCTGTGGAAAAGACTCACACAAACACACACACAAACCTTATTACAGCTAAAGTGCTTTATAAACTGTACAATTGAAAGATACAAGGAGTCATGTACAAGTGAAATATGGGGAGCTATTTGATATACAAAGGGACGCTGGGAGTGTGAAAGAATACCTAATCAACTGTTTATGAAACTCATCAGTTGCATCGTGGGAATAGTTATTCTGAGAGTGATGTCTTTTCAAATGTAATGATGTATTGTAGTTGAAATTGCTGTTGCAGTTTCTCCGCGAAGCATGATTAGATTCTAGAAGCAACAAAGAACAAACTAAGATGTAGCAACTGCCAGTGGTACATTATGGAGGAGTACTTGTCCTTTTCAAGGGTTGTGTATTCAGCTAGAAAAGCAACTGCCACTTAACTGTCTTTATGTGAGCTAACGAATTGTTGATACAAGGGTTATGGTTTATATGACTTGTGTATTATATGCCTGTGGAAAAGTAGATGGTAAAAAAAATGAAGTAGCAAGTTGCACATAAAGTAGCAGACACTTTCTGAAGTTACTTGAACAAGTGTCTATTGATACCTGGACTGTCTGTCTGAGTGTCGAGCTATCTGAAAGTTGCTGTGGTTCTGTCTGATTTGTTAAACTTGCGACAGGTCCACAGTGCTTAATGAGGGGAATATTCTGCTCCAACAGAAATGTGCAGCATAATCTCGAAACATGCCTCAAGTTATGGATGCCCAGCATCCGACTCAACGTCTCCAAGCAAACGACAACAAACACTAAAATCTGTGCTGGTGCTTTGGCGTGCTGTGCTTGTTAGTTATTTTTGGCTATTGTCTGTTGCCTCTTCCTCCAATATGACATGTTAAATCAGCATCAGGCAATCATTTTAGGGTACAGGTGATGTGCTTTGTGATCAAATTACCTTTTCAAAGCATGATGATGATTGCATTAGCCATAGATCACACAGTACATGTATGTGACATACAGACAAGAAGAGCTACAATGACACAGTTCACATGATACTAACCTGGTTGAACTACATTATAATTACGATGACAATTCAGTCATTTGGCAGATAGTTTTAAACAATGCGACTCACAGAAGTGAAATGGCTGAAGAATCATTGTTAGAGTCATATATCAATAAAGTTACAGTCCAATCATGGCCACTGTCAAAATTCATTCTGCAAAACCCGTAATACAAAGGTACAGGTAACTGCCAAAATAAAGGAAACACTTGAGTAAATGAGGGATACAATGTATATTGAAAGCAGATGCTTTCACACAGGTATGGTTCCTGAGTTAATTAAGCAATTAACATCCCATCATGCTTATGGTCATGTATAAAATTGCTGGGAAGGCCCAATTGTCCATTATTTTGACTTCCATAGCTAGAAGAAGAGGTCTCACTGACTTTGAAAGAGGAGTGCTTGTTGGGACATGTTTGGCAGGAGCTTCAGTGATGAAGACTGGCCAACTTGCTGATGTTTCATGAGAAACACTGGCTAAGATGATGTTGGCATGGAAGTCTGAGGGAAAGATATCAGTTGATCAATCTAGGCGTGAGCAGAGTTTCATCAAGAACTTCGCAGAGAGGGATACTATTGTCCGGTTGCAGTACATAAACCCCTTATTACACCTAAAAATGCACATTTAAGAATAAAATGGTGAAAATAACACAGTGGTCACTAACACATGCAGCGGTCTACTGAGCCGTGTAAAAAAATGATATGCTCAGATTAGTCAATCTTCGCCATGTTCTCAACAAGCGGACAAGTGCATGTATAGCTCATGGCAAAATAATGCTCTGAGTGCTTGTTTCCCATGGTGAAGGGTTCTGGTGGCTCTGTTATGGTGTGAGGTGCATTTTCTTGACATGGTTTAGATCCACACAATCTCTTAGAGGGAAGGGAATCGGCAATAAATACAAAGCCATTCTGAGTGATCACCTTCATCCTATAGTGAAGCATTTCTATCCTGATGGGAGTGATCTCTTCCACAAGGCACAATGGATGGTGGTTAGTGGATGGTTTGGTGAGCATGAAAACGATATAAACCATATACCATGGCCGTCTTTGTCACCAGGTCTAAACCCAATTGTACTCATATGGGAGATTCTGGAGGGGCACCTGAGACAGCATTTTCCACCACCATCAACAAAACACCAAATTATGTCATTTCTTGTGGAAGAATGGTATTGCATCCCTTGTAGTTCCAGACACTTGTAGAATCTATACCAAGATTGCATTGAAGCTATTCTGGCGGCTCATGGTGGCCCAATCCATACTTTAGCAGTAACCTGTAAATTACAAGCTAATTTCTCACCCTTTCCATCAAAAATCCAAGGAAATATGCTGTAGGAATTTCCTACCGTTCATTTAAATGTTGTAATTTGTGACAGAGGGCTCTTTCACTGACAGTGCTCGCACTGTCCGGGCAGCGCTCACACACATGACAAACATCTTAAATATACCCGCTGTATGTATGCCGTTCATTCTATCTCATTCTGCGAAGCTGTGTTTTAGCGGACTAACTCCATGGGTGCACACATAGGGTTAGTTAAAAAGCAGAGCACTTGGATTTCATACAGTCGCTACACACAAACTCACAGGTAAAAACTAAAGAATGGAAAGAGGAAAAAGGAGGCATAATTCAGATAGTATATTAAACTTTTATTTCTTGCGTATTAGTGTTTTTTGCATTGTAAGATGAGGAGGGCAAGTGAGTGTAGCAGCTTGGGGTAAGGAAAGTGTTGTGGATGGACTTTGCTTTACGGAGTATTGTGTATATATGTATACATATCTGTATATAATATATATATATATAGACCTTATCTTTGTTTTGTGTATTTTGTTTTCCACAAAACAAATAAAAAAATCAGTGTTTGCGGATTTCTTTTGTTATTGGGAATGGCAGCACTGTAAATAAAGCACCATTGCACTCACGTGCTATTGCGGCTGTGCCATTATTTATTTCATGGGACTGAAGTGCCTTAGCGGCCTGCACTACCCATATGCGGGGACGGGGTGTGACATCATTACTCGTTTGTCAACATTCACAGAAACACGCTGTATTATTATTTTATTTTACATTTTCTTCCATCTCAGTTGGGCCATAAACATTAGTAACTGCCTGTTGTAGTGGAGTGCTGCTTCTCTGTAGTACTGTTTTGCTGTTAAGGTGCACCTTCAAGAAAATGTTTCTGCCCAGAAGGCCATGAAACTGTTCAACGTCAGGATCAGTGTAAGAGCTCCTCTGCCCAACATATAGGAGTATCAATCAGTGTCAAGTGGGTCCTTTTACCAGCTAACATGTGCTGCACGACAACAATAACTTTCTTCTCGTGTGAGTTGAGGGTCAATGCTGTCAACCCTATTTCAAGTTCTTTCAGAATGCATTTTGCAGAGGTAATGACAATATAGTAATTTACTGGGCCATTTGAAGATCATTTCAATTCGTTGGTGGGTGAGGTTGAAATATGTTTGTATCCACAGTCAGTGACTGTCTCTCCTCCATACACGGCAGAACAGTAATGGGTGAGTAGTAAGAAGAGTGGAAGTAAATATATACACACATCTATATTTGGTGTGCTGTGCAGCCATTGCTGTAGCTGTGTGTCACTGTTTGGCCATATGCCTGGATTAGGATTCACTAATGACCCACTGGAGTGCTTTCCACTTGCCCAAGTGCTGTATGAATATACTTATTAGAAAATAAAAGTATTTTAAAGGCATGATGTGACAAATTGTGACAATTGACACTGGCAAGAGTACAGACAAAACAACATGTTGTGATAACAGCCAGAGAGACAAACAGACAGACCATTCAACTCTCCCCCACAATTTCCTGAAACACATTATTAAAAAAATACCCTGCTGCCATAGGAGTATCTAAAAATACATGCAGTTATTGTAGCGATTGAGTTTGCCATTGACATTAACACATGCACGTGCAGTCCCATGTAACTAATTACCAAAAAAGGCATTGCTGTTTACTGACATACAGACATCAAATTCCCTAAACAACGCAGTCACAATTCTTACAATTAATTTCAGTGTGTATATATACTCAATATAATTGCAGAGTACAGTTAATACAGTCAATATTTTCCGAATCACCTTCTGTTGTGTGCTTTCACTGACATTAAAAATCTAGTGATATTACATTGTTAACACATTTCTTTAACAGTTTTATTGACTTGAGTTTTAGAGTTCTGATCGATTTTCTTGTGTTCACTTTCTGTGAGACTTTCCTTTCTGTGTGACACTCAAACAGTTGGACTGACTCAAAGAGATCTCTCAAATAATCAATTTCTCTGAATGTTTTTGCTCCCTTTCTTAATCTCAGTTTACAGACCATGGGAATCTCCATAGAACACCTGAACAGCTGCTCATGATCAGATTACTCTGTTTTTATATTGAAACTTTATTCATACAAAAAACCTCTATTCACCTTTATTCATCTCCAAAAAGACAACTCTTCAGGAAATTACAAAAATTGTTATTAATTTACATTAGACTTAAATGTTTAAGTCATGTTTTATGCTTTTGTCTATTCTCCCAATTTGGAATGCCCAATTGGAATACCAAATGCCCAGTTCTTCAGCCATGCTCGCTGCAACCTCTGCAATCTGTCAGTTGACAAGCTTTCGCTCTCTTTCGAAACACGTGATGTCAGCTGTCACGTCTTTCCACACTGCAGTCTACAAATTAAGCTTTCGCAGACATGAGTGGGAGGAAAGCACTTCATGTGCATCTTTATACAGGAAGACTGTGGGCACCCGATTGACCAGCGGGGGTTGCTGTTGTGCGACGAGACAAGGAGAACTTGGTTGATTGACTCCCTCCCTCTCTGGATGACGCTACTGCTAATCATCCATCTTACTGTGGGGTTACTGGCCACAGTTGGCACTGGCACAGTCTGAATTGGATGCCAGACCACAGGGCTCATCTACACATTTGAACAGTGCCTTAACAGGATGAGACACCCAGCATGGTGTTTAGTCACAGGGACAAGAAACATTAATACAACTGATGATGCAACCTTTCTATCCAAACTCAAAAATAGAAAAAAAACTATTTGGAGGGTTTTTTTTACAATGCAATCATTTATTACATTGGATTGAAACTTAAAGAGTATATTAAGGTCAGTAAGCTCACTGCTGCAGAGCTAAAAGATATGAGACTAATGGAACTTTGTATAACTTACTATCATCTCAGATTATATCCTTAAAACCTGCCTCCAGCCTACTATTCATTGAATGTGCTAACCTATATAACTTATTATAATATTCTTAGAACAGAGGTTTTTAAATGGTTATATTCCAATACAAATTTAAGGTAATATGTATAAGGTTCATTGAAATATCTGTCTTGTGACACAGGAGGCACCTCATATATAAAATGTTTCAAATCCTTGCATACCCATACACTGATATTGCTACCATTCTTCTACAATATCTTACAGTTTATGCTGATCAGACACTTGACACTCATTTTGAAGTCCCCCTTGGCCCATATTGCCCACTGGCTTGAGGAATAATTGGCATTAGCTTAAATACAGGAAGTCTGCATGTTGTTAAGGACATTTTATTTAGTTTAAGCCTTTATAAAAAAATACAAGTGAAAAAAAAATTAAAACCTTTTTCTAAAGGTTTCTATCTGGGCTGCAGTGGGTCGATAAGAGTTCAGCTCAGCTGAGGGTCCAGTCCCTAATCGGAGGATATTGATGTGCAGAACAGAGGCCCTATAGATCTATTGATCACATTTTGTCAGGCCTGTCCTCCTCCCAGGAGGAAGAATCACAAAGTGTCTGGGGAAAGATTCATGAGGTGTGTGTGTGTATGTGTGTAGGTGTGCTTGTGTGTAAGAGAGGGGGTGAAGCTGAATTTAAAATTTTCAGCGGCCAACATACAAAGACTACTTTTTCAGAAAAGGTAAATTTGCAGTCAGTCTTAACACTAGAACCGCCATGGGGTAAAATTTACCCGTTTTCGTTTTTCAATTGTATGTAACTCTGTTTCAATAAAAAACTCAAGTCTGCCAGTCCTTGACTTTTCCTAAAATTGTGTTATTAAGCACCTCCTAATGTAAGAAAATCATTTAAAAAACTTTTTTTTTGTGTGCCATTTATACCTAGAACTGCCATGGGGTAGGAAGATGCATCGGATGGATCATCTGACAACTTGTATTTGTCACAATAGTTACATTATGCTATTGATAACTAGCTAGCTATCTAGCTAGTGCAGACATCAATATAATTGAGTTATTGAGATACGTTACCTTATCGATAACTACAATGAGAGTGAATGCCTACCTTGTGCAAGTGCTGTGCATATGCTCATAGTTGACACTGCAGGCATAACAGGGACAGGATCCGATTGTCTCGATACTTTCCTTCGGCTCGTTGTCAGATGATCCATCCGATGCGTCTACTAAATGGCATATATAACAGGTTACTGTATCTAATCTCACATCATTGCTTCAGTGCCAGTGGGCAACGTAGCCTAATGGCATTGACATCTACTTGTAATCAAAGATTATGAAATGCAGTATGTGGAAAGTTAACTGTGAATAGGCCAATGATTTAGAGTGTAAAAGGCAAATTCATATTTTTCGTTCAGTTTGCCTAAGGTACCTATTTCACTGAGATTATTTATATCCTGTTGATTGGCAATGCGTTGTGTCGTAAATGTTTATTAATAAATGTAAAACTTGAATGGATTAACTCTTATTTATTTGTGATTTTTATTTATTCACACATGACTTTGTTCCGTTTGTTGTTTTATTGTTTTGTATGTATTATATTGTCGACTATTTAGCCTACCTAATTTGCCTGATGCCTATATTTTGCCTATGTTCGGCTATTTCATTCAGTTTGCTAGCCTACATGAACGTTGTATCGATAGTGTTGTATCATTGTAACAAATGTGTTATTGCAGTGACAGTATACATTTCTTAGCAATATCAATGCAAAATAGATGTACGGGTCAATTTTACCCGTTGGCGGTTCTAGATATACAATGAATCCTGGTGGTTCTAGTGTTAATCTTCAAGTTAAATCTAGCAAATTATCATGGAATAAACTCACAAACTGCTCTGTGTGACGTCAGAATGGGGGAAAAAAGCTTTGACTGTGGGATGGAAATCTTGTTCAAGCCAATGAGAGAAGACACTGATGGAGGACGAGCCCTTGATTCACTGTGTTCCCTCAGTGTTTAGCATGCAGCCAAAAGACACCATCCAGCCACCATCCCAGCTGGACTAACTGGACCCTCAAGACTTCAGCAAACATCCAGACAGAGTATAATGACCAAAATTTGTATTGGGTCAAAAATATATATAACCTTTTTTTCCCTAGTTCTTCTTATATCTATGTCCTATATGGTAACTGCCAAAATAGGAAGGAAGGAAACATGAGTAAATGCGAGATACACACTCTCTATGAAGTTGTCGATGGACTGTTCTTGATGAAACCACCTGGTCATGCCCTACGTTGATATTAGCAGTCAACTGATTCAGAGTTTCTCATCTGTTTTGCTTTGCTTTTCGAACCAACGCCAACCAACGGACATCATGGTCGGGGAGTACATCAGAAACATGAAACATCAGCAAGTTGAACAGTCTTCATCACTGAAGCTCCTGCCAAATGTGCCCCAACAATCCCCGCTCTTTCAAAGTCACTGGGATCTCTTCTTCTAGCCATGATAGCCAAAAATAATGGGCAACTGGGCCTGCCCAGCATTTTTATGTGTTTCCTTTATTTTGGCAGTTACTTGTACATCTTGCGTTAAAAGCTGTGTTGTTGTCCTTTTATTCTGATAAGTGGGCTCTAATGTTAAAGTAAAGGCATTGGTGTTTTCCTCATTCATTCTAAATAATCCTTTATCCCACCTCTGATGTACATAACTCAGAAGAGTAGAATCATATTTAATAGCCAAACCAATACACACAAAACAATATTATATATATATTAAATTACATTAAAAATATTTAAATAGAATATAACTAGTAGAAACCAAATTGCATTTTTGCAATTGTTGAGTGAAGGAAATAACAATTTTTTTGCAGAACAGAAGGAAACAGCTGCGAATGAAATAACATTTTTGCACTGACACAAGGCTCAGGTTGTTTTTTTCCACCCTTCTCATAGACTTATGAATACATAGAATATGAGTAGTGTGGCCAGAGGAAACAGAGGCCATTGAAGTGTTCTTGTCCAGGCTTGACACAGTGCTGGATGCATCTTGACAGGCAAATGGGAAACCCTAGACTGGCTAAATGGCCTGTACTCTGCATTACATGCACTTTGAATTGCATTAATTTGTACGAAACTGTGCTATATAAATAAACTTGATTGATTGATTGATTGATTACATGACTTTTTTTCTGATGTTCTTATCAATACACTACACATACATAGCATTCATGATTATCTAACCCCTGCTTCGCTGATGCAGTGAGCATGACAGATAAAATATAGCAGCAATCAGACATTAATATTCTGATTTGCAACCAAAGTACAGAACTTTAGATTCCTGAAGACTAGCCTTTAATAAATACAGTGGAAACTTAATGGCTCTCGTTTATAAAATCCTTTCCCAATTTTAGTGTGCACATCCTAGTAATACGTATGCATTTAAAAAAATTACTTGTGCATCTTAGACAAAACCATACAGTGATATCCTTCCCAAAAAATGTTTCTTAACTGCAAGTTTGACTTGTTATGCCTGGATGTGTTAAAGGAGCCATTTCATTTCCTGTCTTGTTGATCCATCCACATGGTGTTGTTGAGTGCTCCATAAATAAATGGCAAATATAATGGTAGTGAATTGTAAAATAATGTCTAGAAAAGACAGAAGTTAGTATGGGCTATTTTGGTGTGTAGTTTGTCTTTGTGGATCATTTGACAACTGACTCCCATTGTATTAGCCATTAAGACGCTCACAGGCACACAGGGAAATGCAAAAATATCAACAATGCCATGTGGGTGGATCGACAACACATATTGTAGTAGTACATCATGAAATTATGGATTTTGGTCAGAGTGATTCTTTAAAGAAACAGTAGTTTGACCCTAAAAACACATGCTAAATTATTGTAAAACTGTGTCAAAGCAGATTTGACTCCTGAAAGCTAAAAATGATATCATCCCTGTGCATGCTCTTGGTGACTCATTTCCTCACCTATTTTATTTGATATTGTTGTTGTTATTCTGACTGTCAATTCCGCAGCTATATAAGAGAAACACAAACATTTTTTTAAAGCTAGCTCTAAAAGCCTTAAAAGCTCCAAAGCTCCAGTTTGCTTTTGCCCCATTTTCAAAGAAATGGCATATGACCATTTTGCTTTCTTTTATTTTGCAAAGCACAAAACTAAAATGAACTCTTCTTTGCCTTTCTGTTTCAATCTCTCTCTCTTGCTCTCTCTCTCTCTCTCTCTCTCTCTCTCTCTCTCTCTCTCTCTCTCTCTCTCTCTGTTTCTCTTGCTCTCTTGTTCTCTTTCCCTCCCTTCCTCTCTCCCTAGTGAACATATGTGGTGCTGCTCAGGGAAACCCAGGTAGGTATAGCGTAGGTATACTACAGGTAAATTACGGTGCTGATGCCTCTCTCATTTCAATGGGGCCTTTAATAATCACTATATTTCCCTTACAGAGAAATTGTTGGAAATACATACACTGTTACATTTGCTTGGATATTGCACTGTTGAATAATGGCTTAAAGATGGTTTCCTCTTCTTAATTCCAGGGGAAATGTCATTCAGCCCCACTGGTCTGACAGTTGATGCACTCGGCTTTGCCCTGATTGGCATTCTCCCAGGCGATAAAATGATTTTTAAAAATGATATCCTAAATTGTATTACATGCATACACAGATAAAAGCAAGCTCCTGGAGGGGAGACAATGTTTTGGACAGAAAAAATGATAGGTTGTAACTGCATATATACGGTATATTTATTAATATACGCAAACACTATACACACATACACACGTGCACGAGTACATACACCTAGTGTTAGGAATTCCTATATGCAAATATATATAAATATACAAATATGCAGTTTTCTTTCTTTGATTTGGGCACGTGGCTGCATGATGTCGTTTTCTCCTCCTTGAGGAGGTTCTGGAAGAATAAAATAAATGGTGGTGGCAGTTTGAAGATGTGTTTAGCATGTGATTTTTTGAAAAAGTGCTCTTTGACGCTTTAACCAAAGACCTACGGATGGGTTTTCAAGTTTGACGCCTTCCGGAAAATGATTGCTTCCCTAGCTGCGGCATCAGGGTGTTCTGTTGCGGACACACCGTCAGTTTGTGGGAAAGGACTTTGAGTGACACTTGCTTTTTGTGTTGGACTTTTGCAGATTTTCTCGTGTGCCCACATGTTTTTGTTTGTTTTGTGTACGTTATTTTATTTTCCAAAACTAAAACTAAGCAACAAAGAAGAAAATCACCAGACCTTTGTCCTCCTTCAACAACTTGGAGACGGTAACTTGTCCGCTCCCTGGAAAGCTGGTAAGAGGGGAGGGACTCGTATGCCGGCGTGCCCATTTCTTTATTTTCTCTATTTGGTTTTATACAGGCAACATGATCATCGCACAACATACACCAGGTCAGGGCCCTATTTTATGCTATTAGGTTTTCCTAGCTGTGAGCAGATTGCCATCATTTCAGGGTAGGAAGTTAACTACGAGGGTGTAGCCAGGTACACACGGCACCTAAGAATTGGATTTGTGGAACTAGACATGTGTACTGTGCACACAATGTACTGTGTGCCTAACTCCCCCCCCCTCTCTCCCTTACACATACACACACAAGCCTTATACTGAACAGAACAGTTTTGCCTCTATTTCTCTCTTCATCTGCTATTACCTATTCTTCATACTAGTGACAGTGAATGTCAAAGATGGAAAAGTTTACACATGGAGAGAAAAAGGGCAGAGAAAGGTGGTTATAAGGTTATAAACATGTAATGGATGGTTACACCTGTTATAAACAGATAATGAATGATTTAGCTTTGTGTTACAAAGAAAGTACATATCAAAGCGCTATAAATGTAAGAGTGTTTTTCCTTATTCATAGTACTTTCTGTGTTTGTTCATGTATTTTCTCAATCAGAACCTAATTTATTAACACACTGTAATGACTTTTGATCAGATTCAAGGTGTGATCAGCATAATGAAGACAAGATATATTTATATAAACATGATCATCATAAATACCCATTCTAAAAAGCCTTTTATATTATCTTCATCTTCTTCATCTTCAGCCGCTTATTCCTAGTTAGGGTCGTGGGGGGGCTGGAGCCTATCCCAGCATGCATTGGGGCGAGAGGCAGGAATACACCCTGGACAGGTCGCCAATCCATCGCAGGGCACTACATACACCATTCACTCACACACTCATACCTACGGGCAATTTAGACTCTCCAATTAGCCTAACGTGCATGTCTTTGGACTGTGGGAAGAAACCGGAGTACCCGGAGGAAACCCACGCGGACACGGGGAGAACATGCAAACTCCACACAGAAAGGCCCCCGGCCTGGATTCGAACCCGAGACCTTCTTGCTGTGAGGCGACAGTGCTATTCACTGCACCACCGTGCCGCCTCGCCTTTTATATTAATACATCATATTATTTTCTTCATTAGAAGATACTCCAGAGAACAGGAACTTAAATTGTCTTATGCAATGATTATTTTTTTATAATAAATATTATTGCTGTGATGAATAATATTACTATAAGAAATATGTTCTAAAACATGCATGTATGCATTCAGGTTTCATTTCCCTCCATGAAACTGCTCATATTGTGTATCACTTATATACCACGGGGCAAGGGGATGACGACAAACAGCTCAGAAAAAATGTGTTTTTGACTCGGGACCGAAGCGCATGTAATGGGAACCTCTATGATAAAGTTCCTTATTTCCTTTTAAATACAGGCCTGAAAAATGAGGGCAGTGTTGGCTAACACATTAATCTAGGCCTTCTTATAATAATAAATGCCACATGCCCCCAGCCCCCCCCGCCCCTTTCCCGGCTGTTCTGTACAGGGCAAAATAACTGTTGTAACTTCATCATTCAAAAACAAAATACTAAATAAATTGTCTGGACTTAATAGGTGCTTTACGGTTGATCCTGTTTCCACTAAACACTGCTCATCCTTCAGAGTATCTCTGGGATGAACTGAGCTCTTTTTTTGTTTGTTTCTTATTTCAGTGTTTTATATGAATTTAATCTTCGTATTTATTATTCAAGAACTAGATTTTTTACGGATATCTTTTTTCAATATCATTACGCCTACAAACACAGATATAATAATGAATTTTGAACCTGTTGAAGCTTTAGCCAAAAAAAAATGTATTTGTGTGATAATGGTGGTTTGGAACACTTTTAGGGACATTGTTTCCCATGTTTCATTTTTTCAGACCCCTCTGTCTTGACATGAAGGAAAGGCGTTTAAAGGTGATTTAAAAATGCATAACAGAATAGAGACATAAGTGATAAGGTGTAACAATGTCTTAAAAGAATGTCCTAAAAACTTACCTTGTCTTAATATGATAATGTAGTTTTTTGAGCTCATGCTATCATCATGGCCTTGAGTTTGACTGGACTGGCTGCTAATTGTAAGGTCTTTCATTCACCTTACACTAGCACACATGCATTACACTCATACTCTGCGTACGATGCAGTATACCTTGTTCAATGCTCCTTGCTCATACACACGCACACACACACACACACACACACACACACACACACACACACACACACACACACACACACATACACATAAACAAAACAAAAACTTTGATCACTGATGGTTGTCCTTCACATAAAATGTGCAAAGTTTTACATCTGACTGACTGCTGTGCCCTTCATCTCCATGTGTACTTTGCTGTGTGCATATATTATCTTGAGCAATGCACATAGCGATAGATAAAGCGATAAAATACAGCATACCAGTTGTTTGCCTTCAGACTTTCGTAGCCACTCTCTGATAGCAGTAAATGCAATCACGGATGAGCCTGGCTTATCATTGGAAATTGTCTGTGACAAAGTCTTCGGTACACAAAGAGTAGGGAAACGAGTCGGGCAGTAAAGGAAAGAGGGGGAAACTGACATTCCCCGGTAGAATGTATTCAGAGATCTCAAAGTAAAATGCAGCTATAGCTCTACCTTCACTCGAACTAAATATATTTCCAAAAGAAATCCTTCTTGCAGTTTTTTCCCCCCCAAATACCATGAGTATTTCTGTGTGTGGAGCTGCGTTTTCTGCCTACCGTGCATCGGTGTCGAGTTTGTAACCAACATCTTTGCTCTGCTCTAGATCTGCCATCACTTCTCCCAGAACTTTATTAACTGAGATTTACTCCGCCGGGCCTGAGGAATCATGACTTGCATCTCAAACACGGCACGGGCCTCCCCAGCCGCCTGCTAAGCGCCTGGCTGGAATCGTCTTTGCAGCTCAATTTCAGCAACAAATACCACTAACAGGTCTGGTTAGGAGACTCCAGTGAGTTGAAGGTCCTAAATTGAAGTGGAATTGAGTTTCTAACAAGACTCCAGAGCTCTGGTTAGCATTGACAAGCTACTTAAAACACAACTATTAAAGCGACCATGGCCAGGATGCACATTAACCTGCTGTCCATGACATGGGATCTGGTAATTGAGAGAAGTAGAAAGCCGGACCCCGGTGTAATCTGGTCCGTCGGCTGTCCATCCACTCTATTCTATAATCTGGCACTGACCATCTGAAAGACAGCCTGCTGAACGTCAGTGGCGAAATCCTGTCTACTAAACTCCAAGCATCCATTAACAACAATACTCTCTTTTGTTGTTGTTTGGTATTCAGAATAAAAGGGTGGATGAGGTTTGAGATCTTTAGCTCTGAGTGCGATGGGGGTTGGGAGGCTGGAAGGGGGGAGATCACTGAAACGTGGGCTGCTTCCGTGATCCCACGGGATGGGGCAGACGTGACGGCGGCGGGCGCCCGTCTCATTTACTTCAAAATGTAGCGATTTTCACCCACTCCCGTTTCCTCCTGCCGGGCTCCTGCCTCGGCATTGGACCGGCTTCATTAACAGGTGTGCGGAATACCCGTCCAGCCGTCAGGCATGCTGCGCTGGCATGGTAACCAATCCGCTGTGCTCGGAGAGGCAGAAGATCAGCGTGTGTTTGCTGGGATGGGAGGGGGGCCCTTGTGGAGTCCGAAGAGATGCAGGGTGGATTTCCAGTCGTTTCAGCAATATGGGACAGAAACAGATAGGAAAGGGGGGTGTCTCTCTCTCTCGCTTGGTTTTAAATTGGCGTTACTGTATTCAGCCTCTAGGTCACCACATATAGATATTGGGACTGAAACGTGATGCTCTGAAGAGTGGTCCGTTGCCATGGTTATTCATTTCCTCATCCCTGACTATGGCACAGTCTCTCTCCTCCATCCATACTGTGAGCTGAAGGCCTCTGTGCATTGAATTATGGTAGCATTTGGTACAGAACCTTTCCACCTGGAATTTTATCATTTGCACATTTTATCTCTCAGTCCTCATCACACTTTTCCCATCATTGATATTTGTATATAGTCAGTTATGTTGTGAGTAAGCCAATCTAGAGCACTAGTCAATCGTCAATTCTGTTGAAATAAGATCACTTGTGGATGGGTCTTATTTTATTGGTCACAGGTCTTCTCAACTGGTCAGAATTCAGTAAATGTTGACCACTGATCCAATCAGCACATTTGGAAATACGATGTCCAACATGCCAGTGCATATTTTCAACATTGCTCTAGGTACTATCAGTATTGATATATTTACTAAAGGTTATAACAACAATATATTATAACAATGTCTAAAAATAGTGAATAAGTTTGTCTTTTTGTATTCTTTTTTAAAAGCTATACATTACAATGGAAGTTTCATAATAAAAAGCTAAATCTCATCTGGAGATTGGATTACTGGGAGAGCTGGTAAAAGGAGTAGCCATCTGATTTTTGGGGTTTCTAGAAGTGGAGCTGTACAGACCCTATAGCTACATGAATGTCACGGATGACAATGACTCATTGCTCCTTCCCACGCCATCTTGATTAAAGAAGCCCTTTCGCTCTAAAAGGGCTCTCATTGTACAACGAGTAAGAGAGAGAGAGAGAGAGAGAGAGAGAGAGAGAGAGAGAGAGAGAGAGAGAGAGAGAGAGAGAGAGAGAGAGAGAGAACACCATCAACAGCAAATATGCAACAGGGGCACTCAGGAGGTACTCTTTTAAATAGGTTCTTACACAGTTGAACGTCATGGTTTAAGAGGAACAATTCTGCCTGAGGCACATTTGAGCAGGTCTTCTTACTCGTGCTGTATATTCTGCTTTTATGAATGAATGCATTCTGGTAATAGGTGCCTACACAGATATATTTGGAAGCACACATTCTTGTCACTTTTATTTATGGAAACAAACAGGATGTGGCAGAATAAATATAGCAGAAGTCTCCTTGGTAACATGAAATGCATAAAATTGTATGGTTATTTATCAAATGCTGCTGTGGTATATTGTTTGGAGGTTTAAAATAGCTTTAGAAATATGCAGTTTTCAGCAGCCTCAGTCAGGAGAAGGGCTTGCTCTGTGGAGGGGTGCTAATGTCTGTTTGTGATGCTGGTGGACAAACTTGTTGAAATGGTTCTCTCTCTCCACATAGATTGTGCCCTGTCCCCTGAACCTACAGTGGATCAGGTGTGACATCCAGGCCTCTACAGTCAGCGTTTCAGGGAGTCAGTGTGGTGTGACTGATTTATGGTCTGTCTAATGCGCAGACCACTGACCGCATTGTCTCCCCCAATATGCGCCCACTGTATTTTTGCTTTCACATTGGAGGTACAGGGAACTGCCAAAATAAAGGAAACCACAACATAAAGTGTCTTAATAGAACGTTGAGCCACCAATAGTTGCCAGATCAGCTTCAGTGTGCCTTGGCATAGATTCTACAAGCCTATGGATCTCAATTGGAGGGATGCAACACCATTCTTCTACAAGAAATTCCATAATTTGGTGTTTGGTTGATGGTGGTGGAAAACACTGTCTCAGATATCGCTCCAGAATCTCTCATTAGTGCTCAATTGGGTTGAGATATGGTGACGGTCATGGCACATGGCATATGGTTTATATTGTTTTCATGCTCATAAAACCATTCAGTGACAACTCATGCTGTGTGGATGGGGGGCATTGTCATAGAAATGCTTCACCATAAGATGAAGGTGATCACACAGGATGGCTTGACATTCATTGGTATTTACCTTGCCCTCTAAGGGGTTGAGTGGATCTAAACCATGTCAGCAAAATATATCATTTCAGAGCCACCAGAACCCTTCACTTCACTCAATTGTTTCCTTTATTTTGGCTGTTACCTGTAAGCTTTGTGTGTTGTGAAATGTTTTAACCTAAAAGTAAGAAGGTTAATATAGAACCCATATACTCTTTAGTCTGAAATCAAGACCCAAGAGCCCATATTTTCAAATATTCTCAGCTTTGAATACAATAGGTTAGTGTGAAAAATGATATGAATTATTGGTAGCTACTGAAGTTTCTGAATTTGTCTAAGTGGTTCAGAAACACATTTATTTTTAGCACATTTTTGTCTAAAAATGAGGTTTCACTGCTTAAATATGCACATAAATCTTGACTGTATTTGCTGCAAGTCACTTATCAAGTCATTTATTTAAAAAAGGAAACAGGATTAGAGAAGTACTGTATATGAATGGGGAGCTATTGTGGAGGAACTTATTTATTCCGAAAGGTATTCTGCATGTACCAGACTTAATTAAGGCCATTCTGACATAACTTACCACAGACTGCAGACATCACTTCCAAATGAAAAGTTGGATGACCGCATATTATCTGGAAATGGAAAAAATATGCAACTGTGGAGTGGAAATACTGGAGTAGATTGAATAAGTGAATAATTACATAAAGAGATCAAGTATGATACCTATACCACTGACTTCCTATTTGTAAGCAAACATGTCCTGACTTTATTTTAAAAGTTAATTATACCATTGCATCTCACACTCCACATTGATACGTGAAATGCGAGGGAGGACAGCATTGATGTGCACAGCAACCCAGTGCAGTTTGGGTTTGATCCCTGGCTGCGACAGCCCGACTCTGGCCGGGAGCCCCGTTTCGGGGATTGTGGTTGGCTGTCCACCCCAGGGGAAGGGGGGAGGGAAGCCGACATGCGCTCACTGCAGGCACAGAAAGCTTCTCTGTGAGTATTGGAATCACAGTCGGTGGCTTGGCAAGTTCCATTTTCGTCCCAGGGAGGCGGTTCGGTCCCAGGGTAGCAGCTGGTCCTGTATTTGCAGGCAGAGGGCTCGTGGGGGGATAGTTTAATCAATATAGTGTACAATTGGCCACCAAATGTTGGAAAAAATTTGGAAAAAATCTGAAAATAATTTTTTTTTTGCACAGCAACCTCTTCTGAAGGCCATTTTTGCCATTTGGATTTACCCCTGGCTCAAACCTTCCCCTTAAAACATATTTATTTATCTTTCCTCAACCAACATGGAGAAGAGAAAACTTATTCCAGAGTTGAAATAGATTTACATTGTGTCGGTCCAGTATCCATTGTAATGACAGGAATTGTTACCTAATTAATTATCTGATGTTTATATAATGGCTAAAGAAACACAAGAAAGAAAATAAGCAGAAATAAATATAAATAGCCATAACTGACAAGGTTTTAGATTGGAATGGAAGATGGAGACATTTTCCTAGCTTAACTAGTTAAGGTTTGGTAATTGAAGTCTCAGAGCTTTGGCCCGTTGTCCTTTTGGACTTGGGGTTGGTGACATTGACGATTGGGATGATGACAGAGCATGCCTGCTGGCAGAAAGTGATGGTGTGAGCAAACAAGAGAGTCCAATGTCATTTCACTGAGAATGCAGAGAACAGTAAAGTAAAAACAAACAAGTTGTGACTCTGACAACCCAGAAAAAAAGGAAAAACAGAGGCCAGAGCTTGCCATTTTGTCTCTAAGGACACAGAGAAGGACATAACTTGGCACTGTGTCTCTAAAGACGCAGAAGAGGACCGATATTCCATTGTGTCTCTAAGGACACAGAGAAGGACAGAGCTTGCAAGCTCATCACAGTTGTGCCACTGCTATTGCATTGTTCTTATTGCTTTGTATAGAAAATAAAGCAGTGCATTTGTGTGCGTTCTCCCACTGCACTCCTTGTGTTTTTGTAGCACCACTGCCTTCGCCACCAAAACCAGAAGGTACGGGCGGAATCTGTCAAGACCATTTCTTTTTAGATCACCACTTGCATCTGACATCCCCTCGCGGGGTCATTCATTGTGAATGTGACAGAAGTGTCTATTTATTTTCCACTGAAAATGTGAACAATGGTAGAAAGGACAAAAGGGAGGGCCAGTTTTTAAGTGGTGTAGGTAAGATTTAGAGAGGGATTTAGAGGCTGCCTGAGCCCCCGTTCGCATTTTTCGGTGGGCAGTGGGTAATGAATGAAGAAATCAAGCGCTGCGGCTGGATCTCTGACACAGAAGAGCACAGGCACTTGAGGAGCTGGCTGTATTAGGAATGGGGAGATAAACCATGCGTGCTACGTAGTCCTTATGAAGGAGAGAGGAACATATCTTAGACTTGAATTCATAGTTCTCTTAAAACACAGAATCGCTAATGAATTGGAAAGTGCACTATTCATCAGAGGACATAAAAGTAAATACAGTGGAGCCTGCAGTCATGCAACATGGCACTTACTTTTATCATGCTGGGAAAGACATGATAGGATTGGTGTGCAACTGGGATTGTGGAGCGCAGACAAAAGGAGGGAATCAACTTTCCTTAGACTGAGCGAAAACAGAAAATTTTCTCATAGGACCAGAGAGGTCTTTGAAGTCAGGTCCCCTCTTTGATACTCACAGCCTGGAACTTACAATAGAGAGACCTTCCCTCATTGTAGTTCACGTAGTACTTACTGTACCTACTGTACCCAAAACAAAAATATTTTATTTTGGGGAGTGCCATCACGGCCATTACTAACGGATAAGTCCAACAGCTACAATTATAATTATATGCCAAGTGTATATGAATTTTCATTTGTCCCATCGCTGCAACATGCATTGATTTGGAAGACTAGCAAAGGTATCCTCAGGAGCCAATGCAAGCTGGTGCAAGCATACTGCAGTTGCCCAATCAAGCAGAGGAGTCAGTAATGAGCATCAAGCTGGTAAAAAACTGAAACCCTCCCTCCCCAGTGATGTTACACTTTCAAAAAATAAAGATACAGTTAGTGTACACTTTTGTTCCTCAGGGTAGAAATGTGTTCATTGTACCTTCACATTTACACATATGATTCTTCATGATACAGCTTTGTATACCTTTTCCCAGTGAAAAAGATACACATTTAGGAAAGGTACAGATATATACCAAGGTAGGGTAATGATCTTTTTTCACACTGGCAGCCATATTGGAATGAAAATTAGGCTTGCACTGGAAGGAACATTCTTTTTCTCTCAAGGGAACAATTATGTTCCTCTGATTAAAGGTAATATTCAGTACCCTACAGGGGTACTGCCACGGTGTCAAGCATTTGTACTTTAATAGGTATGACATGGTACCTTTTTTCTGAGTGCATGACCAATTGTGTGTTGCCACACAAGGCCACCCAGCTACAGTCAGTTCTGTCCAATAGAACTTTAGCTAGACACACCACCTAATGGGCTCCAAGGCCTGGATACTGGCTTCGTCGTGAATCGCCCTTGTTTCAGCATAGATGCTTTTCTTCAGAAATCCTACTTTAAATTCACAAACTGATGTTATTTCTACTTCTTTATACTACTGTCAGAGAACTACATTCCACACATGGAACATTAGCATTTTTAAATAAGCAGGCAACATGACACTATAGTGAGGACTGAACATGAATCTTGACAGCTATAACAAAGGCAGGCGGGTAGATGTCTTTGAGCAAGCTGAGCTAAACAACTAATATATAATATGATTATTGCAATTATTTAATATAATAATGATATGATCACTAAAGTAATCTCATTTTACCCCAAATGGGTGATGTCATATTTTGCAACAGACTCACTCGTGCTATATGTGTCATATCGTCACCTTCTTAAAATAATGGCCTAAGTCATTTTTTGAGGAATTTTTTTTTTGTGCCTAAGTCATCTCTTCATGATGCTGGCCACCTCTGGCAAAATTGCCTACATCCTTAATTGAAAAGATCATGCTGTTCCTACCCCAGTAGTATAATGGCCTACGTCAAGAGTGTGATTTAGACCATTTTATTTTTTGCCTAAGTCACAAGACAATGTGACTTAGGCAATTTTACAAGCTTTCAAGATGGCGGATGCTTGCCTAAGTCACTTACTCCAGAAGTAATTTGGCCTAAGTCAGGTTTAAAATTGCCTAAGTCACAACGGCATGTTTGTAAATTGGCCTAAATAATCTAATCCTCTTATGTTACATAATTGACAGACAGCGTTATTTGTATGTCAATAGTTATATATTGTCATAACCTTTTTGTGTGAAATGATGAATAAATATCATATATTCTATATTTGGTTCAGTTTATTCCATTTTTTGAAAAACTTGAAAATATGACTTAGGCCATTATTTTAAGAAGGTGACGATATGTAATATATTTACCCTTTTTTTTACTAGGAGTCATTTCTACTATTCAAATCATAGGCACCAATATAAATAGGACACTGTTTTCAGAGAGCTGGGTTTCATAGCCTGTAATTCAGTTGAAATCTACCACATGGCTCTATACCCACTTGTGTGGAACACATAACAAGGTAATTAGCTGTGATTAATTAGGTAAAGAAAAGCGATCCTAATGGATTTGCTAGCTAATTCATTCTCCTTTTCCTCTACAATCCTCTACAACATTCTAATGTTGAAATACAGTTTTTATAAATTGTAAGTACAATGTAACAATGTGTATATACACAGTAGTTAAATTGTATCTACTTCTGTTTGTTACGCTGTACTTACACAGGTATTAGGGCCATTTAATGTAAAGTTTCCTTCCCCAACACAACTTCAATCCATGACAGACCACTGGCAGTGATGATGCCTCAGTTTAAGGCATATCTGATTAATTATTTATTTTAAATTAGTAGCTGTAAAAAGCCCCAAATCACCAGTCGGAAGTTCCTATTCTGTTACTAGTAAACATTCATGTATTATTGACTTATTATCATTAATAGTCCTTTACAAAATGCATATTAAATATGTCAATAGCCAGGGGCATGATGTCATTTGTTATACTTAAATGACTCATTGAGATGACTCAGGTATTGTATTGCTGGGCAACTGAATCATGGACTATAAGACCCAGCTGGTGAAATTGCAGGGCCATAAATATAATGGACATAAGAGTGCTACTGGTTTCGAACCGATGCCCTCACCGTCTGCATGGTGGGACAAAGAGATACATACAGCTTCCTGTATTAAAGAACAATCTGCTATTATACTCAAACTAATGGAACTATTGTTTGGGAGCTAGCGGTTTCACCTGCATTCTCACATCTGGATTCTTGCTGTTCAGATCTGCTGCATAAAACCAAATTTACCAAATAAAATACATAAAACACATTTCTTGCCGCAAAGATATTTCCTTTATTAGCTGGAGGTAGCAACGCTGAACAGCCTGAGTACATCCATAATGGGCTTGTAGCACCCGAAAATGTAGTGGTTGTCTGCGAGGCTTGTAGCACTGTAAAATGTACAAATATATGTGTTCAAATAGGGATCCCAAGTAATGCATCTGGTTAAGGCACTCGTGGGTTGTGCAGTGATAAGCTTTACGATCTGGATTAAACCTAGATTATTCCACTGCTGTCTACGGCTGGGAGAACCAATTGGTGATATATTTGGCCGTAGTGTCACCCGGGAAGGAGGGTAATGGTCCCAGCACTGGTTGATCGGGTGTCTGTGTCAGCCATGCGGTTCTCTGCCGCAGTACTTGTGATGGTTAAAGTGGCAGATTGCTGAGAGAAGAAGTGGATGGCTTGACATATGGAGGATGTGCATGCTAGTCCTCGCTCCTCACTCTGCCGAATAGATTGAGGGTGCTGCACTGATGGGAAATGGCTAACAATTGGGATTGCACACTTCAAACCTAGGAGAGGGTCGGAAAATATGTAGCCTGCAAATTGCAAATTTCAATGAAAATTCTTAAAAGAACACCGTACATGAAGATTTGGTTTCTGATTAATTAAATAAAATGTTATTATTTTTTGGATGTGTATGCACTTGCAAGGCCACTGCTCATTCTCTCTCTCTCTTGCTTGCGTCCTCTTTCTCTCTCTCTCTCTCTTTCTCTCTGTCTCTCTTTCTCTCACACACAGAGTGAAAGAGCGAGCTTTGTGGGGAAAAATAAACTATCACAATGAACCATTTCATGAAAAAGACTATTTCACATATTTCAATTATCTCTATCTAATTAGTCTCCAGGGTACGTGCTCATTTATTACAGATCACTTAAAAGAGGTGAGTGGGATGCATACTGCAAGCTCATCACTGGCAGATCATCACAGGCCTGTAATGATGACAAGATAAAATATGTTTTTTTTGTTTGTTTGTTTTGCTGTGTGTGTGTCTCCTTCAAATCCATGAAGGGGTGTGTTATATTGCACATGAAAAATTGATTTGCTCCAAATTTAATGCACATATTTGGAAAGAAAAACTACCAAAATAAATAAATAATAATAATAATAAAAAAGGAAGATTAAATAAAAAAACATAAGGCATGATACATTGTTTAGTTTTTTTGCTACACTCACAGAGGACATCCTCCCCTGTGGCCCTTGCACCCCTCAGTAGTCTGCAAGGTCCAGTCTGTATGGGTTTGATTCATGATTCCTGAGCATCCTGTCCGGTCCTGGCCATCCGCACTAGCCCCGTGATCCCGGCTCTTTGATCAATTATTAACGAAGGAGGCGAGGTAGAAAATTAGCACCAGGGAGGAGAGAGAGGGCTCAGACAGCCGCCTGGTCGTCACCGGTTAGCCACCGATCTCTGACCTTAATTGTCAGCAGGAAACACGCCCACTTTTGTCTAGGCTGCCGCTGCTAACCTTTTGCACGTGACGCTTCAAATGTCAGCCCTCTCCGAGGCTTGGGAGAGCAGATGAAGAAAAACGAATTCCTCTCTTTCTTCCCTGAGTCCGACAGCCTGGCTTTTCAAATGAATGAACCACTGCCCCTCCACCCCCCGACACTTCCACCTGCTAATAAATTGGATAAATAATCTAAATAGATCAATAGCTGGTAACCTGCTCGTGTTGACCAAGAGAGGGAGAGGTGTAGCTAAGTCGGAGAACAAGGGGGATGGGAATCAGGAAGTCTACGTAAATACTAGGCTGTCCATTGTACCTGTTCTGAAGGTCGTTTCAATGGCTCTGTTTCAGACATCAACATCGGTGAAAGGTCACAATCGAGGACAATCGAAGTATGGGGGAAGTGGGGGGGGGGGAAATCCATCGGTAACACTTCCTATGAATACCCTCGTCATAATGCTTTATAAACATATTTATAATGCCTTATGAGCTATGCATAATGCATTATAATAGTTATAGATGTTTATAAACAGTTATTAGCATCTATGTAAAGCATTATAAGTAATTATGCATGTCTCATAAGACATTATAATTATAATACATTATTAAGGGTATTCATAGAAAGTGTTACCAATCCATCCATCCACACACAGGCAACTGCAAAAATAATGGAAACACATGGGTTCGGTAAACGCCAACAAATACAAAGCCATTCTGAGGGATCATCTTCATCCTATTTTGAAATATTTCTATCCTGGTGGGAATTGTCTCTTCCAGGATAACAATGCCCCCATCCACATGGCACGAGTGGTCACTCAATGGTTTGATGAGCATGAAAATGATGTAAACCATATGCCATGGCTGTCTCAGTCATCAGATTGTCAGAACAGTTTAGTTTGAATAAAAATAATCTATTCCCTGAATCCAGTAGCCTTAACAGTCAAGTGCCCTTGATTATAGTTCAGCACAAGTGGTATTACGTGTTAATATCCCTCACTTATCCTACATGTAAAATATATTTATTTGATTGAATATAATAATTACTACACAGGATACCAATTATCAATTAAATCACTGAATTTGTTGATAGGCAGAGGATCAACCTTCATCAAAATATAAAACTAAATTAAAATTAAGAGCTGTTTTATTAAGTTACAATACTTAGACAAAGACAACATATTCAACATCCAATCTACAGATGTAGGTTCAACTACCTTAATAAATACTACATCCTAGACAGGAAAATGACATGTAGCAATCACAAAAGAGATGAAATGGAAGAAAATGATACCAACCAAGTTTGTCTCTCTCCAAATGCAAACACATGCAGCCAAAGTGTGAGCTGGGACCAGATCTCCCAAGAATGCAAGACATTGCCATTGAATTGCTCCTCTAAAACGTCCAAAAAAAAACAAATAAAAACTCAAGCTACCAACAGGTCGCATTTTAAGTGTTTGGAGGAGGGGTTAGCTCTCTCCCTTCTTAGCCCATGGATGATTTATTTATGATTTGGGGGAAGGCTCAGCACAAGCCTGGTTCAGACCCTTTTTTAAATTTTAGTTTTCTGTCACTTACTACCAGAACATATATTTTCAAGGTCTCCATTAATATGATCCTCTCATTTTGTTTGTTTGTTTGTTTGTTACATCCCATCCAATAGAGTTCCAGACACTTGTAGAATCTACGCCAAGGTGTATTGAAGCTGTTCTCGTGGCTCGTGGTGGCCCAACGCCCTAATAAGACACTTTATGTTGGTGTTTCCTTTAATTTGGCAGTTACCTGTACATATCCGCAGTGCTCCATTGATCATTGCCCCATGCTTTGGACAATACCTTGAGTGAGAAGTTCCTTGCATTCACTTTTGACTCAATTCACGTGTGTACTAACACAATACAACAAGTTTTTTGTTACCTCTTTCTTTTTAGTTTTATTTCTGTGGAATTGTAAATGTAGAAAAATATAGAAAAGGGTTAAGAATGACTCAGCACAAAGTGCTTTCAAACTCCCATTGGCACTTTCACATTTCTACAAACTTTAAAACTTCTGCCACGCTCACTGCTCAGTTGACAGGAAAGAAAAAATTGTGTTTGTTTCCTTCCAGTTATGCCACCCTTATATATATCCAAGAATGAACTTTTTACTTTTTACTGATTACTGATTTTGTAATGAAGTGATAGAGGTATATAGGAGTTGATAGTACTGATTTTGTAATGAAGTGATGTAGGTACATAGGAGTTGATGGTACTGATTTTGTAATGAACTGATATAGGTACATAGGAGTTGATAGTACTGATTTTGTAATGAAGTGACTGAGGTAGTGGCATCGGTAGCTGGTGGACACTGTGACAGGAGGGGTGAGTAGTGGGACAGCTCGTGCTGGGCCTCACACAGGTGTGTTCACAGGTGGAGCAGAGATGGGGGGTTGAACCAAGCTGCTCCAGAAGGTTGCAGATCTGGTTTCTCAGGTGCCCTGCGGGGCGTGGCAGAGACTGGACACCTGTGTCATGGTGTGTGCATCCGCTCCGCATCTCTCTCCTCCTCAGGTTGGGCCAGCAGGTCAGAGACATGGTGTGGAGTGAAGAAGTGAGCTTCAGCTGTCACCATATTTTGGTGTATGTGTGTGTGTGTGTGTGTGTGTGTGTGAGTGTGTTTTAGTGTATGCGTGTGTGTCTTCTGGGATAGAAAGCCTAATTTTTTCATAACAGTGCACATAACATGGGTGGTTTCTCTTATGCTGTGTTATTTGATCTTTGAAGTTACAGCTTTGCTCCAATCAATGTGGCTCCTACAACAAAGTGGGATAACCTGGCTCAGGATGCAGCCCTATAGATTGGAAATATTGACGCAGTGTAACACATCTAAAATGGTTAACCGGTGTGTGTCAACATTGTGTGAGCCTATGAACAAACATTGGCTGGTTTCATTTAGTTCTGATCTGATCCAAATCTGATTCACACTGTGCCTTCTGGGCTGCCTGGAGTGACCATTGGATAACCTTACCTGCCTCAAGGTCGGAGCACAATCTATTAAACTTCTGGCTTTGCTCCAGACCAATCTAAAAACATGGCTGCCCACTGCACTGGGTGTTCTCATGTGGTGTCCTCTTTAATCTTACACCTGGCTAATCACTCTGACACATCTCAAGAACTGCTCATGATCAACATTTTTGTATTTTTTATTTTTTGCAATGATGGTGTAACGACAACAAAGTGGATTTTCTGAAGTAAAGAAACCATATCCAGTTAAAACTATTTTAAGAAGTTGCAAACATGCGCTGTGTTTCCAAGGTCTGTAAAATATCTGGTTAAAATCAAATTCTCAATCATCTATCTGGCAACTATCAAATGATTTGGGTCCAGGACCTTACTGCGCTATTATCCAACTGTTTTCCAGCAGTTCCACCACCACCAGAGGTCAGGGAACAATTTTCCTGGGAATAACTTGAATAATGAAGTTATTCTGAAATTGGCTCGAATGCTTTCAAAAAAAATTCCCTTTAGAAATGTTTCATTGTGAAACGTGTTACAACCTCATTGCAAATGGCACTCTACAAAACAAAGATTGATTGATTGATTGAAAGATTTATTGACACTTCTGCTAACTATGCTTTGATTATTGATGGAAGATCACATCAGCTAATCATGAATTTCCTGTCATCTCCAGAGCTTTCTTCAATCCTGATACAGATATCCAGTTGGGGAAGACTGGATGTCAGCTGGGATGACGGATGATGATTCCCTGCTCCTGTATTCCAGAATTTCCACTCTTCCTTTTCCTCTTCTGATGATCTGACCTTTCCCCTTATTCATCTCATTGTGAAAATCTGATTGAGACGTGTGTCAAGTCCTATTCACGCAAACAAAATGGTCCCTGGTGAATACACTGATGTTTATTTCTGCTTCAGTAATTAAATTTGGTCATTCAAAAACACACAAAAAATTGGCAGATTGCATTTTGATTTAGCTTGATAAGCTGAACCCACCGCTTTTTGTGAAAGTGCGCAATGAACTGATTGCTTTCCCCCCCACACATCCACTTGGTTCTCTCTGATATCAAAATGAGCTTTCCTTGGACTGGCAGTCTCGCACGCTTTGTTTTCTTAGCTTTTTTTGTGGGCTCCGAAACAAACCCGCTGATGGAAATGCAGATATAGCACTGATGAAAAAGACACTCACAATGCCATCACAATGAAAAGAGAGGGTGAGAGAGAAAGAAAGAGAGAGAGAGAGAGAGAGAGGCTGTGAAGTCTGAGAGAGAAGCTACTCCTGGTGAGTGACTGATGATAGGGCTTAGAGAATTGGGGGTGGGGGTGGAGTTGTTCTGGTGGTGTGTATGTGTGTGTGTGTGTGTGCTTTATATGTGTGTGTGTCCTGGGATGATGTTAATTTACTTGAGGGGTTGGGGGAGGAGGGGGGAGCACATATAGTTAATCTATATTGATTTCCATCAGCACTGTGTACATCTCAGATAGACTTACAAAGACAGAGAGATGTATAAAGAGAGGGTGATTGTGTGTGTGTGTGTGTGTGCATGAGTGAGTGAGTGAGAGAGAGAGAGAGAGAGAGAGGGCATCTTAATTCACTTCCCCTACCCTGTCTCCATCCCACATGTCTGTTTCCAATCACACAGCTGAACCAGAGGCAGAGCTTAATGGAAGGCTGCGGTGTGAATCCACAGCAGAGCGGAACCTGAGTGGAGAGATGGGCTCTCACTCAGAACCGATGCAGAGGCGTGACAGAAAGGACTAGCGCTCCATTACAAGGAACCAGTAATGGAGGAGCGCAGAGTTACAGCATGCACACACACACACAAACACACACATTAATACACACACACTCAAACATGTACTCTCACACACACAGAATAATACACACGCACACATACACACACACAAATATGTACTCTCACACACACATGCACACACACACACACACACACACACACACACACACACACAGAATAACACACACATGCAAATACACTAACACAGAGACACACAATCACACACACACACACACACATACATTCACAAACACAGAATAACACACACACCTGCCTGAAGCAAAAGCTGCATTTCAGATTTCTTAATAAAACACACACTTAATGCACATACCGTGGAGCCAAAGTCTTGACCCTCACCTAACGAAGAGACTACGAGAGAATAAGAGAATACAAAACCAACTACAATGGAAAGGCCAAATGTACAAATTCACAGGTTGAAATTCACAGGTTGCAATTAATCTCAACATAGAGATGTGATTATTCATTGATAAACAAAGCATATAGATGCAACCCATTCTGACTCCAGGTCCGGTTCTCCGATATAGGTCAGGTAATTTAACGGTGGGCAGGTACATAGAAAACTTCTGTTCTTTGGCTGATGCAGGTGTTTTTCTGCCCTTGCTTTCCCAGACTCTATTGTAGGGATTAAACCAAATCTAGCATCTCTTAATTAAAGGACTCGATTTTCTGTGCTCCAGAGCCTCCCCAGGTGCCAGGGAGAGGACGGGGTGTTGCACTGTCGCCTCTGGGCTCAGTTCCCGCTCTTCTCCTCCCACGCCACTCCGACCTCTCATTCACTTCCTGTCACTCCCGGTGTTTGTGTCTGCTTAATTCTCCTGGCTCTGGCCTCCCGCAATCTTCAAATGCTCCCCTTCTCTCTGTCCGCCGTGCCCAGCTTTCCCCGCGTTCTCCTCCCACGCCACTGCATAGAATAACAGAGCGCCACTCACCGTGCAAACCTCTAATCATAGTCATCTCGCTTTTTAATTCCCTTCCCATTAACCTTCTGCTATCATTTGTTTTACCATTAGAAAGCGCTTTAATTGCTCTGAAAGCTAAATTGGAAGTGTTTTTTCTGAATCATAGCCAAGGTGTCCTCTGTTAATTTGAGTTCTTGTGAATTCAGCACAGAGAGGTTGAAGACCTTCCAGATCCAGACACGGCAGACGGCCAAGAGTGCCATGGGTACAGGATGGGGAGGGGGGGAGTTGGAGGGGCGTGTTGAGGGTTGGGGAATTGTATGGGTATACTGTGAATGTGGGGGTTTTAAGCCTTTGAGGAATACTGGCCCGATATGTTGTTTATTCTAGAACTTGCCGTAATATTCTAGCTGATTCAAATTGATGACATCATAAAGGGCTGCTAATGGCCTCCTCAAAGAACTGTAACATTCCGGAATAGAACACTGTGAATTACAACTAGAACTGTCAAAAACTCACTCTTCAAATGGCAAATTATGGCAGCATTGCGGTACCACACTGTACTGATCTGCCTGTCAGGGACATTTATATGGACGTACACATTAGCCCTGTTCCAAATTCAGAATGCTGCTTGCAAATGAGCCAGTGATCTTACCTACAATTAACACAGGATTACATATTCATGTAATAAGCTGGAGTGGAAGGATTCACTTACGCCAACAATCTAAAAATAAAAAAACTGATCAGACAGTATTATGCCAGCTGGCACAATATATTTCTTCAACATTGTTTGTAGTGTATGATTTAATTAGGTCACAGTTGGAGTGTTTGTTTCAGATGGCTAAATTGCATATTGATTAAATATTAATGAGACAGACTGCAATACTGACTATCAGTTAATACTGAAATGAACAATACCTATGTGAACAAATTATGACATGGCAGTGTTGAACTTGATGGCCACATGAATGGATTATTCTTTTTTGTTTGCCTCCTTATATTTATATAGTTGAAAATATAATGTAGTAGAAAATGTGCAAGAGGTGGAAAAGGTATTCTATGAGATGATTCTCCATGCTTCAAATGAAATTTAACCAGACCAAGCTGACTGCATTTGAATTTTGAATCATAGCACATGTAGCTAAAACCTATGTAATACATCTCTGGTTGTATTCTGCTTTGTGTGTGTGTATGTGTGCATGTATGTTTCTGTGCATGTGTGTGACTGTTGACCCAGGCAAATCTGACTGTATAATTCATTCACTTAAATTCTATCACTTAAACACTCACAGACACACACACACACACACACACACACACACACACACACACACACACACACACACACAACAAACACATGCACAAACACACACACACACTAAGGCACACTGCACACACTCAAACAACTGAGGGCATTAGAACTGCATTTGAACTGCCTTTATTTGACTAAAAAGATCACCATAATCAAACATCTATTTTTATCCACGTCCATTATTGATGATGTGATGGAGAAAAAAGCCTTTCCTTGTGTTCGTTGAATTAATGTGGCCAATCTAATATATGTTCTCTTTTACACAGTGACACCAAAGCACCAGAACGTGGTAAAGCGGTTATGTTTCATTTCAAGCTTTTGAGTGGCAAACAAACAACAACCTTGCACAGCGCATTTGCAGTTAGATTAATACATACACTAGAACCTCAGAGTTACAGACTGACCAGTCAACCAAACGCAGTATAAACCCAGAAGTGGCATACACAAATTTGCCTTATCAACATCAAGGTCTTTATTATTCCTGGTGCAAATAAGCAAGCATTAAATCAAAACGAATCACTCTTTTCATTGGCAGAAAAGGGGCATTTCTATTAATTATTACTCATTGCTAATTGAATTATACCTTGAATTATTGGCATTTTGGTTAAAATAGTGTTGGTGTAAACATGAAGGTAAGTGCAAAGGTGTAGGAGTGAGCTGGACATTTCGTTTTTTGGTGAGTAACCTACATTATCAACCTAAGCCAATTCAGTTGATTAATATGGGCCAAATCTGGTGTTTCCATTTCAATGCCTTGGCATGCAAAAAATAAATGTCTATAGTTAACAGTGGTATCAGTCGAAGTGCAGTACTGAGTTCAAAATGGCAACATGAACCTATGCTATATAGCTAGCCAGTTATCTAGCTCCTTACTGTGATGTTTTATCTATTAGCAAGCTAACTAGCTAGCATTATCGTTCAGCAACTAAACATCTCTTTAAAAGATAACACTTTGTATAAGTTACTTTGTTAAATAGACATATGACATTGCTGGAGCTGCTGCTGAGCGCATGCTACTGATATTACTCCCTTAAAGACATTTAGCAAACTATGACAAGGTAACAATACCTACTATGGCACGTCCAGAACGTCTGCACATTGTCAGTGAGCAGTGTGAGCAGTTAGCAGGATATGGGCTCAATACATACTGAAACTATATCAATACCTAATTTCAACCATGAAAAATGATAACACCAAGCTACATTTATTTTAAAAAGAAACATTCATGAGGGTGGTGACCAGTACAGTGACAGAGTTTAGTGAAAGTATGTAACGTATTCTATACGTATTCTAAGTATATGCATCAGCAGTTGATAATGATAATGTGTGTAATGAATGTGATGATATGGTAGGATAATATATGATTATGCGACATCAGACTAATCAACAAATTATGCAGTGTTGGTGTAATTGTATAATACAATTTTTACATAAATACACCTGATTCTGTGCTGATCTGCATCTGACATAGTTGGATTAGAGCTCTTAGAAGATATGTCGAACATATTTTGTTGCAGAAGATGATGAATGGTTCCTGAGCCATTGTAGGTTACCCTGAGACCTCTGCAAGGAGTTAGACACTATTAGAAGCAAACCAACAGAAGCTCTGTACAGGTGCGGTCTGTCTACCTTGGACTTCCTGGCTACGGGGGCATTCCAGAGGGAGCGGGTGGATAGGTCCCAGCCCTCAGTAAGCCAAACCATGCCATTTGTCTTGGACGGCATTATTTGCCTGACTCCAAGGTACATTAAATTCCCTTAAACCGCCAAGCATCAGGCTGCCATGAATAAAAAATGTGCAGAGTTGATCGAGTTTCCAAATGTCATTGATGCAATAGATGGCTAACATGTGGCAATTCGGGCACCATACAGAAATGAATACAGTTTTCTCAATAGGAAAAACTTTCCTTCAATCAATGTGCAAGTCATTTGTGATGCTTGTATGATGTTGTTACATGTAGTCACCCTTGCTCACCCCAGTAAGCAACCTGGAGACTGCACCAGAATGGCGTTTCTATGGTGTTTGAAGCATCAATTGTGGGGTATCACTTCACTGGGAGGAAGAGCAGCTCCGTCTTTCCTAGGTTGAGCTACAGGTGGTGGGTTGACATCCAAGCTGAGATGTCAGCCAGGCATGCAGAGATACGTGCTGGAACCTGGGTGTCAGAGGGGGAGTAGGAGAGAAAGAGTTGAGTGTTATCAGCATAACAATTAGATGAAAACCCATGAACAGAGATAACTGAACCATGTCACTTAGTGTACAGAAAGGACAGGAGAGGACCTAGGGTGAGAAGGGGGATCGGAAAGCAGGGGGGTTATGTAGTGAGGTAGGTAAGGGAGGGGTTGAGGAGAAGGAATTGCGGATGTCATTAATCTTCTTATAAAAGAAGGATACAAATTCAGGTACGTTTAGAAAGGACGGGTGGGGGCAGAGGGGTAAGGAGAGAGGAAAATGTAGAGAAGAGTTTATGTGGGTTAGATGTAGCAGATAGAATTTTAGAGCGGACGAAGGCAGACTTAGTCGAGGGGAGATCAGAAGAAAAGGTAGGAGAGAGTGGAACGTTGTCAGGAGAGTGGAAAGTTGTCAAGTCGGCAGGGGATTTGGATTTTCTCCATTTCCTTTCTGCTGCCCACGGTTTGATTCTGTCTGCAGTCAGTCAGTTAGCCAGGAATTGGGAGGTAAAAGACAAGCTGGTTTGGTGGAGAGTGAATTAAAGGAAGAGGAGACAGAAGACAAGAGAGAGGATGAGACTTCCTCTACAGGCAGTTGAGAGAAGAATTCAGCAGAGGGTAGGGACGATAGAACAGAAGACAGTAGGGTGGTGGGAGAGAGATAGCGGAGGTTATGATGGACAGATACAGTAGGGGGGAGTGCAGAGGGTTTAGATACAGGAGAGAGAGGGAGGGAAAAAGCCCCAAAACAATGGTCGGATATATGAAGTGGCGATACCATGAGGTTGGGAGCAGGGCAACTCCTGGTAAAGACACGGTCCATTTGGTTGCCGGCCTTGTGGGTGGGTTGGGCCAAGATGAAGCCAAAGAATTGGAGAAGGGGGAGGAAGCCGGAGAATGAGAGGTTTCCAGCGGTAGGCTGAAGTCCTCAAGGAGTATGACAGGGGTGCCACCTTCAGGGAAGGAGCTGAGTGGGGCATCCACCTCGTCTAAAAAGCCCCCCAGTGGACCTGATGGATGATATAGGACAATAATGTGCAGTTTACATGTAGTGGTGATAGTGGCAGCATGAAATTCAGAGGGTGAGAGATGAGGAAAAGGAACAATACCAAATCTTCACAAGGGCAAGATGGCTATACCTGTACTCCCACCTCTACCTGTGGATCCAGGACTGTGGGAGAAGATGTAGGCAGAGGAGAGAGTGGCAGGGGTGGCTGTGTTTTGAGGGGTTATCCATGTCTCTTTGAATGTCAAGAACTGCAGGGAGAGCAGGGAGGCCTGGGCTGAGATGTCTGCCTTCCGGACAGCGGAAAGTCTGCACCAGTTTATCTAGGTGGGTGAGCCAGATTGTAGAGGTTCCGGCTGCAGGTTGTTGCACCCCTCTTTTTATGAGGTGTAGGAGAGGAGAGATGGACAGGGATAGGGAGATGGCACATAGTGTTAGATATGGAAGTAGTATATTATGAAGATACAAATGGTTTAGCATGGTCTCCCTTATTGTTCTCCCTCTGTGGACTCTTAAGTCTTTATACGGTGGCAAGGCAGAGAAGGCAAGGCTGCTGCTGAAAGCTACTGCTTTAGCGGGAGGGGAGGTGCTAAAATATCAAATTGCTAATTGACTTGCACCGACTACCAGGCGAAAGCAATGCCCCGCACCCACTTAGTTAATATAAAGTTCCAACATATACTGCCCACTACTCTTGAAAATACACACAAAAGTAACACTAATAAGTGGTACAATATAAAAATAGTAGGAAGAACACTTTTGCCACACTTGCAACATTAAGAGTTTCCAGGATAATCAGAAACAGCAGCAGGTGGAAAGTTGTGTAGTATTTGTTATTATACCCTTCTATACAACATAAGTTATTTGCTGATAATAAAGTGTGGGTAGGTGGCAAAAGGTTCAAAAAAGGTTTTATGTCGCCCCCTGGGTGGCGCAACTGATAAAGGCACTTGCCCAGAGTGCGGGTTGCTCACTGCTCGGTTTTAGATGAGCTCTTTATGACTCACAAACTGGCTGAAATGGCACTTGGCATTGTTAAAACAATTTACACTAACTACAGGTATTATGTAAGACCTTTTCCCATAGATTGATTCCATTCTTAAGAATACTCCTGTAATTTTCACCAAATTTTCCCCCCCCGGGATTAATAAAGGCTATTCTAATCTTTGTGAATACAAGTCCGGGTTTAGCTGGTGACACTGAGGGATCCACAACATATTACAATGGCCATTTCATTTTTATATGTGATATTTTATTTCTCTCTCCCAACTCCAGCCTGAGTTGAGCTCTTTTGATAAACCTGTCCATAAAAAGGCACAGACAAATCACCTGTTATACCTACACATTTAAATAAAAAAAAAGTTAATTCTAAATATTCTCTCCATTTTTATCCAACTTGCAAGAGAAGTTCATTAGCAAAACTGTGTCCTACTTAAGAAAACATCCAAGCAAATCTAATCTAGTGTAAGTATGCAGAAGTACTCCAATAAATTATATAACAACAAACTATTTACTTTGTAAGCATTCTTTTATTTTATTTCTTAATGGGGCAATAGTTGAGTAGCGGAGACTGCTGGAACGGACATTTCAAAGGTAACTTACATTGACTAACATCCTGTCATCTTCTTGGGCAAGGAGGATTTTGTCAAATATAGGGTATGGCAGCTCTGAATCCAGCCAAGGTCTACTATTAATTATTCCCTTGTAACAGGTTTCCCTTCTGAAAGTTAACCCAAGGCAACAAGGAACAGAAGAATCTTAAATGGTGTACATGTATAATAATATAGAAATTAATAATTCAAATTTAATTCTCCAAATTCGTTAATAGGTTAATTGAACAGTAACCTGCCAGATTGAAAAAATCAAGGCATTCAATGAGAAACAAAACAAAAATAGAAATCATACTTGAATGAATGTAGGCTCAGTTCTTCTAATTAACTAAAAATAAATTATATTGCAAATTACCAGCAGAGAGAGAGAGAAAGAGACTAGATAAAATAACCAAAACAATGAGTGGAAAAAAGATGGAATAAGCAAGTAGCCATTAGAAGATGGGTAGACTGTGGCCATAAAGGGATGCACATAGTCAGAAACAAGACTCAAGTAGGCTGTGGCAATTGCTTGATGCTCAATTAGCATGGTGCTCAATTGGTATTAAGGGGCCTTGAAAAGAAAAGAACCGCAGTTGGTATTAAGGGGCCAAGAAAACAATCCCCACAACAAATTACACCACCACCAGCAGCCTGAACCGTTGACACAAGACAGGATGGATGCATGGATTCATGTTGTTTATGCCAAATTCTGACCCTACCATCTGCATGTCGCAACAGAAATCGATATTTGTCAGACCAGATGACAGTTTTCCAATCTTCAACTGTCCAGTTTTGGTGAGCCTGTGCCCACTGTAGCCTCACTTTCCTGTTCTTAGCTGACAGGAGTGGAACCTGGTGTGGTCTTCTACTGCTGTAGCCCATCCACTTCAAGGTTTGACGTGTAGTGCATTCAAAGATGCTCTTCTGCATACCACTGTTGTAACGCGTGGTTATTTGAGTTACTGTCACCTTCCTGTCAGCTTGAACCAGTCTGGCCATTCTCCTCTGGCCTCTCTCAT
This sequence comes from Aldrovandia affinis, assembly GCA_029706075.1. Classification (NCBI taxonomy): domain Eukaryota; kingdom Metazoa; phylum Chordata; class Actinopteri; order Notacanthiformes; family Halosauridae; genus Aldrovandia; species Aldrovandia affinis. The sequence continues at coordinate 1,774,975 of JAINUG010000072.1, read as the reverse complement.
TAACAAGGCATTTTCGCCCACAGAACTGACGCTCACTGGATGTTTTTTGTTTTTCGCATAATTCTCTGTAAACTCTAGAGACTGTTGTTTGTGAAACTCCTATGAGATCAGCAGTTTCAGAGATACTCACACTACCCCATCAAAATTTGTTTTCATTTTTTCCAGGTTTCAGTTTTATGTTTATTTTCTGAGATGACAATACAAAAATATCTGGCATTGATATTCTCCACAAGTGCAGGAGGTAACTATAGACACACATGCAATAATATAATGATGCAATATAAATCAAATCATGAATACCAAGCATTTTAGAGCCAAATTTTGTCATTAAAAACAAAAAGCGGCAAATATAGGGCAGACGTGAAAGATTACACTGTGCTGCTCCAGCAACACTCCTTGCGGTTTGCTTCTAGTGGAAAAGACTCTTTAATTTAAATGAAGACCTTTTAATTAGCGTGGTTTGTTGCACTGCTATGTGTGTGTGTAGATTGGCTCTTAGAAGCACCATTCTTATATTACAGTTTTACTCACGCACGTTTGGAGGTGATCTGAAGACATTTCATTACTTTTATCTGACGACAACTACACAAACACAATAATGAATTATAGCCTGCAGTTGCAGTTTGTTGTGTTATTGTTTGGTTTTCTGGGTGTGTTTGTTTAGAAAAAAAGTGTCTGTGTCTTTCTCCCGTAACTTGGGTGTAATGGCTGCCCTCAAGATTTTTTGTTGTTGTTGCTATGGAAATCCGCCATCTTGCGGAGTATGATAAAACGTTTGTTCGTTCTGCGAATGTAAAAGGACACAGTGCTGTGTATGGCCTGGAGTGTACATGGCGATTACTCTGATGGGGCACACCTAAGTTTTCCATGGCTTGCATTAAAAATGGAATCTGGTTACAATAACTTATATTGAGTACATGTAAACAAAACAAATTCATTTGCCACTAATATAACATAATGTCAGATTACAAAGCAAGGGTAACTCATATTAACATGCAAATTGATATGAATCCCCTGTACATTATGATCCTTGAGGATTATGATTTTTTAAAATATATATATAGTTTTTTTTCCAAAACGCAATAAAAAAAAAAACTTTTAACTGCTGTGTGTAAATTAAACACCCCATCTGGCAGTAGAATCTCTGTATTGGGAGATAGCTTTAGGCTTGTGTTAGATCATGAGCTATCATATAAAGGCAGTGAAAATGGAACATTCACATTGGGTTGAAGGGGTTAAAGGGGCGTATCCACATGATTGGCCAATAGTTGTCAAAACCCCATCTAGGTTTGAAATTTAAATATTTTTCAAGGTTTTTCTATGAAATTCCAAGATGTGTTTGCATTCGTAATTCTATTTATTTATTTTCAATGTCCCTGCCCACATGCATTGGTGATAGCAACAGCTAGATAATTTATGTAATTTGCATTGTGATGTGGTTTGTAATGTGATGTTATTACAATGACATTACAATGTCATTGTATTAACATGGTGGGTGGGTGGGTTAATGCAATGTGATCACAGATTATGACAGATCGTGTATAATGGTGTGTAATAACTTCTCTATGGCTTCACAGAGATAGTTTTTTCACTATGGTGCACTATTACCATAATATATTATTGATATATTAACAAATATTTTAATTTTTTAATTTTTGTAAAAAAAAGTTGTATTTTTGGTGAAGATCAGATGACTGATGGAATAGGTTTGCAAGTTAATGGAAAAATGTGGAATCATAACACATTACATAAGGGATCGCAATGACGTCATTAATCCAATAACAATGAATTTATGCTGAGATCAAGATTGAGTGATTACCTTTTCATCAGGGCTAGACACTGATATATTTAGGATGTGCACTCAAGAAGCCAAGCATTACTCAGTAATGGGAGTGTTGTGTGCAACCTCAGTGGTGTGGTGGATGGATATGTGCAGCACAAAATAACTCATACTCCATTCTAGTCCAAAAATATTACAATACAAGTTATATATACAAGTGTGGCCTGGAGAAAATCCTGAGCATGTGACCATCTGGGCTGAATTTCAGCAGTTATCCTCCAGGTGTAGACAATCGTTTAGTAAACAGCACAGACATGTGAGTAATTATACAAATTACTTTGAGGTGTTAATCACTGCAAAACAATAAAATGATGTGTGTCTAAGTGTGGAGGAAGTGAAACCAGGACACACAAACAACTTAGAGATGCATTTCTCTCAGTGACAGAGTGAAACAATATCCTACCGGTACATTGCATACAGACGGATTTCAAGTTATTTTTCTACCACACAAATTTTACAATAGACCGGCACTGAAAGATACAAAAACACAAAAAATGACAGTCTGAGACGGATTTGGGTGAGGGGGAAACAGCTGTCAAAAAGCGTAACTGTAAAGAGAAGCCATACAATGACATTATAATTTAACAGAGGCATTGGAGAAATAGCTCTGTCTCTCATTACACAGCATGGCAAGAGTCTGATCAACTTCATCCAGCGCTTTGAGAGTTGGGAAGGCAGACTTCATGAAACCTACAATAGACTTGATCAGCTGATAAATGCATATTGAAAATTGATACAACAGGTTCCCAGCACTGACAGAACAATAAACCATCAATGTACTAAAACATTCAATGAAGTAACAGAAAAGATCACAGGATATTATAACCCCGATTAATTTAAAAAGAAAACACGGTTCAGTGAGCCAGCTTACAGACATCAAGGATGCCAGAATTTTTGACCATAAAAAAGTTTGCAATGTGGATGTAGTAAACCTCCCACTTGATTTTATTGCAGGCTTTGACAAGAACTCTCACTGAACTTCAAAAATGACAAACGGCACATGAAGGAAAACTCACAAATGTCTTTAGATCAAATCTGCTGAAGAATATTTCCCTTCTAAGTTAACTGCTACTTCTGTCTGTATAAATTCTGTTGTTGCCAAGAAAAGTGCATTTTTTAAGGACAGGTTTTTTCAAATAAATGTCAATCTAAGAAAGAAGAGACAATACACCAACTGACAATGATTAAATTTAACGAGAAAATTTAGAACTCTGGACTTTTTCATATTTCTTAAATGTGTGACATTCAGAGCTGCCCCTGTTTTTATTTACGTGCTGGAGCAGCCAGCAGCTCCTTTTATTATTTTAAACACTGTAGAGCAGGTTGGTTATTTTAAGAAAAACTATTTTATAAGTCTAATTGCATTTCTTAATACACTAGCCTAAATATCTGGCATGTGATAATTGTCTCTCAGACATAAACACTGCACTTATTTTATTCTCATGAGCCTGATTAAGTGGTAATTCATTGATGAATTGAAATGACTGCCACAATAAATTGAATGATTGTTTGACACATGGCTTGAAATAGAGGCTTCATCGACACTTTGATGGTGGAGGACTGAAATACAGTGGGTATAAAACCCCCTTTGGAATTTTTCACATTTTATTTTCTTACTTCATGGAATCAAAATGTATTTAATTGTTTTGTTTTTGCCACTGATAAACACAAAATACAATTTAATGTAAAATAAGCAAACAACTTTTTGTCAATCAAAGCTTTTTGTTAATTAATTACAAATAAAACTGAAAATAATTGATAACATACCCCTTGACTTAATACTTGGTAGAAGCACCTTTAGCAGCAATGAGTCTACTTATTATACCCACTGTACATGCCAGATAACAGCCCAAGATTTTCTCCAGGCCCTACGTATAAGTCAATGAAACACAAAAGCTTTGTTAGAGCGTTTGTATCTTTTTTTATGGTTTGTTGGAATATACATGATTTATTTAACTCTCTGCTTCATGCTAATTATCACCATCAGAAATGTCATCACTGTGAATATTGTCATCAATTATTATAATGCCACTTCAGGACATTTTTGTTTTACACATGAATACATACATACAGTATATACACATATAAGTATGATAAATAAAAATATACAATAGAAATACATAAAAATGTATAAACAATTAGTAGGAAAGTTACATTCATAATGAAATTATCATGTATTGGTTGTTATACCTAGCATTAAGGCACTTTTTTTAATAATAAGGGTCTGTATTTCTCTTAGCTCATAAAACCTTTTTGATTCTTGGCATAAATCGCACAGCAAACTTGCACGCTCTAAGTTCATGTATGCCCTACAAAGGGCACAGACAGTATGGCCTCTGTATTATTGGTGTAGCCTAGAATTAAATGAACTTGCCCTTAAATTAAGTGTTGGCGCAAAGAGCAGCTATGCCTCCCTGTTGCTCTGATACACTTGCAGGACTAATGGCTGTGTTCCAAAGATCCAAGTGGCACATTCTTCCTCTTATGGCTGCCGTTCAAAGGCCTAAGTGACATATCCATTCCTAGTGTTCTACTCTCATCGCCTTCGAGGGGGATCAGGGATTATGGTATTAACTGACACACTTATCCTTACTATGTCAATTAGAACAACCAAAGACTACATATATGGGTGTATCCCAGATCAGACACAATGCGATTAGTTATACAGAGAGCTAATGCTAAAGAGATGGCAGAAGTAGATACAACTTCTAGCTAGCCATATAGGTGCATAATTCGTACAGTGTATTATATTTGCATGGCTAAAAAAATAAATATAGCACACTACTGTGATCTTGCTATGATATTAAAATGGGAACTTCATAATTTGACTCCATATGTGTCTGCAGCAGACAGCCATTCAATGAATATCAATGAAATGTTAATGACTTTTAATGAAAATGTGCATGGGGAGATAACCCAATTTGTTTTCTGCATTTATAGTCAATTTGAATAAATACCTTTCTTAATAAAACATGACTTTTGTGCAGTGTGTACTCTTGTGAATTTCTTTTCTAAAAAAACCTGATACAATTTATAATTTGATGGCTGTTTAAATGCTTTATTGTAATGAAACTAACTTGTAAAGCTGCATTGACACTGCCCATGTCCAGATTGCACATTTTGGTAAGAAATTCACATCCAAATATTTAAACAGCAATGATAGCATATAGATAAAATGCATAATAAAATAATAATAACTTTATTTATTATTCATGCTTTTCTTGCAGGTGCACAAATCGATTTACAGACATTTTAAAAACAACGACCTATAAGTAGAGAAAAAAAAAACTATGTAAACACAGTTAAAAGGCACAATTGGAGAGAAAATAAGTGAGATGGTAATTAAAAGAAGTAGAAATCTAAATAGCAATGAAAGACTGAGTACCCATGATAAAAGAACAATCAAGAGCTAACCCACACTTAAAAGCAAGTTTATAAAAATGTGTCCTTAAAAGGATTAGAAGAAGACTCTAAAATTCAGCAACACTTCCACATAGCCTAAGATCCTTAACTATGTATACGATGGAGATTTAACCTTTATAGAGTGAGTCTAAAATATCACTTTCTTCCCTTGAGTCATCTCCAGGAAAAGCCAAAACAGCAGGTAGTACATCAAGATTTTCATGGATTTGACACAAATCCATGAAAAGCATGTTATCATATTAAACAAATATGGTCCCACTTTGCATTGTGCCCCTGCTACCTGTTACACTATACCTAATCTGTACATGTGCACTGTTTACATATGCATTACATAGTACTTACAGCCTGAACTCCTGTTTGCAGTTTAAGTAGTTACACATGTGTAACAATGATTTGTATCGTTTATGTTTGATGTTATAAATAAATAATAATAATACAATTCTAATAACCTTTTCTCTCCCTGTGTTACAGGCACGGTATGCAGCTGCCAACAATGATGTCTATTGCTCTATTACTACACTGATATCTTGTGCAAACAATGATTGATCTTACCTTGCAAAAATGCACATCTTGTAAGTCGCTCTGGATAAGAGCGTCTGCTAAATGCAAAAAAATTTACATGTAAATTTAACTACACATGCGATACAAGAAATATTTAACAAAAATGGTTACCTTGTGTAAGTGCACATGCGAAATGGAATTGTGTAACAAACAAGTGTATGAACACACTTCCCACTCCAAAACATGGGTCAATGATCAGTGGAGCACTGCTGATATTTATATGGATGGATTAAGTTTATCTGTACCCACTAGCAGTTTACCCATGCACTAAAGAAAGATGAATTTGGTCAAGTTGACCATGGTTTCTAAACTAAAGTGGGCACAGCACACAGCTGTAAACATTAAGGTAACTCAAAATACCTCCTGTCCTGCTGTGGGAAATAACTCCTCTGTTACACAGTACAACAAACATGTTATACCTATTCAGTTAAACTTGTGAGCATGGACTTTCAAACCAGAATGCTTTTTATGTTTGAAAAATAAAATCACTCGCCTTCTGACAACACACTATTATTATTATTATTATTATTTGTTTTACAAGAGGTAACCCTGGAGGGGAAATACATTTATGCAACTGAAACTTTCTACCCATTCACAGTCATACTTTTGAACAAACCAAATTCATATTTTTATTGCATATGGGTGGACTGCTAGTGGGTACAGATAAACCTAATCCATCCACAAAAATACCAGCAGAGCTCCATTGATTATTGACCCATGTTTTGGACAATACTTTGAGTTGGAAGATCCTTGTGTTGATACACTTGTTAGTTACAACTCTTTTTACACAACTATTCCAAATACACACTTACACAATGTACCATTTCTGTTATATATTAATTGTTATACATGTGTACTTACATAAACCATACAAATAATTGTTACACATGTGTGACTACTTAGACTGCAAACAGGTTTTGAGGCTGTAAGTACTATGTACAATGTGTAAGTACACAGTAGTTACATTGTACACAGATAGGTAGGTACAGTGTAACTACACAGGTATTAGGACCACAAATATAACTGTAATCAAAATTGGCACAATTAAAATGATACTCTAATTATATATTACTGATGAATGTAAAAGTGTTTCTGAAATAGTGCGACACCCCTACTGAGCACAATCAAAGAATAATGCATTCCCGAAATGCCATGTGGTTCATTTTGCCCACACCTGTGGGTGGCACGGGAAAAAGGTACGAAAAGTCTCATTCCTGAGCTTTCAGGAGCGGAACTTACAGTTGTAGTACTGCCACGTTTACAATGCGTGATTTAAGAGAAAACAGAGAAAAACTTTGCACTGCAATTGTTTCTGTTAAATCACGGATGTAAATGTGGCAGTAACACTACGACTGTGTGAGATTCGCTGTGCAAACATATAAGTACTATGCTCCTGAAAGCTCAGGAACGGCTGCCACTAAATCCACAGAGCTGTAAAAACAACATTAGGCAAGGGGGGGGGCAGAGATGCTCGACAGCCTTTGTTATCGAATATGTCCACGTGAATCTGAGACAGGCGGGCGGAAATAATGTGCTCTCAGAGCCGCATGACATGTGATGGGCTATGAAGGGAGAGATGCACTCAGAGATACAACAGAGAAGGTGGCCGTTCCAGTTTTTATGGGGCGGGACAGAATAGACGGCAACTGATTGAGTGACAGCTGGTCTTTGCATGACAGCTCTCATCTGTAACACCTGGCTAATGAGCTGAGGGGGGAACCCATTTTTATCTTGTAACTGAGCATGTATTCTGCACATCGGTAAGCCAGCTGGTCACACTGCTCATACGGGTTGCGATTCATGAATCATTCGCCCTGACAAAGGTCCTACCTGGTCAAAATATTTTCTGTGCTGTGCAGCCAAAAAATATGCACTTAGAAACATCATACTTCTTTGTGAGATATCCTTCTTTTTAATCAAATTTTTTCAAACCATGTTTTATCAATGAACTTGCATGGAATGATAACGCTGGCATCTCCAGCAGTCTTCAGAAAGCATGGCCTGGTTAATTCCATGCACAATTGTCGGCTGCGCATACCTGAGCAGTCTCACAACATGTGACTTTAACCCTCTGAGGTCCGTGGCTAAGCTTAGAGAAGGTTTGTGATTTTGGCGTGGTCTGATATTTATCTCAATTTCATCAACTTAACACACACTTAATCCAAAGTGTTTGATATTTTTATTTGAAGGACAATCACAGCTACATTTATATGCTGTCAATAGTTTGTAGTATTTTGTCAGTATCATATGCAGCTTGTAAATAGATCTACAAACACACTACAAATTTTTCTGCCGTCACAAAAGTTGTGAAAGCACACACTAAACTATAGTGACGAATTGTTTTGCCAATATGGGTTTGTTCATCAAGGTCTTGGTTATGTAAGGGTGTGAAAATAGTTTAGCACATCTGAGATCTAAATAGCTAAAAACCTGTTTTTATCAGAACTGGTCACATTTATTTCAGGCTGTGGGAGGGTGAATATTCATGATCCACACCTGAGGCTTGTCCACACCTGTAAGATCTGTCAGATGGGCCATCTCTCTCTCAAAGGCCATCAGACAAAGAGAAAAGCCATCAGAGTAAGCAATAGTCAGTGAGCCATGCAGAAGACAGAAAAAAAAAGTTTTTTTCATTTGGGAAGATTCATTGAAAACATCAAACTATATACAAAAAATTGCAAATTAAAACATGATGAGACAATCTGTTCTTTCACGGTCTTTGGTGCCACTTCTCAAAGCAGTTTCTGGTCAACTGTAGACACAAGGGAACGTCACAAACCACTGTTTCCCCGACATCTTGCAGAGTACGCATTTCTTTCAACCAACAGAAGCCAATTTGTTGACTTTAAGGGTTTAAGATATTTATCGTTAAACGTCTGTAGGAAAGCGAAAGCAAAATCTGTGTCTGCGAAGACACGGAAAGACAAACAAAACAAAACCAACGATCAGGAACAAACAAAGCAAAGTAAACAGGTAAATCCAAAATGTATCCAAAAACTTGGTATAAACTAAACGCTGGGAATCTAAACAACAACAAGCACACAAACAAACAAGTTCTCGAGAGGCAAGAAACATTAATCACAATAGGTACTATCAAGCTAAGCTAGATAATGTCCAAGTGCCGAAACAGAGAATGCCAGCTGGTTAAATATCCTCCTGTTAATTATTCGCAGTAGTTCGCAGTGATTCTGATTGTTTCCGTATAGCATCACAAGACGCGGAATTCATATATTTGGAAATAAAATAAATATCAGCATACACCGTCTGTTGCTGGCAGATCGCAACCGTAAAGACAGACAAGATGCGATATAATGTCGGGATATTGTTTACGCTGCGATTTCACACATGGCCCCATGCCCCTCCCCGAGACTAGCACCTAGTTACCATGTCAATAGAAGGGGGACGGCACTTCCAGGTAAAAAGAGAGTAAAAGGCAAGGTTTACTTTTGGTCTAATTAACCTAATTTAAAAATCTCATATTATTTGCCAGTGCTCAAATCTGAAAGTCACGATTCTAAGGTTTCTGTCAATGTTTTTGCCGCGTGTGTATGATAAAATCTTGCGACGTTAGAAATAGTAATATACTTTTATTGCTGCTGGGATCGTCGGCGATCCCGTCGACCTCAGGGGGTTAACCTGGATTTAACCTGGAACTTTGGTCTGACTTCAACTTTGATTCACAAATAAATGTGTGTCACCTGCCATGTGAGAGAGAAAACACAAAACACACAAAGTCTTCATCCTACTTGCCATGAAGCTTTTGCACGAAAACAACAAACTAAAATAAGAAACTAAATGAACAAACTAAATTAAAGTCTCCCTCCTTCGAGGTGGGAATCCTTCTGGGGAAAAACAACGGCCACGGACTTCAACAAAGACATTTAGCAGCTTTCCAGCCCGCTTACACACATTCACATTTAACAGGACACCACGCATCTTCAGTCCGGATTCCCACCTTAACTTTACCAGGTGCACAAATATTTGGTGACCTTTCACGTGCTTCCTAAACCCATGCACACAGAGATACTCAATCTTTTCAGCTCGAGTTCCCTTACAAACCCCCAGAGACACTCTCCACTTTTACAGTGAAAGTTCTCTGTCAATCAGCCTCAAGACACTCTCCACTCTTTCAGTGTGAGTTCTCTCCACAAGCACAGAGGGAGAGAGACTCCCCACTCTTCAGTGTGAGCCCTCTCTCTCTCTTCCCACACACACAGGAAGCACTCTACTCAGTTACTTTTAACAAACACACAGAGACTCCACACACAGGAGCCACCACCCCCGACAGACTCACATTCAACACCAAACACAGACGGATTGCAGTAAGAGGCATCCTCCGACATGGAAACCCCCTTCCAGGGAAGACTAACCAAACAGTACGTCACACTCATACTCCACGAATGACACACAAACAACAAACAAGACTCAATACGAAAAACCCTCCAAAAATTAACAATTTTTTTTAATTTGTAAACATAATTTAAGGATATCTAGTTTAATCCAGGCAAACTTAAGACAGATATCTACTGATGGGAGGCTGTGACTCCCACTCCCCAGCCCTCCTTCCTCCATTATTGCATCAACACACTGCTGCTCTCTGCATCTGAGCACCACCGATAAAACAGCACCAGTGGCACATGAGGAAGCACTACCTGAGCACAGCAGAGGAGGACGGTGGAGTTGCAATCACCCAGTCACCCCTGTGGGCACCATGATCTTGGGTGCAGGAACCACATGCTCATGTTCTTTCAAACTTACTGACACCAGCATATAGAGCAGCCCTGCAGTTCATTATTTTACCCACGAGGCCACCCAGCAGCTTTCGGCAAACACTCTAAACACACAGAACAGTGTCTAATTTACAGACAAAAGGATGTGGTTTTAAAGCCCATAAAATCCATTTACATGCCACTGTTTGGTTTCCAAAGACTTTGAATGAGGCCACTTAACACAAATCCTTTTTAATACAGTTTCACTATCTCATTAGAGTGGACCTACTTTGCTTTTTTAGAGTCTTTAATTGCGATAACCCAATCAGTCCGTTATACAAGTATACATCAAAGGGGCGCAGTGTTTGCTTACACTCTCCCTGTTGCCATTCAAACTCCCTCTTTCTGCACAGACACTGTATGGAGGTAACCCTTAAGATTAATAACCAAAGGTTGGAAATAGAGAGTTGTGAACTATGAGGGTAATTGGATGTGTTCCATATAAATGGAAACCAGCATTTTATGCATGCACATTTATGGAAATGGATTTAAATTCAAGGAACAGAGGAGCACTAGGGAATGGTATTGACAGGTTTGAGAGGGTGGAGACACAAAAAAGCTATTATTTTACCCAGTAACCATCTCTTTAAGCTGCTGCATCTCAGCTGTTTCCTGTCGATATTTGTCTCCAGCTGACACTATTGCTCCGTTATATCCCTCTCTTCACAATGAAATGTCACTGACTCATCATATAAATGAGGCTTCTGCTTGGTATTTGAAATATGTACCTTTTTCCCTTGCTGCCAACAGGTGTGGGCAATAAGAACCGTGTGGCAAGAGAGCACTAAATCTATAGCTCATTTCAATTGAGATAGACAGTCAGGGGCACAATGGAGAAGCCAGATATAGTTAGAAAGTTATTGATATCCACTTCAGAGTTACAGGGCCATCCCACCACCGAGCCGATGATGCTAATTCGTTGAACCCCTTTTGGCCAGCTTATCACATCAGGTAAAGTACCGCACATGCAAACAAAGAATGCCCCAAGGGATCTAGTCCTTTTCTGTAGGTCTTTTGAAACTTGCCTTGCTGCTAAACCCTCAACAAAGATTTTCAGTAGAAAGCGGTAATTAGCAGAGGGTGGAACCTCAGTGAGAGGCGTGACTGTAGAGGACATGTGAGAAAAATTGATATGTAGGGCAAACTCTCCACTTCTGACCTGCACCTTGATACTACAAGCACACATTGATGCGGCGGCAGCAAAATTGCCTATCCAGAACATTGTTTATCAGAGTGAAAGCAGTTGCAAACTCAAAGGTTGTGTAACATGGAAGGTTAGTGGGGCTCTTGAGTGGCTCAGTTGTTAAATGCGCTCGCCATTCGTGCAGGCCAGGGCCTGCAGCTGAGAAGTTGAACTGGGGCTAGCTTTCCTGTAAGGCCTGTAGCGTGGAAATAGTCAAAAATGAGAATAAAATTTACCTATTTCCGTTTTTCAATTGTATGTTGTAACTCTGTTTCAATTAAAAAAAACTCAAGTCTCCCAATCCTTGACTTTTCCTAAAATTGTGTTATTAAGCACCTCCTAATGTAAGAAAGTTATGCTGCCAGAAATAAACAGAAAAAGTTTGAGGCATTTATACCTAGAAGCCTCGTCGGAGGCTGGCCGGGGGCACCTGCCAAGACTGGGTAAAATGTACCCACAATATGAAGGCAATGTAACGAGAAAAAGTTTGAGGCATTTATACCTAGGGCATTTCTTTTAACGATACATTTCTTTTCACGCGGTTTTTGTTTGTGCCACGCAATGTGTGTTATTTTCATTTGATTTATATATTTTTGCCATTCCATTTTTATATCCCATTCCACTGTTCACATGCCATGAATGGTAGAAGAAAGCCATTTTTACGATTGACACATGTGTTCTGTGACAGGCCTCTATTGCTGCCTAGTTAACTCATTATAAAATAAAATAAAATAGAATATTAAAATAGAATAATATGAATATGGATAGAATAAAAAGATGCATGAATAACCAGGAGGCATTAGCATTGCTACATGCTATGAGTGATGGGAAGTCTGATGCCTCTGGGTTGAGTGATGTGTCGTGGGTCGGCGAGGAAGATGCATCGGATGGCGTAAAGTAACTATTGTGACAGATACGTGTTGTAATAGGCTACTGTATCTAATCTCACATCATTGCTTCAGTGCCAGTGGGCAACATAGCTTAATGGCATTGGCATCTACTTGTAATCAAAGATTATGAAATGCAATATGTGGAAAGTGTACAGTCATGGTTTTGAGTGTTTGCGCTAACTGTGAATAGGCCAATGATTTAGAGAGTAAAAGGCAAATTCATATTTTTCATTCAGTTTGCCTAAGGTGCCTATTTCACTGAGGTTATTCTATCCTGTTGATTGGCAATGCGTTGTGTCGTAAATGTTTATTAATAAATGTAAAACTTGAAACTTGAATGTTTTAACTCTAATTCATTTGTGATTTTCATTTATTCACACATGATTTTGTTCTGTTTGTTGTTTTATTGTTTTGTATGTATTATATTTTAGACTATTTAGCCTAATTTGCCTGATGCCTATATTTTGCCTATGTTTGGCTATTTCATTCAGTTTGCTAGCATACATGAACGTTGTATCAATAGTGTTGTATCATTGTAACCATCAATGGTGTTTATGAATAAATACAACTTTGTTGAATTGATTAACTCGTATTTCTTTGTGATTTGTGTTTATTCACACATGACTTTGTTCAAATGCACCACTAAAACACAGTGGATGATTAAGCATTGATATTTCGTGATTTTAGACGTTCCCTTGTGAAACAAATGTGTTATTGCAGTGGCAGTATAATTCTTTTAGCAATATCAATGCAAAATAGATGTGCGGGTAAATTTTACCCGTTGGTGGTTCTAGGTATACAACGAATCCTGGCAGTTCCAGTGCTAAAATAATCAGGTCAAAGACAATCAGAGAGCCATACTCCTTAGGTTTGGTCACCTTTGTTTCTAGGAATCAGAAAAGTAACTGTGGAAATGACTAATGGATGATTACTCTGCATTACCATCCCTGGTTGGATTTGGGATGCAGATACAGAAAAGAGGCTTCGTCCTTTTTCGATCCCAGTCTTACATTACCCATCTATAACCATGTCAAGTTATTTGGAAAGTATCAAATTAAGTATATTTTGTGGATGCATTTGTGTGCATTCAGACACACTAAAAGCACATAATAATATTATACAATTTAATATTATACATTTAATATAATAAAATTATATGATTATTATTATAATATATTAACACATAGAATGTGAGCATTCCTGGGCTAAATTATGGTGAAGTATGACACAGGGTAAAATATTTTAAAGACAATTTTGTTCATTCTGCTTTAGGCCTATACTCATAAGGCCAGGTTTATGAACAGTTTATGTGCATAGTGGATGGTAAGGGGGTGTAAAAATATATGTGGTATTTTCTAACCGATTGCAATGGACACAATTTTAGAAGTTTCTTGTGTATACAGTCAGAATACCTTGTGCCTTTGCTCCTGCATATGTACAACCCAAAGAGTGTGCTTAACGCTGAGTAGTGAATTTAAAAATGGGGTTAAGTATCAAGTCTTATTTTGAATTTACTAAAGCCAAATATAAGCACCTTATATTTGTAAAGAAATGTGAACCTCTGAAAACCAGGCCTTAATGCTTGCCTTTTTTTGGCACAATTTTGGGTTGTGTAAATTAAACAATAAATATTATATTTGAAATCTAATATTGCTGTAAGATTTATATGATGCTGAACAATAAACCTTTAACTCATTTCACCTTTTATTGATCGATAGATACGTTGATGGATAGATAGTGGTATTTTAATAAAAAATGCCATTTTTATTATTGGTCCACACCATGGAACAAGGCTCTAATAGATCAAAAGGTTACAAAGCTGCCTCAGAATGTACCTTTTATTAGTGTGTATCTCACTGAATGCATAGCCTCCATAACACAAATAAGAAATTAAAATGTGCATTGCATTGCACGTTGACTGATTGGTTCATGCTGCCAGACACGATGAGAAAAACATATATTTTAAGATCTGTTTCACCCGCACAAATTAAAGTCAGTTTATGCATTCTCCATCAAATATCTAAATATATACTAGGCTTACTTGAATGAATGAATGACTGAATACATTCTTCAAATGTATTCTGGATTTACTATTAACTGTTCAGCATGACAGCAGTAAAAATGGTGTTATATGCTGTCATCAAATAAGTTATAGGCTACCATAAATTATCTAAAAACAATTTACCATAAAATGCTGTTTCTGGCCTCCTGTTTCCAATTCAGGAATTTCTTCCTCTTTGATCTGTTGCCTTTTGGCAAATGTATTTCTAAAATTGGACTTTTGAAAATTGAAATCTGTATTTCATGCAAGGCATTTTTACATCAATGGGCTTCTAACTATCAGGCTATATACATTTTTCTAGTCATAACTTTTCTCATTTGTGTTTTAAAAAATAACTAAAAATATATATACATAAATATTATATATATTGTGGCCCAAGTGGCTGCCCAAGGAAATGGCTACCTGGCCTTCAACACATGGGAGCCAGAAAAAACACATTTCCCAGCAGGCCGCAGTCCAACACCTAAAATAAGTTTAGTGTTTGGGACTAACGAACAGCTGAAGGCCATTTGGAGGCCTATTTAAAGGACTCGTTCGTGTCACACAATGGAGGAGTAGGAAATTGTTTTGGAATGTAGAGAGAGAGAACTGTGAAGTCTGTTGACCAGCTGGGATTTAGAAAGAGCGAGTTGGAAAAGTGAGTTGGATTGTTTATTGTGTTTGACCTGGATTGTATGAGGACCCCATTTGGATATCGACTACTGACCTGGAATGCGGAACTGAACTGGACTTTGACACTGGATTACGGACAACGACAACGAGTAGGATTGTGGACTTTATGTGTTTTGAATTCCCCCAAAGACCCTTTTTGTGTTTGTCAATTAGTTTAATAAATTGTGTTTTGAATACTGCCTCCTCTGGGTTATTTAACTGCCTCTGTGCCCTGGTCTGTGAGTGTCGCCCAACCCCTAGGGACACCACAATATATACGTATATATATATCATTCCACAGTCAAAGTCACTTAGATTACATTTCTTCCCCATTCAGATATTTGGTCTGAACAACAACTGAATCTCTTGACCATGTCTGTATGCCTTTATGCATTGAGTTGCTGCCACATGATTGGGTGATTAGATAATTGCATTAACGAGCAGGTGTACCTAATAAAGTGGCCACTGAGTGTATGTATATACATACATACATATATATATATATAGCCAGACGGGGTGGTGTGAGTATCTCAGAAACTGCTGATCTCATGTGATTTTTACACACAACAGTCTCTAGAGTTTACAGAGAATGGTGCGAAAAACAAAAAACATCCAGTGAGCAGCAGTTTTGTGGGCGAAAATGCCTTGTTAATGAGTGAGGTCAGAGGAGAATGGCTAGAAGGGTTCAAGCTAACAGGAAGGTGACAGTAACTCAAATAACCATGCATTACAACAGTGGTATGCAGAAGAGCATCTCTAAATGCACAACACATTGAACCTTGAAGTGGATGGGCTTCAGCAGCAGAAGACCACACCGGGTTCCACTCCTGTCAGCTAAGAACAGTGAAGTGAGGCACAGTGGGCACAGGCTCACCAAAACTGGGCAGTTGAAGATTGGAAAAACGTTGCCTGGTCTGACGAATCTCGATTTCTACTACGACATGCAGATAGTAGGGTCAGAATTTTGGCGTAAACAACATGAATCCATGCATCCGTCCTGCCTTGTGTCAACGGTTCAGGCTGGTGGTGGTGAGATAATGGTGTGGGGAATGTTTTCTTGGCACACATTAGGCCCCTTAATACCAATTGAGCATCGTTTAAATTCCACAGCCTACCTGAGTCTTGTTGCTGACATGGCCACAGTCTACCCATCTAATGGTTACTTCCAGCAGGATAACGCGCCATGTCACAAAGCACACGTCATCCCATGAACATGGCAATGAGTTCAGTGTACTCCAATGGCCTCCACAGTCACCAGATCTCAGTCCAAAAGAGCACATTTGGGAGGTGGTGGAATGGAAGATTGGCAACATGAATGTCCAACCAACAAATCTGCAGCAATCTGCATGCTATCATGTCAACATGGACCAGAATCTCAGAGGAATATTTCCAGCAGCTTGTTTAATCCATGTCACAAAGAATTCAGGCTTTTATGGGTGCCAATGGGGGTCCTACCCAGTACTAGAAAGGTGTACCTAATAAAGTGTCCACTGAGTGTATATATATATATTATTTATCATATTTCATATTTCTGCACTGTAATGCATTTTTCTAATTACCTGGGGGGGTAAGTGTCCTCAGGACTTGGACCTTATCCCATGCTGCGCACTACGTCCTGTAATGTGGGTGCCACAATTGCGAAAAAAAGGTTTCATTAAGTTTCATTAATGTCCCACTGACTGTGATCACATTTAAACTGAATTTTGGTTGCTCCTATCACCTTGGTAAAAATATGGACCTTAATGTTCAGTAGTATCATCTCCAGAGTTTAGACTGGATTCAATCCCTGGCCCATTGACTAATTGAAAATGAGAACTCATATCGATGCCATCATTTTTTTTACCCTTCTACGCCACTCCTACACTGGAGAAAACTTGCTACCAGGAAAGAGTTCATGAGTAGATTCTCAACCCCGACTCCCATCATAGCAATAGCACTTAAATTATGAAAATACAGAAATGGAAATGAATATGAAAAGAAAGGGGCAAATTTAATTAGTGGGCTTTGGGTGAAAGTTTGTGTTGAAAATGCACAATAAATATATTGGACTTTGCCTAAATCCCAGGTGAGGCCACTAACTAAGGCCTTTAAGTCTCAGAGCAATTTAATGTGAATAGAGCAGTGTGGATAACAGATGACTTAGCACTGGCTTCCCAGACACCTATTAGCTTGTATCCTTCACTCCTTGCCCCACAGCAACATGAGGTAGTCTGGAGATAATTAGACTACATTGTGGGAAACATTGACCCCCTCAGACAGATTCCTCCATAAACATAAGCCTACCATCAGAACCTCCCTCTCAATAAAATGTTACTTTTTGCCTTAAAAAAAAAAAAAGTGATACGCCCTAGTACAATTTATGAGCTATCTATACAAAACCATACATCAAACTGTGTAGCATGGTATTCACAGCAGAATGGAAATGTATTTTTGCTAGTACTAGGAGCTTGGATAAAAAATTGTATTGGTGCCATGGCTGTCCATAGGCATGGAATAAATTCACCGCTCAGTCACCCCATGGCTATTTTCCCCCACTATTTAAAAAGAGCATAAGAATACCATATACTGTACAGCGTGCAAGGATGAAGAATGAAGCTTGAGCTTCAGTGAAGTTTCTATTGCCCTGAGCAAGGCTTTGAGCTGAATTCCTGAGAAAACAATGAGCTTTTTGAATTTTTTTTGCACATTTTCTCTTCGAACAAGGAGAGCATTTATCATCTTGTTGTCTATTCCTTGGTGGTTTGTTCTATAAAAAAAATTTACCCGCTGAAATGTAGTATACAAATAATACACTTAATACAATTTGTACAACTGATAGTTTTGAAAATTGCACATATTGGTCCCGAATAAGCTTAACACACAAAAAGAAAACAGAATCATATTGTGTTATGAGATAACAGGTAGACTTGTATCTTCCGTGATTGAAATTTCCATATGACAAATGTATCCATTTAATTATTGAATTTACTTATGTAGCACCAGAGAATCAGCTCAGTTGTATCTTGCGGTAGAAGGTGATAGCAAATATTTTTTATTGTAGGACAGGTGGTGAGCCCCTGCATTCTATCCATCCTCTCAACTTCCTTCCCTACTTCTCAACATACTTACCTATTACAGTTCATGAATATTCATGAAGAGATATGACCAAGGACAGAACATCCATTGTAAACAGTATTATCCTTGGCCATGCCCCCTTTCACATATTCACAACATGCATTTAATTGTAATGGCTTCAGCTTCGATGGTAGATACCTATAACTTTCAAGTGAAGAATACAAATCTGAATAGTCTAGTCTGGTTAGTTTACCATAAAGTACAGTGCATATGTACCATACATGCTGAATAAAGTTTGCATTCAAAGACAAACTTAAATTATTTTGTGTACACTATTTCTCCATGGATAATATAATGTAAGATATTATAAACCTGTTAAAAATAGTGGCTATTGGTTAGCTAGTGATCATTTAGTAGTTGATGTTTGCAAGCTACCTATCAATTGTATCTATCAGTTAGTTATCTAGCTTTAATACAGATTAATTTATCATGAACTAGCTAGAACAGAAACCTGTTACCTAACATGATTCTGCCATCACAAAACTACATTAATATTGTCTAACACATAGTTCAAAGATAATTGTGCTAATTTAACTCAAATATGTACAATGGATGTTCCTGTATAGTATTGGAAATAAGAAAAATATTGCTTTCCCACAAGCTGCTTTTGATGAAATGTGTGCTCTAGTGACTGATAACCCATTTTGATGGTAAACAACAGAGATATATAGATCCCCAGGCAGAAAATCAATGAAGTAATGTGGTATTTGTTTTCCGCTGCCAATGAACTGCCATCACAAACATCTTTCACATAAGAATTTTAACTAAAACATCATAGACTCTCAGTCTGTTCATTTACCAGCAATGGAAAACCTGCCATCCCATGTGACAGACTTGTTTTTTGGATGGTGTGGGTGTTTATATCCCATGCTTAGATTTCATTTTAATCTAATTTCAATTTAAACATCCTGTATCTAATTTAGCAGAAACTAACATTTGCAACAAAACTGGATATTGAAGTACTACAAATAGCATGCTATTTTTATATTAATTACCAGGTAAATGAAAAGCTACAAAAGCTATGCTACATTATCCGATAAGTATAAGTAATTTATTTGTTACTAATATTGTAATGCAATTACTACTGTTTCATTCCAGACTATATATGTGTTTATATATCAATTATGTTCATAATAATGACCTAACAAATGCACAATCAGTAAACTCAATCAATAAGCAACTGTAACCTGTCAGTTAAATACTCATTAGCATATAGCGACGTTTTCATCTTGTGTTAATTACAAGGTTTTGTATTGTTTAGTTTTGCATTGGTATTGTCGAGCAATATCTCATTTTGATATCTGTGCTTCAGACAACCGTTCCCCGGATGCTGAGCATTCCAAACACAGAGCATGTTTAAGTGCCTGCAGCCCTGAAAACGTGGACTCAGACACGCGCCACAACAAGGCAAAGACTGCATCATCTTTATCATCCGGCGTGTAAAGATGAGCTCGAGCACGACCTGTCACAGAACAGAAGGGATGTGCTCATCCCTCATACAATAGACATTCTGTCGTACCGCTCCGAATGGAAAACAATGGAAGACCGCAGAGCGGATTCTTGTGGTTCCTGACGGAATGCACGGGAGCTTCCGTCGCCCGTCAGCCCGAGTGTGCCTGCGTTCCGCCCATTGAAATTCCTCTCATTCCGCTCTGAGGAGTCTTGTCAGAACCCATTTGTAATGAGAGAATGGAAAATAGCAATCAAAGCGGAAGCAGAGGGAGAAAATTAAACAGAACAAATGTAAATGAATGTGAAACAAGGAAGGCGTTCAATGGCTTAGAAAGGAGGACATGGTTGCCCTTTTTAAAAGGTGGACGTGGCTTCGATGGCTTAATTCTTGAACTGCTGATATAAAAGCGTAGACAATTGGCTGGGGAAACATTATATCCATGCCTTGGGCATGGCATGGCAACCACAATCGAAATGTTTGTGATTTAACACTAGAACAGCTAATACATTTGATGACATGTCCTTTAACATTAAAGTTTGAGCTCTGTTCTAGATTGTATTTTTTTGGCATTATCCAAAATGAAAAGAAGGTATGTTTTTATAACTCATTTCTGATGTAGGATGAAGCCTAAAATTGTCTGAGCAGGGGAAGGTACGCTCTCTCATTCTTTCCAAATGGAGGCAGATTAGAGTTGTCATTGTTGCCTCAGGCCTGACTGTGATGAACCTTTCTTCAGACTGGTTGACATGTGACCTTGTGTAGGCCCACCCCCCTGATGACATTGGCCAATTAAATGGTTAGGGAAGGGTCATGAGGTCTCGGTTACAACTTGTCTGTGGCACTGATCAGTATGCGAAGAAATAGATCCATCATTCTTAGGAATTGAATAATTGAAGCTTTGAGGAGAGGGTGGAATACAGAGTGACAGTGGGAGAGACTGCAGACAGAGACAGGAGCTGTGGTCACAGTGCACAACAGTTGTTCCCTGTTAAACATGGCATACAGAGCACAGTACATTGTTAGTCACCACACTTATCAATCTCACCAGTATTGGAATTTAAATTGTATTTTAGGGGAGGGAACTTTCTGTGACTCAAAATAATTGGCAACATTTTGCAAAAAGAAAATAGGCATACAATGTTAAATAAAAACAAATATTTTGTGAAAATCAAAGGTGAAAGGTCACAATGAATTATCTTTTCATGGAAAAAGTTAATCTTATATTTATATTAAACAGAGCATCAGAATCAGTCTGAACTGTAACACCAGATAGATATGCCAGATAACACCAGATACATTTTCTCAAAACTAACAACAGTGTTCCTGACAAATAATGAATTGTTCTTGGCTTGGGCAGTGGGGTGTTAAATAATTCATAATTAAATAACTAAGCAGATGATTGTGAGTTTGATTTCAACACGGGGCATTGCCAATGTCACCAAATTAATTTGGTAAATATCCTGCTGTTTGAGTAGATAACAAACACAATGTGAAGTGTTTACTAAGACTGAAGCAAATTAGAAAGTGTTGAGTAAAAGTGCACCCCCACCAGGTGCTGATTTAGCGGGCTATTTACTAAACGTAGTTATGTAAATGAGCATAGCCGCAAAATATACAATATTAAATATTGGTACTGCTAATATTTAAAAGCTATTAATAGCTTGTCCTGTTCATGTGGTGTTCAGAACAATGGGGAGCACACAAAAAATGTGCACTGTCAGAGGACAGCTCCGTTGTAAACTTCAATGAGCCTGAAACCAGAAGCAAGAACATGGAGCAGTGGGGAGACACTTCAGTGCTGTATGGATGGTGAATTTCTCCAGTGCTAGGTGATCTTTTCTCTCAGAAAATATCTATAGTGTCACGTAACAGGCAGTGTAGTGTAATGTTTAGGGAGCTGGGCTTGTAACCCAAAGGCTGCAGGTTCGATTCCCAGGTAGGGACACTGCCGTTGTACCCTTGAGCAAGGTACTTAACCTGAATTGCTTCAGTAAAATATCAAGCTGTATAAACAGGATTGTATGTAAAAAAAAAAGAAAATGTAAACTGTAAACTGTAAGTCGCTCTGGATAAGAGCGTCTTCTAAAATGCCTAAAAATGCCTAAAACGAACCAATAGGCTGGGATGTATCCCCCCCATCTCTCAGTGTGATGTTCAATTTTGTAATCTGCCATGCCAATGATATCCTCTTTTAGAAACAATTACAGGAGCCATATCATGCCTGATCCCAAGTTAAGACCTGCTTTTCCCAGATGGTAAGATACACGTATAATTATCTTTTCCACCATTGCGGCCAGTCTTGATAAGTCACTAAAGTGGTTAATTATGTTATTATTAGCATAATCTCATCCTAATACTTGCCACCCTGACATGGGAACTCTCACAGATGCATATGAATGATGGCTAACATGCAAAATGTGCAGACCAGGTTTTCTGTCGCGTCACACGTGCAAAATGCTTGCGCACCATTGTACTGGGTAGTGACAGCTGCTTTTTACGTGTGGAGATGGTTTCACGGCACCACAAACCTTTTTGTAGCATTGGCAAACGTAAGCTATACATAGCATTTTATACTCTTTATGGTTTATATGCTGGTTGTAAGCTATTCAATTAACAAAAGTCTTAGTGTCAATGTACATTTCTCCACTCTGTCTGGTTGGCTAAAGCTTGCCAGCTTTCAATAGGTGCATTGATCAGCAAATTATTATTGCTGATGAGAGCTAGCTACTTCATCGTCAGCATGTAAAATAAAATTGAGATTATAAAGAACCATGCCCCTCCATGACACTTGTGGTACTGCACCCATGTAAAGGTTCCCTCAAGCATTGCCTTTATTTTGGGAGTTACCTGTACATTTTGGGGTACAATTGGCAGGATATTCTGCTCTATGGCTAGAGCTGAAATTATATGATAGATATAATATCCCCATGCCAGTTTCTTGGAGGCTATACACAAATTTAAAGAGAGTCTGTCTGTACAGGATAGCAGTGGGTGCCTCTGGCCTTGGTTCTGTCTAACCACTGAGAGGGGAACTGCAGTTAAAATCATTATTTAATATGTTGGTCCTCACCTAAAGAATAATTTATCCATCTCATTGATAAAGTGTCACAAATAATACTTTAAGCCCACAACAAAGAAAATATACAGAACCCCACCCCAATCAATGATGTCACCCAGGGATAATGCCTCCAATTTCCCCCATTGTAGAGAATGGATTCAGAAAATTAAGTGGAGGCTGTAGTTCAGATGAAACTAAAACAAGACAAAACTTTCAGTTATGTCTTAAATCTTGTGATTGTGACTTGTAAATAGAGACATGGGAGAAAAAAATAGACTTGCCATAGACTTGCCATGACAAAGATTCTCCAATATTCAGTATACACTGCCATTCACTTACATGATAAGAAGAAGAGGAGCTATATACCAATGAAAGCATCACTTCAAATCATCTTTTTCAGATACAGATGAAAGTTCCAGTGTTCCGCTTGAACTTTTATTGAGAAATGCTAGTGTTTCACATATATACAAATGAACAAAAGAATATTGTATTAGAATTTGTACAAAAATTATTAGAATAAAAAGAAAAGAAAACACTTGTTTAATTTGCCCTTGAAATGAAGGACAAAGCACTTTCAGTGTGAACTAATCTGTGCTCTTGTCCATAATGCCAGTGACAGATGCTTGGTGAGCTGCTAATCTCAGATTCATGAGGTACTGTAGGGAATTAATTTCCTCTTCAGAGACTCAACTGAACCTAGGGGTGGCCATATATTTGGAGACATCATTTTCCATGATCACCAGACAGCAGGGATCCGTGGCTATCCGCTGTCTCAGCAGTGCCAGGTCACCCATGTGACAGGTACTTTGTGGGCTTGTCTTCTGCCAAGTATTTAAAATATTATGGAGGACCAAGGATGTCAAATAATATAGCAGGACAGCAAGCTCTGCAGAATTGTATAAACTTGATTCATGGCTGCCTTTCTGTGTGCAAAAATGTTGATTGGTGTGCAGTTTAAGGCAATTAATTAAATTAATTAAATTAATGTAATAAATAAATAAATTTAGTTAAATTAGATTTCTTTATGTATTGATTTATATATTATGATTATTATTATTATTATTATTGGAGGGGTGCTTTCACTTTTGTGAACAAACATCCCTAAACTTGCAGGGACTAGAACATATGAATGGTATGGAGGTGCAAATTGAAAAGTTAATCAAAATAGCTGTTTTTCTGTAGTAGTTTGAAGATATTAAATAAACAATATGATTTTGCATTGGGGCACGTCTTAATTATTGTCTAAGGGGGCAGAGGATAGCATATCGGTCTAACGCACCGTATTTTGGCTGGTCCGATGTGGTGTGCACTGACCCGTCAGGGGACAGCATTTGGCTGTCCACCCCAGGGGGAGGGGGTAGGGTGAGCCGGCTCAGGTCTGCCGTGAAGCACGGAAGGGAGTCTACAGAATATGGGTGGGTGAATTCCGTCTCAAAGGAAGCTGAGATCGATGCCCACTGAGAATTAGCTTGCCTTGAAGAGATGAGCGGCGGACTTGTGTGGGGAGGGTAAATCGACATAAATAGAGGGTGTAATTGGCTACCAAATGGGGAGGAAAAAAATTATATATATATATATAGTACTGTGCAAAGGTTTTAGGCAGGTGTGAAAAAATGCTGTAAAGTAAGAATGCTTTCAAAAATAGAAGTGTTAGTAGTTTATTTTGATCAATTAACAAAATGCAAAGTGAATGAACAGAAGATAAATCTAAATCAAATCAATATTTGGTGTGACCACCCTTTGCCTTCAAAACAGCATCAATTATTCACGGTACACTTGCACACAGTTTTTGAAGGAACTCAAAAGGTAGGTTGTTCCAAACATCTTGGAGAACTAACCACAGATCTTCTGTGGATGTAGGCTGCCTCAAATCCTTCTGTCTCTTCATGTAATCCCAGACAGACTTGATGTTGAGATCAGGGCTCTGTGGGGGCCAAACCATCACTTCCAGGACTCCTTGTTCTTCTTTACGCTGAAGATAGTTCTTAATGACATTGGCCGTATGTTTGGGGTCGTTGACCTGCTGCAGAATACATTTGGGGCCAATCAGACGCCTCCCTGACGGTATTGCATGATGGATAAGTATCTGCCTGTATTTCTCAGCATTGAGGACACCATTAATCCTGACCAAATCCCCAAATCCATTTGCAGAAATGCAGCCCCAAACTTGCAAGGAACCTCCACCATGCTTCACTGTTGCCTGCAGACACTCATTATTGTACCGCTCTCCAGCCCTTCGCCAAACAAACTGCCTTCTGCTACAGCCATTTCACATTTAGACTCATCAGTCCAGAGCACCTGCTGCCATTTTTCTGCACTCCAGTTCCTATGTTTTCATGCATAGTTGAATCGCTTAGCCTTGTTTCCACATCGGAGGTATGGCTTTTTGGCCGCAATTCTTCCATGAAGACCACTTCTGGCCAGACTTCTCCAGACAGTAGATGGGTGTACCTGGGTCCCACTGGTTTCTGCCAGTTCTGAGCTGATGGCACTGCTGGACATCTTCTGATTTCAAAGGGAAGTAGGCATGATGTGTCTTTCATCTGCTGCATTAAGTTTCCTTGGCGACCACTATGTACGGTCCTCAACGTTGCCCGTTTCTTTGTGATTCTTCAAAAGAGCTTGAACAGCACATCTTGAAACCCCAGTCTGCTTTGAAATCTGTGCCTGGGAGAGACCTTGCTGATGCAGTATAACTACCTTGTGTCTTGTTGCTGTGCTCAGTCTTGCCATGGTGCATGACCTGTGACATGAAACTGTCTTCCACAACCTCACCTTAGTAGCAGAGTTTGGCTGTTCCTCACCCAGTTTTAAGCCTCCTACACAGCTGTTTCTGTTTCAGTTTATGACTGTGTTTCAACCTACATATGAAATTGATGATCATTAGCACCTGTTTGGTATAATTGGTTAATTATACACTTGACTATAATCCTACAAAATCCCTGACTTTGTGCAAGTGTACCTATAAGAATTGATGCTGGTTTTAAGGCAAAGGGTAGTCACACCAAATATTGATTTGATTTAGATTTTTCTTCTGTTCGCTCACTTTGCACTTTGTAAATTGATACAAATAAACAATTAAAATTTATATTTTTGAAAGCATTCTTACTTTACAGCATTTCTTCACACCTGCCTAAAATGTTTGCACAGTACTGTATATATATATATATATATATATATGTATTGATGTTCACAGTGACCACTGAAGAATCTGTCAGGCCTAATCTGGAAGATGGAGAAAGCCCAAAGTGAGAAATGATTAAATACAAGCAGAGAAACCCTTAACTTCCATTGCCTAGCATCATCTGTCTCTTCCCTAAGCGGGAAACTAAAGCCCCACCAACATGGAAGAGATCAAATGAAGTGATCAATACAGTGATGTCACAGATTATTGTAAAAAAATAGTGTGATGGGGGCTCCCAGTTGCACATCCGGCTGAAGTGCTGGCCCCTGTTGTGGTGATTCTCTTCACTGTCAAGAGTCAAATCCTGACCGAGCCAGTGCTGATTGTACACAGGTGGGGCACTGCCATTGAACCCTTGAGCAAGGTATTTAACTTGAACTGCTTCAGTAAATATCCAGCTGAATATATGGGCTGTATGTAAGGAAATGTGATCTGTGTAAGTTTCTCTGAACAAGACCATCTGATAAATCCCTGAAATGTAATGCAATCCCTGTAATGACTATGCAATCTCAGTGTTGCCACATCTCCCTGTTGATCTCCTTAGCAGAGCCTGCGCTAAGTCCTCTGGGCACAACGGTGGCGCTGCTGAGCTAGTGGACTGTAGACGGAAAAGAAGCAACAGCTGGCTGCGTGTGTTCCTAACCCTTTTTTTCTTTTTTTTTTAATAAAAAAGCAAGAGTGCTCGAGTCTTCCCCCAGTGATTGTTCTGTTCCATCTAATATAGCTGATTACTTGTTTCCAGAACCAAGCTGCTGACCATTAATTACACATGTGGTAATGTGATGAGCTTCCATATGATTTAGCACGCATTCGTTTATTATTTGGAACATAGTGATTTTGTACCGATGATTGATCTGAGGGTGGGTCGAAGTTCTGATTAAATCTGGACCTGATCTCTCAGCACACACACAGCCTAGCATCAGGGGCATTGTGGTGATGTGTGACAATGTTGTGATGACATGGGGGTGTTTCCCTCCCGTGATATACCACAGCTTTGTAGAGCTTTTACCGTCTTGCAGTCTTCACCAGCAATAATGACTCAGGTTGTTGGAGCAACCCAGCGTTGAGACGTTTCTGCTCCGTTGTCAAGGTTCAGGGCTAATTTTTTAATTTCCAAATTGCTTTCCTTCTTCATGCCAAGAGATATTAATCCATTCTTCTTTTTTCCAATCAGACAAGAGCATTAACATGAAAAAAGGCCATCCTGCCCTTCAGCATGTTTTTGTTTTATTTTTTGTATTTTGTTTTTGAATTTTGATTAAAATATTCTCTTAAAAAAGTAACAATGCAGAGGCAACAATTTTTTGGGCCCCCAGACACAAACTGGCCACCCCTCCCACATAACCCAGCAACAACAAGCCTCATAACAATTTAATACATGTATTTAATAAAACAAAATTAGAGTAGCAGCCTCATTTAACTCACAACAGAATGTGTCAAAGTAAGCTAACACGTATATAACTAAAGCTGTTAAACTAACAAACCATACCATTTTTATTGCCATCTATTATAATATATCAGGTTTTCATGTATAAAGAAACACAAACATGCTTTTAATAAAAGGCAGGCTTTGGAACTGGCAAACAGTTCAGCTAATTAATCTATCCCAGTTCACCAAATACTCCAAGTTAAATGCAACTATGCCACTGTGTCTCTTTTACACAGCCATGGCTCTTCTTTTGTGTTTTAAGCTGGTGATTTTAAGCAATGCCAAAACAGAATAATGAATAATAATTTAAGGTGACTGATTTGAAATGAAAGATAAATATAATATTTTCAAATTGCAATTAAAAATGTGGAGTTGTTGTCCCCCTTCCCCCCTGTGACTGCTATGAGACAGTTCCTCTTGGAATCCACAAGGCTTGTCTTGCACACACACACACACACACACACACACACACACACAAACTGTTCTATACTCAACGCTGTGTAAACACCACTGCAGAGACAAACAATCAATCGATGCATATGTATCTCGGTTGTCTTTGATGATTCTCCACTGCATACATTGTTTGACTCTGTTTTACATTCTAACAGTTTTAGCTGTTTTTGTACACATATTAATCTTTATATGCAACATGTGTGTATTTATTTGATTTGAATAGAATTTGACCTGCATGTAATAGTTCTATCAAAATATACTTTGATGTTGAAGTTAGCATGTAGTTCAGAAGGGCTTATATTGTTAATATCTGTAATAGCAAATGCACTAGTTTTATTTGTTTGTTTTTTTGGTTGGGGCAGTAATGAAATGAAGGAAAGTCAAGGGCAGAAAAACACAATAGGTGGAGAACCTATGGACTAAACATTAGTTCACATTTATATTATATTTGCAATGACATACATGATTCTAATCAGAAATGGGTCCCACTTTACATGAAGTGGTCATAATACCTGTGTACGTAAAGTGTAACTGCAGAAGTAGGTACAGTGTAACTACTATGTATGTACACACTGTTACGTTGTAAAACTTACAATGTAAAAATGTGTTTGCATACGTATAGTGTTGTTTTTTTCTGCTGTAGTCAAATATTAAGCTCCCACAGTTACAACCTTAAGTGCTAGCTAGCTAATTCCTTCTTTCTTTCCTCCACAATTATAGATATGAACTTCTTTTTTACAATTGTACAGTGCAATAATGTGTACATACCTCCTTCTGTAGTTACACTGCATTTACACTGGTATTATGGCCACTTAATGTAAAGTGGGACCCAGTAATGTCTAATTTCATTGTTTGTTTAGAATGTCATTTGAATGCCTGAGACTTGGCGTTCTCCTCTGTATGAAGACTGATCTATTTTGTTATGCTCCTACAGTACTGGTGATGAAGAGCAGATCAAACTAAAAAAGGGACATTTTTGAAATAATTCAATATTAAGTTCAATAATCAGGACAACAGGGTGAGTAATATTTCACTTTCCTAATCAGACATTATTTTTGATTTTTGTTCTGCATTCGCACTTCATTCATACATGTACATCCGGAGCTTGTGATGTGAAGCAGGGGGAAATAAGCACGCTCACAGAATTCCTCCTGGAATTAGAGCAACAATACGCCTGACATGTCCAATGTAAAACAATATTTGACAAGTGGTAAACAACATCAACATATGCTTGAGTTAATTCTATATAAGGAAAGACACATAGGGAAGTCTGGAACATATACTGTATTAGAACACTGCAATGTTACAAAGGACAAAGTAATTAGGTTTACTGATAATTCAATACACTGGACACAGAATGGAAATTAACACAGAAGTATATTTATAGCCACAATGCCACAGCATGCAAGCACAATGAGTCTGATTTGTTCTACTTTGTGGATGGGCCTGCATCTGAATCAAACTATTTCATTAAAGAGTGAGCATAGAAATCCACAAGTCAATCTGTTTTGTGTTCCAAACACTGATGGGAGAGAGAATGAGGGTTATTGATATTGACCCTGGCATGATACTAGTGTTTACATTAAACAAAGTGATGAGCTTTTGGAATTCCCAATAGCTGTCCCTGCTCTTTCTTGATTCCAATTCAACCACGGTCTTAGATAATAGAGGGTAAATGGCAAATCAACAGGAATAGACATACATGCTTCATGCCCGCATTTATAACTGTATTGCATGTGATTTTAAAGTAAGCTTAATTGTTATTTTCTCCTCATTATTTCTATTACCTGAAGTTTCTTTACTTCTTTCTGGGCTTTTTGATGCGTATCGGAATTTAATCACAATAAATGGAGAGGCTGATTTTGTGCGCAGTGTCCGATAAATTGTAAATTTTGCATAAAAAGGAGTTACCGGCTGGGATGTGGGAGCTTTTGATGAAGCCCCAGGAGTACTTCTAATGAGGCTAGCTCTGAGGATTCCACTTCATTTCCCTGTTGTGAAGAGCTGGCGTAAGTTCAGCCAGTGGGACAAAACAGTCATCCCGGCCCTGTTTGTGATCTAAATTGCTAACTATTCCACTACTCATGGCTCAAAATTGAAAACGATTAGATGATTTACATTGGTAGTTTAAGGTGGTTTTATCTAATTTATTTTTGTTGTTAAATATTTTATTTTGCTCCAAGGTTTATGGCAAACGTAATCAAAACAGCAGCTTCAGGTGATGAAATAACAGATGTGTGGATCTCCTGTGAAGCTCGCTGCTGTCACGCTAAATGCATGGCGCATGATTACATCTGAGTTTGACACTTTCACATGTGTAACATTTTCCCATTCCCCCTCATTCATTGCATAGGCCTCATAGATTTACATTTTTTTAAAAGGTGCTGGAGTCCAGCTAGAGCGTCCGTGACATGGTGAGATCCAAAGGAAACACAAACGCCGACAGGTTTGGGAGTCACTTTGCAAAAGTTGCAGGAATCACTAGTTGGCTGGCAAATGTGAAAAGGTGAACGGAACATGTGCTTGACACCGCTTTGCGTCTTTGTTAATTATCAAAAAAATCCCAATCCCAATTTTTTCCCCTCATACTTCTCCTTGTTTCTTTAAAATAAATAAATAAATAAATAGACAATTTTCCACATGGATGCGCAGAGGGTGGCAGTGTAGAGACTGACAGATCACAGATAGGGCTCCTGA
This sequence comes from Aldrovandia affinis, assembly GCA_029706075.1. Lineage (NCBI taxonomy): Eukaryota > Metazoa > Chordata > Actinopteri > Notacanthiformes > Halosauridae > Aldrovandia > Aldrovandia affinis. Next base: position 1,744,208 of record JAINUG010000072.1, on the reverse strand, counting down.
GCCATTCACTGCCTGAGTGGCATGCTCAGATTAGCATACTTTATTTGCTGTGGGTAAACAATGCTATAAATAAGCGAAGTACAATCAATCAGTGTCCAAGCCAAGCAATCTGTGTTAATAAAGCTGGAGAAGAAGGAGACAAAATGACAGGGCATCTGTCCAGACCTCCTTCTTCTTTTTACCCCCCCCCCACCCCAAACAGCCTAGTCAGTGTCACTGTTCCATCATTCTCCTCTAATGCTTTCTGCTGCAAATATTACAGAAATACCTGGGGAAATGATCAATCACCTTCGTGGCGGGACCGCATGCGTTTTCCACGCCACTGCGTCATTCAAAATACAGTGGAGGCTGCATCTGCTCCATTTGATGCAACACTTTGTTGTGTTTGCTTATCCATGTATTTCTTCTGCCAACCCCGATGTCAACTAAAACCGCAGCCTGTTATTGGATGTTTTTCCTCTGACACCGAGCTGTGCACAAGGGCCACGTGGATGTGCTTGCATTCGACACATCAGCTCTCTAAAGTCTCTCGTTGGGAAGCTGACACTAAATGTGAACTGCACCTGTTAACACTGAGCTTTTGGCACTTTATTCCACATTGACTTGGAATACATATTCTCTATTACATCAACCAGGTGGATAATAGCAATGTAGTATATATATATATATATATACATGTAAATGCCAGAGCATTTTGCACGATTGTATTTGGCATTAAACCCCAGCTTTAGGTTACTTTTGTGCACAACGCGAATCTTGAAAATATGCTATAATTTCTTTAATTGGTGTGACCATTTGACATGATTAAAATATATTACCATACATTATTCAAATTCAATTTTCATTTGCAAATTGCTTTGCAAATTTGGGGAAATTCACAGCTAAAATTCACAGCTCATCCACACAAATTGCATTTCACAGTTCCTAGATGGTTAATAAGAGAAGCTAAAAAAAAACAGGCCTAGTGTTATTTTACTCCTTGTAGGCCCCGTGAATTTGGTAGAAGAAGTGGTCATTTAATTGTGTTAGCTTACTTTCCCAGTTATGTAGAGAACTGTACTCTCGTTGAACAACTTTGCCAACGCACAGACGCGCAGTCGTCGGATGGAAGCGATTCACATTGAATATGGTAATTACCGCTAACACAGATGACAAACACATTTGCACATCATACATTTTATAAGCACTGACACATTAAACTGTTTTCCCCCTCTTCACAGGAGAAAGATAATCAGATGGCACAGACTGCGAGTAATTCGAGTGCTCCTTATATTCCTCCTTTTCAGTTTTCATCATTTTTTCCATTTTCCGTCTGCAGAGAGCTGGAGCAGGAGACAATCTCTCCATCTCTCTGGGGGCTCCCCTCCTTATATTCTTGTGCCCCCGCCCCCCATGCCCCCAGCTCTCAATCCCATTGGTGCCGCTGATCGCTTTCAATGGAGGTCTTCGTCTCACAAACTGTATCCGTACAAATTGCTGTTTGCCACCGAGGTTCGCCAAGGCTCTGCGTCTGGCAGGTGTAGCACTTTGAGGCAGACCTGCAGTAGATTGTATTGTGGAGATGGCTTTTCTGGAATTTCTCAATAACCTAGGCCTGCTATGTTTTAGGTATAATACAGTGGGCAGAATCAAGGCCTTTCTGTTGTGTTTTATGTCTTTGTGCAAGAATGGATATGGTGTTCTAAAAACAGCACCATCCCATAATTTTTTCCACTCCTGGATAGGTATGTTCTTTCGGACATTGCTGGGGCCTGTAAGGTGCTATATTTGGGTCATCCTGAGGGACTATCTGTTCCCTCATTCCTGTTGAAACTTTTGTTCCAGAAACTTTTTCACCAGGGACTGGTTCTGAATAAGGTGGTGATGCATGAGACAAAGAAAGGTTTAGACTTTCAGAACAAGTATAAGTGATTGCAAGTTTTAGTGCATCAACTGGTGGCCAGGCTACCCTGCAGATGTGTGGTTTCCATGGAGATGTCACAAAAAAAAGGAAAAGGCTTGAGACATGGAAGCCAGCTGTACAAGGTGGGGGGGATGCATGGATTCACTCCCACAGCTACCTGTCAGCTTCTCCCTGGGGTTCGATAGCCAAGAGACCATTCCCTGGACAATACGGAATGCCTGACAAAGCAACAAAGCCAAATTGCACAGGGGCTCAGAATCTGAATCAACCACAGGCAGAATCCCAATCCTGTTCCAACACTGTATTTTAATTTGTTTCGATCGTTTTATTTATCATCAGAGAAAAAATTATCCTATATGCATGTGCTAATGTGATTAATGTACAGTATAAGCAAGAACACCATCTGTTTGATTCCCCATTGGGATTTTGTCCCGTTTGTGTCCCGTTTGTTCGGTTGTATGCATTTGCCAAAGCGTTCCGAACTGCAGAGGTGTGCTAGAAGCTCTCGCCTTATTTAAAAACATGTTTTTTTCAAGAATAGTGCCAGAAAATATCCTCTGTAGTGGGTTTGGTGTGACCAGAGCCCAGAAGGGGGGCAGCAACTTCAGTTGTACAGCCTCCATGGGAAGCGACAGGTAATGCAACAAGCTCCAATAATCAACGACAAGTTCATCCGCCCACCTTCACTTATCTGGAAGCTGTAATTACGGCCAACCAAAGTGCACGGGGGACACCTGTGACGACAGGCCGCTGACACTGAGAAATCATCGAAAACTAACTTGTCCCTTGATCTCTCCAGAAGCATAAATACAAAAATCCATACATATCCTATATGTGTAACTGCCTGATGAGTTCACACATCAACCAAAATCTGCAAATAAAGTCATGGTTTTAAAACGTTTCAGTTTTACAATATTGACTTTCAACCTTCTTCTACAGTGTTGCATCTTCTCCAGCAGGTGAAACCATGATCACCCGGTCATTTGTCCAGTGCTATAACCTCTGCTAAGTATTTCGGCTCAGCCCTAAATACAGGATGCAGTAAATATTCCTTTCCGTGGCATATTTCCATATTTCTACATTCCCACCCTCAACAACGTGCCCACACTTCATGGCCTCGGTGGATGCCATGTTCCCTCATAACTGTCTCTAATTTACGATGTACCGTGCATATAAAATCCATGAATTATTGTCCATAACGTACCTAAATATGGTAAAGTTGAGCGTGTAAGATTTATAACTGCCACATTGACATAAAGCTCTGAGCTAGGCTTTTCGCAGAAGTGAAAAAGAGGAAGGCATCCATAACAGGGTAAGATGAAGAGAGAACAGACAGCAACAGTCTTGTTAGTGTAATGATGGCATACGCAACCCCCTGCTGTGTGTTGACCGAAGAATTGTGTGAAAAAGCTGCTGTGGTTGTCAACAGCTTCACAATGGCTCAGCTCACCCCAGCTACAATTACAACAAAGTTTCTTCTCTTTGATGACGGTTTTTACAAACACCCCATTATCCTCAACGGTGATGGACACACAATATCCATGTGAATGATGATGTGGGCAATGTTATACGTAGACACCTAATAGACTTGACTGATAGTTGCTAATTGGTGGAATGAATTTAGCAGAAAATTGGAATGGCGTTTGGTTTTGCAGCCTGATGCCTCAGGTTCAGGTATCCAAGCCTGACTGTGAAGTAAAAGTTTGACTGCTGGGTCACAGTCACAGAAAAAAAAAAAAAAAAAAAAAACACACACAGGCTGATTCCTGAACCCATAGGGTCTCAGTGCTGCCCACAGCAGGAACATGTTGAAAGGCAGGATAGGTTCCAGAGTGTAGCACAATGGAAAGTCGCTGAAAGAGCAACCCCCCCACCGCTCCAACATCACAAGAGGCTTCAATCGAGGATTCCATTTCAGTCAGTGTCATTATCCATGGCTTGTCTATAGCACGTCTGGGGTTGCTAATTAAAATCTACGCTTTATGGCAGCTTTATCCGAACGCACCATTTCACAGACAGTACGAAAGTTGCTTATTTTTAATTACATTTTGTATGCTAATTCCAGATGTAAAATAAATATTTACCAGGAGGGATACTTCTTCATTTCACGCTGGGATGCTCTTCTTTATTCATGGAAGTTTCTGTTCTGTAAGTACTTTAAACAGGCATGATGTGTGTCTTTGCACAGACCTTTCATTATTTTCTGCTGTCCCTGAGTTGCAGACATTGCTTAGAATACCTGCTGCTCCCACGAGATTGACAGGTGCTTTTGCTCACGTGGACCAGTGCTTAATTTGTAAAATAAGAGATGCCGGGGCTCAACTTGCCTCCCCCAACCAACCTCTCACCCAGGCACCTGAAACTGATTCAAGAATTTAAGATTTGTAAAGAATGAGCTTCTTCAATCAATACACTACTGGCACCCGGTAGAGCCACATCCATTATGTCTTTAAAAAAATGCCCATTCCTGTTAGCGTAATTACAAGACTTCCATTTACCTTAACCCTCTGAGGTCCGTGCTAAGCTTTTAGCTGTTTTTTGATTTTGGCATGGTCTGATATTTATCTCAATTTCATCAATTTAACACACACTTACTCCAAAGTGTTTGATATTTTTATTTGAAGGACAATCACAGCTACATTTGTATGCCATCAATAGTTTGGTCAGTATCATATGCAGCTTGTAAATAGATCTACAAACACACAAGTTAAAAATAGTAAATTTTTCTGCTGTCACAAAAGTTGTGAAAGCACACACTAAACTATAGTGACGAATTGTTTTGCCAATGTGCGTTTGTTCATCAGGGTCTTGGTTATGTAAGGGTGTGAAAACAGTTTAGCACATCTGAGATCTAAATAGCTAAAAACCTGTTTTTATCAGAACTGGTCACATTTATTTCAGGCTGTGGGAGGGCTAAATGCTAAAAACCTGAATATTCATTATTCATTGTCCACACCTCTAAAATCTGTCAGATTGGCCATCTCACTGGGCCATCAGTGTTATATTCTGAGTTCCTGTTCTGTTGTTTTTTGGTCTTTGTTTATTTTTCATTCAGTCCTTATTCATTATTCTTTATCCAGTATTGCATTTTCCCTGTTCTGTCACGTTCTGCTCCCTGTCTGTCCTTGTTCCGTTTATTTCGAGATCCACTCCTTCGCTTGTCATGCACTTCGGGAGTTTATACTTTTCGGGTTTTTTACGCCTTCGCTTATTATCTCGTTTTCTTCCTTCTTACTTTCTAGATTGCACTTTGTATATATTAGGTAGATGTGTATAGTACTAACCAACTAATCTACTAACGTTAGGGATTTAGATTAAGTTACTAACACGCTGAATATGTTTTAAGTCACAAGAGTGTATATTATATATTTTCACGAGTATTTGAAAACAAGCGAAATAAATAACATTGTAGGCTGTTTGAAAAGTATTCTTCCATAGATCTTGTGTGCATATTGCAATTTGTTACGTTGCAACACGCGGAATTCATATATTGAATATATATACGAGTATTTGATAACATGGCAAATCAAATATAGTTACTTACTCTTCGTCAGTTATTGTCTTCGTCGCTTTTCATCAATACTCTCAAACACTGCAGCGCAGAAAACCTTTCCATCTTGAATAAAATTGTATGTCTGTATAAAATCTTGCTTAAAATTGTCGGGACAGTTTATGTGTTTACGCCGGCGTTTTCACACATGGCCCCACGCCCCTCCCCACACCTCCCCGAAACTCGCACCTAGTTACCATGTCAATAGAAGGGGGACGTTACTACCAGGTAAAAAAGAGAGTAAAAGGCAAGGTTTACTTTTGGTCTAATTAACCTAATTTAAAAAATCCCATTTGATTTGCCAGTGCTCAAATCGGAAAGTCGCGATTCTAAGGTTTCTGTCAATGTTTTTGTCGCGTGTGTATGATAAAATATCGCGAAGTTAGAAATAGTAATATACTTTTATTGCTGCTGGGAGCGGCGCCGCTCCCGTCGACCTCAGGGGGTTAATTAATGCATTACCCCCTCCGTTCTTTAATTGACCCCCAAAGATCATATTGACAATGAGGGAGACACTACTAGAAAACATAACTAAAAGCAAAGGATGTTTTGCCCAGGTCCGACGGGAGAGCTCGTTTTCATTTTGCCATCACTGTGTCTAATACCACGGATTGTGTGAAAAGCACAGAACAACCTTGAGACACTCAACCTTTCACCGGAATCTTCAAAAATAAAACTGTCAGTGTTGATTAAAGGTGAACTTCAATCGTTAGCTACCCAGCAGACAGTCCAGCTGATAGCCCGTTGGTTGCTCTGGGCTACCCTAACTTCTCACAGTCGGCATTAATCTGCTATCAAGGTGTCAATGGTATGACAGCTGTTGCATCTGAAGTGCATGCAGCTGTGGCGATACGGGTCAGGTGGGGTCATTCTAAATGTGTACATACCACAGCCTAGCATGGAAAGAGCCATTTCACACCTGCTTCTGCTTTTGCTAAAAATGTGCATCGCTCGATCTAAAATTGATTAGAAAAAATCTCTGCATCTCCTGATGAACTTTTTTTTTTCATCCTGTTTGTTGTTCTGACTAACATGGGATTCACTTTAAATCTGTCATCTTGTCACTGTCCTTTCATGGGCTGAAATTCTAGCAGTAGGGTTGAGCTCTAACCCTGAAAGTGATTGAAGATACCCTGTGCTGTGGCGAGCACAATATTGAGTGACCACATTGTTAAATCCACATGGTTCCTGGCTCTTTGGCCTCTTAGAGTACCAGATGAGGTCTGCTTGTGGGGGAAAAATTGAAGGATGAGTATAAAAAGCACACTGCTTTCACTCTCGCTGGAATTGTGTTTACTTACCTATTTACAGGTCTGTTCAAGATCAGTGCGACTTACAGTAGTGAATGCATACGTTTTTCAGTATATGTTGTCGCAGTGGGAATTGAACCCACAACCTAAGCGTTGCCAAAGCCATGCTCTACCTGCTAAGCCACACAGAACCATCCATGTACATGATATTTGATATATTTCCCATTGTTGCTCAGTTCATGAAATTCATCTCACCCTAACCCAAGGCAACTGTTACAATTACCTTGAATGAATGGAATTAGTTCAATATTGGATCCAGAATCTCAGTCTAAATATGTACGCCCAATATCACCAAGACACCAGAATATAAAAACCAACAGACATTTGATGTACTCAAGATAATTCATCAAATGAATACAGTGTGGCGAGCGGGAAGTGGGGTTATGAAATCTGAAAGCCAACATGTATGCAGGAGGTGTTTTGTTGTCAGCATGTGTGAGTGTGAGATTAATTTCTGTTTCACTGAAGGTTAGGAGGATTACCGGTCCAAATCACAACTCACCTGCTAAGCCCTCTAAATCATTTTTCAGCTAAGAAAAAAATATGGGTGAAAGTAGGTGACAAATGCTTCCTAAATCTGTTCAATAGCAGTAACCTTATGGTATAGCTTCTCTAAGAGGAACCAGCTGCAAGGAAATGATAAATATTTTTGCCACAATGATACTGGTATTTCCAGTGAATTCCCAGCCAAGTGTGATGCATCCACAACCTCAAAGGAAAAATGAAGTGTGTCCCTGTCACTTCCCTATCATCTGATGGTATAATGCATATAAAAATAGTAAATTAATGTTTTGATGTATTGCACGTTTGTGGTACCCAAACCTTTTTGCAGCAATGTCTCTCCTGCTTCAAAACGATGGCTGTGAAAATATGATTTTGTCTCCAGTGATAATAGAAGGGCAGTTCATATTACTATAAGGGATCCAGTCACTTGTCATCATCTTTGGACAGCAAGGGGACCTCAGAGGAAGGGCCTCGCCATCAGTCAATGCCTTTGATAGTTACCCTCTGGACTGAGTGCAATCATGCTTAATGACTTACCAAAATAGAATACCATTAGGCATTTTCCTCAAGCAACAATTAAATAAAAAGGTGTGCTACTGTAAGAGCACAGTTTTATCGATTTGTGTGTGTGTCTGTGTGTGTGTGTGTGTGTGTGTGTGTGTGTGTGTGTGTGTGTGTGTGTGGGGGATTTAGCTGTAAATGCTTTTTTGAAAGCTTTATGTGTGCTGTGTGCATCCGTAGTTGTGTGTGTAGGTGTGTCTACATGTGTGTGTGTGTGCGTGTGTGTAAATGTGTATGTAGTTGGGTCTGTGTGCGTGTGTGTGCATGTGTAGGTGTGTGTGTGTGTGTGTGTGTGTGTAGATATGTGTATAGGTGTCTCTGCATGTGTGTGTGTGTAGATCTGTGTGTAGGTATGTCTGCATGTATGTGTGTAGATGTGGTTACATGTGCCTCTGTGTGTGTGTGTGTGTGTGTGTGTGTGTGTGTGTGTGTGTGTGTGTGTGTGTGTGTGTGTGTGTCTGTGCGCTACTAAGGGGACACAGTATTAGCCCCATGCCCTGCTTCCACTGTGTGGCAGTGACGGATGCTCCATTCTTAAGCACTGCCCAGAAATACCCCTTCAGCAGCTCACAGGGCAACAGCACACGTAAATCACAGTGAAAGTGCTCTGCCCAACTGACTGCTGTAATGTATGGGGTGATACACACACACATACACACACACACACTCAGAGGTGCAGTGTCTGACCTGCTTTATGGCTTTTCCCACCACTGTTGTTTTAAACGTAAAGGGCAGAACGTTACTCGGGTGGAGAGGTTATGGTCACAAAGTTTTAAATAAAAAAAAATTTTACACAGATCGGTGGAGGGGGAATTTAATACCAAAGTAGGCTCCAAGCATTTTCACATGGGGCTTGTTCCTAATTAATTTGTTTATTATATTGTAAACTATAAAATATATATGTAATTACTATGTTCCTTGTACTAGGCATTGGTGTGGCTGTGTTTATGCTGCTTCAATTCAGAGCACTGATCTTGAACAGAATAATTCATTTTTATTGCCTCTGGACACAAATTCCTATTTTCTGTCAATACATTTACATATAAATAACCCCCATTTTTCCTCTTCCTCTCTTTTGGGCAGTGCATATAGCAGACTATGCACAAACAGCTCCAGTTGGCCTCATACAAGAAGAATCATTTCTACAAGAATATATAGACTTATTTGTGTTGAAAAATGTGAAACAAATGAAAATGCCAGCTTCACTCATGGAAATCTCTACTTACACCAATATATCACAGACCTGTTCAAAATGGTATCTCTAAAACAATCTTTAAAAAAATGTAAAATTTTGATGACCACAAAAAAAACTAATATTTTATGACTTTCAGGCACACAGGTTTCCTGACAACCTGAGGTGTGATTTATAGGTGCAACCAGAATCAATGTGTTAACCAATTTGCCACTGAATTGGCCATATGCCTACAACAATTTATGCTGATGAGAGAGACCCTGTGGAGGACGACTAGTGGTTGTGTCAAAATGGCGACCATGTGTTTCTTTGCTGGGGCTGTTTGGTACACTGATTACATCAGCAGCAAATGTTGTATGTAGTTGACAACATTTACAAATACAGTCAAAGTTCCAGCCATGCCACTCTTTTTGTATTGTTTTATTACCGAATGACCAGTGCATCAAAGGCCAGTACTGGTTTGGACTGAACCAACAATATATCACAAGCAGCAACAAAGAAAGTGAACCAACAAAAACAGATTTATTTAAATCAGGCATTGAAGTTGGACACCCTGTTTTAGTTTGACTACCAGTCATAAATACACTTTTCATCCATAACACTAATAAATGAGGGATGTAACATATTCAGTCACTTACCTACAGTATACATATCCTCAAATGTACTGCCATTATAAGCACAACATTAATAAGGAAATAAAAAAGACACACAAACACACATTTACAAACTGTTTGGTAGATATTAATGCTCAGTGGACATCTGGACTGGACTGGACTTCAGTAGATAGGATATGTGGTGTCCCCAGGGGTTGGGCGACACTCACAGACCTTGCAGAGGGCGTAGGCAAGTTCAAGAACACAGAGGAGGCAGTAATATAAACAAAATGATAATTTAATAAACAAACTCTTGACAACACAAAACAAAGGGTGGGGTCTTCGGGGGAATACAAACACATAAAGTCCGCAATCCTTAGCTCGTTGTCAAAGTCCAATCCAATTCCAAAATCCAGTTCAGTTCCGTAATCCAGTCCGTAGTTGATATTCAAAAGGGGTCCTCACACAATCCGGTCAAACACAAAACACTCCAACACGCTCTCCAAATCCTGGCTGGTCAACAACTTCACAGGCTTCTCTCTCTTCAAACACACACGCACACGCACGCACGCACACGCACGCGCACGCGCGCACGCACACGCACGCACGCACGCACGCACGCACGCACGCACACACGCACAGCAACTCCTTCCAAAACACGTTCCTACTCCTCTCCCAGTGTAATGGGATTCAGCCCTTTAAATAGGCCTTGAAATGGCCTTCAGCTGGTCGTTATTCCCGTTGCCTTGACTTTGCTCAGGTGTTTCTGTGGCCTGCTGGGAAATGTAGTGTTTCTTGGCTCCCATGTGTTGTAGGACAGGCAGCCATTTTCTTGTGCAGCCCATTGGGCTGCCACAGATAGTACAAGTATCCACCACTGTAATGACAATTCTTAGCACAGTGCATAGGTGCAGGTAAAGGTAACTGCCAAAATAAAGGCAGTACTTCATTGGTAACCCGGGGGAGCACTCAAATGGCCCTGGCCGGGTGGGGGGCTCGATGGAAAGGGGAGGGCCGGGCCTATCTGACGATACTGGCTGTGATACTGCACCATTTAAAGGATCCCTCCTTTACTCAAGTGTTTTCTTTATTTGGGTAGTTACCTGTACATTCTTACATACAGTGTGGCTTATTCACTCACTTGTATTACTTTTACAGAAAAAAATGGTGATAGTACAACTAGACTCTTTTTGAATTTATCTTACCCATCTCAACTTCTCTTACGACTCACCGATGAGTCCTGACCAACAATCCCTGTCTAAATGCGAAATTGCCCTTTGAAGACTGAAAACTGTCTCTAAATTACGGCCATCAGGTCCTTCAGGTATCAGAGTAGAATAGATGTGCCTTGGGCCATTGAAGTCCATCTGTGCAATAAGATCCTGAGACTAAACTGTCCTTTCACACCTCTCCTCTTGAAGACTGATTTATTTTCAACAACTGTGGGATGGAAGTGGTCTCTCGAAATCTCACATAAATTGCCGTATGGAACAGTTTGAAAGGCCAGGACATAAAATCAAGAGTTCTGTTATTCCTATCATTGGGCACCAATGATCAAAGTGGAGTAGCGCAATGGACTACGCCACCTAGTGGTTTTTGGACACTATAATACCCTTAAGATAATGACTATTGGGACACAATGACATTACCCATAAAACACAAAATCCAGTGAGTGAAAAAATTTAATTATAGATTTAGAACCCTGCGAATAAGTAACGCATAATCCAATGCTCACCCCGATGCAAATAATCCACCCAATTAAGTCCCTTCCTAAAGCACTAAACCCTCTCTCTGGATTTGTGTTTATAGGGGAAATAAGGGCTTTAACACTCCAGCCCTGGCTCTCTCCAGTGCCCCAAAGCATGCAACACAAGTGTAAAAGACAAATGGCACCAAGAGGGTAGGAATAAATGACACAGAGAGACAGAGAAAGAGAGAGAATACAAAAATGGGTTTCTCAGTGACGGATTCAGGATCAGCTTTGCTGGACACGGCAGGGCGAGGATGGCTATATCTAGCCAAGCTGATCTGAGATCAGTCGCTGCAATGAAAGCATGCAATAAAAGTGTATATGAAAAACGGTATCCAGAGGGAGGGAATAAATGACAGAGAGAGCGAGCGAAAGAGGGCACTGGTTCTCAGTGACTGATCTCAGATCGGCTTGGCGGGACGCAGCCCTCCTCGCTCTGCTGCCTCCCCTTCCCTATGTTGGGAGATTGTGTTTCCTCACAGCTGACCTGCCCAGAACCACTGCTTTTAGAATGGAAATTAACACACAGAGGGCGACACACAGCGCAACCTTCACCCTAAAGGTGTTCCTGCTCTCTGGTCACAGCTCTCTCTCTAGTCTCGTCCTCCTGAAACACAAATAGAGATATGCCTCCTTCTCCTCCTACTCTCCCCCTGCTGGACCTTGTCTTAACATCCAGTTGCAGAACTCATTTGTGCAGCTATGCCTTACTAATGGAGTGCTATGTAACTTATTTACGAAGTACTTGCATGGGGGACTATGTACAATTTTGCTGTATGATTTTTTTTTTAGAATTCATCATGTATGTATGCAAGGATACTAATTTGTCTGGGAAGTACAGCTAAATGAATGTATGGCTATATATTGTCTACACATATAGGTCAGTGGTTTCAGTGGTCAGTAAAACCAGGACCACACATTTCATGTTTCTATTTACATGACTAATTAATACATTAATAAATACGATTAATGAAATGATGCTGGCAACAGGAATGTTGTTGCAGTGTAAGTCTTTCAGATATAAAGCAATCATTTTGCAGAGATAGGATGTAAAAGGGAACACAGAGAGCTGGTTTAAAACACAAATTCCCCCCAAATTCATGAGGTTGCAATTTACCCTGCCTTCAGTCATTTTGCAACCATGGAGATGGGTAAATAGAGATGTACACCACCACTGTCGATTTAGCTTTAAAAAGGGACCTCAGAATAAAACAATTGTTACTTTTTTCCCTATCTCCCTCTTGAAACTCTTGTACTATACTTACATAACCTCTCCTCGCAGTCTATCTGCTATTCATAAGGCTCGGATGGTAGAGCTGAACCGTATGATGTTTGCAAACTAATTAACTCCCACTACCTACCTTCTGCAAAGGTACATTATGAATTATACATTATGAATGTCGTCCAGGCGTCTCCGTGTCCGTAATGGGGTTTTGTATTGAATGGCCTGAATGAAAAAGAGAATATAGACACAAAGAAAAAGAACAATCTAAACTAAGAGCAGTTATGTTTTTTTGTTTTTTCTTTCTTGTTTTGGAAAGAGCTATAATACTCAGGATTTCTCCTGTTGTGGGTGGTTGAGAAGGCTCTCTTATTTGGCGGTAACGTGGTAATGGAAATGGCAGAAAGTCAGCCTCTGAGTGAATATCAGTAGTGTGGGATGGGAGAAGGTCAAGGTTAGGCAGAGCCGGGGAGCTCACAGACTCACAGCTCAGACGTGGGAGCAGACTGGACCCACGCAACACCTTATTAACACCTTATTAGCGCTCGGCTCTGGCCCTGCCCCCGCCCGCCTGCCCCCTCTCCGCCAGGAGGCTTTCAGGCCGAAAGCCGTGGCACCATGGAGCTCCCAAGTGGACCAGGCAGATGGCGATGCTCATGGCTCCTCTTGCACGTGGAGAGAGGACCAAATGTGTGCTGACTGACACGCCTGAAGATGGCGAGACCCTGGCCGCTGATTCCTCAGGGTCACTGCTTCACAACCTGTCCATCACATCCCAACAGCCTAACTGGTACCCAGGGCTTGGCAGGTCTGGCCCTTCACCAAACAGTATGCCATCTTCAAACAGATTTTATGGCAAGCTTTTTTGGGGGAGAAGGAGGTCTATCGATGGCAATTGCTTCATAACACATTGCCAGAATGCTTTCTCTTGATAATGAATGCCCTTGTTTGCATGCTTTGAGTCTAGATGAATGGTAGTACGTGATATATACTGTATATATGATGTGATTAGCTCTTAGTAGTAAAGCATTGTTTTCAACAGGAAACAATTTCACGTTTTATTTTATTTATGTCTTCATGGTTAAAAAAATGAAACATGTTATTCCACCCAAATCACTAATCTAATTTGTAAATGCACTAACCAACTGTGGGAGCTCTCACAGAAAGGAGCCCAAGCAGTTTTGCAAAGAAGAATGGATGCAAATAGCTGTGTCCAGATGTGCAAAGCTGGTAGAAACGTACCCAAATAGAAACAGCTGTACATGCAGCTAAAGGTGCCTCTATCAAGTATTAAGTCAAGGGGAAGGGGGGCGGGGGTGAATACTTATGCAATTAACTATTTTCTCTTTTTTTGTCATTAATTAAGAATAAGCTTTAGAGTTGTTTTTTTATTATTATTTGAAATTACTTTGTTTTGTTTCGAACAGTGGCAGTGGTCACTGATGAATTAAATCCAATTAAATCAATTTTGATTCCATGATGTAATCAAATAAAATGTTAAAAATGCCCAGGGGCGTGTATACTTTTTATACACACTGTATATATATATTATGCTAATTAATAATTGACCTTTTATAAATGACCTCTCGTATTTATCGTGTTTTTATGGGACCTTATGCTGAATGAATATCCCATGGCTTTACGTTTAATCTAAATTACCTCCTTATCTTGTCAGGTGATGAGATTGGTTGTCTATTAGCATCAAAAATATAATATTAATAAAGGTCAGCAGTGACAGAATTATAATTTGTTGCCTGGAGGCAGTAGCAAGCAGCAGAGGGTTAAAGGTGAAGCATTCTGTAGATGGAGACGGTTCTAATTGCTGGGAAGCTGAAGACACGAAATAACAAAGCTGATTCTGTTCATTTATCTCATGGCAATTTCGCAATAAAGGGGCCCTTTTTCTGCTCAATATAATGAGCTCGGTGTCAATTCAGGTGGTCACACATAACACACCACACAACAAACAAAATGAAAAAAGAAAGGAAATAATAATAATCCCTCCTCGTGTCCCCAGCTCCATGAAACAGAATCCTGACCTGTCCACTTAAAATTAGGGAAGAGATGCATTTGCTTCCATTTTAATATCTCTCCCTCGTATGCAGCCAGTCACCACCCACTATGCACATCAAGGGCATGCTAATGTAGTGTCGAGTGTTAGTAAAAGGACGAAAATGAGAAATTGGGTCCTTGGGTCCAGAACAGAACAGAGAGAGACGTGATAGGGAAGTGATAGCTTGCTGGCATGAATTTTTTCTTAAACCTGAAAGTCAGATCTTTTTTTATTATTATTATTATTTTTTGGCAACACAATCTGGATGTTTATTACTGCAGTTTTCCTCAACAGATGACATTTATTTTTTATTATTTTTGAATTATGCCTTTCACAAGGAGAAAGTGTTACTTGAGCGGATATGTTAATTTGCAAAGGCAATTAATGCTTTACACCCAGAAGACATTTAACTTTCTGAGCCTATTAATTATGCACTTTGTACATACTAAAATATCCTCTTATCCTAAAGAAAATGTACTAATTAAGCCCAAAATGTATCAGTGAGTTCTGTTGTAAAGACCTTTAAATAGGACAAGCATCGCAAGTAAAATATTTGAAATGAAGCCAAGTGCATCTCTTCTGCCTTCTTTCCAGAGATCCCAACCTTCTCTTAAAGCACACACGTAAAGAATTTGAATGTTTACGGGCTGCCATTGAGTGGTCTGTCCCACCAGTATTTAAGGAAACGGTTATTTCTCTCTCCGCGATCGGTATTTCACTCCTGACCAATCCAGTGGAAACACCAGAAACCTCTGCGTTGACAGACCTGGCGTGTTTCCTGCAGTGTGTCTTGCTCATAATAAAGGTCAGCTTCTTTCAACAGGACCTGCAGGAATAGACCTGTCTCTCATCACACATTGTAATTCACATCATATAATGTATTTTACAGCCCTCGACCCTCAGATCAGCCTTGCCTTATGTTCATTTTATACTGAAATTATTGAATGTGGAGTATGCATTCAATTCTGCCCAAAACTTTTTTTTCATGAGGTGGCGGTGGTTAAGTGTAGTCAATAATTATAAAACAAGTGAAAGTCACGGCCAATAAACGCTGGAAATTAAAACAAGCTCTTGAATGAGTTCTTCACAAAACCCAAAGTTCACATACCTCCTGACTATTAAGGACTGCACTGTGTAAAAAATGTTTTGTAAAACAATCCCTTTGCTAACTGAAAGAGAACCTCTTGTCAACCATGGTTTTGGTTTAGGATGAATAATGAATTGTGTACAGCTTCACCAGCTTCAGCCTTGCTTATCCACGGTTCAACATGTATGAATTGAATTGGTCTAATTGCTCATTTCATCATCAACGCACACATATTGGTTTGTGTAAGCAATGGCCACAAGCAGTTGGCAGCATGAGTGTACACATACACATTCAAACTTTGACATGTTCAAAGTTCAAATTAAATTATGAAGTTGAAGATGATTCAGTCAGCCGGTGAAATGTTCTCCGGCCCCTGCAGATCCGTGTTCAGGGATTTAGCTACAGTGAGCTATGCTGTTAATGGGAGACTGTGTGACAGTGTGTCAAGAGCATGCACTTAATGACATCAGCTGGGACAGCGCATCAACTGACTGTTGTTTGTCTCATCAAAGACTGAAATTTGTACCAGTGAGTTTTTGTACAGCTATGTCCACTCTTGTTGGCAAGGTACAATTATGGTACACTTCTGTACCTCAGGGTACAGCTGTGTTCATTGTACCTTCAAAGATACACACAGGATACTTCAAGGTATGGTGTTGTACCTTTTTCCAGTAAAAAGGTAAAAATTGAGGAAAGGTACAGGTATGTACCAAGGTAGGGTAATGAATCCTTATTCACACTGGCAGCCATATTGGAATGAAAATGAGGCTTGTACTACAAGCAACATTCTTTTTTGTGCAAGTGTACAATTATATTCTTTTGACTAACGTTAAAATTCAGTACCCTACAGGGTTACTGCTGCAGTGATGAGCATTTCAACATGAATAGGTACCATATGGCACCTTTTTTTCGGAGAATATAGGTAATTAGAATTATTAGTTTTGACAATGTTAATATATTGCTGTTGATCCGGTACAGAATCTGTAGGAGTTCTCTAGATATGATGACAGATACATACGTTTGTGAGTATACAGTATTGATAAAGTACTCTTTTTTTCCATGGTTTGTTTATAACCTTGATGTGCATATGTTTTAATAGTTCAGGTTTCTCTTTCAACATTCATTCCCGCTAATTAAAAAAAAAAAAATTCTGTTGACTCCAGATTAAAGTTCTCACCAAGTGTGTGCTCGCCGACTGTGAGCTGATTCAGGGAGGTAAAGCCCCACAGTTAACGTGCCACCGCTACACTACTGCACTGGCCCATTCCATCATGAGGAGCCAAATGATGAGAGACTGTAAGTATTGGTCCTGTGTATCGGGTGTCTGATATGTACATCCCAGGTGGATACAAGCAGCAAAATGTTAGTCAGTGGATGGAGATCTGTATGAGCTGGTGTGATTGAATAATGTTGGTGGGAAGGTGTTGGATTACTGGTGCGTGCACATTTCAAATTAATTCCACACTCAATTTATGTGCCGGGCTCGAGTTTCACAAGCCAACTACAAAGAAACAAAGCTTCGGATGCAAGCATGTCATTATAAAGTGTCACCAGTGTTTGTTTGTTTTTCCTCCCCTGAACAACAATCTGGGACTGACCTTAATAACGTACGAACTGTCGAGTCAGGGGCAGATGGCGGTGAGTGAAGGGTTCACCAAGCCAAAACCAGGCGCTGAGAGATGACCGAACTGTGAAAAAAGTGCAAGCGTGCTGAAACGCCAACGCAGATAGCTCACGTGGCCCAGGAAGCCTGGCCGTAGTTCCCACTCACAGATTAAAAGCGATCTGAGCCCCACCTGCCAACACAGGACAGGGGCCTCTGCTGACTCTCAGATTGATGATGTGCTTTGTCTCCTAGGTCGCAGCCTTTCCAAGTTGAAGGGAAAGCTCCAAATATAGAATGTGTTGGGACACTCAGGTAAAAGAAAAGAAAAAAGATGGCAGCAGTACTCAAAAATACAGGGATTTGAGTATCACAGGACACAGGGCCCTTGTCTTTGTACAGCATCTTCTAGAGACACAGGTTCTGATTATGTTTTGCTGTAGCTGGTGATTTCCACTGTGTTTTTGCCACTGGTTTATTAGCTTGTTTCCTGCCTGCTCTGTTCCAGCACGATCTTGAAAGCACTCTCTTCCTAATGTGCTCTTTCTACGGGCGGTGAAAACATTCATCCCTGCCGGCGGTTTCACCCCGTCACACAATGGGATCCTGTTAAAAGCTTGGACGACACCTCTGCTATGAGAGAGTGCCCTTACAAATCGTTTGATAACGCCTCGCCCTCACTCTCCACTCCTCAAGTAAGATGATGCTTTGTAAAGTGCCTGTGCCAAAGATTGTGCAGGGAAGATGAAGGGTTTGGTCTTTAACCTCCGCTGAGATGGCTTGGCCGTCAAACACAATACTGCTCTCGATGCTTTCTTTTTTCTACATGAACCACAAAACAATTAAGCATACAAATATAAGTTATGCATTTCTTAATATGTACATCACCATGTGTTCATTATATACTGAAACTATTGAGTATGGAGTATGCATTAAAGTCTGCTAAAACCCTTTTTTTCATTTAGGCACATCTACTACATCAAATCACCCTGTGGCTTAGAGATAGATTGCTACTTATAAACGTATTTCTTTGACCCAAGAGTCTGGGGGACTATGGTATTGTTCAGAGCTTGCCTCGGCAGTATTATGTTCACATAACTAGGTTATTAGTCCTTAAGGACTTTCTGTAAGCAACTTTTCTGGGACTTAACCAGATACATTTTCACCAAGGAGTATTGCACATACCTAGATTGAATAGGAAAACTATCCGTTTTTGTAAGGAGTAATAGAAATATGTTCCTATTGAAATATAATTTATATTCATGACTATTCTATAAATTTGAGTAAATAGTCACCTTTATTCATACAAGTGTTCATAATGAATGTTTTGGACATTTTACTTTTAGTAAAATAAAGTTAATTTTCCTCCAACCTGACATCGCATGAATATATTAAGCTGTGTAACATGAGCAACTATGGTATGCCAGAACGATATTTGGTGTAAACTGCGATGCCTAAGTGGGTCTATCGTGATCAGGCCAGGGAAGTTCATATTCACAGAGCACACTGGTGAACAAAGTATTGGGGGTTCCTCAAAGAACATTACAAACCCAACTTTTAGGCAAAGCAGGGGAAGGTTATGTGGCCTGTATGGCATTGAAACAAGCACTTTGGCTACTGTAGTTATGGGAACAAGAGTACAAATAGTGTCCACAAATATGTTTGCTCCAATGTTTATATAAAAGGTCAAAAGATAAACAGCAAATTGTGAGCTCACTCTTCTTCTCCACATAAAACGCACATATCTGTGACTCAAAATAAATAAAAAACAAGCATGTGATTAAAATCAAAACAAGGGTGGAGTTTATATTGTATTTATTTATTTATTTTATTTTCAGAATGTACATATGTTTGAGGGGAAATAGAATCTTGCAAGAAAATGATTCCACCAGTTACTGTGGATTTTATTTGTTTTACACAGTCCTCAGTAAGCGTCGTGATGCATTGGCATACGCAGAAATATAGTAAAAGACTGCTGCTCATCACTGAACACTGTACTGTCGTACCAGCGTAATAACATTGCCGCAAAGTCACAGAAGAGTTGTTGGAACACAACGCCGCATGAGTGGGGAGACCGCTGTGGTTTTGCACCTGTTGGCCAGTTGGCTCCAGCAAACAGCCAACAGTTGAAATTGGCCTCAGTATTTCTCTTTCAGAGTTGATTTGGATGTACTGTAACTGCCTAGGCTTTCTGGACGTGCCATATTATTGGCCGATTACATTTCAGTCGACGCTCCGGTGGGGGATTATGTGTCCCACACCTGGAGCGGGTGGGCGCGGCACAAGCGGGGGCACCTGACACCTGCTGATGAAGAAATCAGCTCGGGAGGTGGCACGCTGGCACAGCCTGCTGCTCCGCAAGCGGGCACCAGGTCCAGCCAGTCAACAAGCAGGCAGCGGGCGCTGCCAGGTGCCTGATTGGAAGAACGAGTCGAAAACATGCTGCAAATCTGGTGCTTTCTGGAATGGTGAGAGAGGGAGGGAGAGAAAGGGGAGGAGTGGGGGGTGGGGGTGGGGGGACCAGTGCAGGTCAAATAAATTCTTTCATTTGTCCATTAGCTCTGGCAGTCCATGTGGGTGCACTTGAATTTGTTTACACTGGAGACAGTGTGGACTGGGGACAGCATGTTTTTTTTCTTCTTTTTTATCTTTCCATTTTTTGTGTGTGTAGAAGGTTTATAATAATTTATTTGTGTGCTGTGGAATCGGAAGAGTTATGCTTTCATAAAGTTTTATCTATTGGATTACATTCTATTCATCTATTAGCTGCTATTGCTGCCAGGTGAAAATAAATGACTGTTTGGAGCAACAATATGAAAATGGCTTTTTTTATTACTAAAGCTGCTCTATTCATATACAGCTTATACAGCATTTCCAGTCCTATTACATACCCTTAAACTTGACAGTAATTACAGTTATTTTGTATTGAAATGTTTAACAAAATGAAACATGATGGATAAATAAAAACATGGATAACCCTTGTGGGAGGGGGGGGACAAGGAAAGAACATACACAATACTCTTTAAATGACTGACCACTAACCAAAGGACAATATAAAGGACTACAACATAAGAAAGCCAGTAAGACTTAATGAATAAGGCGAAGAACGAAGAACAAATATGGGCGTATCCTTCCCAGCACTACTGTATGTCAATATTACCAAGCAATGTATGCATAACCATGCAACAGCAACCAAAATGAAAAAAATGTTCTTGGAAGGGTGTCAATCATTAATATGTTAAGTGAGTGATGCAAGAATCTCCTTTTCAGGCATCATTCACAACCCTGAAGATTTCTTCAGCGTTTGAGAGCGCTGCCGCTGTCATTAAAATTCAACTTTCCCAAAGTCTGTGCAGATATTTCTGATAAGTATCTTTCTTCTACTCAGGATAAAGCTAAACTAACCCCCACCACACCTTGTGCCCAACATGTGCAGGGTACAGGTAGCAGGGAGCCTCGGATTGTGTTCTGTAGACACGATTTGCCCAGCACTGCTTATTTACATTGTGCAGCACAACGTGAAAAGGTGTCAGATGCCCATAGAAGCGGATCTGTCCTAATGAATGAAAACAGATGGGAAGGACTGAGAGCTAAGCCAATGCCAAGATCCGGGAGGCATGGAGAGGGAGAAGGAGAAGGAGAAGGAGAAGGAGAGGGAAGGATGGGGCAAGACCCGACGAGTGGTGTAGGCGCGTCCCTGTAGTATTAGAAGCTGTGACCGGCCCCAGGTCCTCTGCCTCCGCCTCCGTCTGCCTGCATGCCTGCCCCACGTCTGTGTGGGAGGCCACTCCAGAGATGAATTCGATTTAGATGAGTGAGTGCGGGGATTAGCTCAGCCACGAAATGAAGTTGGTGTTTAGACAGGGATATGCTATTTAAACAGTGTAATTCTCTGCTAGGGTTCTCCCCCCATAGACAGAGAGCTCATTATTGATTTTTGGGATTTTCTGCAGGGATAGACACATGCTCCCTTCTTGAACTTGACTTCATTGTCAGGGGCATAAACACACATGGACACACACACACACACAGGATGTGACAGTGTCAGGTGCTGTGACAGCTTTTCCTGATGGGGGGATGGAGAGACGGTCCGGATGGCGATCAGATCGCAAGGAGAAAACAGTCCTCAAACATGTACCCAATCAACGGGTAATTGAAGCAATCTCTCTGTCGTATTCCTGTTCTGAATGCTAGAGAAGCACTTTGGAGAGGCAGCTTACTGTGCCTCATGGGGAATGACAGTTCGTTCCGACCACACAACTCATTTGTGCTGCTCGGCTGAGATTCGGAGAAAGTTAAAGATGGCTACCTGGATGAGGAGCCCAGACAACTTATCTTAGCATTACCAATTACACATTCAAAATATAGAATCAATATATTTCTTACAAGTTGTCAAAAGATACCACAATAACTAATAGTACTAATAGGCTGAATATTAAGCTTGCAACTATTGACTTGTGATCTGTCATCAAAGCAGTATACTGTAGTTATGAGTGTTCACTCAATGCCTCCTTTCAATGCATAACATATGTAAACAATAAATAATACAAAGTTTAAAAAATGTGGTAGGGAATACAATTTCTCTCTGCATTTATTGTCATGAAATTATATTAAAGTTATGTTTCATAGGATAATTACATAAACAGCTATCTAGTCAGAACTGTCACGCTTCACATCGCTTTCCAATTAACAGAGTGTATTCACATCAGACATAATTTACAAGAGGACTCAGTAATCAAAACCATTAACCCTTTGGAGAAGATGATATGTAATTCTATCCTGTTTGATCCTGTTTAAGCCCTGAATTTCCCATTCCATCCCATCCTCCACATTTCCTGAAAGCACTGCCATGATGCCCCCTTCAGAAAGAATAAACAAAGCCACTTGTTTAAACATTTTTTTAATTAACCTGGTAAAACACCTGTGTTGCACTGTTGTGAAGCAGCAATGTTACATTGATTCAAACGTTACATTCATGTGTTGAGTCCATTAAGTATTGAACAGGTAGCAGATTCATGTGATTGTCAATAGACCTGCTTTCTGCAGGAACCCATGAGACCTGGCAGGGCATAGAGACAAGGGGGGTTAGGGGCCCAACCCCCATGCGCCTCCACATCAATAACAGCCCCGCCGCAGGAAACGGAACCCAACAAAACACTGGCCTACCCCTCCGCAAGGCATCGTATTCATCGCCATTCTCCCTCCATCTTCTTCATTACTATGCGGTTGACTGACGAACCGCCTCATTAATTAATATCAGGGGCTAACCTTGTGGAACATCATCTTTACCAAGCAGAAGTTCACGGGCTAACGATCAGCGCTCGGGAGCCGAGGTCTGAATGTTAAACGTGTGACAGGGTGCAGGCGGTGGAAGGATCGCGGCGTGCGACGGCGCATGGCGCCCCTCTCTCATTACGAGACTCCAAGGAGAAGAGAACCTGAGAGAGTAATAGGACTTACACGGGACTCGGGGCTCACTCACCCCTTAAACGCCTCACCAATTTCCAGCACTTCACTCTGCTAATTCCCCAACTTAATCTAGCCTGCTTCCCCGACACTAAGCAAATGAAGATACAGGAGTCAATATTGCCATGCTGCTCGCAGCCCCAATCGGAGTGGAGAAGCCTTGCCTGCCAGCTCATACATTCATGTAGGGGGTGATTTAGCTCACTGGTCCTGAAGGCTGAACAAGATGCTGTAATATAGCTCTCTTTTTCTCCCTCTCTCTCTCTCTCTCTCTCTCGCTTTACTATTTCCCTCCTCAATCTCTCCCTCCATTCCTCTTAGTAATAAGAACCATAAACAAACAGAAGAGGGGCAGAATTCCACAGCCAGCGAGAGGCCATCCTTGTACATGACTATTTTGGATCATTGTAGCGTATTGGATCAGTGTTGTTTTCTTATTTCGCATTCTGCATAAAGAAATGCGAGACCCGACCCATCTCAAAGGTACATAATCAGTGCACAGGAATGCAGGTTCTGTAAAGTATCACATTTGACCTCGTAAAGCTCATCTGCACACAAACAACTGTGTCATAGACACCGTGCACAGTTACCGTGGTTCCCTAATTATTTTACCCGTGTCCTTGGTTTTCACAATGTGTTCTTGTGCTGTTGTTTACTTGTCCTCACTCCAATAGTTTACTGCTATGCCACTGGAATGCCAGAATGGTGTTCGGCTAGTAGGATGCAGTGTATTTGAGAAATATTTATTTTTTAAATCCTGGTCCTCCCTCATTTGTATTTTATTATTGCTCTTTTTTTCCCTCACCAGCAGGTTTCAATGAATAACATTGATCGCGGGTGATAAGCCGTCCTATTTAACATGAGCTCATAACATCGCAGCATATGCATTTATGCAACTGCAAGATACAGCATAGGTTTGCCTCTGCAGACTGCTGCAGAGAGAGAGTGTGAAAGAAAAAGAAAGTAAAAGTAATATTTCCTAATGTTCTGTGTCTGCGGTCATGTGTTGGTCTTTTCAGAAGCCATAAATCCGATAGGCAAGAGAAAATAAATGAAAGGCAGAGTTTGTCATCGTAATTTATTGAATCTATATTATTTACCAGGGAAATGCACAGCCAAACCGCATTTGGGTCACCCATGTCTCCACGGCAATATTCACGACCTAGAGAGCTCTGGGAGATAAGCTGCAGATTGCATGTTCCTGCCCCCCCCACCCCCCACCCCAACAAATACACACACACACACACACACACACACACCCGTCTGCATCACATTCTCAGTAATTAGTATTCTGGCTTGCGCCGTGACCCCACGCGTGCTCCTCCCGTTCTCCTTACTGGGGAGGGACGTGCCGAGTGGCCATTGATTGCCATTTAAATCTTCTCTCCTCGTGTCTGTGCAGTTCTCCTCTTTCCTCCAAGCTCTCTCCTCACCGAATTGAGTTCAACAGTCATTGTCTGTATTGTCAGATGTAATATAAAGGCTGTACCTTAATGCATGTGTGTGTGTGTGTGTGTGTGTGTGTGTGTGTGTGTGTGTGTGTGTGTGTGTGTGTGTGTGTGTGTGTGTTATTTCCTCCAGTTAGATTGTTCTTTGTCCCATTCTGTGTCCATTTGATCTACGCCTTACCTGGTGTAATGGCCACTCAGTCATAAGAATAGCGTTTTGTCCTGGCACTTTTCTGGTGTTTCAGGAGAGCAGTGGGGCTGTATAGGGGAATTCTTGCTTTTCAGCATCAAAGCCTACCGCTCTCAGACTGTGAGTGTATTACATCGATGAATTCAGTATAGAGAACTGATGTGGTGGCCACTTTAAAGTTCTTTTTTTTCTGGGACTTTTCTTTGCCATACCCTTTTGTAATAAACTGTATGTTTAGTACAGCACTTCAATCTAATGCAATATGGTCTGAACAGTATAGAACAGGGTAAAGTGGTATTAATATAAATTGCTTGCTCTACTTATCTTATACAGTGTGCTTGTGCTGTCAATGGTAGCTTGGTATCCAATTTGAAATATGATCAGTTATATGCTTGAAAGATGTCCAGAAACTCCTCTTCCAAATAATCCTGCTATGTCTTTTTCTATTATACTTTTTTTTCTGGGCTTCAAGTCAAACATCAACTTGAAGCTTCATTATTCCACCATGATACTGCTTCTTGAACAGAGCCTCTCCCATCCAACAGCCAATACAGCTGATCGGGTCCAAAAAACTGTCGCTTTGCCTCAGGTCTCAAAAAAACCACCATTAAAAGAAGAGAATGTCCTGACAAGTCTTGAAACGTTTGCCTCTGACAGATGCAAGCGCAGAATCTAATTTGTCACTCACATCAGCGCCGGGTAACGAGACGTGGCCGACAGACCGTCGCCGCGGTGACCTCTCGGCGCGAGTGGGACGCAGACGCGCCACATTAGCACGGAGCCGTTCCTCTGATTGACTGGCACTTTTGAAGAGCTCTTCAGACACTCGGAGGGCCTCTGACTCACAGCCAGGGAACCACTGCGTCAGGCAGACTAAACTGTCACCGTGGACACCATGGTAGGTGCCTGCCATCACCCAGAGCATTAAGCTTGACTTGCATGTAGGGCGTTATGTGTAAGAAATGCAATATTTTACATCATTAAACACTATTTCATGTTTGTTTTCCCTTTCTATACCGGTGGGTTCATACACTGGAGCAATAGTATTTGCTGATGATTTATTTCTGGAAGCTATGTGCTCAAAGTTTGATATGGCACTTAACTTACATTAGCAATCATATTAAGCACCTTTAGCCCAAATCCAGACAAAGCCAAAAAATATGTTTGAAGTAGGTCAGGCTTTGCCGAGGATGTAGGTCTGTGGCTTCCTTTCTGAAACCAGGCTTTCTTGTGCTTGCACTGTCCCTGCAGCTGTGTTTATAACAGTGCCTGTATATGCATGCCTGTATCTTCTTTGTTTTAGTAAAAGACGACACAAGAGAGATGGCACATACTGAAAAAATGTTTCTCAGAAAAAAAAATAGAGTAAAGAGGCCTGTCAGCGACGGAAAATAAATGTTATTCATTCTTAAGTTCGCTTCTTAAATATCAAATGCATGATTGGCGTAGCATCTCAAAATGAGTATGCCACGGTGCCCTTTTAAATAAATCCTCCCCTTCCCCCTCCCCTCCCCCACATCATCTAGATTGAAAATCGTGCCCAAATCCCTGGTCTCCCTGGCTGGGGCTGGTGAGCCAGTAATTCAGCAAGATGACCAGGCTCCAGCAAGGGTACCTTGAGATTTGTGGGTTAAAATCTTTATAGTGTCAAAGTGCAGCCCATTTCCTACTGCTGTGGGGTATACAGGCGCTGGTGTATATATCAAAAATAAAAATTTTCTCAAAAACATGTGTCACAGTTATTGGCACCCTTAGAAATTCTTATGAACAAAATCTAAATGAAGTATATTCCCATTTATATGTTATTTTTCACCTGAGATTTTAGGAACTCTTAAATGGTCATCCATGACTTCCTGTTTCACTGGGTTATAAATATGAGGTGTCACACAGGCCAAACTCCCTTAGTCATCCATCAACATGGCAAAGATCAGAGAAAACACAAATTCAACCTTCATAAATCAGGCAATAGCTATAAAATAATAGCTACATTCCTGAAAAGGCCCATCTTCACTATTAGGGCAATAATTAAGAATTTTAAAACAACCGGAGCTGTGATGAACCTGCCTGGAAGAGGACATGTGTATTTTGCCCCCACACACAATGAGGAGGATGGTTTGAGAGGCAAATATTTTTCCAAGTATCACAGTTGGAGTCTCCAAAACTCCAATTAGATGCCACCTCCATGCCAACAAGCTATTTGGAAGGCTTGCCAGAAGAAAGCCTCTGCTGTCATCAAACCACAAACGTGAGCAAATGCAGTTTGCTAAACATCACTGGAACTTTGAGTGGAACCAGGTTCTATGGTCAGATGAGACAAAAATATAGCTTTTTGCCAACAAACACCAGAGGTAAAAAGAGGGATGGTCATGCAGAAGATAACCCATGGCCGTATCCACCATTGAGTACACCGAGGTCATGACTTTTTTTGAGTCTGAGTTGTATTTTTTCACATACTGATTCAGTGTAATACTGAATACATTTCAGTGTACATTTTCAGTGGCCATTCATAAAATCATGACTTAGCTACAAGGGTAGACTAATTACATAAAATATTTATTTGTGACATTTCTCCCCCTAGAGGGGCTAGGTCTCATGATCTCTGTAATTTTTTTACTCCTGGATACAGCCTTGAAAGAACCTAATCCCCACTGTGAAGTATGGTGGTGCATCTGTGATGTTGTGGGGCTGTTTTACTTCCCTGGCCCTGGGAACCTTGTTAGGATACATGGCATCATGGACTTCATCAAGTACCAGGAGATTTTAGATTTTCAAAATCTGGCTGCTTCTGTCAGGAGATTCCATCTTCCAGACAATGATCCAAATGATACCTCCAAATCCACACAAAATGGTTCACTGATCTGAGCTGAATTGACTATATATTGAATATATATATACATATGAGCTTCCACTTGCGACCACTATTCCTGTGTCCTGATGCAGTTTTTCCTTGTGTGGCCTATGCCGTCATGATTTTTGACACTGTTCCCCTTGACACATTACATAATTTTGTCATTTATATGACTGACGCACCTGCAATACGGACACTGTTTGACCTCTTTCAAAATCTGTTAAATCTCTCATGTTGCTTCAGAAACTCACATATTAAAGTATTGATTTTAAAACATTTGTATAGCATAAAAATATTGATAATTATTATTGACATTAATATGAAACACATGTGTACTCTCCTTTTTAATTGCAATTTACAAAATATAAATCAGTTTTCATTAGTTTTGTCCATTATATTGTCTACCCCCTGTATAGGTACCTGCCAAAATAAAGGCAACGCATTGGTAACCCGGGGGAGACACTCCTGGCCTGAGCTAGGAGAGTCCCAGCTGGTACTGCACCTGTTCAAAGCATCCCTCATTTACTCAAGTGTTGCCTTTATTTAGGCAGTTACCTGTATATGCTCTAGTTTCCAGGACTCTGTTTTGTTCCTGGTGCTAGCTCAGCAATTAGCTGTTCACCATCACTGCGTTTGTGTATACATCTCATGATTACTGAACAAAACAGCAGACGGAATAATAAACTCTCACCTGAAAATCTGCTTTTTTTTCATATCTGGATTTAAAAATAATTTTGTTTACAAATCGACTCAGTATCTTATTTCAGAGAGGCCTGACCATGAAGCACACACATAGAAATATTGATGTAAACAATTGCTTGAGGACTGGCTTACGTGTTGTGCATGCTCTTTTAAGCTGATCATAATAGTGAAAAACAGTTTGTGTGTATGGGCGTGCCTTGGTGGGGCGGGGGTGGGGGTCACGGGAGGCAGGTAGGTGAAGGTCAGGAACTGTGAGGGGCCCAGGTTTGTCTATTCAGACAGCTTACAGCGCTAATCCACAAAGCACACGGCTTCAATGTGCACAGACACGGATCAAACAAGCTCTGATCTCCCAGTAGTTTAAACAGACACTTCTGACAAAGGCTTCCCCTGATTTGCTATGTATGCATGACTGCATTATCATTTAGTTTCTGTGGTGTGTCACAGCATTGAAACAATCAATGCATAGGAGACATGCAAAAAGAAAAGTAGAAATAGTTAAGTAATGGTCAATGTCTTTCTTTATTGCAGTCTGCAATGTGGAGCCATTAGCCAGGGCCCTGAAGTTGTGGAAAAGAGCTAAATTAGAGTGGTAGTAAAGAGTAGTAAAGAGCTAAATTAATATTCAGCCCGTGTAAACTGAGGGCCTAGTAAATGCATCCACAAATGACACTGCCATACCAGAAGACAGTGTCATCCCATCCATTCTGTGGTAAAAAAAGAAGCAAACTTAACATATCAGCAAAAGCCTCTCCAAAGTCTGAATAGTGTGAATGAAGGTCCCAAAGCCAGAAGGGAGAGGAATGACAAAGCGTTTCCTGTAGGCCCTGCCTGACCGATGGGATAAGTGGGGCTGTGATACATGGCAATAATGGAGGCTTGCAACTTGGGAATAAATCATTTTACTAAATGGTTGGAAATTCATTATTTTAAGTGGTTTCTTTTTACTTTCTCATTTTTTCCCCTGCCCACCCTCCTGACTTCTTCCCTTCTCCTCCTCCAATCACCCTTCCCAAAAGTGTTCTCAGATAACAGAGCTTTATTGATTGAGCGAGTTAAAGCTTTGTGGCTTATTGATAAAATGCGTTCCCATTATGCTATGCAAAGCTAGTCCCTTTTCTTTAAAATTCCAGCAGGGTTTGCATTGCGTATCCAATGTCAGGTGCACTCATCTTGGCAGAATCAAAGAGACAACTTTAAAATCCTCAGGCGCTTGTAAACCCCGCTGTGAACGACTGACATGGCCTGTCAAAGACTTGTAATGGGGGGGGGGGTATTTGTGTGTGGTGATTGATTCAGGTTAAGTGAGGACTTGTTTTTAAATCCCGCTCCTCCAAGGTCTCCCTGCTGTCACGGATATCGGCGATGGGCTTGTCTCTGGAATGAGTGAAAGGCCTTCTAACAGAGGTCCTGAGAAGCAAGCAGTGGAAATAGATGCCTGAGCGCTTGGGGCCTGGGGTGCCAGAGATGGTCAGATCTCCATGGCACCCCACATCCTCATACACAGGACAGGCCCAGCGCTCAGGCCCCCCCTCAGCTCCACAGCGCCTGAACTGTCTAAACATAGAGCAGAAGATGTCTGGCACACAAACAGAGCAAGGCCGAAGAGGGGAGAGACAGAGTTGGTCACAGAGAAATATGACCGCTGGCTTTTGATTGGCCAGCATTTTCTGGCCAATGGAAAAAAAAAAAAATGTTTTGCACCACTGCCATTCTGATGAAATTAGACCTACTTATGGGGGATTTTTCAAAAAGCAGGGCACAAAGATTGTCGATATTGAGATCAAATTTCCGCATTCGTACACTCAATATCTGCCTTTTCTTGTATTCTAACAAGCGATAGCGTGTGATTTCCTGGATCCTGAGGAGATGTAATCTGACAGCAGAATAGCTTTGGTGAGCGTGTATGTCTCGCTGAAAGAGAATTCATATCAGATGGAGAAACACAGGCCCCCCCACCACTGAAGTATTTCCTTGCACAAAGGTTAATGTAGGCATGGAACCATATGGGGATGGTCTGACACACACATATGCACACACACACTCAGGCAATTGTCAAAACCCTCTTCCCCCTTCCTCGGGTCATTGATCAATCTGTAAAAAATTCATGGAATTGGCTCTCTCATTGTAGCGGCGTTCTCATTGGAGGTGCGGCAGACGCATATTCTGCCATTCAGCTGAAATTGAAATTAGCTGCCTTGCCAGATCTGCCAGTTCAGTGTAGAAGAGAAAGTGGGGGGGAGAACAAATAAGAGAGAAAACAAATAATACACAACAGCGGGGCTTTCTAATGCGGTGGAGATGCGGCTCTGAATTCACTCTTTAGATCAGACAACCTTGTAAAACAAAAACAGGGACACAGAGGCGCCTGTTGTCGCACATCAGGAATTGCAATCAGCGCTGCAGCAGCCATCGCCAAACCCCCCACCCTCCTGCACTGGAACACGATTCCGACTCCACTATCCTGCTCACCTGCAGGGCCAATCCAGGTCCTGTCCCTGTTAGCCACGCTGTCTGAGCTTCCCCACCTCCCCTACCAGAACAATGAGCCCAGGTTCTCTCGACGTGACGGAGACCGGGATGGATCCCCCACCCCTCACCCCCAGGTGGCGCCGGTCGTTTACGGCGACCGACCTCTTTCTCCGTCTCTCTTGACCCAGTAAATGGAGATTGAAGGTGCGCGGTTGTTCACCACGTGCGTTGCAGGACTCGTCGGGCTCAGGCTCTGTGACCACAGCCAGCAAGGAGAGCTGTGCTTTTACTTTGATCACTCCCTGGACCACAGGATGGGACTGCAGGTTACTCATACACTTCAGACCAGCAGATCAAGTTAATTTATATTTACAAAGGGACACAACCCTGAAAGGCCATGACAAGTGCATGCTAACCACACACTTCTGACTCACCTCACACGCACATTTTTTATGTCATTTAGAAGACGCTTTTATCCAAAGCGACTTACAGTAGTGAATGCATACATTTTTCAGTACATGTGGTCCCAGTGGGGATTGAACCCACAACCTAAGCGTTGCCAACGCCATGCTCTACCAACTGAGCCACACAGAACCACATTAACATTCACACACATATATACACACATAAACAGCCTCCAAATACCCCTAATTGAATGTATACTACACTGCACACAAAACGTGATATCTTGACAAACATTTTCAACGTAAAAAAGCCAACTAACTCTCTTATACAAAGAATATGCTCTCTATACATCTGTAAAACCCAATTCCTAAAATTGGTCTGCGCACCAATTTACTGATGCTAAATTACAACAAATAAATGTTTCAGCACCTCAAAACTCAAAAAGCCATCGCAATGGCAAAGAAATTAAGCTATTATAACCTTCCTTAGTGCATGATGCACCTTTCGGCCCAGAGTTATTCTGCGGCCTCAACAAAACCGCGCGACAGACATGAACTATCAGGTGACCCTTCCACTTCTATCACTGCCCTTTAATGGATCTCCTGGAGAGTTTGTAAGAGGGCGCAAGGTCCGCATTAGCACGGCACACACGGTCTACGCTGAATACACACACTGAGAGGGCCCATGAGAAGATACAAATCAAGGCATTTCAAATCTTGTCACTGATGAATTAGCCTTCGTAAATGCTCTTCCATACAGTAAAAGCCTCACTCAAATCCTATTGGAAGCACAGCAGGGTTTGGGAGCTCTCACCGCCACGGCAAATAAAATAAATCCTCCTCATGGGCTTCATTACAGTGGGGAAACTGCACTGCGGCCTTGCCTTAGGGTATGGCGTGTGTTACCAGCTTCAGACATTGCCTTTGGCCCACAGTAATCCTGTCATTGCTCTGTCACCCACAGCTGGAATCATCGCAGGCCGATCTGGTGGGGACATGGTTCTGTCTGAAGGATGTTACAAAACCCATTCCAGATTAGTGTGTAAGGGCTTTAATTGGTCAGGGAGAGCAGAGCTGGGGCGGAGTACTCTTGGGGCAGAAATATAAAAATGAAATTGTAGAGATAACTATTTCTAGCAATAGCAGATGCTTATCGATGAGTGTACTGATCATTAACAATTCCACCAAAAAATTAATAAACAGTGTTTAGCAAACAGTGTGGAGTCTAAAATAATCCAAGATGATCAAACACAATCCAGGACAGGATCTTAAAAATGTAAGATAGGAGTATTTTATGGGAGGAGCAAAATTAGAATTTGTTCAATTTAAAAAAGCTTTGGAGGTCTATCAGGATATCAGATGCTATCATTAGCATTTGCATTAGCTACTTGCATGGTTTTGGTTAGACAGATTAGCTAGTTTATATATGGCTGCATTGTGCATTAGATTCAATTCCTGCTTACATACCGGGATTTATATGTGTGCCATAATCAACAAGTTAGGCCCCTTCACAATTTCAGATTACCCTAAAGAAATGTCTGTTTCTCCATAGATGGATATACAAAGGTACTTATGCACCCCACGTGGCAATGTAGGCCAGCAGCAGCCAGGTGAGAGAGTAAACGGGCAGTGTATTGGAATACTGTTATCAAACTTTTTCTTACATATATTTATATTATGTTATTTTTCCTAGGGCTACTCTTTTAAAGGGATATTGAGACAAATTCACAAACATGACACCCTTTTACATTTAAGAATGTTATTTTCTAGTTAAGTACAATTTGTTTGCGTGTGATTTTCAGCACAAAAAGAGTGCGAGGAGGATGGAGTGGCAGCAGGTGAAGTGAGAGAGAGAGGGTGGGATGGAGAGGCGACAGGAGAGAGAGAGAGAGAGAGAGAGAGAGAGACAGGAACCAGGTGAGAAAGTGAACAGGTAGTCAAGACAAGATGGCTATAATGCCAAGAGGAAGCTTGCAAGTAGTAGTCTGATAAGTGTCTCACAGAAAGCACCTACACTATATGGCCAAAAGTCAGTGGACACCTGACCATCACACCTATATGAGCTTGTTGGACATCCCATTCTAAAATCATGGACATTAATATGGAGTTGGACCCCCCTTTGCGGCTATGACAGCTGGGGGTCTATCCCAAACCCTGAGAAATAGCCCCAGACCATTATCCCTCCTCCACCAAACTTTACAGTAGGCACTATGCATTCCGGAAGGTAGCGTTCTCCTGGCATCCGCCAAACCCAGATTCATCCATCAGACTGCCAGATAGTGAAGCGTGATTCATCACTCCAAAGAACACGTTTCCACTGCTCCAGAGTCCAGTTGCGGCGTGCTTTACACTACACCAGCTGACGCTTGGCATTGCGCATGGTGATGTGAGGCTTGTGTGCAGCTGCTCGGCCATGGAAACCCATTCCATGAAGCTCCCGACGCACAGTTATTGTGCTGATGGTGCTTCCAGAGGCAGTTTGGCACCCTGTAGTGAGTGATGCAGCAGATGATAGGCGATTTTTATGCGCTATGCGCTTCAGCACTCGTCGGCCCCACTCTGTGAGTTTGCGTGGTCTACCACTTCATGGCCGAGCTGTTGTTGCTCCTAGGCGCTTCCACTTCACAATAATAGCACTTACAGTTGACCGGGGCACATCTAGTAGGACAGAAATTTCAGAACTGACTCTTGGCAAAGGTGGCATCTTATGACAGTGCCGCGTTTAAAGTCACTGAGCTCTTTATGAACCATTCTGAATTCTAAATGTTTGTCTGTGGAGATTGCATGGCTATGTGCTGAATTTTATGCACCTGTTGGCAATAGGTGTGGCTGAAACACCTGAACTCAGTAATTAGTAGGGGTGTCCACTGACCACTGGCCATATAGTGTATATTGCCCACATTGATTGTAGTGCACCCCAAAATAATTTTCCCTTTTCTTGCATCCCTATCACCTACCTCCTAGACAGGTGTAGGCTCACAAGTATCTAGCTAAACTATTCGGAGGACAGGAAAACAATTGTTGAAAGGTATTCATGATACAATTTCACATGTATTACATGAATGCTAACTGCACATCTAGTTGGTTTTTTTGTTCTTCCACTTCTTGCACCCTTTTACACTTTAAATACTTTCTAGAAGTACACTTAGTATGCTTATTAGTGGATATTGAGAAAAGTTAGTTTCATTCTAATCATGACACCCTTTTACATTGAAAAATATTTTCCTAGTTAAGTAGAAGTGTTGTTTGTTTGTGATTGTCACAGTACAAAGAGAGGCCATGGGGGAGGAGAGAGTGCAGGCCAGAGAGACCTATGAAGAGAGAGAGGGAGAGCGGGACAGAGAGGCCACATGTTGTGACAGAGAGAGCGAGCAGGATATAGGCTGTGAAGAACAGGAAGCAGCATCTTTTGATCGGAATGATTTGGGGTCTTAAAAAAATATATTAGTGTTATGGACAACCATTGATTTAATGTGTCGGACACATTCCACAGCAATGTTAGTCCATGCAGATGCAATGGCATCACACAGTTGCAGATTGGACAGTGGTGATTTCACAACCTTTAGTTGGCAGTTGGCACCTTCATAAATCATGTTTAAAATCCCTTTTTCATGGCATTTGGAGATTCAGCATCTATTTGTTAGTTTGCCAGTTTGAGAGCGACCACCATTGTGGTGTTTTTGTTTACATTAACATGTAACATTAATTTTAATTTAAAATGTAGGCTTGTGCTTTGCATGTGTTCATCTCACATTCTCATTTGGGGCTGAGCCCCACTAAAGGTAAAATCCTAGAATTGCCCCTGTATCAAATCATACACATTTGGATGAAATATAACCTCTTTCTGAGTGAATGCTGCTCCCAACAGACTTAGCCTTATCTGATCATTCCTTCCACTTTCTTTCTTACAACCTATCAATCTCACAAGATTATATACAAGTAACTGCTAAAATAAAGGAAACACCAACAAAAAGTGTCTCAATAGGGTGTTGCCACTACGAGCCACCAGAACAGCTTCAGTGTGCCTTGGCTTAGATTAAGTGTGCATTTTGTCTTCTGTACAGGAATTTAACTATAGGTCTGCTAAAATTGGTTATGGGTACAATCTTTTGCTCATAGTCTGATATTTACCTTTACTTGTGCTCTCTGTCTTTGTTAGTTAGTCTTAATAAGTGCATTGCTGTAAGGCGTTAGACTTGTGTTGCTGTAATTTATCAGCCTTACGTAATATTGTTTGCTGTTGCGGGGTGTTACGTCCCAAAATCCACCTGTGTTATAGTAACCAGGTGTACAGGAATGGACATAACACTAAGCCACGATAACCGTAACCACAACCTCCGAGAAGCACGCAGTGGTATAAAAAAAGAATAAACTGACGTTTATTAACACAAACACATAACAAAGCTACTCTCTAAAGACATTCAATGTTTCAACAAATGCACAAGCATAGGCTGCAAAGTCTCACCGTGTTATGTTCTGTATTTATGTGTTCTGCTTGTTTTTGTGTTTCCTGTCTTTGTCGTTGCACTATTTGGGTTATTTCGGCTATACGAGTTTCTGCCTTATTTCGTATCTCGTTTACCTCTTTCTTTCTTTTTATCTGTACATATTAGTTACGTGTATATAGTACTAGCCGACTAATCTACTAACGTTAGGGATTTTGGGTGAGTTACTAACATTTACATTTACTAATCTTGTGTTTCTATCTGCAGCTGTCATTCTCCCTCTCATTTTCCTATCCCTGTGGATACGTGTCTACCTGGCTTTTCCCAGGTTGTTTGTATTATTGTGTCTATGTGCTTTCCGGTCCGTGTCTTTTGTCTTCCGTTGTTATTGTATTAGTGGTCCTGATTGTTCTCACCTGTGTTCTTGCCCTTTTCCCCTCCCAATCACACCTGATTCCTCTTGTGTTATCTTCCCCGTTTGTATTTAAGCCCCTAGTTTGCACTCTGACTTTGTCAGAACGTTGATCAAGTTTTCCAGTGCCGATTGTCAGTAAGCCTGTGTTATTTTGAGATTTCCGAGACACCCTTTATTTGAGTTCGAGTTTTTCCCGCCAATTCTGATTTGTTTGCCCTTCTGCCTGTTTGGTTTTTGATATTTTGACTGCCCCTCGACTACTCTTTTGAATTTTGTTTTTGTACCTTCTCTGATTCTGATTACTGGTTTTGAACTTGGACTGATTAAATAAACATTCTCTTTCTGCTATATCCTGGTGTGCGTTTGGGTCCTTGTCCGGATCGTCACACACCGGGCAGCCAGGGTGCAAGTCCAGACCCATGTCAAGGTGGTCTTCTCCTCATAGTCCAGCCACAAGTCCATTACAGTTGTTTCCAAAACAGGGAACAGGCCATGCACCAACTGCCCGCTGTAACCTGCGTGCTTTCCCAAATTAATCGATAGCTCAGACTACTGCAACTCCTATGCAAGGTGAGCTAGCCAGCGTGTGGTGGAAGCCGTAGCTATCTTCAACATCGGAAGGTCGCACTGCTAGGTGCAGATGGAGACCAGCTATATATTGTCCCGCATATTTTAATTCAGCTGCTCTGCAATGGTCCTCGGCATCAATAGTTATGGGTATCTCCCCATCCGGTTGCCAGTTGGTTATAAACAGCGTCCTCGGCTCAGTGCGTCTCCTGAAAGGGGTTGCCAGGCAACGGCGTGTGTTTCCTCTCCAGCGCAGCTCCCAGAATCTCTGCAGTAGGACCATGATGTCATCTCAACCTGTAAGGGAGACCCTTACTGCACTTTTACCCTATCTGCACTTTTAGCCTAGTTGCTGTTGACAGCAGTGCTATTTTTGGTGTTATTGCTACCAACAGGAGCTAGTTTCTATTGCTGGGCC
The DNA here is from genome assembly GCA_029706075.1 of Aldrovandia affinis. Classification (NCBI taxonomy): domain Eukaryota; kingdom Metazoa; phylum Chordata; class Actinopteri; order Notacanthiformes; family Halosauridae; genus Aldrovandia; species Aldrovandia affinis. The sequence continues at coordinate 1,707,505 of JAINUG010000072.1, read as the reverse complement.
ATAGCCATTAGGCTCATTGCTTAGCTAATTGGGGGCATGACTTGTGCCTCTGCCAGGTAATCTAGTGATTAGTGTTAGCACTTAAAAGCCACACCTGCGGTAAAGCAGCAGCCTGGACGTATGAAGAATCGGTTGTACAAAGACAAAGGAGTATTATCTGTGGGAGTCTGATCTGAAGGAGGGGATGTTGATGTTGATGGTGGTGGAAAACATCTCAAGCGCTGCTCTAGAATCTAAAATAAGTGTTCAATTGGGTTGAGATCTGGTGACAGAGGTGACCATGGCATATGGTTTACATAATTTTCATGCTCATCAAACCATTCAGTGATCACTTGTGCCCTGTGGATGGGGGCATTGTCATTCTGGATGAGACCATTCACATCAGGATAGAAATGCTTCAACATAGGACAAAGGTGATCACTCAGAATTGCATTGTATTTATTGCTATTTATCTTGTCCTCTAAGGGGTTGAGTAGACCTAAATTATCAAAGGAACATGCAACCCACCCCATAACAGGGCCAACAGAACTCAGAACTCAGAAGTGTATAATGAAAAAATCTGTACCATCACTGTATAACAATTGGCATTTATATATTTAATCTTTATGATAACATTTTGGCTCACAGTAAATAAGGATACACTCCATCTTGCTACTATCTGTGTTTTCTCTAACACATTTTTTGTGGTATCATCCAACCATTAAAGTTAAAGCTATAGCGAAGAGGTGTATGTCTGGGTAGCCCTACCCTCAGTAGAGATAATAAGACCATTGTTTGAAATGTAAGCAGACAACATAACATGAGCATTAATAAGCTCCCTTTCAGGGAAAGCTGACTGATCAATGGATCCCTGCTTCCACTGGCAACACAAGTAGAAGTAATTGTAATTGCTTTTTGATCCGCTCTATTATATGAACTGTGTGCCAAAGCATATAACATACGTTATTTACATCAACAAAACATAATGGGGACGGTAGAGTGGCTCATCACCGTTGGTGTAGGCGAGGAGGCGGATCTAGGCGCCATTCACATTTAACTTTACATTGTCCACAGCCCTTTCAGCTGCTGGTATTTTAACTGGACAGCCCCTAACAATCGTGAAACAGCAACCACTTGGAACTTATTTACATTGAATTGATGTTTTTCTTTGTTGCGGTTATCATTCTCCCACAATTCTCCCACCTTAATCTGTGGGGAAGAACATGTGTTCTTGTCACAGAGTGTACTGCAGATAAGAGTGTTGCGCAGTAATGTAGGAACCAGGAGGAGCCAGTAATGAATCAAAGAGTTGCAGTAACCTGCCTTCAGCAACGGGGAATTGTCAAATAAAATCTTGGTAATTGAATGTAAATGTTAATGTAACAGCAAGTAAATGAGGTTTATGACAGTGTTTCTCACCAATGTAGTAGGAGAGCAGGGCCATGTGTGCACTGTGGCATTTTTACATGGGAGGTGATAATGACATTCTACTTCACTCACATTCACAGTGGCTCATCTGCTAGGTGCAGACAGATGATGTGTAGGCCATTGATGAAGCCTGACACAATTTTTAGTTTTTTTAAATAAGTGGGTGTAATTAGTGGATACTGTACTTCATGTTCACATGACCAAGTCTTTGTGCCTTGCAGTGCTAAACAGTCGCTCACACTTCCAAATCCAAAGCCTTCATGAAGTATGGCAGGGCTGAAGTATGGTATAAAGTATTCATTACCACAGAATAACACCTTTATAAATCCTTAATAAGCACAACTGCAGGGATTTTGGTCTGTAATTAGTCTTTTGTCACATTTGAGAACAGCATTTGCATGTACAGAATCATGTTTTTTGTCATAGACAAAACATCGTTTAGAAATTATTTCGAACAGTTTTATGACATGTTAATCAAGTTTAGGTATTAGACATGCTCTATGAAGCCTTTCGCACAATACACTTTGTGTAAACTGTGATTGAATAGCAAGGGTGTAACCATGCTCTAAGGATCAGGAGGGATTGTCATTGGTTGAACACATGCTTGAATAAAGATATGAATCATTATTATGAATGATACGCTTCAGCTACCAGTTTGTCTATCAGTTCAAGAATTTGACATGATTGCTTTCATAATGCTGCGTTAACCTAGGGGTCATGGTAGAAAAATTAACTTCTCCAAACTAATCCTGTAATCTTGTTCCCTAAAATGAATAATTTATTTCCATGGTTTACTATGTTGTTCCCTCAAGTTACAGGACCCTCCCAAGAATGCCTCATTACACGTATGAATAGTCTTTGTGGTACCTGGTTATTAACCCTGCACCTTTAAGAGAACAATAAATTGCTGGTTCTGTTTGCGATCTTTACACAGGTGCAGGTGAGCACAGCGCTGAGAAATGAAATCAGATCAGAGAGACTGTATATTATTTGCATCACTGTTACATCTGGGTCACTGGTGTAGGAGGGGAGGGACACTGCTGTGAAAGGCTCCATTTTCACAGTGTGCCTCTATACTCTGGGGAGGGGGAGTCCACTGCCTGAGTGTACCCTTTACAAATGTGTAAACAGCAAAACAGTGAACAATAATCACAGCTCATGAGGATTTATTCAGCTCCAACAACCACAAAGGTATCCACCAAGATGACGCCTTTGTTTTTTGCCAAACAAGTGCCAGAGAAGCACTGCAGGTTCCCTCTGAATAACTGCCCTGCTCTGTGCCTCTGCCAATCAGCCTGTGGTCGTCAGCTTTTCCAGCCATGTACCACCAACAGGAGAGTCAAACATAATCAGCATCTCCAAGCCTGGGCTCATTTATGTGGTACGGTGTGCATAACAGCTGACTGGAGGGAGTGAATGACAGAAGGAGAGCAACGGTGAGAGAGAGAAAAATAGAGAGAGAGGTGAAAAGGTTGGGAGAAATAGGGAAAAATAAAAGGAAAGAAAGGCCATTCATTACTCGACTCAACACGAAGGACACACGGCCGGCGCACTAATTAATAGCAAACAAGTGCATTCTTCATCTCCAAAGTTCTCCAAACAGAACCCTGAACACTTCAGGAAAGTGAACCTTGACCCAGAAGGGCACATCATGCAACAGAAGAATAGGTGTTTTTGCGCACTCTGCGGGTCATATGTTCCGTGCCTGGCATACTGACCAGCTAATTAATTTTACACACGGAGAGGTTATCATCTGAATGTCACATTCCGTATAAAGACTGCTGGTCTACAGAATCTGATGCTGCATCTCATGTTATCATTGTTATTATGGTGGCGATAATCTTATCATCAACTTTATGATTCACTGTATTTACCAGGCTAATTGCATTTAGTTATTTATTTTTGGAATGTGCTTGAAGGGATTGAACTGTCACTTTTTCCATGCATGTTTTGTGCATTTGTGTTGCTCTGTGTATAGTCTCTGAATCATCAGCTTTCCCGAGTCAGTGTGCTGAAGAAAGACAAAGACATATGGGTAAGACCTGTGAGTAAGCACATGTGAGAGAAATAGAGAGAGTAGAGAGAGGTGCAAGAGGAAGAGGGGGAATGAATTATGGGTTCATTAATATTACCTCCAATTTCATATTGTGTCTTTTACATCTGAAAATGTACATCTTTCTATGTCTGAACATGTAAATCTGTCGATGTGTTATATCTGTGATTGTAAATGTGTGGTTTGGAAATATGAGTCATCTTCTCACACCAATAAAGCAATCTGAATTTGACATTTGAGAGGGAGAGGGAGAGAGAGGGGGAGAGGTACTGTCTCATAGGGGCAGGCTTTGCCGTGAGCACTGGCTCACCTGGACAGCCACAGAATGAACACCTCCATTTCCTACAGGGATATTGAACTCCCCATGTTGCTGGGCTGATTGTGGGATATCAATTGTTAATTAATGTTTCCATAAAGCAATAAAAGGCACTTAATGACAAACAGGTGGACACTCCTTACCACTGCTGTTATCACAGCAATAACGCGGTGCCCTCAGGAAACTGAGCGGGGGGCACTGTTCTTCCTGTCAAAATGTGAGCACTGTGAACCCTTTTCATGCGTGAGCAATGCAGTGGAACAGTGGAACTGCAACGAGCCCAGAGAGAGTTTGCATTGGATGCCCTGGACTCCTTTGTTTTTGGCTGCCTCATAGACCATTGGCTGGAGCCCTGCTTTCATTTTTGGGGTGTTTTGGTTGTGTCTTGTCTCTTATTGATATTCCGCAATGATGTAATCTTAACAACCTCTCATCTCCTACACAATTTCAGTTCAAAGGGAAGGTTGGGTGCTCAGCTCTAGCTCCACAAAGAAAGCGTTCCAGCTCTTGTGGGTTGGACGAGTCATACGTACTGTTCACAGATCACGAGAAAGATGCCATAAATTGAAGTGGGCCTCACATATCCGCGTACGTGTAGAAGAAGGTGATAATTACATTCTTTGAAGAGGTTTAATGAATGCACTGAATAATCTACATTGTACACTACACAGAACTATTATTATTAGTCTATTAACTAGGCAGGGAGTTATTAGTCACAGCACATAAACTTTATCATTTTTGAAGCCTTCTTTCATTTTAAACTGTAATGAGAACAGCTTACAAACACAAACAAATGCACACAGACACTTAAACTCATGTTGGTGGAAAACACTGTGGCATATGGTTTACATCGTTTTCATGCTCATCAAACCATTCAGCGATTACTTGTGCCCTGTGGATAGGGCCAATGTCATCCTGGAAGAGAACACTACCATCAGGTAGAAATGCTTTACCACAGGATGAAGGTGATCACTCAGAATAGCTTAGTATTTATTGTAGTTTACCTTGTCCTCTATGGGGTTAAATGGGCCTAAGCCATGCCAGAAAAATACACCCCACACCATAACAGAGCTGCCAGAACCCTTCATTTATTGTTTCCTTTATTTTGGCAGTTACCTATATAAGATACCATGCCTATACAAGAATGTATGGCAGGGAAGGGGTGACTTTCAGCTACGGGCCATTACCACTCTTTAAATGCCATATATTCTTGTATATGCACTAGAATGGAGTGGTTTATATCTCTCACACCATAGCTGCAACTAAAAACATGCACATTTTAAAATAAAACAGCATTTTAACCAAGTACATTTACATTTAAACAAGTACAAAACTAAAATCATAATGTACACATCTGCCACATAAAGAGCCACCTAGGCTGGGCCACTATGCTTTGGATCCTATCTAGGGCTAGCTGCGTGTCTGCATTTAGATCGCTAGTGAAGACATTGTGAATAGAAATAGGAAGATAGCTAGCTAGCTAGCTACGGAAGTCCTCTCTCAACTGGTTTGCTATCTGCAAAACTGCTTTTTGACCCATACTCTTCCTGCAAAGTGAGCTGATTTAAATCACTCAGATTATTTGATGCAAGTTTGTGTCAATACAACAACACAAATGTGAAGTTTTCATGTCTAACTTGGTTTTTAAATAGAGATGGTAGATTTGAATTGTGTGTTGACAGTTTAGAAAAATACTAAATGTTTAAAAATAACATGTGTAAGCAACAGAAAAATAAATTTAAAAAAAGGGAGTGACTCATGGTAGTGAATTGTGGGAGTGAATTATGGTTAGATCGAATGTGAAGTTAGCACCTCAATATTGATCATAACGGTCTATGTGAAAAAGGAGACAATGTTTGTTTACCCATCTAAGACATAGTGATGCGCTACCTGGACAAAACCAGATTCTGACACATTGTGACTGTGAACCACTTGGTTATGTTCAGGTTTAATGATTCGCAAATACACAATTTTTTATGATTCAGTTTTAACTGGGTTAACAAAAATGAAATAATTTAATATACACAGACCAGTATGGATACTCTGACAGGGCCCTAGATGGGAGATAAAAATACTGTAGGTAGGGGAAGTCGATGGGCAGGGATGGCATGGTGGTGCCATGTTGCTGCGTGCTGGACAGATGCCCTCTTGGGGGATGGAGCGCTGCACTCAAACAGTCATCTCGCATTATCACTGGTCCCTGTAACTCACCACAGAATAGGGCTGCACCTACAGGAAGGACCCAAGCTCTCTCCTCCTCAATGGAAAAACAAGGTGACTGGCCTCTCTACTGTGTTCGTGTGTGCGTGTGTTTTTGTGTGTACTCATGTGAGTTGTGTGCGCATATGAGTGTGTGTGTGCACATGTGTGTGTATTTGCACATGGGTATGTGTGCACATGTGTGTGTGTGTGCACTTGAGTGGGCATGCAAATGTGTGCATGTGTGTGTGTGTGTGTGTGTGTGTGTGTGTGTGTGTGTGCAAACATGACTATGAGTGCGCGGGACTGTGTGTGTGTTTATGTGTTTGCACACAATGGACCCTCATGTCCGCATCAGGGAGCCACTGACCTGTGAGATGTCTTACACAAACCCCTCCACAGTTACTCTACAGCTTACAGTAGCATCGCAGCCCCCTCACTCTCTATTTATAGTCCTTCCTGTCTGAGGGTATCTTACGAGAGGAGAGTAAATTGGTCATTGGACTCCTGAACCATGGATAGACTGAGACAAAAAACTGAAAGAAGCCTTGGTGCTACATTTCAGTGACTATGCAACTCGAGAAAGCTTTTCATACACATGCCCTGTAAGTATGACACAATGATCAATGCCAAGAATTGATGGTGGAAAAGTTTGACTTTCTCTCCAGCCCCCACCCCCCCATCCCCCGCCACACACAAACACACACACACATGCACGCACACACACACACACATACACACACACACACACACACAGTTGATTTACACTCTGAGGTCTCTGATTCATGATTACTATGAGGCAGAGCATGACAATCTCATGAATACGTAATTCACAGCAGAAAGTGCCAGTGAGCAGTGCACAAGTTGACAGGGCCACGGGGATATACAATGACATTAGAAAGTAAGAGCAATTACAATCCTCTCCGGGAGATCAGTATGGCCCCACCTGCCTCTCCAACAACCTGCTCCTTCCCGACTACAGCAGCTGTACCTCCTTACTGTTCATTTCCTCACGCAAAGCTCCAGGAGAATCTGACAGAAGCAATACGCCAGCGCTGATACTGTCGCAGTCTCCGTTTCCCCTCTCCTAACCCACCCGTCCATTGTTAATAAATTGTCGGATGTTTCCCCCATCCTGGGAGCATCCCGCTGTGAAAACAATACATTTAGCAGGAGCAGTGGCATCCCACTTTGGGCAGGAAATGAAAATCTCAGAGACGCTCGAGGGGATCTGAAGAGGAGCGCGTTCCGTAGGGACGCGGAGGAGAACACGCCCAGCTGGACACGTGAGCCCGAGCAGGACCGCGACCATTTTTCTGTTTGTTACAGAATACATTTTCATTTCATTTGACCGTTTATGAGTCAATGAGTCACGGGCATGTAATCATTCTCAATAAATATGACTGACTGAGAGGAGTGCTGGAAATGTGTGGGTTGAAATTTGAGTCAGAGGAGGCCTGTGGGCTCGAAGCCTAAGCAGTCACACTCCTTCAGACTGTTGATTAGCCTTTCTTTCTCTCTACCTTGGTTTAATTTAATTTGAATGTGTCATTTATCTGTATTTGTTTTCCTTCCCCCTTGTGGGGGGTTTGGAATGTGATGGGGGGGTTGGATTGACAATAACTATTACCCATCTGCAGATCTGACTTTCTTTTTACTTGACTGCATCTAATGTTGCAGCATTACCTTTAGGCACTTCACATTAAAATAAGACATTGTGTTATATTAACACACTATTGCAACAATAGGGACGAGATCAGTCTTTTTATAATTAAGAATTTTAAGCGAATCAAAGAAGCGTTATAAAGGTAGACACAATAAAGTAACAAGAAATCAACTGGGGATGGGTGAGCCTTACTTAAACAGATATTTGCTAATCATGCTAAACCATCAAAAACAGGCTTAGGACAGTAAGCTGCTTAAAGATAATTTTAGCTTCCGCTGCATCAAGCTCAGGAATACTTTCTGGAGTCAGGTCATTTCAATACTTTGAAGCAGAGCTGTCAACATAAATCCTAAACACTGCTATACACATGCTTGCCATGCCCATTTTACCTTACCTACACCATGAACATGAGCCATGCCATTTTAAGATCGCTATGGCTATTGTGAGTAGTGCCTTGAGATGTTTTCTGCTGTGCATTTAGCACTGTGCTTCTCTGTAAATATTGTAAGACATGTATAATACTGTGACCACAACTGCTTTGGGACTTTCCGTACAGCGAGTGTGCCAAAACTTCTCATTCTCGCAAGAGCCCTCCCATGGGCATCTGAAGGAGACACCTGGTGACCCACTTTCTAAAAGTTTCCCATCTGCCCATTGCTGGAGAGTGTAACATCATACAAAATCATTTTTATATGCTTAATGACCTTGAGCGAGGTACAGTGCAAACAGGGAGATCGAGAAGGAAGCTTTTCAGTACTCAGGAAAATAGCCCCTACACAAAGTCTACATATTTCCTAGGGCCTCAAAGGTATTTGAAATAAAATGGCTTTTGCACACCTGAGTAACAATCACTAGGACAGGTGCATTGGAGAGAATCAAACATAAGTGAAGATGAAAAAGGATTCCCGCACACCGTCTCAGCTTGCAATGACATTTATTAGGTGCAGCTTTCCGGTCCAATGACCTTCGTTAGACCTGACGAAGGTCATTGAGCTGAAACGCTGCACATAATGAATGTCATTGCAAGCAGAAACAGTGTGCGGGAAATCCTTTTTCATCTTCCTCTATGGTATATTAAATGGGATTTCACCTTTGGTGCAGTGACTGTAAGTCATTACTTCCTGGTGCATTGTAAATAGTCAAGAAGCTATATGTAAGTGGTTACGCTACCAGATTCTATGGTCTTGAGGAGCCACTGTACACAGTAAGAACTCACAGAGAGACCTGCACTTGTGTTTGTTGTGAAATACAAAAAACACTAACAGCTTTTGGTTTCTGTCCATGCTCCTTCTGTATTCTAGTGCCTGACCTGTATCCTTAGTTACAGTTATGTAAGATGCCTGTTTTCATCCTCAACTCCCAAGGTTGTGGGGAGAATTTTTTCATGCGTTTGGGGGGTATTAAACAAGGACGGTTCTTGACTTTGGCTCATGGCTCAAACTAGAACTTTGGTATATTTAATTTTGATATATTTTTCCAAGAGATTTAAAAATATTTTTATTTTATTTTTAAAATCCACCAGTAAAACCTAGTGCATATTTCAAGTACAATGAGCTTGGTGGTAAAGTGAAATACAGTAAAGAATTTACTTTGTACACACACACACACACACACAGGCCTTATCAATTACCCTCCTTTGTAAAGCAGAGTCAAATACAACATTTTCTGCATATGATACTTACAGTAAAGCCCTGCTTGAATAAATACATACATGATCTTCAAAGAACTGACAGCTACTATGTGAGATAGGGACTAAGGGTGGGAGCAGCAACAACATTTTTCTCCTCCCTAGTGACTCAGTGTGGCAGCGCATCTCCTGTTTCCACTGTGCGCAGTTCGGCCCTAATGAAGTTACTTCATTAGCGGGAGTTTGGGCAGTCACTGCACCCTGTTTGGTCTCATGGGAGTCCCTCGGTTTAGCAATGAAATTTGCAATTAATAATTTTTCTTCTTCAATCAATTCTATGTGATGGACACTAGCGGTACTGCACCCATGCAAATGATCCCTCAGTTACTCAAGCATTGCCTTTATTTTGGCAGTTACTTGTGTTACAGTTAAATAATTTGTTGTTAAATGGCAGAGCTCGAAATTGGAGCATGCTGTGGACACGTGATCACTCTGTCGGTGATTGGGCTGTTCTCGGCTGCACTCTCCTCGACCTCGTCTGGCCACGCCCCTGTCTGAAGTTTATAAGGTGTGGAGCTGCATTTTTTTTTAAAGGAGGCTTTTTCCTGCTTTTGACATCATGCCATTCAGCTGAACCTTTTTGGAAAACACTTTTGACCTTACTTTCTTGTCCGCTTTTACCTGTGTATTTTTCTTATGTACTTTTGATAGCTAGGGAAGCGTAGAGTAGGGGAAGCAGTCTGCAGAACAGAACGTCCTTTTTGATCTGCATCGGGAGGCAGTTTAGAACCTATTCTTTCTAGTGCTAGGGCTTAGTCCCGTTTTGTTCACCACCCGGCTATTGGAGTGTGGGTGGTTTTTATGGGTTTGTAACACTTGTATAACCTGTATACCAATTGTGACTCGTTTAATTAAAAATGAATGTGCTACTTTGTTTTTGAGATCCCACGCATACAAGACTATATAAAAGATTACTTGCCAGATATTGAAACCAACCCCTATACCATGGGGGTCTCCTATGCCATGATATAGCGACGTTACTGTATCGGCAAAAGGCTGTGCCCATTGTGGTTGGAGACATAGAAATATTGTGCCACTAAGCTTCATTGTGAAAATACCCTGCCTGACAGGCATAGTATCATAAGCCCACAGTATCATATAGGGCCCTATTTTCGTGCCGGCGCTAAGCGGCGTTATGCCCTAGCACTGGCGAATTGCCAGTTTTGTCTGTCGCAAACTGAATATTTCCCGTCTCCGCCGAGTTTGGCAATTTCGTGGTGTGCAATGAAGACATTTGCGCGACTATGGGTTGGGCAGCGCAATAGGGGGTGTGACAATGAAAACAGTCGGGCGCTATGCAAGTTTGGTGTCAAATAATGAGTTTGCGTTAACGTCCAACTAGACCAGCTCTTAGCGCAAACGCTGACGCTCTGTGCAATTTGGTGACTTTATTGATGCGCACATATGAACATAAGGTTATCTGAAATGAGAATGTTTTGTGAATATTGTGAATTTCCCCCCACGCTGAGGCAAATCGTCCAATCCATGGGTAACTTGCAAGCGTAATCAATTAAGCTAAAAACGATTTCACCACAGCTTGTGGTTATTCAATGCACGGACATGAAAGACTGAAGCCAGCAGGCCATCCATGCTACTGTTCAGTTAGCACCTGTTAAATAAATATATGTTTGTATGCACATTGTTTTTCTTATGTGAAAGGGTTTTATTCTTTCCATTTGCACTACAGAAAATGGAGTACATAATTGGACGCCGAAGGCATTATCATGAGCGATAACCTGGGTTTGGTAGCCGGTGATGGCCAGACGGCTATCAGTTCGGCTGTACATGCAGTTTCTTCCAGTCTTGTCCAACATGCAAATTTGTTTATTACTTTTCCTTCACCCGACAGCCAGCAGAGAACTAAACAGGATTTTTATGCGCAATGTGGATTCCCTGGGGTCTTGGGTGCCATTGACTGCACACGTGCAGTTGCGCGCACCATCTGATCACGGTATCATTTATGTGAATCGGAAGGTCCACTCCATTAATATCCAGGTGGTTTGTGATGCACACTCCAGGGTGATGCGTGTAGGCCTACTGCATGACGAACATAAATTAAACAGGCCTAGTTGCAGTTGTGAGTTTTTTTATTTATTGCTTTCCATTTAACAATTATATTAAGTTAGAAGAAAATAAATGTTGTTTTGTAAGTTGGAAAGCCTACAAATAAGGAAAAAAAGAGATGATGAAATAATTTAACAATGTAGGTCTCAAAATATAAACTCAAATCATGAAAATAACTAATTAATGTGTGCCTTGTTTTCCCCCTCTGATTCGCGCGCCAACTTTTCCGCGCCTCCTTGCTCTCCTCTTTTGAGAAGCGCTCCTGGCACAGCCACGCAAAACTGTCATCCATGTCAGGAAATTGCCAATTTGCTATAGCGTTAGCCCACTGGTATTTAAAGAGATATAAAATAGGTGTTCTGATTGGCCATTATGAAACCAAACCCCCACCACACCCACATGTATTTTTTTTAAGTTAATCCAACCTCTTTTACAACTGCGCTGGAGGTGCACTATCGTCCTAAATCACAAAATTACCTAAATTGCATTAGACACGCACTAAAGCATCACCGTCTTCGCTTTGCGTCTGTGTTACCGAACTGTCCTAATTCACCAAAATAGGGCCCATAGTATAATATACTATCATAAGCCCAGTTATAGTAGAAAACATTTTTATAGCATCTTCAACTAAGCTTAGGTTAGCATTATCTCACTCTGTTTACCCTTATGACTGAGTTTTTTCCAGAGATTATTCTAAAAAATCGATATGTTACACATTTTGAATCTGATGCAAGTTATGCATGAACTGATTTCCTGGATCAGTACAATCCCCGTTTTTATATACTGTTGTTATGCTGCCTTCCAGTCATATGGTGTGTTGGTTTCTAGAGATCGCATAAAAAAGCCTGCCAGTGGTTTATGACTAATTTCCCAGAGTTCTTTAAGGATATACGTGTGTCATCAGGGGGCCGACTGCTTTGTTTTTGTCTTAGGTTTCAATCTCTTCCATTGCAGAACTCCCTGAAAAGTAACTTAAGGGTATCTGCAATATGAATGCTGTTGTAATAAAGCAGCTCCTCTCTTATTTGAACAAACTTCCTCATCGCTAACTTTTGCTTTTTTACTGCAATAATAAAAAAGAAAAATTCTTCAGATTCCTTTTTGCATGTTGAGCAGTTTATTTTCAAAGAACCTTTTGACCATCCTTATTGCTATTTTTACCGTTGAATTTAATTTAGCAATATGCTAATTTCTTATTTCTCTCTTAACTGTATTTTTTTATGTAAAATGGTCTTTTAAGCCATACTTTTCCATAAGGATTAATTTATCCAGTGTGTAACGGGTATTCCACCTTTAAGATGAACCAGTGTTTAGATTTGTAGGAGAGGGGGTAATAGATAGGCCAGGCCTGTTTATAGCCTTCTTTGGGGCCCTAAGCGAAATCCTTTTTGGGGGCCCCACCGACGAGCATTTGATACCCCCCTATGATGTATCAGATGCTCACGGCAAGGCCCACTTGTGGCTTGGGGGCTCTAAGCAGCCGCTTATACCACTTATAGCAAGAAACAGCCCTAAAATAGGCTGAGACCGGGGGTTAAGTAAACATATAATAGTTTGTATTACTTGCACAAATGATTGATGAAAATAAAACTTTCCATATAGTTGCAGATTGGCATGGAATATAAACAAACTAATTAGTGACAATAGTGACCATCTTTTATCAGAACAATCCCTATCTAAGGTGCAGTCCTACCACATGGGTAATAGGTAAATTAAGGTTTGGTATCCCAAGGACTGTTGACATATTATGATCTTCTGCATACAATTAAGAACAAAACTCTCTGGGTGGCCCGTCATTCCTTTGCAAGAAAACAAAAAAGTCTCATCCAAAAAAGACCTGACATGTGCATTAAAACAGTGCATTGTTCAATGTTTATCTACTGACATGAAAACACTTTTCTAAGTTGTCACTCTTCAAAATATTACATTTTATATTTCAGAAAATGAATTAGTAAGACTTTATTTTTACATATTTATTTTTATATTGTTGTACAACTATTTCTCATAATACTTCTTAATGTAAAAATTAAATAATACTTGTCCCATTTAGTTCAAGTAATTATGTGTAAGTGTAAGTAACTTTATTTGCATTATTTTTAATATAATACAATATAGTACAAATATCATTATCTTATTGTGGAGGACGTCGGTCTCGGCCATGTGGGAGTGGCAGGGTTGCCTGTGTTTTACATGTTGTGGAGGCCTTTGGAGCAGGTAGACTTTCTGGGGGCAGGTTTGGCACTCTCACAGGGTGTGAGAGTAAACCGTGGCCCAGAAAGTTGCTCCAAAGGCCATAATTGGTTTAATTATTATTTTATTATTTAATTTGTGTCAATCAGTCAATTGATATGGAAGTCAATTGACTGATTGGGTGTCTGTGTGAATGTGAGTGAGTGATTAATGATTTTGATTGCCTCACGAGTCCCACCTGAGCCAGGCAGAAACTAAGCCTATTTAAGAGCAGGTGGGGCAAGTGGGGAATCAGTTAGTCTTTTGTCTTTGTGTTTCATGAGAGTCAGACTTGTCATGTCATGTGTCCGTATGGAATGGATTGTCGTGTGTGCATATTGTAGAGTTAGTCAGTCTTGTCTTGATGTGTGTGTGTGTGAGTGCGCGTGCACATATGTTGTGGATTGTGGAATGTTTGATGTTGGATGTTTGATGTTTGTGGAGTTTTGTGTGTGTTTGTTGAAAGTGACAGAGTAGAGTGCATCTTGTGTGTGTGGGGAAGAGGGAGAGGGGGTGCACTAAGAGTGTCTGCATCTCTCCCTCGGTGTGATTGTGGAGGAGCGAGAGGGTGCCCTGGAAGAGGGTCCGCCTCTCGCCCTCGGTGAAAGAGAGCTCGCACTCGGGCAGTGGAGAGTGTTTCTGGGCAACAGCCCGAGAACTCTCACTGGAAGAGTGGAGGGTGTCTCTGGGCTGGTTGGGTAAAAACTCTCACTGTGGGGTTTGAGTGTCTCTGTATGAATGGGTGGGAAGCACTTGAAAGGTCACTGGATATGTGTATGCCTGGGGAGGTTCCAAGGGAACTCCGAATGGAGAGGCGCGGTGTCCCGTAAGTTATGATTATTTTAGCTTGTTATTTTAGTTCGTTGTTTTTACCCGAAAGCTTCGCGGCGAGTAGGGTGAAGATTTTGTGAAGTCTTTTGTGGTTGTCTTTGTTATATGTTAACCTGCTACTCCCACTGTCTCTTCCCCAGGAAAACATCTAATAAAATCCGCTCTGTGTCAGAACTGCTCTGTTCCCATCCAGGGTTTGCCACGTGGCGTGCGACACTTATATATAAACATATAAGCATCTTTACATTTCATTTTTAGACACATTTTCAACATACTTTTTACTCTCATAACTCTCTGTAAATTCATTTTACCATTTACTTAGATGAGATATAGCATTTCTCGAATACAATGGTATGCCCCCTTTGTATTACAGGTTTTGTGACATGAATTTTGACAACGACAATGACTGGAATGTAGCTTGCTGATCGATTGCTCTAGCAACGATTCTCTAGCCATTTCAATGCACTCTTGTAAGTTGCTAAAAGCATCTTCCAAGTGACAAAATAGGTAAACTTTACATTGGAAAATTAACTTAGCCACTAAGAAGCCATTACTGATTATATTTATCACCTGACTTTGTTGGTCTTACATGGGAAAGAGTGATTTTTTATATATCTGATGCAGTAAAATATGAGTCAGCACTGAATAAATATTTTCAAAATAATTGGTCTCGTTAAGTAACACTACGTGAAATAATTTCTAAATAAGTAAAACAATGAAAATATTGCTTTGCACTTTCTATAGTGGCCAGAGTTCTCACTCTAGCAGAGGATGAAGTGCAGACTTGCTTCTCTCCTCCAACACTAAAGAATCTCCCATATTGTGAGTTTGGTGTGATTACCAGTGTTACATCAAAACAATGTCAATTACATAGCGGCTTACTGGACGGCTTGCTGAAATCAGTGCTAATCCTGTTGGTTTTCCATTCATCTTCAGCATGACAGGGGAATTATTTTTCCTGCATCCCTCACTTTTTTAACTGACTTAAAACAACAACACTGGCAGCTAGATCCTGTTGAGCTTTATCCATACCCCTCTCTGAGTAATTACTGCAATGAATGTAAAATTATGTGAAAGAAACAACAAGGGAAACAAAGTAAGAAATTCATTCTTTCAATTTCAATACTCAGAGTGTACTGCAGTCAGATTGAATTGCAGTCTCTGCTGACAAGCCATACATATGTGAAAATAAATCAGCAAATGTGTGTACCTTTATAAAAACAAGTACCGTCCATCTACTGTATTCACAAGACATAAAAGAACAATGAACAATCTATGAATGTAAAGTGCTGTATTCAACACTAACTAATTTCAAATCTCTACTTTAATCTCTGATTAAAAAGATTCCAGGGTCTATTTCCATTTCTGCATTTCACAAGTGAAACAAATGTTCATGGGTGCAGGCCTTCAATTTCTGACATTTCACTACTGTCTGCCAGGTGATAAATTCAGTGCCTTTATTGTGTTTATTTCAAATTGAATGCCGTCAAGCAGTCCACACAATAATACATCATTTCAGACGTCATGTGACCATGAAATGGTAGCGGCGGGAACAAAAGTATTCTCTTCGTTTGGTTGTTGTTTTCTGTAGGAGTTTCTGTCATGATAAAACCTCCTTGTGGGAGAGTGATAACCTGTGCACTTACTTTCATGTGGGGAATGTGTTGATGCGCTGGGCCTCTGGCAATTATGCAAATCCTCTCAAGCGGGCGAGGCAAATAAGACTCTGGTGGAAGCGACTTCTCCGCTTCCCACCTGACTCATCAGATGGGCTCTGTTTTCATTCCTGAAGGTTGACTCTTGGGGAAATTAAACTTGCACGCTTTTAAGTGTGCCTTCTCGCTCTTCCTTCGCGTTTTCATCATGTCTTCCTGTGCCGCACATTCCCCAGAATACGCTGCTCATGGGGGCTGGGGATTCACGCGTTTAACACCGCGTTAGCCTGTTCGTTAGCAGTTCATTTCCGGCGCTCATTTATTTCGCCGTGATCGATGATCATGCCATCCGAGGAGATATTTTCCGTGACAACAGAATATGGAGAATTCCTGGGATACGATTATAATTAATGGGTGTCTTGAGGCTAGAACAAAACGGGTTAAAACATAAGGATCCTGTACGACTTTCCCAGTATAGTGCTGCACTTGCTCAACACTATTTATCTCCTTGGATCACTGATCCAATATTTAGAGTGGTCAGCAGATGGGATATCGGAAAAGAAACAAAGAACCATATCCCACTTGGCCAACTGTAACGAGAGGCCAGGGCCTGGATTGCTTGACACCCAGAAAAATGTAATAAGCCTGTATCTTCCAGTATTATAAACAGCCATGTAGAAAAATAATAATAACATTGGAATGCATTTTTTTATGCCCCAAGTGTAATGTAAATACTGCACATTTTATAAAAGTAATACGCATGTATCTCATGAATGTGGGTGCTTTTTATTTTGTAGACGCCATAATTATTTTTGAAAATGATATTTGTAGGAGCATCAAATGAAATATTTAATTCCAAAATTGTAAGGAAAATATGAGAAGACTTTGACATTAAAACTTTCCATTTTTCTTTCATGATGGTGCTGGAAATTACATCTTGGCAGAAATCCCCCGATGTGCCCGGTGCAATATGTTTTAAATGAGGTGTTTGTGTTCACTGGACTCATACAGTGTTACTTTAATGGTCTGGAAACCACACTGCAATATAGTGAAGGATTATTATAGCATTAAATCACCTGCAATGGAGTCTCCTATTGCATGGGAATTCCATTAATCATCCTGGCTAAGTTACAGTTCGCCCAGAAAAAAATAAATAAAGAAAACCTACTAAAATCTATATTCCAGGAAAAGCTATAGATTTTTGTTGGATCCAATTTCTTGAGAAATGGAAACTTCATCACATTTATTTTTAACATTAATTTCTTAAGCCTCTGAACTATCCATCGTTCTTCCCTAGGCCAGAAAATTACCTCACAAGAAGTGACCTTTGGCCTGAAAAACCATTGCTGTATTTCTTCACTGTTGGTTTACCAAGTAAACCGGTGGTGATAAATAAATCACATAACAGCAATAGCAATAATACTACTACTAATAGAACTAATTAACCATAATAATAATAATAATCAATTATCATCACCATCAGAATAATAAAAGACTAATACATGTTTGGACATTGAATGTCAGAAAAGGTTAAGCTTTCAGGAAAGATATTAATATCACACACAACCCCATGTGACACATTCCCCCTTTACAAATAGACAGACATAGACACAAAGACATGCAAACAGGCAAACACACACACATACACACACGCACGCACACACGTACACACATAAACACACACACACACAACCCTTTTAATTTGATCCACACACAGCCACAGTCTTCACACTGAAATCTACAGGACACAACCATGCCAGCCCTAGTCAGTTTCACGGTAGTACAGAAGAGCTTGATTGTTATTAAGATTGAGATGTTCACAGGGGGACAATAAACAAACACTACAATCTGATGTACTTAAGAAACAGAGACCTAGCCCAATGTGTTGGCCAGAAGATTATACTCCTCCTGTGGGCAAAGATGGATGCCTATTATTTTTGTTTAGGTGTGTGTGTGCGAATATGTATGCACATACATCTGTGTGTTTGTTTGTGTGTGTGTGTGCGTGTGTATGTGTGTGTGTGTATGGATGAACCATATTCACTTTTTAAATTCTGGAATGATGTTTGATAAAGCCCTGCGATGGATTGGCGACCTGTCCAGGGTGTATTCCTGCCTCTCGCCCTAATGCATGCCGGGATAGGCTCCAGCCCCCCGCGACCCTAACTAGGAATAAGCGGCTGAAGATGAGATGAGATGAGATGTTTGATAAAAATGAGACCTGTAATTTTGCACATCACATTACTATTACTACTATGACTATGATTTGTAAGGGTTAGCAATGAAACCCTATTAATAGTGCATACAGAAATATGAATTAACCCAGACTCAGATATTTTAAATGTTTTTCTCATTTATAATCTGCCCAGATAGAGGGCACTGTCTAGCATTCAAAACAATAAAGGCAGCAGATCGACCTCGGATATTTCAGGTTAGGCCATTTTAATTAGTTTCTTACACACACCTATGGGAACTTATAGTTTAATATTGTACATATTCTGTAGCCCATTCATACAGCAAAGCATTTGCATAAAAGCGCAGAATCTGAATCATACTCAAGACCAAATATTGCTAAATTAAGTACATTTATAAAAATAAACTCAAAGAAATGTTTCCTCAGGTCCCAGAGGCCTACATGCTGATTACATGCTTATGTTAACTTGTATCGAGGGTACAAACAAGAATATGTTTTATGCTGATTTTGATGACTAAAGTTCAGTACAATATTGCCAGTACTGTAGAACTGTTTGTTATCAGTTGTGCACATGGAACAGTTCACAATTAAGCAATAAGAAAGCGTGTGATCTGTCGGTTGTCTTGTGTGGTGTAATGTTGAGTGCGGTAGTGTTAAAATGGTGGCCCAGCCAGCCAGTTCTTAGGACCCAGGGGGCCTCCCTTGGTGTTAAATGAAGGGTCAGCCTGATCCCAGCGTGCCCAATCTACATTCTTCTGTAATGAGATCTTAATGTAGGGATTCATTATCTGCCTCAGGTTCGTGGCCAGTCCCCCCACCCCTAATTGCCTGCTCCAGTTGGGGACTTTTGCCCAGAGATGGGGGAAAAACACATCAGCTGCATTACAAAGGCATTTAATGGCCATCGTCACAGGTAAGGGTTCAAGAGAAAGACATGTAGGGTGTGTGCACCTTTGCAATGACTCTCCGTTCCCAGTTGGAATAGAGTATTCAAATATTCAAATCTGGGCTAAGAAACAATTACAGGTTTTAAATTGCAGTTTTTGAGGCCGAAGAGCTATCTAAATCAACAGTTTAGGATACATAATTCCTACAGATAACAAATATAAATATGATTGTGATTGTGCCAAAACAATAAGTACTGATGTATATTGACATGTAAATGTAGTCCTCACACAATGAAATCCAAATACTGTTCCCAGATTCAACTATTTCTGTGTGATAGTGATTATAGCAAATGGTATAATTAATAATAACTCCTCAGGAAAACAGGCTAGTAATTTGAACATTTTGAGCTGAGCTCCTTTGTTTTCCATGATTGTTGATTATTTCTGCCCCAGTATAATCATATTGACTTTTGTTCTGGCTTTCTGTGTTTACAGTTTAGAGTGCAGTTAAATTCCCAGACAACCTACTTCTTGTGCATAGCATAGTAGGTCAGAGCAATTACTTAGAGAATGCTGTTGTGGTTTTGTCCACAAATTAGGTAAACTGTACTAAGCCAAACAATGACATGGCATCAGCAACATTAAAAAAACAAAAACATAATTTTTTATTTATAAAACTCCCAATATGATGTAAATGTAAAAAATACATATAATGTATATATATGTACATTAGTATTTATATTTACTGATATGAAATGGTTGACCAGTCACTATATTAATTATTGGCTGCTTGATAAATCATTTATCAATAATAATTTATTGGGACTAATTTTGATAGTTTATGTGATGGAGCACTGTTCATTTCAAAAGTTTGCTTGAAATTGACTCCTGGTTGGCATTATCCAGCTAAAACATTAGTTCAGATTGATACTGAGGTAGGGGCAGAAGGAGGGAAGCACAGAGGTATGATTGCACACTTAAAGGATTATGTCTCCATAGACAATCACAGTGAACCCTTAAAACCTCACAGCCCTTGCTGATCTGGGCCTGTGGGCTCTGGGACTCTGTGTATGTACTTCCTTGGCACAGCAAATCAGACGCTGTAACCTTCCCCAGTCTGCTGGCACCGACAGGGTTCAACAGCCTGGATCACCCCCAACAGCACCTGGGGGTAGGAACACTACTGCCCACTGAATAACTTTGAGTAACAACCTTACCTCAAGTGGATAAATCACACACATGCATTACTCAGGATTAAATAAATTGAGTATATACAGATAACTGTCAAAATAAAGGAAACACTTGAGTAATTGAGCAATACTGGTGGTTCTGTTGGTGTGGGGTGCATTTTCCTGCATAACCTTCATCCTATGGTGAAGCATTTCTCTCCTGATGGGAGTGAACCATATGCCATGGCCGAACCCAGGCACATAACTTAACCTAATTAAACAGTGGAACCTGAGCCTTTTCCACCAGCGTCAAGAAAACACCAAATGATGGATCCACGTACTTGTAGAATCTATGCCAAGGCGCATTGAAGCTTTCCTGGTGGCTCGTGGTACCCAAATGCCTTATTAAGGCACTTTATGCTGATGTTTAATATATTTTGGCAGTTACCTATATATATATATTTATATATCAGTGGAGGTTTCTATAAGACAACAGGTGAAGCAATGCTTAACCTAAAAACAAACAGACAAAAAACATGACACACATATCACATAAAACATATTTTTTAAATGCCTAAGTATCATCACAGTGGCTATTTCCCCTGTGAATCAAGCCAAAAAAGTCTCACTTAAAAAAAGTACAAAACAGCACCACCCTCAGGTTATTAAAAGGTACTTCAGCGAAGCAAAGATGCCCTCTGCCTCACTAAGCTAATACAACTAAATGTAACACAATCTAGTACTTTATATGTCGTTGATTGGACAATTATGGCTTATGACGCATTTTAACCCAGTGAAGCACTGCTTCACCTGGGCCGTGTCCCAAATTGCATACTTGCGTTCTATCTCATGCGTATATCTAGTATGGAAGTAAACGGTCATGTGATCAAGTACGTTCCAAACTCAAGTATGCAACTTGGCAAGTACACAAAGAATTTACCAGGAGTTCCCTTGGTGTACTTGAGAGGACATAAAATCGTAGTATGAATGGATGTAGACTTATGTATGTACTTACCGTTCCCAGTAGTCATTGCAGTTTAGGGTAGTTTTATTATTCAGCAAGGAAATGGAAGGTTACAGGACAAGGCAAGGGGGGACTATTTCTGTATTTTTATACTTTCATGTAATTAGTCGGCATTATTCACAATGAGTTATTTATCTATGCACAACTTATGCAAATGGACGTAGCTAGCTAGTGATTTAACATTATTTTTGTCACAAATGAACTAGCCTGCAAGCTAGCTAACTGTAGCTAAGTTGTAACTTAGCCAACTAGCAGAAATTCTGATGTTACTACAGCAACATAGCTATGTATCAGATGTAACGTTTATTAATAAATAAATAAATGACTATCTATCTAGTGACAGCTATCTAGTCCACATCATTTTGTTTTGTAAATGTTATCTAATATCATATTTGATAACTGATAATAATACTTGTTATTGGGTATCAGAGGTAAAAAACTGAACAGCTAGCTGTAGATTAGCTGTTAGATATATAGGCTAGCTAGCTGTGGCAGCTACAGGGAAAAACTTGGGTTGTAATGTTAGCCAAAAGAGCAATCCATTTGTAAATGCATTCTACTAGCTAGCTATATTTAGGTGTCTGTTTATATATTCTTTTTGACATTTTTTAATATCATTTTTGTTAACTGATATGTTTCAATATTTGTAATTGGAATCAGAAGTAAAACGAAGTAAACAGCCAGATAAATAGATTAGCTGGTTAGATACATAGGCTAACTCTCTAGCTGAGGCAACAAGAGGAAAAACTTTTGGCTAATATGACAACCTGTCTGTAAATGCATCCTACTAGCTAGATACATTTAGGTGTCCATTTATATATTATGCTTTCTTTTTTACGTTTTCTAATATTGTTTTTGATCACTGATCTGCACTTTTATCAATATTTATTATTACTCAATGCCTAAATGTAGCTGGCTAGTAGGAACGGCAGGCAGGTTGTAATGTATAATTTATACATACATTGATATTGTAGGTCATATTGTTACCCTATATTGCAATTCAAACAATGCAGTTTTATTTTTGACAATATTTATTGTATTAGTGTTTTTTTATGACCTTAAAAGATGGCGGTGTAACCTGCACTATGTTTTCAGGTTTTAATGAGACAATGTAACCCCCTAACCTTGTATTTTTTACAATAACATTTTTAAACTACAATTTTGTAATCATATATTGCTTGTGTGTATTTTATTATCATATGTAAGACAAAATTGTATTTGTAATATGTCATGTTGCAGATATGTTTATTCTACTATCCAGATAACAAAGTGTCTGACCACGGAATATTCCACATATAGAATTTTGGAAAAACATCATCAGTCACTTAAAAGCCTGTAACTCTTACAACGTAAAGGGTATTTATATTCTGATTTCAGATTCTAAATGCTTACAAAATAAGGAAGATACTGTAATATTGGTTCTATTCTTATTGGAAAGTACTGTAGTCAAACTGGCAGTTGTTTGGGGAAAAAAACATAGATTTTTGTAGAATATTTATAAGGTGAGAGGAAGATTTTGTGACTTTATTTAAAATTCATTGCATCCATTCATTGCAACTACAATTAGCTGAATTTTGATGAATGCAGTAAGCTGAAACAAGTTAAAGGAGAATTAAACTGAAGCAGTGTTGTGTTTTAAAGTAATCTTTATTTGTGAATTAGCAATACAGTGTCTATTTCGAAGCTAAAATAAACACAATCATATGTGAATGCAGTGTGTATTTCTTTCTTTCTTTTTACCCTCCTCAGTTTTACTCCAACCCAATACATCCAATTGTATTGTTTCTTTGACATCATGCAAGTGTGGCATTATTAAACACCGGAGCTTGGACGCTACATCCTGACTCCCATCTTGTTATTGAAAGGAGTTTGGCTGACTGTCTAACTGTGTACAGACACACACACGTAAGGAGAACAGTACAGTGTGTTTCAGGTCAGTTGAGACTTGCTTTCCTTAGTGTATGGCACACATGGCTTAGTTATTAGTGTATTGATTATATTTTTTCTGTATTTTGCATTTTGTAGTAAATAAGACATCAGTAAGAAAGGATTACATCAGGAGATGAGACAGCATCAGGATTGGAAAGAGAATTGCACAGGGAAGGACTACAGCGTATATTGGATTTGTTCTGCTAATTGGAGCACAGTCAAGTCCAGCTCAGGCCTCCTCTGCTATTTGCAGCAAAGCCAATTCCATCTCAGCCTTCCTCTGTCATGCCAAGCTCTCAAGTCCAGCTCAGCCCTCCTCTGTCATGCCAAGCTCTCAAGTCCAGCTCAGCCCTCCTCTGTCATGCCAAGCTCTCTCAAGTCCAGCTCAGCCCTCCTGCAGTCCCCTTCCATTGCTCTCAGCATTATCCTCTCAAAGAACCAACAGCTCTTACCACTGGTAAGTATTACTGTTTCAGATTTATTTTATTATGCTTCAAATCTATCTAACTTGAATATTTGTTCACTTGAAGTAATGTATGTTTTATATCTCAATTTGCAGCACATTCCTGCTTCCCCACTCTAAGCACCAGAAGACCAGCAGGCCCTTCCCTCTGCCCTCCTCCCTGTCAGATAATTCTATGCTGTCAGAAGTCCAAGTAACTCCTTGTCCTTTAACCTGAAATGTCTGTGTTTATTGCATTTCTATTTGAAGTATTGCTTCAAATAGAAATGGCCACAGCAAAGAAGAGGTCAGTTACATGCCTTTTGAATAAAACCTCATGGACATAATATGCTGGGTGAGTGCTAAGGGGGGTTGCTTGGGTGGTTGCTTCACCAACAATTTTGGTCACCAGCCACCAGTGATATATATATATATATATATGCACACACACACACATATACATATATATAATGTATGCATACACATTGAAGAACCCCATACTGTATATTTCTGTGGTACATTTATTATTTAGATGGGTAAAACTTGAATTATGCAAATGATACATTTCATAAATAAATACATGTATATAAACTGTAAAATGTTGCATATGCATATCAATTATTAAATAGACTATTACTATTATGAAATTCACTATCATCTACAATGGAAAAGTTATAAACAGTTTATATATTTTTTTTTTCAACCCAATTCCGTCGTCGTTATCCAAAATCCAATGTTGCAATCCAGGGCAGTTCCGTAATCTAGTCTGTAGTCAATATCCAAAGGGGGTCCTCACACAATTCAGGTCAAACACAAACAATCAAACTCACTTTTCCAAACTCTAGTCTGGACTAGTCAATCGACTTCACGGTTCTCTATACACATTCCCAAAACACTTTCCTTACTCCTTCTCTGTGTAACAGGAACGAGTCCTTTAAATAGACCTCCAAATGGCCTTCAGCTGTTCATTAGTCCCACTTGCTTGACTCTGTTCAGGTGTTTGAATGTGGCCTGCTAGGAAATGTAGTGTTTTCTGGCTCCCATGTGCTGGAGGCCAGGTAGCCATTTCCTTGGGCAGCCCCTTAGGCTGCCACAGTGTTTTAAAATCAAATAAAAAGATTTATTTGTTGAAATTGTAGAAAATATAGGTTGGACATATCTCTTTCCCTCTCTGTGTTTATTGTTTAGTGATATAAGACGTTACGTAATATGTAATGTATGTGAGATGTGCATCACATCAGGCCTACTCTGTGGTTATCGGATTAATTTGAGGCCATTTCACAAGCTCATTTCCTATTCTTTATGCAGAGGCAAGAAGATGGCTGGCAGAGATTTTACTGCAGTTTCCTTCTTTTTTTTGGTTGTAATATACTCAATATACAGATTTAATGGATGTTGATTATGTGAACAGAGCTGGTGACAGGGGCATGTAAGAAATGTGATGCTGCAAGTCTGAGCTATCGATGGACTGTAAGGGGGATTGGGAGCTTTGATCATTTTTTTGTGGACTAGACATGCATCTGCGGTTTTTCTCCCAATTTGGTAGCCAATTACACCCGCTATTTTCAAGTAATGTGAGTTAACTGCCGTAGCCCTGTGACCAGTAGTAACGAGGGCGAAGTATCGTCTTCTCCGCCATGCCGTAGACCGCAACCCGATACTACATAACCACTCCTGTGCGCAGCGAAGGCCCTGTCGGCTTCCCTCCCCCCTCCCTGGGGCGGACAGCCAATTGCCGCCCCCGGTGGCACTCCCGGCCAGAGCCGACTTTAGTGCGGCCGGTGGAATCTAACCCTGGTCGCCGTGGCCAGGGTCGGACGTTGAAACCACTGGACCACGCGGGAGGTCCAGAAGGCATATTATATGAATTTGTACAAAATTATACAGATGATATTGACCATGCTTATTACTATACTATAATTACAATAATGCACAACTGAAACACATTTTTATTAAGGTGAATATAAAATTCCAGCTTGGTTTTAAAGAGCGTGCTTCAGTATTTTGGTTTGGTTATATTTGTATTTTCAATAAATTACATTTCTTCTTACATTTGACATTTTTTTACATTTTAAGCATTTAGCAGACGCTCTTATCCAGAGCGACTTACAAGATGTGCATTAATACATGGTAGGAACAATCATAGTTAGCACACGAGATCAGTGCAGGAATACAGCAATAGACATCATTGCAGGCATCTGCGTACCATACCTGTAACACCTGGAAGGAAAAGGTTAGTGAATTATTATTATTATTATTTTATTTTTTTAAAGTGCTGAACAAGTAAACAGTGGTGAAGACAATTTAGCTAGATGGACAGAGTTCAGTGGTAGTGGAGTCTGAAGAGGTGGGTTTTTAGTCTCTTGCGGAAGATCGCAAGTGATTCCGCGGTCCTGACCGATTGCGAAAGGTCGTTCCACCAGCGAGGCATCAGGACAGAGAAGAGGTGAGACCGTGAGGAGCGGCTGCCAGGCGCCCGGAGGGAAGGGACAGTCAGTTTACCAGAGGAGGCGGAGCGGAGGGGTCTGGGAGGGATGTAGGGAGTGATGACTGACTGGAGGTAAGGGGGAGCAGTACCTCTGGCTGCTTGAAAAGCAAGCACCAGTGATTTGTAAGAGCTCTTTGTAAGAGCTCCCTGCTGACCAAGCTGATTGCCTACAACCCCAACAATGCTTCACTCTCCTAACAACAGTTATGTCCCAGTACCTCTGTACTGATTCAAGTATTCCAAAATGACCAAAATGTAAAAGATTTACCCCTGCTTTGTTCTCCACAATCTTCTACATTTTCTATTTACTCCATGATAAACGCAGCAGACAGTAAAAATATATATTTTTAAATAATACGCATATTAAACTATAGATATCAAAATTAATTATTGACCCATCCCCCTCTTTACACCAATTGTAATCGTTTGACCCACCATGACTCTAAGTTCCACTCGCTGAATCTGAAGATGTTTTCCATTGGTCACAGCAAACAAGCCTAAGTGAACTTTTCTGGGCTCAGCATATGAAACAACAAATACAAGACATATTTTATTCTGCCGGATCCTGATTAAAAAGTGTCCAAACGATCAGCCACAGCAACAATATTAGAATTTTTCAAAATAGGTTGACAAGATAGGTATCTGAAAACTGCTTCTTTACTGTGGCAATGATTAGTATTGAATGTACAGTGAGCTTGGTCACAGACTACTACCTGCTAATAATATTGATGGCTAGTCAGCTTGCAACCAATCTGTTTCCTTATGCCACCATGCTCTGATTTGTTGTAAATGCCAGTGTGGGAACTTGTTGCGATGGATGTAATTGAAATTGGACAATGTAAAGAAGGGAATAAAAGCAGTAACATGGCATTTTTGGTGAAAAATTATTAAAACTGTGTAAAACAGGTAGACGGAGTATCAGTGGTACTATTGATAACTACATTTATTTATGTTGCTACATTTCCCTAGATTTGTGTACTTCATGGTATAATAATAAACCATCTGTGAATATAACTAAGATGTGATTCACAAAAACAAGTTTATATATTGTTCTGTTCTCTTTGTTAATGGTCCTTCAAAACCAAACTATACAAATAGGTATTCCCAGCCTGGTCCTTGCCCCTTTCTGGTCCTACTGTATTTCTCAAGCAAGCACTAACTGGCAGGGTTCCATTGAATATTTTCCCCCAATTTGTTTGATTTTGTTGAGTGAAATTCAAGATTTAGATTTTGCCAGGTCCCCCTTGAAAAAAGATATCAATGGGGTTCAATGTTCATGACATAGTTGCAAAGAATAAGAGGTGCAGACCACACCTTTAGGGGGCTCAACCTCATGAATCAGCAGGAGGGGCTGTTTGTCTCCCTGGAGGAGACAGGGAATGCAGAATGCTGAAATGGGACAGGGACCTGGGAACGAGTCCATTGGCTGTGAGTAGATTGAATTGAGCCCAAAGTATTCCTGGCAGAACCTCTGCTTTAGCTCCCATTTATATATTGATTTAATTAAATATAAAATACACATTAATTATATACTTTTAATAATATGTCAAACGCTATGAACAGTGTTTAAAGAGAAATAGCATGAATGTAAACGATACATTTGTAATAATAATAATATACGTCTTTCAGTTTTAAATGGCCATTTTATGTCCATGACTTAGTTTGAATTATGTCCCCTACAGTGTTTCATACTAATACAGCCTAACACTTTCCTGCAGGGGATACAACATTCATTACAAATACTAGTTGAAAACCAAAATAGCATTGATAAGCACCACGAGTCCATGCATGGGCACTATTGATTTTGTGATGAGAAAAGGGGTTTTATGACACTCAATACTTAATTGAGGTGTATTCAGGAGACATCTTTCAGCTGCACTAAAGTATAGTGTACATTCATCTCACGATATTTGTTTGCTATGTTTGCTTTGAGAGTCCCTGAACTCCAGGACATAAAAAAGCTGGTTAGCCTTTTTTCTTTATTCTGTAAAACCTATTTATTCACAAGACGCCAAACTCCTTGAAAACATATGTACCTCAGAGCAGGGATGATGGTGAAATAAAAAAAACAGGTCTTGCAGAGGTCTTTACTGTCTATGCAGTTCAATAGTGGAAAGCGATTGCATATTTTTTTTACCTATCAATAATAACAGAAAAAGTGAATAAAAATACACTGTACAACAGAAAAAGAGGTCGGAGAATATGTTTTCCATTCTTTGAGGGTAAATCACAGACCTTAATGAAGGGATGGACTGTGTGGTAACCAATATTAGGCAGAGGCAGCAATTGTAAGTTAAATGAACTGAAAGCCTGTACTGTTTTGCTTACGGAAGGGATCATTTTCTCTGTGATTCTATTTTTGGTGTCATTTTTGCCATCTTTTTATTGCTCAGCTGATCCATATAAAGCATGGTATTCTTCTATATTATTGAGAACATAAATAGCATAACCAGTGGCATTTCTGATCCCACAGGCAGCATTCATTTAAATTGTAACGTAGGGGCCTTCTGCAGGCCCCTGTGAAAAGCACCAATGCACATGTTGATTTCAGTGTGACTTAGTAGAATCTGGTGTGCGCCATATAATTATTCTCTGTCAGCAGAACCTTGTTTTTAATGAGAGAGATTACATAAATGAATTTGAAATAACTAACAAATGACTTCCAGGCTTATTCGAGAGATGAAGCAGTCCTCCTCTTGTCCTCCATTAAAAACTTTCAGCCCATTACTTTGCACTGTAAAATAAACGAGCGAAGAAGATATTTTTTACATTTCTTTTGATGGATCTTCTCATTTGGAAGGTCCAACTGTATTTGTAGGCCTCGCTCAACATCCTCTGCCATCTCAGGATAGAGAAGACAAGCACGCTCTCTCTCCAAAGCATATCATGCCAGCCACTGCATCTCCTCACTCTGCTGCCCACCAGCTGAGCTGCGCAATCAGTACATCAGAGAAGTGCACTTCATGTTCAGCTAGTGCAGGTGGACTGCAGGCACCCGATCACCCGGAGGAGTCGCTGTTGCACGATGAGACGCAGACAAACCCATCTAATTAAGCCCACCCTCCCTGGGTGACACTATGGCCAACTAGGCCACAGTCTGGCACTGTCACTGTCAGGGTTCGATGCTAGTCAATCAAGCATATGTATGAGGATTTTGGAAATGTTTCTCTCTGAGTGCAATGATCTCACCACACAGCCAACCCACTGAACAACTCAATCCAATGCTCACCAGTCACCCTTGAGAATGTGAAGATTTGTCAACCATGGGTGAAGATATAGCCAATATATATATATATATATATATATATATATAGCAATGCCATCTATATCTGTGGAAGGCTCTCTTTGAACATGTGTACAATGTTCATTCATACCAAGTGCTGATGCCTCCATGGATCTTACAGCATACACAAACGGAAGCCAAAAGACACTTTGGAGGGGAAATTCAGGCATGGTTAGTCCTCAGTGAGGTGTTTGATGATGTTTCATGTTGTGTTTTATCTTGTCAAACCCAAACCAATCACACAGTTCATGGATGTTAAAGAGATTCTCATTTTGGCACTCACTTATGCTTTTCCTGGCCTTCATTCAATATGTACGTCACATATGCTAAATGGCACATATATATATGTGTCTGCCACATATGAATGTCCAGGGTGACATATTTCATAAACTGTTGGCTTTAAACATTGTGAATAGCACAAGGACAGCATTCATTCATTTCATTTTATTCATTCATTATTCTCAGAGGCTTCACAATATTTATCCTAAAATTGTACCTTTACGCAGCAAATAATGTTCAGTTGCATGTCAATTTGGGCTTCCATTCTATATGTTGGTAGCAAAGAACTATTAAAACAATGACTAGTAAAAAAATGTGTTGTTGAAATGTTCCTTGGGGACAAAATGTTGTACCTGAACTTGCTAAATTGTAATTGTGCTTTTGAAATTGTAAGTCACAATTTGTTGTACCTGGATGAAAGGTAAATAACTGAAGGTAAATGTGAATGCTGAAATAATATTGTATTTCAAATGATGACTCCTTCCTCTCTCACTCACACACACAGACACATACATGCACACACATCTTGAGTGGTCTCAGTTAGACTCTCAATTTCCCTTGAGCACAGTTTATGATGTACAGTAAATCAATTCAACTGACAGGTGGGAATCTACATTTTTAAGACAGTACATTTTTCAGTACTTTCCAATGCTTTCCCATCAAGATAAAAAATATAATCTTTTACCATCAGTTTCTATCAATGTGAAACCACTCAAGTGCACTGTACAGTACACTGGTGTACTAAATTTCCAGCAAACAAGAGCAGATTTTGATTAACTTAGTAAATAGCAGATATAACTGGCACAGTGGTAGCCTTCTCTTTGCCATTGATCTACCTCAAGTTAACCAAATGAGACTGATGACCTTCAGGAGAGAGGGGAAGAACACAGGGAATGTAAGGATGAGATGGTGTGGTGATTTCAGTTTCGTATACTGAACATTGAAAAAACCATCACTATATTAACATTGTGCATTCATGTTTTTAAAAGAAAATAACGTATGAGGATTAAAATGACCACATTACAGCATACTGACTCTTTAATATGATTACAGGAGCAAGTGACTTTGACTGTAAGCACTACTTCACCACATTGTTTAGGTAGACAATTGGACACAAGTGATGATAAGATTCATCCTTTGAACCCTAAGGGTTTTTTTCCCTCACTATTTTTACAGATGTTCACTTTGAACCATGCGTGAAACAAAAGCCCCAAGTGCCATACAGTACCCAATATTGTTAATATTATCTTGCATATTATACTAAAATGCAGAATGTGTCTATATTATTTCAGAAAAAAATAGCAATACTTTTGATACATTTATTTGGTTTACCGGTGAAGTTAGCAAATAATAAGAATGTTTTTATACTACTGTTTATGTATTATTATTGTGGTACATTAAAAGCATGATGTGCTAACTTAAAGTCAGTCTTATTTTCACCAAAAATCTGTTTAAATGTTTGAATTTACCAACTGCAGGGCAAATTTATAGATATGCATGTCTTCCAAAGTAAACCATCTTTGAGTCTGCTAAGTCTGCCTCTTAGCACCTTCCACTCCCACATAACGTGAACACTATGAGAGAAATATTAAAATTCCAGTTGGACGTTTTCTCTTCAGTTTTAACACTCATTTTAGTGTGTTCAGAATAATGAAGAGTGTTTGCCTCTGCATTTATGTTGTGCTCCACAATAACAATTGGGCCCAGAGAGACAAACTAGAGCGTGACAGCCTTGACTGTGCCATAAAACAAACCAGTGGAACTGACTGTCCAATCTTTTTGCTTCTAAGTTTAAAATAGGTTAATTGCATCCAACTTGTGAAAGCCTAACTCACATATGGATGAGCACAGTTATGGTTATTAGCATCATAACTTGTTAGTTGTCTTCAGGGTTGGGTTGTAACGGAATACATGTAACGGCGTTACGTAATCAGAATAAAAAAATAAAGTAACTGTATTCAGCTCGCGTTATAGTTGAAAAACGAGTAATCTGAATACAGTTACTTTAATAAACCTTACTTAAATAATTCCATTTTGGAATACTTATTGGAATTCTTGGTGGAAAGTTTTCCTTACAAACATTAATGAGCTGATATTCATTACTAAAGCTACAGCATGAAAGTCTCACGCCTACATGATTATCATCACACAGCTCACGAAAACTACCGCCGCTGCACAGAACCAAAAAAAATGTGTTAAAAAAATGCATTTAGATGCACACTCAGAGAAACATTGACAGCGACAAGAAAAGTCAGCTTTCAGTTTGTGGCGTTATCGACACCATTTCCAGTTTAAACAAGACCAAGAAGACCATGGGAAAAATCTGTCGGTCCAGTGTACCTTGTGTCTTCCAGGAATAAAGATGCTGTCGGCATCAAAGGACTTGACTTCAAATCTTAAAAAGCACTTGGAGTAAGTCAACGTTAGCTAACCTTCAGCCTAATGAACACAGTTCTGCAGTAATTTGCTTTTCTAAGCCATATCCCTCACATATCCCTCACAAATCGCTGTTATTCCAGTGCCAAAAAAGTTTCAAAAGTTACTACATTGTTTCAGATGTTGTGTTTGAGTTATGCTCATGATGAGCCATTAAAACAGTAAAATAACTTGCCTTTCAGTTTCCCATTGCTTTTTATTATGATTCATTTTTAATCTGTCCATTTTAATTCCATAACATGTTAATGATGATGACTAAAACAAAAAATGCAGATACAATGTTGCATATATTTAGCTAAATTGACATCTCAAATTTATTAGTATTTATTATTAAATGAACAGAAGCTGACCTGACCTCTACACAGTGGAAAGTTGAACATGACATCCTTTTTCAAAGTGTAATGCATAATAACTATTTAAATGTATTACTGATAAAATAAAAAAGTGAACATGGCCTGTGCAAAAGTTTGAGCACCCTTTTAGTACTAAGTAGCACCACCTTTGGCTATATAACAGTTTCCAAATGTCTCCTGTACCCCAAAACATACCCATCTGTGATGGAAAAAGTAAGTATTCCAAAAGTATTCTAAAAGTAATCTGAATACGTTACTTTTTTGAGACATGTAACTGTATTCGTATCTGATTACTTTCAGAGCCGTGTAATCAGTATTCAGGCACTAATTACATTTACAAAGTAACCCTCCCAACCCTGGTTGTCTTTAGTTTGGTTATCTTGCACAGTTTCTGTAAAACCTTGTGGCATCTACACATGGTAAGACTGCAGAAAGCTTTTTTTTAAGAAATGGGTATGGTACACCATATTATTGGCCTACCATACAAAATTATTTATCAGTAAAATTATTTTTGTTAATAGAATAATGATTAAAAAAAGTTATATATACATAAACAAATACCTACATACGGAGGAGAACCAAGGCGTGGGAAGTTGAGGGTTGAAGGAGGACAGAGGACAAATGTCAAATGACAAATCTTTGCTTAAAAAATAAAGCTTCAAATATATTTTAGAAAAAGATTCCAACACCCTTTACACGGATACACTTTATTAAAAATGATTTATTAATGTATTTCTGGTAAACTAAAATACATTTGGAAAAAAAATGTCAATCCTAAAATGCATGTTGGCTAACTTACAGTTTGAACTGCTTGTTCTGGTGAAGAGGTAAACAAGAAAACAATCTACACACTAAAAAAATATTTAGAGGGTTAATAAATAAAGCTTAAAATTAACAAGTAATTTCAGCATAAAAAATTCGATTTACTACATTTACTTTAAATAGTTTGTTCAGCCAAAATTAAAATATTTATTTTATGTTGATTCATTATTATATCCAATTTGACTGCACAATTTTGCATCAGCTCAACAACAGACAAATATTGAGTTGGGTCAACTAAAATATCTGTGCGCATCAGGTGTGTGCGTGTCAGAGCCTCACTGTGTAAACCTATTTGGTGAGTAACATTACTTTATCGTTACATTATTTTATTCCTAATTGTACCTGCTGACACTAGTGCAAGGAATTGTTTTCATTCATGGTAAACAAATGTGTCCGTCACATTGTTTGTTAGTAGCGGTTGCTACTTCCTGTATGTAGCGTAGCCACTAAGGTAATGTCCCATAGGCCTTTGCTACAGCTACAGCTATCATTTATTATCTAGTTATGTTCATGCTGTAATACTTGTATAATTGTGGAATGCTGTTTGTATGAACGTCTCTCTCTCCCCTGTTACGGAGGGTTATTGTATGTGATCCTTTGTGTTGGGAACCTTGATGGTATGTGTATGTGTAAATAGTGACCCCTGTGTATTTGTCGTGTTTCTGTGTACTTCCTGGCATCTCAATGCTTTGTTCTAAAGAAGCTGGTAGCACTATGGAAAAGCAGTCATTTCTGAGTCTTGATTCACTACTTACCGCTACTTTGGACCGCTACAATTTGCATGGACATTTTTGAGTAGAACGGAAACTAAATGAAAAGTTAGACCAACTTTAGTGAATTACGTAGGTTCAACTTATTTAAGCCTTCAGATGTTGAAGAAAATCATGTTGGTGGTATTTAAGTTAGTTCTGTTAGTCTGACAATGATAGGTTCCTAGCATTTACTTAATAATACCCAAGTTGGGATTAATCGAAAAGATGCATGGAAATTGTTACCTCCGTTTTTTTAAATAGATCCAGCATATTATTTTTAGAGGGCATGCACAAGAATAAATAAGAAGAATGATATTTACTTCCCTAAATGCAGCTGAGATCAGAGTCAGGATTACAATCAGGTACGGCTGAGAGGAAATTCAATATGTTTTGGTGCACGGAGCCCCTTAAGTCAGCTCAGGATATGATTTTAGGTTTATCTGTTTACATATAGTATATCCCAGTCTTCATAGCCTTCCTGCACTTTGATAAGTAGGATAGCAGTCAACAGGCTGAAATGTGTCTCTCTGTAGCTCAGTAGGTTGAGCATTGTGCTGACAATGCTCAAAACAAAAGGTAATTGTAGCATTTTATTTTTAATGCTAATTTGTTTCTCTCTCTCTCTCTCTCTCTTTCTCTCTCACTCTCACTCTCTCTCTTTCTCTCATCAACCCCATCCACACATGTTCTCAGAAACTCCTCACTGGTTTTGGGGGAACTCCTGTAGCCTATACCTCCACCCCCTGGTGAGTCAAAGCACCTCACAGTGATGTGACAGTAGTATGTTTTCCTCCTAGCCCTGAGCTATCATGCCTTATCATAATTGTTTTGTTTTTTTGCCTTTATTTGCAGAGAACATAACGCCACTATATCCATGTTCCAAAAACATCAAATTCCCAGCAGCTCCCACAAAATGAAAGATGAATCAGCTCAAACATAAATACCCAATTAAAAGCATTAAATTGGCATCATTACTAACATTTAAAAATATATATTTGAATTGTTACATGGTGACACTTTTGGTGACATGTATGGCTTTGTTATTAATCATTCTAAAAGCATTAAACGGAGCACTCACCGGTTACAGATCTGGGACAACCAATCTCACCTGATGTCCTGGGGTTTGTCCACATAGCCTAGCGAAATCTGCCTCTGGAGCCTTAGTGCAATCTTTAATTAAAGGGAGATTTACATTTAATTTACTTTCCTGACCAGGACTGTATTTATAGGTGCAATATTTCATTCCGGAGGTACATTTTAAAAGCATATAATCATGGATTATCTTCAAATAAAAGCAATAAATTGTTTCCCTGTATTAATCAGGGTTTATCTGTCATAGAAATAGATTAAAACATAATTTCTGATTTCATATTATTTCCTGGTTCACCAGCAAAGAGATTGCATGTCCCCTGTGTGGCCTTTGTGAAGTCCTGGTGTGATTACAAATGCAGGATTGCAATTTGGAGTTGTTGTTCCAGGTTTTAACAGAGCGCAAAAGGACAGAAGAATATAAATATAGGTCTCACCTGTCTTTTTAATTTTTCTATTGTTTCCCTTTGGGAAATTTTCCAGCCACTAGATTATACTGATTTTGCTTCTGGTTTGGATTTTAAAATGCACTCAATTATGCATTGTAATGGGTTAATTAATTATTATTATTATTATTATTATTATTATTATTATTATTATTACATGTATAGCATGTATTACCCCAACAGTGGCTAATGTGGGTTTTTTTATCAAGAAGCTACAGCAGCTGATACTGGCTCACCTCTCTAGACACGCTACAAAGGGGATTAGATGCCAGTTCACTCTTAATTGTTGAATGAATGTAAGACATTATACAATGTGTATGCACAGGGAAAACTAATATGAAAAGAAAAAGCTGCTGTTATATTTTAACAGAAATAATAAATAAATAGATAAATAGCAAGGTGATTCCCTCTAGAAGAGGGAATTATGTAAGATGCACTTTCTATATATTTCTACTCCCTTAATGAACCTTAATTGTGGGTATGTTATCTGGTCATGGAAATAAGACCTGACCCCATGAAAGGGCGTATCGCATAAGAATACATTCTCAAATACAGCTGCAGATCTCCATAATTACAGAGGGTGGATAGATGCAGGCAGCCGAGCCTACATGATTGGTAATTGTTAGGTTTGTGGCATGTATCACTGAGTGCCATCCATTTTTCCTATGCTGTGTGGTAGCAGTGGCCTTTGTTGAGTGGCTGTGTGCTGTCTGATGAGACTGATGAGATAAAAGGCAGTGGCTGTGGAGATGGGGAAGAGAGCTTAGGCCAGGAGAGGTGGCCACTCTGAATGCAAGTGACAAACACACCAAACACACAATGTCACTAGCATGACCCGGGAAGCTTCAAAAACCTTCCTGTGTCTCCATTCTCTATTGTGTGACTGGGATCCCAGAGCTCACGTATATAAAAGATGCGCAAAAGGTGCTGAGATTTTCTTTTCAAAAACCCAGCATCTGTGTCACATCCCACAAGTCCACCACAAGCTTTTTACAAGATGAAAATACAAACGCAAGCCTAAAAGGCAACAGAACGGTGTCACAAGCTGTGTAAAGTAGCTTTTTTTATGCATTTTCTTGTTCTTTTCCAAAAAGCATTTCCATGAAAATCCAAAATAAATAAAATGGGACGTGCGGTGACTTGTAATGGGCTTCCATTAGAGCCTGTGCACAGCCACTCAGAGATGGTGAGGTGAGGTGTGGTGTCACTGCGGAGTGTCTCACTGTAGAGACAGCCTGTTCCACCTGTTGTCCCAGCTGTTCGCCCATCTGCATCGCCGCTCCAGCAAAGTGCTGTCTGTTAACTGCAATATATCTACGAGTATTTCATACTATAAGAGTTATTTTATCATAGCTTATAAAACATTTAGAAAGAAAAGATTAAATAATTGTTAATAGTTGACTCAACTTCCTCTATTTATAATGCCAGATAGATACAGGGGAAAGTCTTGTGGGGAGACAAATGTTTGCTCAGATCACAGCATATGCAAGTACAAACACACATTCACTCACTAATATGCACACAAACACAGACACACACACACACACACACACACACACATTCCCCTCAAACAGATAAAAGCAGAGAGATATCGCATCTACAGTCACTGATCCATTCGTTAACAGTAATACGAGGTGAGAATGAGAGATATGAGAGACCAGGAGATTGTGGTAATTAGTTGCTATTAGCATGCACTTCACCAAGCACTTATGCATTTTTAACAAGCATAAAATTAACCCCAAACAAGTGATAATATCTCAGCGTTTCATTATTAATGGGAAAATATTATGTTTACATAGTTCATTACTTTCCAATGCTCAGGGAGTGGAGGTGAAAAGATAGCCGCAATGATGCCAGGCAGCAGGATATCACATGAACTGTAGCCAAAAAAAAAAAAAAAAAGTGTTGTAAACGAGTGTCACTTTGAACCACCAAAGTTAACTTTTCTCTGTGTTTCAAATATATCTCCCAAGTTCCTGACAACTCACAACATGAATGTGAAAAGTAGGAGAAACAGGGAATAAACAATGACATCTTTGATGGAACTTACCAAACCTTCGGAAGTGGTGATTATATGGTTATTGATGTTCAGTTACCTGTGTGTGGCTGATGTGTGAGTCGATCTCTCGCATCATTGGTGGTGATCAGGTGGGCCAATAGGAAGCCCTGTTTGAAATGGCACTAAACCCACCTTGATATGTAGACAAGGGGCCAGATGTTCCTCAGCTCTGCAGGGAACAGGGAAGCTACAGGAGCTTTGTGAGCAATCGTTTTGGTAACTGATGGGGAATATAGAATTGCTTGAGAGAATTCTTACACTGCTGTGATGAGGAAGGTAAAAAGCTCATTATCTACCCAAATACAAATGAACCACTCAGAAAAGCACAGCCCCGTCTGTAATTTCCTTGACATACTGTATATATTTTTAATAACCACATTCATCCAACTTGACATTTTTACTCAAAATATCTATTTTTATCTGTTTATGTCCGCATTCAAAAATTTTTTGTAATTGTAAAAATATATATAATTTCCATTTTCTCTCAGCTGGACATTGCACAAGCTCTGACGTGTCTTGCTTACTGATGAAAAATAAAATAACAATTTATAAAAAGCAAGGAAATCGCACATACTGAATTCTCCACCGAACACACCATAGGCGCACCCGCCCCCCCCCCCTCCATGTCTGAAAAATCTGATCTCCCCCCCAACAAATCAGAATTTTAAACCATTTTTGTAAGCAGCCTAGGCAATACATGCAGAAACGATGGCACTGACTATTTTTCCATAATAATAGAGCAGTTTGTACTCTCAGAATGAGAATGTCTAAGTTTTATATCAAACTTATAGATATTTAAAAAATGTTAAAACAGCAAATTATATACATCATTTCCATACCCAATCAAGCTGGAAGTTAAGAGTATGTTCTAATTATATTAACGTTAGCTTAACGATAGCTTTCTTTCACGTTTGATCAAACCAGATGTATTCTTTCTTTTGGAGAACACTAAACCATATTTTAACTAGGATAACAAACCAGATGACCTTTATTTTTGTATTCTAAATAAATGGATGCATGATGCCGTTCTGAAATAAAATTGGAGAACATTAAACCATACATTTTAACTAGCAAGATAACATTAGCTAGCTAGCTATCCATACCAGTTTATTTTGGGTGACCCCTCTAAATAAATGGGTGCATGATGCCGCTGTCTATGTGTATTAATTTTGTTCAGTTTGTGAAATAAGAAATGGAAAACAGAAACAATCCAAATCCATAGTCCGTATTTGTAATTTATCAAAATCAAGCTCCAGGTTCTCAAAACTTTTGTTAATCATGTCATTCATAAAAAGTATTTCATATAAGGTTTAGGGGTGGAGCCAGCTTGTCGGCACATATTGCCCCTCTATTACCTCTCCCCGCACCTCCCCCAGCCGTCTGCCACAATATATTTAGCCCTAACCTCAAATTGTATGTTTCTTTTAAAGCAACAGTATGACTTCAATGTATCAATATGATAGGAACTCTGTGCATTACAGTGTATGTCCATGTTCACATTGAACACAAGTCGTTTGAGAAGTGCTTTCAGTTTACATAAATGTAGGAAGAGGAAGTAGCAGCACACACTCAAGGGCAGGACAGGAGACAGTTTAGAATTACATTATGTAATATTTTGCAGGATTTGACACCAGATTGTCTAAACCTAGTTATGTGGGGTTGGGGGGTTACAGTTTATTAACTCCCCCTTAATAGCATAGGTTATAAAATATACTTGCCATTTTCTTCACACAAACATGCTCAATGTGTAGCAAAGACAGAAACGTTCCAGATCTGCTCTTGACCAAGGACATGTTATTGCTTCTGGTAGATTTTGCAACATGATAGGAACTCAGTGCTTTACAGTGTGTGTCCATGTTCACATTAAACATTAGTTTGAGAGGTACGTGAAAATGAAATAGCATATACTAAAGAAATACTATGTATTTCCAGCTTATATGATGACTTTAATGTATTCCATCTGATGATATGGTAGGCTCTATTTGCCTAATATGAATTCTGTTGACAATAACAACTCATAAACCTGAAGAGCACTCTTACAGAGAAGAAGTACGTGGCTCTGCAATTAGCACAATAAACTAAGTTCCCAAGACTTAAATCAATTAAAGCATTCACTGACACAAAATGCTAAACTAACTTTTGCCCATAAAAAGTTTTTTTACTGCTTAGAAATCTCTAGGATGAGGTATATTTAATTCCTATCATGTCAAATATTTGTAGGGGAGAACCCCCAGGCCCACTCTTTTTGGGATCATCTCCCCCCAATGTTCAACACAAAGTGACGTCCCTACCCCACACATCCGAGAGAGACCCCATGAGAATGAAATGCACAACGGCACTGCTTTGCACGGAGGCAAGACAAGCTGGGCTCACGAACGCAATGGAAGCTGGAGTGGCAGCTGGGTCCAATGTTCCAGAGAAGCTTAGGGGACTGGACTGCACACAGCAAAATGTCTACTCTGAAAAAATGAACTCTTTAGTGTCGTTACTCTTTAAAGATATATTTCTCTGCATAATTGGCATAATTGGTGAGGTGCACGTAATGGAGGCAGGGGGGGTACGTTCATTCTGATGCAGCTTGCAGCCTCGGTGAACGTCATGCAATACATGTTCATGTTGTTTTATATTAATTTTTACTTTACTTAAAATTCACAGCATTAAACGAGCAGATGGCGGGTGTCATATCTCATGTCGACACTTGAGTTAACCTCGGTGAATTACATTTTAAAAAAACATTTGCCAACAAAAAATCACATTCAGTAACAGCGGAGCCCCAATTGTGAGGATTAATTGCACATGACAGGTCAAATGCATTAAACAAAATAGATTAGATGGCACACACAGCTATTTCTCTTCTATTTGTATTCATTAAATTAACGTTAAAAAGAGACTGACAAATTCACACAAGTGAATCACAGCAATTGAGTCCTTTTCAGATGTGATCTAAGGTCTAAACATAAGAACATAAGAATACATAATGACAAGAACCATCCAGCCCATCTAAACTTGTCATATCCTAATCTAAAGAGAATCCAGTACTGAAATAGACCAATTGTGAGGCCAATTTGTTCAATGAAGGGTGTAGATATTAAATGTCATTACATAAAGCAGCCTAACTAAAATCCATAATAGTCCATAAGAAGATAATTTTCATCACCAAGACTCTTGGGATTCCCCCTGTGTCATCAAGCTTCCCGATGTTATAAATGAGAAAACTGCATCCTGGAACCGCATTCCTGCAATAGGTTTAAACCCCCAAAAAATAGGAATTTTATCATCTCGAATCAGTTAGGTTGATTGCGGTCATGGGATTTACTATCTGCACCTGTCACACGATATTTACAGTGTCCCCTGTCTCGTCTGTGTTTCGTTATGTGTGCCAATCACAATGGGGGTGGAGCATCACTGTTTGTGGATGCGGAATCAGAATTTTATATGTGAATGGCCATGGGAGGGATGCTGCTCTGTTTGTATTCGATCCAGTCTTTTTAAAACCTCTGCATTGTCTGAAACATGGCAGACATGGAGCAAGCGAAGAACTGAGGGATTGTTAAATCCCTGCCCATTGAGAAAATATTGAAATACGGTGAACAAGAGCCGCATGCTCTCAACCCCCCACCAGTTAAATCAATAAAGTATACACTCACGCACAGTGTATTGTATATATTTGATTGATATCTATAATGAAACCTGGGATTGAGCATCGTTTCTTGAGTGCTCTCTGAATGTCCACTCTGTCTGCCACTCAAATCCATCATATGTCACTTGCGCCGTCCCCCTGAGGGAATTGACCAATCGTTTTCATATCAGATTACTCTGGGAAAGATAACTCCTGGGGAGGGGGTGGGGGGTGCAGTCAAATAATGTACTTGTGCTTGTCGGTAGTCCCAATCCATCACTGTGTGAGTGTAGAATAAATGAGCAAAATATTAATAAGGCATCACAGAGTGGTTTTGAATTGCTAACAAACTTTATCAAGGGGCCTGGTGCCATCAAGGGAGTCTTAAGCATGACCTTTGAAACAGACAGGAGATAATTACTCACTAAACATACCACAGGAATTTTATGGAGGCGCTTCCTATATGTTAATTGATCTTTTATTCTCTATTAATATGCAGTAACTAATTTATGAACCATCTGTTGAATATTTATTAGGCATTAAAAATAGAATGTGATTCGTATTAATTTTTTTCACATCGGAATCCATACGATGCAGACGTATGGTGGTGAAGGCACTGCCGGCGATGTTAACACATGTTGCACATGCAACACCCTTCAAATCTCCCGCTGCTGCATCAGGTCTCAAATGACGGTATGTTGCCGTGTAAATCCTGCCTGGATTCACAGATTTCCCATTATGGGGGGGGCTCATGTCTTCTTTGTGCTTGTTTCTTCTGCTTTCTGGATAAATCTGACATTCACTTCACGGTGCCAGAGCATTAATTCCTCCATTCTCATGTTTTTTATTATAATGGAGACAGTATATGAGATGGGAACTACTCAGACTGCTGAGCAATGTTGTATGCTCCACAGATACTGTGATACATTGCACTGAAATGCCCATATGCATAGTTTCCTCTCTGTCAAACGATTCCCTAAACACTACTGAACATTAATGATGTCTGTGACTTTCTCTCAATACAGAATCCAGGACAACTTAATATCACCTGCTTCATATATTAGTGCTGACCCTGAAAAGAAAAGGAATATGTATGGAAAATGAAGAAAAACGCATACACGTACACACACATACACACACACCCCACTCAGTGAAGTGAAGAACAGTAACATATAGCTGAACTTCCAACAAGAAATTAAGAGAGAGCAGGGTTTTTTTTGCTGAATTTACTGTCAGACCTTTTAAAATGGACACAGATTAAATTTCAGCATTGAAAACCTCGTTTTTATATGACCTAGCCTCCAGTGCCAACATCAGAATGATATGACATATTGCAATTTCAGTGTGTGTGTGGTACAGTCAAGGGCCATAGGGCGTGCAGTGTAAAAGTGTTAGGTGCAATAGTATACTGATATGGCATGGTATAAAGTGATTGCTGGTGTCCGTCTGTCTTTCCCAGGTTGTGGGTACTTAACTTCCCCCCGCCAGCACCCTGCTGCTGGCTCTCATACCACCGTCCACCATGTAACTGATACAGCCCCACGGGTGGAGATGAAACACAGTTTCTTAATACCATTGGCTTTGACCCACAAAGGGATGCACACACACACACACACACACACACACACACAGGCACACGGGCAGTCAGATACATACACACACATACAGAAGTACAGCCAATTGAAAACCACACGTACAAACATGTACAGGCACACACACGCACAACACACACACACACAAACACAGACGCACACACACATGCACACCCTTTAGGAGTGGCTCTTAAATTGTGGAGTGCTTAAAAGATTTGGAAACCTCTGGCTTCCTGATTCGTAAAGGTCAGCGTTGGGGGCGGATGGAGGGATGAAAAGAAAATGAAATGTTTTGAAGAGGCGTTGAATGCAGTGAAAGGGGTTATCAGGGAACCGGTGAATGCATCACCTTTACAGCTCATCAGGGAGCTGATTGTGTTGCAGCAGTAGAGAGAAGCAGCAACAGCGCACACACAATGTTGGTTTTTATGTCACTTGTTTTTATTATTTAGGAATGGCCGCCCAGGAGAGTGGGGCACAATCTTCTGTATGTTGTACATTTCCACAAATAAAGCAACCAAATAGCAGTGAGATTTAAAGATAAAAAAATAATCATTTTTAAGTCAATTTCCTTTTAAGCACCCAATCCTTGGGACAGCTTTTCAGGTTTCATTTTCTTGAGGGTTTTGACAGGCCTTCTCCGGTAAAGGGTTTTGCTCCCCACCAACCCCCCTTGTTATTTATCAACAAAATTATTCAACCTTCCTCCATGCCCTTCTTTTTCTATCATTTTAGATGTGAATATCAGAGTGGGGGCCTACCCCCTTCATATTACAGGTCTAACCAAGTATGACACCTGGTAGACAGGGCTTTGCATGCTATTGCGGTATGGGGGCGAGAGTTGTCAGACCACCTGACACCATCCACAAGTCTATAAACCCAGACTACAGTCTAATTTCGGGGAATAGGGAAGAAGAAAATATGTGCACAAATCAGTGACAGCGTGGGCTTGCATTGCCTCTGTGTGCAGTGCCAGGGACATGTACGGCACACACTGTCACACCAATCCCTCCCATAAGGGCGCCTGCAAAACAGTGCTGACACGCACAGGGTCCCCAGCACCTCGACCAACACACAGGCGAGTTAAAAGGCTGGCAATACAGACAAGAAATCACGAGAAGGATGACCATGAGATAGCCGAAGCCATCGAATCATTAATTGGACACAGAGGTCTACTTCGGATGAAGGCGCGAGCCTTTTTTCCCCCTGCACGGATTAGGGTTTTAATTAGTTTCAAGGCAGCATACAAAGGAATCGCTTCGACGGACACTCGTCTGCGTATAACTCACTCACAAACTCAGACACATATAAAGACATATGGGCTTGGGAGACTTGAGTGTTCCTGCTTGCTCCCAGCCCCCCTCCCCTGCCATTTCGGTAAAGAGCTGAGAGCACTTTGTGCTGTGCCTGAATCTCCTCACGAGCTGCAGGATAATTAAAAACATTTATTATGTGGAACGCCTACAGCCTTTACTTGATTCCTCCAGGTACTTTGGAACAGATTGCAATCTGCTTGAGGAAAGTAAAACAGAGTGTGAGAGTACCACGTTGCCTGTGAGGGTAAAGAAGATTTGGAAATGACTCTGATACCCTGTAACTATGGGGAGTAACGTAACACTGTTTGAATAGTCAGAGGAGTTTTGTTTTTAGTCAGAGCAGTTCAGATCATGCAAAATCCTATTTTAAATTATAATTCATTGAGCCCCTGTAAAATGTTTTGTTTATTGTATTTGCCATGTTTAATATGTATATGCTCGATTAACAATGTGTGTGTAAATTGACATTAGCACAGGAACAAATTAATATAAAAGGAGTGACATCAGTATTCATCAGTAATAAAGCAGCCTTCACAGATGCATAATACTGTGGTGTATGTGACAGTACTTTGATCAATAAACATCCAGAGTTGGATCTCTGATTGGTGGAGCTTATATAACTATCTAGCTCATAACAATTTACCACATCTAGCTAGGTAACCAATAAACTAAGGATAAAATCCTCAAACTA
Source organism: Aldrovandia affinis (assembly GCA_029706075.1). Lineage (NCBI taxonomy): Eukaryota > Metazoa > Chordata > Actinopteri > Notacanthiformes > Halosauridae > Aldrovandia > Aldrovandia affinis. Next base: position 1,662,528 of record JAINUG010000072.1, on the reverse strand, counting down.
GTGCCAGCTATACTACCTATCTTTATGTGACGGATTAGGATTTTATTTTTGTACTCAATGACAAGGTTGCTAAATGACTGTTTTATTTAAAATGGTGTTATTGTTTTTGTTGCAGCTAGTGATGGGTGAATGAGGTACCACGAAGCTACCACATGTTACCTGGTGGAGCTCCCATGCTCCCTGGAACTCACTGATTTGTTGTGAAGAGCAAAACCATTTTATTGGTTCAAACAAGTCACTGATAGATAAGTGTAGCTCCACCCATTTTTTATGTCAATATTCCTCATTGTCCCATCACTAATTGCAGCCATGGTAATACAATTATAAATCAATCTATGAGATACAAGAATATATGCCACTTCTGGGGAGGTTAACAAACTTCTGTATTTTAATTTTCTTTTCTTATTATCTTTTCATAAAAAGGCCTGTGACATTATCAGAGAATTGAAAGCGTGTTGGCCCACCTTTTACTTGCATATGCTAAGAATTGAAGTCCAATTTAATTTAATTTATCCAGTCTTTCGGAGACATTTACCATCCAGATTCTCTGAATTTATTTCTTCTTTTTTCAATTCTCGATCTAATTAAATTTGTTATTTCGCATAAAAATTGCTTTTTTAAGAGCAAAACTGATGATTCTTTCTCCTATTAAAATGAATAAACATAATCAACCATACCAAAATCAATCTGTTCTCAAGGCTTTTAAAAAGTACATTTAAAAAAACCTTTTTGGATCAGGATGGGTCTTTTGGCATGGCAGACTAAGTTACTTGAACGAATTTAAGAAAATAGGGGTTAGCATTGCTTTTGAACAGTGCTTGTTTAGTTTCTGGGAAATATATTGATGAAAGTTTAGTTGCAACTCAGCATCATTCTGATATCAACAATTTGGTATGCAGAGTGAATTTTGAAACTGGTACAGAGAGTATTTGCTTTGTATATTGGCTTTTTTAACTTTAAAAATGTTTTTGTTGAGATACCAATGTACTACTAGCAGGCCAAATAGTTATCTTGTTGCTAACTGGCTAGCACACTTGTTAATTTGGCTAGCTAGCTAGCTGTACTCTTCTTGGAAGAACCATTTGGGCTTCACTTGATCCACTACAAGTACATAAATTAAAGTATTATAAAGATTTATGCTGAATGTAATGACACGGTTTGTTGAGATTGAATATTCATGAACAGGCCATGCCTCTCGAGGTGAAGAGTGAGGAGTCTTTCAGCCAACCAACCACTGTAGAGATTAGCCAAGGCATTAATCAAGCTCACACAAAAGCCTTACTTCTAGTCATACCACACTGCCTGGAAAGACCTTTAGAAACAGATTTGATTATCATAAAATGAATACCTTACATTACCATTGGTGAGGTGTGTATGCGTAAAAAAAAAAAATCAAGGGACATTTTTTTCACTGTTTTTGTGTTTTTTTTAAACAGAGAATTATATAAACCTTACTGTCGGAGGAGAATATTAACTGTAAGAGGGAGGCATCGGTCCTCCGCAAAGGATCAAACAGGTGATTTATTTCCTTGTAGCTCAGCAGCTTGTGAGAATTAATTGGAATTGGTTCAGACTGTGAGACTAAATACACTCTGGATGGAGCTGGTGTCACCGTTTATACTTTTGAGAGTTTTTAAGTTTACTTTTGTTACTTTATGAGAGCCTGCCACGTTGTGGGGACTCTCCGGGGAATGATTCTGTTTTTGTGACGAGACACCCAAGCTACATAGTAGCAGCCTTATTATTGCCTTCTTCAGCAAGGCCTTACATGAAACTAAACGTTGCACCAGATGGACTTATTCACTGATCCATCTTGATTATACTCTGTTGTGCCCGAGCACCGCTTATTTATGTCAATTTATTAGATATTAAATCATGCTTGCATTTATAATATACAGTATGTACTGCTGGAGGTGTGTAAGGGCATGGAAAAACAAGAACACAAAGCATCCACACATAATGGAGAATGTGTGTTTATGGTCTCAGGAGAGTGTATTTTGTCGTGGCACAGAAATTCAGTTTTGTCTTCCGAGATTACGGTCTATGGGATGAACAGTCTTGCATATTAATCATTGTGAAGGGCTTAATTTAAATTTAACACCCATTCCTCCATCGGCTCACTTCAAATTACCTCTCTCTCCTCGTGTAAACACAATCAAAGTCTCACTCCCAACATATTCCTGGGCTAATTTAATTAGTTGCATGGCTATTTGAACTCTGCTGTTACTAATGTTAAGTTATGCATTACAAAAAAAAATGTTGTAAAAAATATTATTAGCATATACACAGAACGTCAAGCAAAAATGTATGTACAATACACTAGATACAGGTAACTGCCAAATTAAAGGACAGTCACTAACATAGTGTCTTAGTAGGGCATGAGGCCACCACAAGCTGCCAGAACAGCTTCAGTGCGCCTTAGCCTTAGATTCTACAAATCTCTGGAACTTTGTTTTGGAGGGATATAGTGTGTAGAGAAAGTATTTTCTTTGTCATTGTTTAAATGTTATTTTCTTACTTCATGGAATCAAAATGGATTATATTTGGATTTCTTACCACTGATCAACACAAAATTCTCTATAATGTCAGATAAAAAAACAGCAATGCTTTTCCTTAATTAATTACAAATAAAAAACAGACAATCATTGTTTGCATAGGTATTCACCCCTTTTTCTAAGACACTCAGAGATCACACAATTATTCAATTGTAGTTCACTAATTGTGTACAATTAAGGTGTTTAAAATCATTTCAAATTAAATACACCTGTCTGTGAGAGGTCCTACTGTTGGTTAGTGCATTTCTAAACAAGCCCTTCTTCATGAAGACCAAACAATATTCAAATCCAAGAAAAGTTTCTTCAAAAGCACCAATCAGGGGAAAGAAATAAGAAGATTTCAAAGACTTTGAATATCCCCTGGAGTACCACATTAAATCTTGCATAGAGTTTTCCAGAAAGCATGTGCGAGACTCTCAAACCAAGTGGAGGACAATTATATGGCCTAATGAGACCAAGATTTAACCTCAACTTTAGCGCTAAGCCTAACACTTTGCATTATCCCAAGAACACTATCCCTACCGTGAAACATGGTGGCAGGAGCCTAATACTATGGGGATGCTTTTCTGCTTCAGGGACTGCAAAACTTGTCGAAATAGAGGGCAAAATGGATGGAGCAAGATATAGACTCTCCTCATCACCAGATAGCTGCTACAAGGAAGCGATCAGCCTACCAATCATCCAGGGGGACCTCAGATAGCTAATTAATAAAGATAATTAGGAAGGAAAAGCATGACACAGCACAGAAGAGATACTTTTAAGAAGGAAAGTTCCCAGAGAGCTATTCCTTAACTTCCTGTCTTTTCTTAAAGGGGGATTTGTGAGAGCATGCTTACATGTGTAATTGAATAGGGAGAGCAGGAGCTACGAGCAGCCCCCCCCCATCCCCGCACACACAACACACAGCTTCTGCAGTTACCCCCACGGGAAATATCACTACCTAGGTTAAGTCCCAATCGAAGGAAGACGTAAAAAAAATAACATCAGTCGCTCCACCAAAAGTCTAACCACAGAAACCACAATACAGAGACAAAGATAAGAGCCATGTGTGGGAAAGGTTCCATTTTAAGAGTGTGCTTGGTTTTCATTTCGGGGGAAGAAAGGCAACGATTTGAAAAGGTCATTTTGCGGTCTGAAGGGGGAGATTTCTGCATCGCTCTCCATAGTGTGGCCGGGGCCTCCTGAAATTCCTTCACATTTCTCTCACTCCTCTCATTGTTTTTCCCCACGGTGTATCAGGACAGGCAGTCTGCAACTTCAGCCCACAGAGTTCCAGCTCTGAGCAGCGCTGTCCTCACAGCTGAGAAGAAAAAGACACCCTCACTTTAAACGTCTATGTTCTCTTTCAACAGAGTCTCCGAGAGGCAGGGTACTTCGACTTGAAAAAATAACTGAACAGGCGCTGTTCACTGGCTGCATCTACTTTTCTGGCCTTTACACCCTTTAAAAAAAAAAAAAAAAAAAAAAAAGCACATGCAGTACATCACGCACTCTAGGAGAGATTGAGAAGTATGAGGTTGATAATAACATAACATTGAGTTCAGTTTAACAGTGAGGGATTGAAAGACTCCAGTGGGGAAATTATTGCTGTAATATTGCTGTGATTAAGGGAAGCATTGAAAAGTCGTTCAGCTCCTCTGGGAGTCCATCTGGGAAACCTCTCTGATCCATCAGGAGCCTCGCTCGCTGTCAGACAGCCCATGGAATTTAAATTTTAAAAACGCTTACCATTACATTATTGGGCCAATCCACACAATCTCCTGAGCTACATTTCCGTAGCACAGTCACCCAGCAGGTTACTGGTGATGCCAGACAGCACTCATGACAGCATGGCTGCATTTGTATTACAGCTTATTCTGGTTAGCAGGTGGGGGGGGGGTCAGGATTGTGTAGCAATGAGTGAGTGAATGAGACAAAGTAATGAGGGAAAGCGTTTGAATGAGCTATTAGAAGTTATAGTTAGAAGTTACTTCTGCAGTCATTTTACAAAATGGCACTGCTTCAGGCATTGTGCGGTAGGGTCAGGCCTTCTCCTGGTTTCTGCAGCGTCAACCGGGATGTCAGTTTATCTCAAGATAGCATCCATTCTGCTTCCATAGCGCTCAGTGCTGTAACAAAAGGTTATGTTCACACTGTCCTTTGTTCATTTATTTAGTCAGTTAGTCAGGGCATGTGTAGATAAATGACTTTGGAAAATGAACAGAATGTGAATTAAGGAGTAAAAGAATACATACGGAAGTCAGCTCAGTTCACTAAGCTTGACACAGTCAATAACTGCATTCTCCACATCGATCAAAACAGAGATTACACAGAGCAAAAGTTGCAGCACCCCTTTCCCACCCCACATACAGTATCTCTTTTTGCAGACACAGAATTAATATTAAAGGGCCTGGATCACAACTCATTTGAAGTATTGTTATTGTTATTGTTAACCTATGTTTTTGCTAATAGATTTTTTTATTTTTATGGCCAGGCCTCCAAGAATACGCCACTAAGGATGCCATCTGAGGCCGTAACAGCACTCAGCTATCGAATGGGGATGATCCTGGAAGCACAATAAAGAACCGATGGGACCAGGCCTTGTTCTACACAGGTGCAAAAGGGTGCATTGCACCCTCAGATTAATATTGTAATAACACTTTTGAAAAGCACTACACATTTTCTGCGCATTACTCGTATGCATGCACGTCTTTACAAGCTCATAACAAACACATCAGGCGGCATTCTTTGATCTTGCCTCACACATTGTCACATGACCTACCGTAGTCAACTTTTTAGTGTGCGAGACCAGTTTGCAAATGTTTAGCTAAGCGTAGCTAATGTAGCTAGCTACAACATCACAATGGATATTCTCAAATGGTTGCAGCAGAAGTCGAGCACCAGCAACACCACTGACGCCGCCACCACAGCCACAGCCAAAGACACAGAGGCAGCCAGCACAGTGTGCGCTGCAGCTAGCTATTAGTCTACCCGCACTCATTTCAGATGCACCCATAGTGATTTTGTTCTGGAACCGGGCCTGCATGGGACACGACTCTGTCCGTCAGAAAAAACAGTCCCAGGGAAAAGTTGACTCCAGGCAAACTTTCTGTCTCTCTCCTATTATTTCCATCCCGCTCGTAATGATCCCTTAAGATAACGTGAATTCTGGCAACAAAAGCGAAGGCTCGTAATGAACAATCAAAACGTTGTCTGGCATTCAGGAGGCATTTAATTGTTCTGGGGCTGTGATATTTGAAGTGTCTCCCCGGCCTGTGTTCCTGTGAAAGCGTCCCCAATCTCATCACCATGGAGAGAGTGTCCAATCCACAGATGCCACCGCCCGCACTCCATCGCAGAGCCCAGTGAAAGCTCTTGATTAGAAACGTAATTATAGCCAGACGGCTCCGTAAAATTTCACATTAATAGAGATCCCATAAACTGGAATAATATACCTCTTTCTTTATTCCCCTTTTTACTTAAAAAAATAAAAAAATTTGAAGGAATATATTCCAGCCCTAAGCTCCCGACGTGAACTTCATGTAACTTCCAAAATAAAGGAAACACCAACATAAAGTGGTTCTCTGTGGCTCAGTTGGTAGAGCACAGTGTTGGCAACGCTTAGGTTGTGGGTTCAATCCCCACTGGGGCCACAAAAATGTATGCATTCGCTACTGTAAGTCGCTTTGGATAAAAGCGTCTGCTAAATGGCGTATATTATTATTATTATTATTAATAGGGCGTTGGGCCACCATGAGCTACCAGAACAGCTTAAGTGTGCCTTGGCATAGATTCTACATGTTTTTGGAACTCTATGGGAGGGATGCAACACCATTCTTCCACAAGAAATTCCATCATTTGGTATTTTGTTGATGGTGGTGGAAAACGCTGTTTCAGGCACCGGTCAAAGATCTTCCATAAGTGTTCAATTGGGTTGAGATGGTAGACATGGCATATGGTTTACATTGTTTTCATGCTCATCAAACCATTCAGTGATCACTCATTCCCTGTGGATGGGGGCATTGTCATCCTGGAGAGACCACTCCCATCAGGATAGAAATGCTTCACTATATGATGAAGATGGTCACTCAGAATGACTTTGTTTTTATTGCCATTTACCTTGCCCTCTAAAGGGTTGAGTGGACCTAAACCATGATAGGAAAATGCACCCCACACCACAACAGAACCGCCAGAACCCTTCATTTGCTCAAGTGTTTTCTTTATTTTGGCAGTTACCTGCATACTCCCTCTAGGGTTAATTTCATTCATGGCAGTTCACTGCAATAAGGGCGAAGAATGCAGTGCAGTGTGCAACAGCAATCCTGCAGCCTACCCTAAATACCCTAACTTCCCCTTGAGAAAAAATACAATAAACTCTTAATGAGATCTGTATTGTCTCATTTGGTAGGGGGGGAGCAGGGGGGTCCACACTACACTTCATCTATTTTTAATAGGGGATTCGCCTAATGCATTTCATCAATTAATACCAGCCCATAATTTCTGCTACAATCCAATTCCTGAATAGAGTTGTACATTTGTAAAGGCCGCTTTGAAGGTGATTATTTGCTGTAGCAAAGAACATCGCACGTCTCGGTGTAAACTCTGGAATGAGTGATGAAGCTCCTGGGCCAGACAGCTGGGGCACTCAGTGTGATGGAGAAAGACATTTTTTCCATTTGCATTAGGTTGCTGAAGTTAAATTCCCACTTAAATTTCCCACTCTGGCCCGAGGGCTGTTTGTTAAAGCATATTTACAGAGTGAATACAACAGTTCACTGTAAAAGGGGGAAAGCACTTCATTTAATACTGAATTTTGTTCGATATTAATGAGGTTTCAGGTGAGTGACAGCTGTTCCAATATGTCATATTGTCTCATTCTAAAACAGAAGTTGTGCAGGATACTGGCCGAGATTGCTGACTTGAACACAACACTGCTTTTCACCATTAGCAATTATTCCTTGCTTTTTCCCCACAGGCAGGGTGACCACACATCCAATTTTAATTCCTCATTTTATCATTCAACCCCCCTCCTTTTCCCCCTAATTTGAAACCCCCAATTTCACCTCTCGAGTCACTGCTGTTCCTCACCTATGGTGCTACATGAAAGCAAGCACTGGAGTGGTCATATGTCTCACTGATGGAAACTGGCAGCATGTGGGAATGCCATGCTGCTGGGAGGAGCTAGTGCAGCAGTAACCGGGGACCAGCGGCAACCCAGCCTGCACTCTTTGCGAGTGCCTTTACCAACTGAGCCATTCGGGAGCCCCTCACAGAAAAATCACATAAATTCTGCACATGTGAATCAAATGTTTTTTGGGGGGAAATTGCACATGATTCACATGGACAACCCACACAGTTATGCGCATATATATCTCATAATGTCTCATGTGTATATCATGCGATCACATTTTATCACATTTACTGCATAGGTATTCATGTGGTCAAACATATACATGTTTTTTCGTTTTTTTTACATTTCCCATGTGAAATTCATGTGATTTTTCAATTGTTCCATAAGGGGCCTCATCCTTACTTATTCTTGAACACATTAGTCTATATATTCCATCAATGGATTTTGTACTAACTAGATCAATCACACTGCATCTACAAGAGCCAATGACGTGCAGAGGGGGTGGCTACAGTGGCTCAAGCCGCTGCCCCTTTGCCCTCCTTGGCTGAAATGCCCCTCTGGACCAAATAAATAAATATTATTATTATTATTATTATTGTGTTTTTGTTGGAGCTGCTGTTATTGTTATAATTATGATTACTGTTATTAAACCTAGTTAAATCACCATTGGGGGGGTGCCCTTTTACTTTTTCTTGGCTTGAGCCACTGCTTCTCAAAATGTCTGTGCACACCCCTGACAAGAGCATATCTGCTGTGACCAAGGCTAATGGGTGGTTTTGGGATTACATGCATATGCCATGCAAGGTGAAGCTGTCAAAACATTATAAAACATGCTTTTTTAAAACACATGTTCTTTAAACAATGATCTTAAAAATCATTGCTATTTTTTTTTATACTCATCTTGTAACTCTCAGCACTCTTTGTGTACAGGCTATTTGCTATTATATAGGCATGGATTACATTGTTAAACTTCCCATGAGGTCATGACAAGGACATTTGGAGAGAAAAAAAAGTCAGAGGACGATATAAATGTTTTGTTTGTTAAACAAAACCAAGAAACCAATAAAGTGTATGCTAGTGAAGGACTATTTGTGTACCACTTAGTGCACCATGGATGCAATTTCAGAGCCAGTGATTGCACATCGCAATTGATGTATGTATGTATAAGCCCAAGATTTCCTCTATGCACACTAAAACAGAGTCAATAACTTGCAATTTATTAACTCCATTGTCGGCAGAAGAACTGCAGTGTAAGCTAGAATACTGCTGGTTTATCATGCTTAGTGTGTTTACATTTAAGCAAAAGGACCAACTGCTTATCACTGTTTCTGTCGAGATGCAAATGCAAACATCATCTAATTTGACTAATTTACCAGATGGTTTTCAGTGTGAATTTTGTACCATTCTTTTTAAACATTATATTTACAATACGGCTAATTTATCAAATCTTTCTAAAAAGCAACATTTTGAAAAACTGCAGAGAAACTGTCAGAAGAGATTTCTCAAATTGGTTACGATGGACACATTTTTTGAAGTGCTTTTCTTTTAAATCTTTTTTTTCCGCCCATTATACTGCTGTTTTGCTGGAGGAAACCGTGTTCAATGAAAAATCAAGGCTTTATTTTGCTAGTGTGAAAGTAGTCACATTTCAGAAGGAGATGGATGCAATTGAGCAAAATCGTGGTCAAGGAGTCTGAGTTTTCAACCACAGTTGCCCCTGGTTGATGATGTATTTCTCTCAGACTTCCACGCTACGATCACCTTAGCCACTTTTCCTCATGAAACATCAGTAAGTTGTGCCCCATGCCCCAACAATTTCCCCTCTTTCAGAGTCCCTAAGATCTCTTCTTTTAGCCATGCGAGCCTTCCCAGCATTTTTATAACCAACCCTAAGCATGATGGGATGTTAATTGGTTTATTGACTCAGGAACCACACCTACATTACCGGTCAAAAGTTTTAGAACACCCCCATTTTTCTCGTTTTTACTGAAATTTAAGCAGTTCAAGTCCAGTGAATAACCTGAAATGGTACAAAGGTAAGGTCCCAACTTACAAACCCTCTGTTTGTATAAAAGCAGTGTTGGAACAGACTGTGTTACTACACCCTCTGAAGCATTATTTGGACAATATTGCACTGCAGGAAGTAATATATTGCTATCATAATGGCGAGAAAAAGGCAATTAACAAAGGAAGACAGAAGACCCTTAAAAGTGTAGATCTTTTTTTTAAAGTTTTTTTTAAAGTTTGTTGATGTGCACAGTTGGCAAGTATGATGGAATATATTGGATGTTTTGTGTTAAATGTGAAAAGAAAAATCTATAATAATAAAAAAGTGTAGGTCTTTCCTTTAGAGAAATTGCAAATAAGGCCAAGGTGTCAGTGAGTACAGTTTCCTACACCATCAAAAGGCACTTGGAAACTGGAGGTAACTCTGACAGGAAGAGGTCTGGCAGACCCAAAGCCACAACAAAATCAGAAGACAAGTTTCTGAGAGTCAACAGCTTGCGTGATAGACGGCTCACAGGAAAACAGCTTCAAGCACGCTTAACACTGGTCAAAGTAAGGAAGTCTCAGTTTCAAGTGTGAAGACAAGACTTCGAGCTGCAGGTTTGACAGGTCGAGTGGCAGTAAGAAAGCCATTGCTAAGATGGCAAGAAAAAGAGGCTTGCCTGGGCCATGAAGCACCGCCAGTGGACTACTGAAGTCTGGAAGAAAGTCTTATGGACCGATGAATCAAAATTTGAAATCTTCGGTTCATCACGCAGGGTTTTTGTACGCCATCGAGTAGGCGAAAGAATGGTTCCTCAGTGTGTGACACCAACTGTCAAACATGGAGGAGGAAGCGTGATGGTCAAATTAAAACAAAATGATTCCATGATTTATTTTTGATCTCCAATTGTTTATTTGTTCTATGCTTTCAGAGTACATTGAAACATTAAACATTTTTATTAAACATTTCAATAAAAACTGGAAAAATTGAGGTGTTCTATAACTTTTTATGTGGACAACAGTAGTCAATATAATTTTTATCCCTCATTTATTCAAGTGTTTCCTTTATTTTTACAGTTATCTGTATATCCAACTGCAGGTTGCAAGTGATGAAATAAAGGCAGATTTATTTTACAATGCAGTTTAATCCTGGAAACCTTTCTTGTAGTGCATGGCTTGAGTGAACCCTGCTAAGAAGCATGCCTACCTGGACTCACAGAGCAGCCTTGATTCCTATCACAACATGATTCCTCCTGGGGACCAAATACATGAGTGTGTTTTACTCTATTTTGTTTAAATTTTATGCCCAATTTGGAATCACCACCTGTGCACAGCACATCTCCAATGCACTCGCCCTCGAGCCAGGTGACTATATTACCTCCTACAGGCCATGCACTGCATTAGCAGAGAGCTAGCACCAAGTGGAGGAGAGGCATATCTTTGGCTTGTAGTCTGTGTGCACCTGGATCAATTTTGGCAGGAACTGGTCAATTTAAACCCAGTTTATCCCTGGTGGGACAAGGCCAATTACAGTACATTCTGCCGCTATGGATAGTTGGCTACTGACTGAGCTGAGGCCTAGCCTCAGACTGGTGATGAACAACTTCACAGCCTGAGAAGCCCGAGCATTGCACTTTTGATTAATGACACAATGCAAAAGCAATCATCTTCCTTCACATTGGACAAAATATATTTTGATGTCCTTTTTTTGTAAGTGGCACATTAAAGTGACAAATTAATTTAAGTGGCTGTCAAAATATAGGAGGGGAGAAAACGCACAAAAAAATGTTCAGACAAAATCACTTTCTTGTGTTGCATTTTACATTTTCTAACCTTACTGTGGCTAAAACAGGTGTCCGGTATTTAGCTAGGAGGCATACTGTATTGACACCCTACCCAGATGCTTCAAAGGCTATGACTTAGGGGGCACTTAAACTGGTGCCTGCCAGGCTGGTTGTGGCCTGCAAACTCCCTTCTCTCCATAAAAACTGAAACAGGAGGATATTTGGAGTTCAACTCACGACGGGGAAGCAGAGAAGCTTTCTTTGACAGGCTGAGCCATACATTGACCTGAATACAATTGTCTGTTGTGCGCGCAAATGTAAAACAAAAGATTCACCTCACACTTTATCCCGTATAGGATAAGGGCATCTGGATCATTAGACATGCACTGGGATTTGGGCAGGGGATTCTAACCTTTTCCAATGGCTATAGAAAACAACATAAATTCCAGAGCGGTTGCCTCTTTAAGCTCTCAGAGGGATCCAGAGTGTACACAATAAAAAAACAAATGCACAGAGACAATGCTCTTACTGTTTTACCTGCTGTGCACTGTGCAGTGCAGGTCGATCTACCTGTTCTGGGTGAGGTTCCCAGCATGCACATAAGATTACCTAAAATCCCCCATATGCAGGTGAATTCCTCCCTCCACAGTCAATTCGTATGGACGGAAGTCCCAGTCCCAGTTTTCAGACAACAAGCCAACACAGCCATGAGACCACAGGCACAAGGTAGTTCACACACAGCCAGGTGTAATCAGACCATGACAGACCTTGCATTAAGTTTTCATTTCGACCCTATGAAAGAAAATGAAATGCCTGCAATAAAGTGACTGGGTTGATTGTGAGCTCTGAAGTCGATATGAGCTGAAGTGGGGTTTTTCTTTTTCTTTTTTTTTACTCTAATCGCCTTCCACATTTAGTCCTCTGTACACGGCTCCACTTTTGCCCTCCGTCTCTCTTGGTTGGCTGACATATTTAACTCTCCCGCCGTATTCATGTTAGCGTCGAGCGACACTCTCTTTAACGTTTAGGATTCTTAATCATTATTGATCTTAATTCATGCATTCCTAAGACCTTCACCGTGCCACCGAACATTTTAAATGAGCATTATGTTAGGTCAAGAACATATAATGCATTATGCACTCCATACAGCAGGAGGCAGTGTAGTATAATGGTGAGAGAACTGGACTTGTAACACTTGAGGGTGGAGGTTCAATATGCTGTTCTACCCTTGGTACCCAGGCACGTAACCTGAATTGCTTCAGTAAATATCCAGCTGTATAAATGGATTGTATGTAAATATAACGTAGTTGCTCTGGATAAGAGTGTCTGCTAAATGACTGAATGTAAAATGTGAATATAGAGCAGTGTACATGCAATGTATGATAAATGTACAGTATAATACATAATGCTTATATGAAAAATGTTGCAAGTGACATAATGCATAATGAAGCTTTGTGGTATATTATACATTTCAGAGCTGTGCGTTAAGGAATGACTGGCATAAGGAATGGACTCTTGTATTCATATGAAAGGCCTGTTTCATACGCCTGTGACTGAATAAGTACTTCACATCTAGCCCTTGACATTGAACTGTATATTGTTAACGGGCACAGCTATTGCATCTTCATATTGTATCGTTTTCTGTGCTCTCTCCCAGTGATTCCCAATCTGCCGGTGGTTCACGAGATTACAATACACATGGAAATAGATGAATGACCATATTTCATTTTACAACACTTTACAAAGACATTAACACTGGTTAAATAAAACGCTGTATTTATGACATTGTCATGTGTAGTTGGTTTGACAAATACTAAAAACATTTTAATTCTATGTCTGAAAATATGTTTGGCTACATTATAATATTGAAGGGTGGGTCACAGAAAATGTATTCACACATTAAGAGGGTCATGGTTCTCTAGCAGGCAGGATATAATGGATAGAGGCTGACCTTGATATGAAAAATGTGAGTATGTTAATGTGAGCTGTTTAACTCTGATCTGAATTTGTAAGCCCCAGTGTACAAAGTGGTGTGAATATGAATCCAATGATAGTTACTTAACTGTGAAAAATGCTGTGAATGATTACAGTGATATCTACTTCAGGGTAATCTTATTTTTCAGAAAATGTGTCAGAATACAAGGGGATTCTTAAAGACACAATGTTGGATTTCATGCATTTAATCTTATTGTCCGGCTAAAGTGCTCTTTTTCAATGCAGTGGCGTACCCCAAAGTCCGGCATTGATTAGTATTAATTGTATTATTAATAATCATTTATATATTTATATATTCTGTATTGCAATTATTGTTATTGACACTTTACAGATGCACTTTAATTACTTACTTTCTTTAAATGCATTCATTACCAGAGACATTTACAATAATGAATAGCATCATATATGCTCTAGGCTAGGTGTTACAACTGAATGACATTAAATACAACATGTTGAAACTGAATGGCATTAAATACAACATGTTAAAACTGAATGACATTAAAACATGACAACAATTAGACACAACTCATGTTAAAAATAACCTCAAGAAAAAGAACTGCTGGGGGAAGCATATTAGATATGGTATTAGAGGAAAATCATCTAGATTATTAGAAAGGCGCGTGACTCAAAGAAGATGAAGGCACTGTCCGCGATGCAAATGTGAGGGGCGGTTGGAAGGATTGTGAAAGTGCTATGCCTGCGGGAGACATTAAAATGTAATTATACTGTAGAAACGATGTCTATAACGAATATGGAGAACCAGTTCCAATCTCTGGTCATTCTCCTATCAGATCCACCCTCTCAGGATACTTTAATCAGCATTCCTTAGCCCAGACCCACACATTGCCTACAATTTCATCACCCACTTCCTCTCCTCATTATTGCCATTTACAAGACCAAACCCTTCCTCTGCCTCTCATCCTCCCCTCCCTTCATTCTTGGTCAATCAGCTCTGTCTATCTGGCCACAGAAGCAAATATCCAATTTGCTTCCGCTACGAGCTTGAGGCCTCTTGGTAGTCCGGGGTGTGGCCAATCACCCTGTGCACTGTCAACCCTCGCAGTCCGCGTGTAATGACACCCGACGGCCAGCCATGTCTCCCCAGGACCAAGGGCCACCTCTGCCACCCTCGTCTCATTAACGCCCTCACCTGGCTCTCACATCTCGGTGGCTAAGTCTGACTCTAAACCTGTGCCACAAAGTAATTAGCAGAGAGTGGAAAAGGCGGGGGCGGAGCTAGCGGCTCTAGAGTGGAACAGGGCTCATTGCAATGGACAGTTCAATGTTCTCGCCAATTGTCTCTGATTGGAGTGAGGTGTGTGGGGTGGGGGTTGGGTGGTGGGGGTGGCAGATGCTGCTCGATTTCTTTACAGAAAACTGTGGCATGCTCACAGCCAGACCGAATAAGCAGCAGAGAACAGAATAATGTATGAAGTGACAAGATCCCCTGGGAGGTGTGAATTAAAGAAGTGGAACTGTTGCCGTGTTAAGCTGAGAATCTATAAACAGATAATGCACCTGGAAATAATACATAATAACACCAAGATCATGCTAAAACATGACATTATAATAATGAGCCTATGCTACAGTAACTTTATTCATTGCGGCCTGTTGACTTGAGGGCATAACGGGAATAATTAAAGGGCATTTTTCATTTTTTTCATCCACCACCTGCTGTTATGCTATTGTAATAAATGTACTGTGTTTATAGTGTTATGCTGTTTGTTTGTTTGTTCATCGTTTAAAAGGGGGCTTTGCCCATTGCCTACTGCATTACTGTCGGCACTGTCCTAAAATGGTGAGCAGTTTAAGTGGACTCCTCGCTAGCATTTAGAATGCGTGGTGGACATTTCAGGTTATCCAGCTATGGGGATGGGTTCCATGCATTGCAGAGATGGTTTATTATCTAAATCACAGGCCTGCGAGCCCGTATCGAGCGTGGTTTCCATGATCCAGGGAGGCTGGTGAGGGGGACTCGTAAGTGATGGCAGTAAAACTGCAGCAGCTATCCCCCTGTAAAGCTGCCCACCAATAAAGAGCAAACACAACTCACTGCAGCTCCATAAATCCTCCTGCCTCTGATGCATAGCTTTATTAGTTGCCGTGTCTTTGTTTCAGGGAGACTTCCACAGCACCTGCAGCTCTGTGTGGAAAAAGAAAAAAAAGCTTCAGAGGTGGCTGGCCATTAAACCTAACTGCGCTTCACTGCAGTAAAATGGCGGCAAAACGGTCAAATCCTGATAAAGCTCCATTTTGTGTTAAAAAACCAAAAAACTAATTTATTTACCACATAAATCATCGTGATGTATTCCGCATTAGTATCACGGACACGACTTTTACGTATGAATTTTTTGTACGTTCTTTCCTACAGTGTGGTGGGAGGACCAAAAAAAAAAAAGGCCCAAAGGAACAGAGGCATCAAGGATGGCTTATACTCTAAGAAGGGACGTGTTTGTCATCAGAGATAGAAACTTCTCCAAAGAACATTCCCTGGAAAAGTGAACGTCTATAAAGCAGCCATAAAAAGGTCCCCATCTTCCCCCAATGTTTTTACCCAAGTGAGAGCCCATTACCAGCAACTCCTGCTTGGTATGGGTCCACATCCTCCTTGTCTGTGAGGGTCTGGCTGCCACACCGTGTCCTCTCTGCCGGGGGGCCAGGTAGCAAAGTTGTCAGGAAGCATTTCTGAGCACGCTCAGACTGCGGGCATGGCTCGCCGATTGGAGGAACCGGTAGGGGGGACAGTGCACTGGCACCGATTCATTACAGCGAAGCTGACGCTACACCCAGTCACTCACTTAGCACAGAAAACCTCATTACTATTCTCGCAAGGCCTCCAGAAGAAGGAAGTGGCCCATTTAGGCCATCGATGAACTCCAGGTTTTTAGTTTTTTTTGCTTCCCACAGGGGACTGACTGACTGACAGGAGGGTACATTTAAAAGTCCTTTTGTGTGCACACACGTGTGCAAAGTTCTCTCCAAACCTTTGATTTTTTTTTATTCCCACTAAAAGTCCCACTGAAAGGTCTGTCATCTTTAATAAACATGAACGAATAAAAAAGGGAACGCTGTGTTTCTCTCGATTGCCACACCTTCATTGTCTCTGGCTCTGTGTCTGCACTTGCAATTATTCTTCAGCTCAAGCTAGACATTGCTGGAGAGACCTTTGCAGTTCACATTAAAATAATATTAGATGTTGTAACTTGGTGTCTATCGAAGGTCAGGTAAAGTCTCTTTGTGTATGCGATTGCAGGGTAGATATATGGGCGTCTAGATAGATTTCACATCTGTATATGTGTGTTTGTGTGTGTGCGTGTGTATGTGTGTGTATTAGATAATATGTATAATATAATGTGCGAATGGTACAGAGAACAATAGTGAATGATGCCATCAACAAATATGAAATACAGTTATGAAATTCAGTTCTTATTATGATTATTTAATACTCTATTTTATTTTTCAGAATTATTGCGATGTGTTTTGTAGATATTATACCCCTAAGGCTTTTATTAGTCCTAGAGTCGATGCAAAATTTGGTTGCAGACCTGAGAGAATTACGTTTTCCACTGTGGAGTTGCCTTTATACTTTTCCTCCCCTGTGTTTTAACATAGTTCAGATGTAATACTTGTAATGCCTCTCAGACTGTAAGGAAAGATTTTAGTAGATTTTCCATGCTTTTCAAAACAATGTACCAAGAATTTCCATTTCAAAAATCAGTTCTTCTTGCCATTTTACCACAATAATTAAATGCCCTTATCGCCTCAACATTTTAATAATCTTGCATATGCGATCATTATATTTTCACCTTAGACTTCCATGGTAGTTGTAAATGGTTTTTTTAGAGAACAAGGTGACTTTAGTTGAAAAATAATAATTAAAGGAAAAAAACCTTTTAATCCATGCCCCCTCCCCTCCATGGCCCCAGTAACAACAATGAAAAAGATTAGACAGTATGTTTTTAAAATCAGCATTTGGCATCATTATCAATTTGAGTCCAGTATGATGACTTGTGTATGTGTATGCATACTATATGCCACAGATAACTGCCAAAATAAAGGAAACACTTCAGTAAATGAAGGGTTCTGGCAGCTCTGTTATGGTATGGGGTGCATTTTCCTGGCATGGTTTAGGTGCACTCAACCTCTTAGAGGGCAAGGTGAATGCCTTGAAATACAAAGCCATTCTGAGTGATCATCTTCCTCCTATGTTGAAGCATTTCTATCCTGATGGGAGTGGTCTCTTCCAGGATGACAATGCCCCCATCCACAGGGGACGAGTGGTCACTGAATGGTTTGCTGAGCATGAAAACCATGTAAACCATATGTCATGGCCGTCTCAGTCACCAGATTTCAACCCAATTGAACAATTATGGAAGATTCTGGAGTGGCGCCTGAGACAGCATTTCCAATCACCATCAACAGAACACCAAATGATGGAACTTCTCATGGAAGAATGGTGTTGCATCCATGCAATAGCATTCCAGACACATAGAATCTATGCCAAGGCACCTTGAAGATATTCTGGTGGCTTGTGGTGGCCCAACACCCTAGTGAGACAGTTACCCGTACTAAATGTTGCTGAATAAATAATGTGAGAAAAATAAATCCTGTATCTTGCATTTCCTTGTCAAGCCTCACATCCTCACATCCAAAGGATAGACTGTGTCCGCTCCTCTAACTCATCACGCCGTACTTGCTATCTCTCCCCCCAGCTTCCAGTATTAAACTCTCCTGAGTCGGGATTATTTACTGCGAATCCACGCTGAACCCAGCGCTGGCCCGAGGACTGCCTACAGCCATGCAGCAATCAAAGCAGGATCATCCGCTCCACCTGACCCCCTGGGACTGCACAACCCAGGGAGAGAGTGAGAGTATAAGAGAGAGGGGGGGCAGAGACAGAGAGAGGGGGTCAGAGGCGAGAGAGAGAGTGAGAGTATGAAGGAGAATGGGGGGCGGAGACAGAGAGAGGGGGGCAGAGAGAGAAAGAGAGAGGGGGTGGAGAGAGAGGGGGCACAGAGAGAGGGGGTGGAGACTGAGAGAGGGGGTCAGAGAGAGGGGGGCAGAGAGAGAAAGAGAGAGAGAGGGGGGTGGAGACTGAGACAGGGGGTCAGAGAGAGGGGGAGCAGAGAGAGAGAGAGAGAGAGAGAGTGGAGACAGAGACAGGGGGTCAGAGAGAGAGGGGGGCAGAGAGAGAGAGAGGGGAGAGAGAATGAGAGAGGGGGGCAGAGGCAGAGAGGGGGCAGAGAGAGAGAGAGGGGGAGAGAAAGAGAGGGGGAGGGAGAGAAAGAGAGTGGGGAGAGAGATAGTGACAGTAAGTATAGCAAATGGTACTATTCGATTGAACTAATGCTATTCTATTATTGTGTTTTTCTTTTTTGTGTTTTTCACAAGAAGGCCCAGTACATCTAATTTATATTGATATTGCTATATAAACATGTATTATTGCTTTGTATTAGTTACTGTATTTAGGAAATAATCTGGCAACATAAGTTTGTACACTTGCCAAGCCAATAAATCTCATTTGAATTTAAGAGAGCGAGAAGTGGCAGAGAGAGCAAGAGAGAGAGAGAGAGAGAGGGGGGGGAGTATGGATTGTCTGAGTAGAGAGAGAGAGAGAAAGAGAGAAAAGTCATTTTTTGCTAGACAGAGAAAATGAACGATCAACATAGATTGCATGTTCATCTCGCGTTCTCACATCTGCGGTCGACCCTCGGCCTGCTAAAGATGACCTCATTCATGTCCATCATGTTTATCCCCCTCCTCTCTTTTCATACATTATAAGTACAATTCATGTTAAATGTGATTTTAATAAAGTACAGTACAGTTTCAAAAATATTTTCTCAGAGAGAGCGAGGAAGGGGGGTGTTCCCCCCCTGGACTAAGACACACAGTCTCACATCCTCAACACCACAGTCCTCTCTTTTGTTTTTGTTTTGTTTTGTTCTCGGCAGCCCTTTTGTGCCATCGAATTCCGACAACTCTTTGCCCCTGACCCTTGGAGAGCGCCGGGAGAGGAGCAGAGAGTTGATGCCCAGCGCTTTTGGCGTTTCTTTGTTTCGCCGGGGCAGCAGTGCAGACAGCACCGGGGCGAGGTCGCGTCGCCTCTCGCCGCCCGAGTGTCAGGACATTGATTCCTGCCCTTTCGTTTTGCACCACCTCCCGCTGCCCGTTTTATTAGTTCTTCTGCGCTTTCATTACCCGTCCTAATGCTTCATTGGCGGCCACGACCGCGGTCTTTGCTGCTGCGCTTATTGCTTTATGAAGAGAGTGGTTTTGAAATTTCTGATTTTAACTCTCGAGTTTTATTGAGTGTAAAATTCAGCCTGGCTGGAGAGAAAGAAAGTGTGTGTGTGTGTATGTATGTGTGTGCCTGTGTGTGGGAGGCATCAATATTCCTAGCTTCCCGATAACAGGGGCTGTCGCTGCGAGAGGTTTGTGTGGGGAAATGTGCACAGCTGAGTTTACTTCATATAGTTGTTTATCATTGACAAACACAACTTGCCAGCGGCCAGTAGAGGCGAGCCCATTTTGTGGTCAGGGCATCATCATCCTTTTTCGAGAAAATATGAGTTTGGTCTGATAAAGCATGTGCTGCTTGCCAGCTGATTGGCTGTCAGAGATAAACAATGCTATCTGTAGCCCTCCTCTATCCTTACTCACCTTTCTATACATCTCTTTCCTCTGTGGAAGCATCTTCAGATGATCAGACCTGTCTCCTAAATGTATCTCAACCCAACAAGCACTTAACTCTCCACCGGCATTAATTTATTCACTTGCTAATCAGTGTGCGACTGGCTGCTCGTTCCTGCTCTGTCCTCCAATTGGCCGGCGCATCAGAGAAAATACATGCTCCAGTTGTGCCTCAGATTCTAAACAGATGGTCAGCTACTGTGTCCCTTCCGTCCGCTTTACTTCCTATCGACAGCAGGTTCCGGCTGGTTTCTGTTGCTATATTGAAGTGTATGTATATTCATGAAAAGGTGTGACCGACAGAGCATCCACTGCCAAAGTGTTGCCATTGGCCTCACCCCTTCATGATTATTCAAGAGATGCATCAAAGCTTCAGCGGTAGAGAGACTAATGAATCTCTCTACCGCTGAATAATGTTCAATGTATGGATCGGAGTATCTGGTGGGTCTGTAGACTCTGTGGTGCTACTGTTTCGTTCAACCGAGACATTTGCACCCCACACACCATTAGTGTCAGATTGTGCTTCTCTTGTTGCTGACGAGAAAGCAGCGATGTTATCTCATGGGCCAGGGCCACCTTACACCTGTACTTATTTATTTATTTCCCAAAAGGGGGAGAGGAACATGAAATCATGTTTGTTTAGAGAGGAGATGAAGGTGATCTTGAGCCTGGTAAAGGAAAGGGGGGAGGGGGTTACAGGTGTGCAGGGGGGTGGCGGGGTGGGGGTAGAATGAAAGAAAGCTTCTCAAATTTCCCCAGGAGGGGAGGTGCGATGCAGCGCCGAGGAGAGAAGCCGTCGCCTAGCCGAGATGATAACACCACGCAGATGATTACCTTCCAGGTCTATTAATGAGAAGCAAAAAATGGAGGAGGAAGGAGGGAGGCTGCCTTTTATGTGTTTGATACCGACTCCCCGTTTATAAAGTGCTGTCAGATAGGGGAGTGTGAGGCGGCAGCTCATTTACACCCTGTTTACTCTGATTATCAGCAGGCTGTGAGCCAGGCCTGCATAGCCCTGTGGGGTTTATTATTGTGTTGCTTCACACGAGTCAGGACGGTCTCCCTGAAAGGCTTTGGCGCTGCCGGGTCAAGCTCCCCCTGAGAAAGCCTGGTCTCGCTGCAGGCATTTATCACCACAATATCACTGTTACAGTAGCTTATTTCTCATTTTGGAGTTATTGTGTTTTATTTCCCACATGTCGTCAGTTTCTCATTTCTTAGTAATGCAATTATACCTGATACTAATTATACCTTATAGCATTATACGGTATTATTCAAGTAATACCTTACACGCAATACATCTTGTAAGTCGCTCTGGATAAGAGCGTCTGCTAAATGCTTAAAATCTTAAATGTAAATTTAATATCCAATACCAAAGCCTTTAAACATTACACTTAGCCCCAATTGAATATATACAGGTGACTGCCAAAGTATAAGAAGCTAGGTAGTTCTGTTATGGTGGGGGGTGCATTTTCCTGGCATGGTTTAGGTCCACTCAATCCCTTAGAGGGCAAGGTAAATGTCAATAAATACAAAGCCATTCTGAGTGATCACCTTCATCCTATGGTGAAGCATTTCTATCCTGATGGGAGTGGTCTCTTCCAGGATGATAAGAAGGGCACGAGTGGTCACTGAATGGTTTGATGAGCATGAAAACCATGTAAACCATATGCACTGGTCATCTCAGTCACCAGATCTCAACCCAATTTAACAATTCTGGAAGATTCTGGAGCAGCGTCTGAAACAATTTTCCACCACCATCAACAAAACACCAAATGATGGAACTTCTCATGGAACAATGGTGTTGCATCCCTCCAATAAAAGTTCCAGACACATCAAATCTATGTCAAGGTACATTGAAGTTGTTCTGGCAGCTCGTAGTGGCCCAACACCCTATTAAGACAGGGTTGGTGTTTCCTTCATTTTGGGGGTTACCTGTATATATTATTTCATTTGATAAGTTTGATTCATTTGATATAACCCAAAGTCTGTTACAATGACCTTAAGGAAAAATAAGCCAACGGCGTGACAGTGGGGAAAAAGCCATCTGATCCAACAACAGGCATCGCATCCACTCTGAATGTGTGTGGGACCGGTCGCCACAGAGACACAGCCCCAAACAGCAGACTTTCACTGGCGGGGTGCTGGGGTGGCATTCCGAAAGTCATACACACATTTGAGGGGAGCTCCAACACTTCATAGACAAAGCTCGGTTTCAAGAGAGACCCCCGACTGTGATGCCCCCCACCTTCTTCCCCCTGTCTTTGAGGATGAAAGTGTTGTGTGGAGTTGATGTCGTGAGTGTGTGTGTGTGTGTGTGTGTGTAAGTGTGTCTATATCTGATGAATACATACATACATACATACATGTGGTATTACGCAGGGTCTGAGGGTGAAAGACCCCTGTGCATTGGCGTAATGCACTGAGATCAAATGTTGGCTCTCTCTTTTGTGTCTGGCTGAACCCCTGCTGCATCAGAACAACTGGTCGTGGGGTTGAATTTCCCCTGGAATCATCCCTCCGCTGTCGATGGGCCGTGTTTGCGGTTCGGCCGTCGTAATGAGCAGCCAGGGGGATTTTCAACAGTTTGCACAGACAATCGTCCTCTCCACTCCAGACCGTAACGGCGAACACAAAGCCCAAACACGAGCCTGGGCCTAATGAGTGAGTCAGACCTGAGGAGGGGGGAGCGAAACGGGAGTCAGGAGATGTTCGCATCACTCTCTGTTTGACATCCTAAATCTTTAGAAACCACGTGAACGAACAAAGTCCGGGATGGCTTTGATCTGCATTTTGAATGTTTTATTAGGCAAGTTCACAAAATTAGGCAAATTGCTTCAAGAACCGTTCCTGCCGAATACGTGGGTACGCGATGCGATAATGATCTTTTCAACGCGTATCAATAATTACTCGGTTTTCATTGATGTTTCCTTCCAGCTCATCTTTTAATGGATTTTAAAGACAAAGTGGCCTAATGGTGCATAATGACACAAAACATAGATGAGAGGCCCTCAGATAAAAGTGTTGTGTTGTTTATTTACCGAACGATTTTCTACAAATCATTCAGGAATATTGATTGAGTTCTGGGTTCATGGAACATTGGGAATGAGAAACAAGGCTCTCTCTCTGTCTCTCACTATCTCTCCCTCTCTCTTTCTCTCTCCTTCTCTCTCTTTTCTCCCTCTCTTAGAGTATGTATAGAATACCTTGGCGAATAACATATGTCTTTTTTATTTATTTGGTGTGTTGAAGAAGTTATTTGTGTGGTTGATGATGAAAGATTTTAGATGGCTGTGAAATGGGTAGGGTATGATTTTTAAAAGTATTGTATTGAAGTTTTGTTTTGTTTTCTGGTTTTATTTTTAATTTTTAAAACGTATTTCTTGGCATTGATTGATGGTTAAGGGATTAACTCAAAGGGGACATAAATAAGTTGAAAAAGTATCTCTCTCTCTCTCTCTCTCCTTCTCCCTCACCCTCTCTCTGTCCCGTGATGGCCTTGGCATATCTGCTCCCTCCTATCCCTCTGTCCCTCTGTCTTTCCCTCATCTGAGTTTATATCATCTGTCCTCTCCCCTGTATGTGCAGACAAGCTGATGCATTTATAGAGTAGGTCACACTACTATAGTGGGTGGAATCACTCACACAGACAACACACCACCGGTTCACTCCAAAAGAGATGGGGGTTGTAGCAGAAAAATTGAGAAAGCCTCCATTTGTCATCTTTCTCCCTCCTTCAGGACTGATTAGAGCCTTCTCTCTATATCTCTTTGCTTCTTTCTCTCTCTCTCTCTCTCTCTCTCTCTCTCTCTTTCCCCCTTTCCTCTGCACCCCATGAGGCTGGACTAGACAACGCACGGAAATTCAGGCCACAGGGGGAAAAAAAGAGGACCAGGGCCTGAATCCTGGCACAGCGCACCAATTATGCACACGCCACTTAATTATCCCAACAAGGGGGTGCAAATGAAAAACAAGAGGACGGGTCAGAGTGAACAAACTGTGTCCATTCTTGCAGTACAGTAGCGATTTCTTGTTTTTTCTGATCAGTGAAGTACGTGGTGCGGTTGAGGAGGAGGGAGTGGGTGGTGGGGACCGGGCAAGTTTAATTGCTGTGCGTCGAGCGAAGCTGCTTCCCCGTTAACTAGCCCACTGTTCAGCCTGGCTGACACATAATCAAGAGAATATCGATGGGGACTCGCGTTAGATCAATTTGGAGACCCACTCTAGCCGGGACCGAGCGGCTCCCGACTTTTTCCGTCTGTTTCCAGTTAATTGACAGTGACGTGAATGATGCAGGACGCGCTCCAGATCAAACCACCAGAGCAATAGTCTCTTTAAAATAGATTTTTTCTTTCTTTCTGATGTCCGGATAACTCCAGTGGGCCAACGTTCCTCTCTGAACTTCAGGAGGGTCCCCTTTCGAATAAAAACCGTTCGTCTCGGAGCGTGAGTGAGATGTAGGAAGGGGCCCCGCGGTTTTGGAGCAGGGAGAACTTGTTCTGTCGGCAGGTGTGTCGCATCCAATGTGATTAGACACAGTCAGAGACGGGGCCAAGAGTCAAAATGAAGAGAGTACTCACCATCTCACCTTCACTCTGACCCTAAACCTTGAGTGAGAGCGTTTTGCTTTCCAAGCAGATCTGCCACCAGGAGGAAACGTGGTCTACTCCGGTCACACACTCTCTGGGTGACACAGCCTTCCAGACACAATGAAATAGTGTGTCTTTGTGTGTGTGTGCATGTGTGTGTGTTTGTGGGGAGGGGGCAATTTCACTGCATTTAATCATGCACCCTTAGTAGTTTCCTTGAAAGATGATATCTTCAACACCATTGTTGTCTAATGTCATGTTTTAAATCGATCCAATGAAGGATTATGAGTTGTTGAGAGTGTATTTTGCTTGTTTTGTCTTGCTTTATTTTCCTACTCCGCAGCATGGCATTATTGATGCTTTTCATTGATTGGTCAATTATGGCTCATGCATGAGACATCTGAGCTGCAGGGAGCTCTAAATTCTGTTCACCACGTGGCTCCATCATGCTGTTTCATTCTCCATGCCAAGTTCACACCAAAAATGTGCTTCGCACTGCAAATGATGCAATATTTCTGTAAAATGCAGTAATCAATGTGCCACTGTAGTTAGATAATGTTTTAACACTTTTAATTTAAAAAAATGTTTAATGTATTATACAATAAAAATATTTCAAGAAATTCTTGAAATATTTTTTACATTTGTGACTTGTCTACTACACTGATGGAAACACTGATGAAAGAGGGAGGTTCCGTGAACCCCACAATGGAGCCACCAGGTGTTATCTGTGACAGTGATTTGAAAGAGAGTTTTGTTTTGGAAGCAGTGTTTTCATTGGTTCAAATAAAATTAGATTTTTAATTCAATTACCTGCCTTCTCCCCCTCATGCCTGCAGCCGGAGCCAATTATAATCACTTTTGGTCTGAGAAGCACTCATACATGGATCTGATTGGTTGTGACCCTGTGTCCCAGGGTAAAACAATTTTATCCAATGGAATTCCTGCAGGTCCATCATTAGAGGCAAGCCACCCCCACCCCCCAAACTCCTGCAGGTAAAAAACTATAACCATTGGCACAGAAAAGCTCAATCTTACAGCTTGGTTTGGCAAAAGATATATAGAAGGAGTGTGTGTGTGTGTGTGTGTGTGTGTGTGTGTGTGTGTGTGTGTGTGTGTGTGTGTGTATCGAGTGCATGTGTGTGTGTCTGTGTGTGTGAGTATCTAGTACATGTGTGTGTGTGTCTGTGTGTGAGTATCTAGTGCATGTGTGTGTGTGGCTGTGTGTGAGTATCTAGTGCATGTGTGTGTGTGGCTGTGTGTGAGTATCAAGTGCATGTGTGTGTGTGTGTGTGTATGTGTGTCTGTGTGTGAGTATCTAGTGCATGTGTGTGTGTGGCTGTGTGTGAGTATCAAGTGCATGTGTGTGTGCTTTCATTTTCATCCAGGTCAGCGGCGTGTGCTGGCGCTTCCACTGCCAGAAGTGTAGCTCAAAAGATGTGCTCCACATTGCCATAGAAACGGGCTTGTGATACCATCAACATATGGTGTTCTGGCATTTCTGTTCTCTACAGGGGGAGCGGGTACAGGAAACTAGGGTGGATCACTGAGACGCACGGCACACTCGACAGATTGCATTGTCTCTGATACTCTCCTAAATCACCTGCTGTTGAAAACATTGGGAACTAATTGGTCGTACGAGGGAGTGCAAACAGAATACACCAGACTCCTAAAGCCTTTTCCATGATAACGGAATCAGCATTGATCTGTCGAAGGCCAGAAGGACAACCAGTAGCCTTAAATGCAAAGTGTTGCACAATTTGTGTCGAACACCTTAGAACCACAGCTTAAAATCATGTATACGCTTCAGTCCAAACCAGAGTTCAGGAGCAAATAAAATGCTTTGGGACCAGTCTCTAAATCATGCATGTAGATGGTGAGCACATGCTACACAACGTAATATACAAAATGATTATTAATTCTGAATACCTTTTATGGTTGTGGGAGTATTGCACTGAACTGCTCTTAATGCAGGTGTAAAGCACCTCGACAAAACTTTTGAACGTGGGACTCTTCCGAGAAGATTCCCACGGCTACCAGTGGAAACTCAATGCACACGCAAGACAGCAAGGATGAGCTATACATATCTCCCTGAGCCCCACCTGTATTCTCTCTCTCACACACACACACACACGCACACGCACACAAATAGCACTCTTGACATCCTCCATAGTGTGAGAAGCCAGTTGTCTGACACTGATGAATTGCAGACGCATCTGGGCCATAATAAGTAGGTCCTGTGTTGCTGGGTGGGGACAGGGCAGAGACGAGTCTGGTTGAATGTTGGGGTCCCATCTGAATTCAGGAGGGGGGAGACTCCTGTATGATATGTGCTCAGCTCGGGAAATCTAGCAGGGGCACTGGCTAGGAGGGGCATTTCAAAGGAAGGGCTCTTTAAATGGAATTATGCATTATATAATGGACTGCTAGGGTAGGTTAGTTTCAAATTTTGTATTTAAACAATTGTTTAAATCAAAATTGCTAAAAAAAAATTAGAGGAATAAATTAGAGGAAAAAATAGATTATTCATTCATTAAATGGCCAAGTATACATTGTTTTTCTTTTTGATTGGCTTAGCATAACCGGCTCCTCTGATTTCATATTTCATCCATGAATACTAAATCCATAATCAACGTGCACTCTGTCCATTTCAGAGCCAATCAATTTAATGTTCACCGAATGTGAATATTTAATTTATTTATTTATAGAGTGAGTGCAACTGAGAGAGAAAACTCACTACTTGGAATTGAATTGATACTTTAACCCATTGTTGGCTACAGCTGTGAGTGTAGCGGATGGGCTCACGTGAGCGCCCGCTGCAGAGTGACGTGGATAAGAGTGTGATTAGTTCCCGGAGTTGGGGACTTGAGTCTTTGGCTCGGCGAGCTTAATCGCTCCCTTGTCGTGTCGAGATCCCTCGGTTCGAAACTCCCTGCGTGCAGAACCAACACCGTCACATTGGTGCCGTGACTTGGATCATACAACTGATGGTAATCGGTTGGGCCGTGGTTGCTGCCGCAGGAGTTTCCGAGGGGGAGAGTGTAGCAGATGGGCTCACGTGAGCGCCCGCTGCAGAGTGACGTGGATAAGAGTGCGATTAGTTCCCGGAGTTGGGGACTTGAGTCTTTAGCTCGGTGAGCTTAATCGCTCTCTTGTCGCGTCGAGATCCCTTGGTTCGAAACTCGCTGCGGGCAGAACCAACACCGTCACATGAGCATATCCCAAACTGTTTTCTTTTTTTTTGGGGGGTGCAATACAAAAGAAAAAGAAGGGCAGGTGCAGACCAGTTAAAGAAAGGAGAGGTGCTGGTGGGTTTCTATTTCTATTTAATTGTATATGTTCTGAACAGTGTGGGTGAAAGAGTCAGCCAGTGAAGTGAAGCCCTGCGTAGATCATGTAGCGGTTCATGCTTGACTGCTCCAGCTGTTCTGGAGCTCCTGACCCTTTAATGTAGAGAAGAGCCTTCAGCCATAAAGTGCACACGGGAGGTTTGTAATGTGGGATGTATTCATTAGCTGGAACCAGGACATAATGAGAAAGGAGTTGGGCATGAAATTATGACTCTACCTTTTGCCTAGACCGTAGGCCATGGTTGCTCAAATCTGGCCCATGAATCGAAAATTCGGTCCCGATTTTCCTTTTGAACAAGTAGCACAAATGATTGGCCAGGGTGTCTTCACACCTGACTCCCAGGTAAAGGGAGTGTGGAAAAACAGCAGTGTCTGACCCACGGGGACCATAACCCTGCCATAGGCCGTCTCTAGGACACTTGTTCCTTACCAGTTCTTTCCCATGCCAACCACATATCTTGTCCACATGCCTTGTTGCTGTGCTACCTGACTGATCCTATTGAGTCATGTAAATCTGCCTGTTAAAAATCATATAAAATCAATTTTATTTCCCTGGTCAATATGCAACAAGTTTGTTTCATTGCGTCACGCAGTTTGCTAATCAAACAGTCGGCTTTCGAGAGACACTGACGGCTGACCTCTCTGGTGATTTATGCATTGCAGACCCAGGCTGCATCCAATTCCAAAGTTCTACATTTTAATTAGTTAAGAGAACAAGGTGCTCTACAAAAATCAACAAATGACTATCAATCTCGCTTCCACACACCGATTTCTATGCACAGAGGTACTCTGGAATGCTAAGCTCTGGGGACCGTTTAGCTTTGGAGTGTGTGTGTGTGTGTGTGTATCCACCAAAAACATGATGGCGGGTGTTTGTTTAGGGGTGGAGAGGGGTGGGTTTCAGGCAGAAAGCAATCACGACCTTCATAAAATAAAAAACAGCAGCTGGTAATTGTACCCAACTGCAATCAACAGTATCCAGTGACTCTTCTATTTCTCTAGGAAATGGGAAGAATCTGGGAAAGTATGCTATACTGAGTGCTGTAACTTTTCATTAACTCAGTGGTCTGGGATGAATCACTTCATATGAAAGTCAAATGAAGCAATTAAAGGAGTCTCCTCTCCACAGAGAGTCTGATCCACATCCACATGTCCCTCTGCCTCTGCTGCCTGTCTGTTTCTCTCTCCCATTCTACCTCTCACTCTCTCTCTTTTTCTCCTGTTGTCTGACACCGTCACTCTCTTTCAGTTCAATTCAGTTCAATTCAATATGCTTTATTGACCTGACCAAAAGTACAATGGCATTGCCAAAGCTAAAGGAACAGGCATCAACGTACAAACAAATACATTTTAACAATAATAATGAGAGGAGACTAAATAAATAAATAATCACAAATTGTATGTGAAATGTGTGTGTGTGTACATGTAAGAAAGTGTACATGTGTGTGTGTTCTGTCACTTACTGTCCCTCAGACCATGGCTGGCAGCAATAAATTGTGCTGTGAGTATAGAGCAATCCGTTATGTCCTCCAATAGTATTTTAGAATTTTTTTAATTATTATTTTTGCTGTTTCTCCCCCCATTTGTTAGTATCCAATTATAACCCCCTCTCTTTTTTGTGCCAATCATCCCCTCCCTCGTACGAGAACTCGCTGCTGTAGTCCAGCCAGTAGCGAGCGCTGTACTGCCTCCCTCGAGCCAGTACCCGCCTAAGCCGAAGCCTGTCACCGACACACAGGGCCACTCATATATGCAGCGAGTGGCTATGGCTTTTATACCTCCCCCCAGGGGCGGACAGCTTTCTTTGTACATGTAAAATGTTTTTACAGAACTCTGCATGCAGGGTTTCAATGAAGTGTTTTTCCCACTTAGCAAAATCTTGGTTTGTAAGCGGACCCCAGACTTCACTGCTATATAGGGAAATTGGTTAAATTATGTATTCAAATTGTTTAAGCCAAATTCTAATTGCATAACAATCCCTGTGTGCTTTCTCTTTAAGTTAATTCACTGCAAGGTTGATATTTCCTTTGAAACTTATTTTCAAGCCAAAATAGTTGTATTGTATGCATTTTTCTATTGGATTTGTCCCTAGTGTGAAATTTGATAGTCCCCTGAGCTCTGGATCTGTTTTGGAAGATCATGACTATGTGAAGAGTAAAACCAGGTGCTGGATATTGCTCCAACTTGGTGGCCAATTTGTTCATGTGTATGATAATATAGTTGGGCTTAAGTTACATCCTTGGCATACCCCACATCTATGAGTGAAAAAAAAAAGATATTTTATTAACTATTTTAATTACACATTTATTGTCAGTGTACATTGATTTAATTATGTCATACATTTTACCCCCTACACCACTTTTGATGACTTTGTAGAATATGCTTTTTGAAAATCTATGAAGCAGGCAAATATTTTCTCGTTTGTGTGGTTAGCATACCTGTCAATTAAGGTGTGCAGGGTGTAAATGTGGTCAGATGTGCGTAAGAAATCCAATTTAGCTTTTAGTCAGGACACTGTGCTTGGTAAGGTCTATTTGTCTTGCATTGATAATGCTGCAGAAAACCTTCCCCAGGTCACTGTTCTTTCTTATCTCTAACTGTTCTCTCTTTCTCCCTGCCTGGCTGTCTGCCATTATTTTTCTCTCCATCTGCCTGTCTGACACCATCACTCTACTTTATCCCTCTACTTGTCTGTCTCTCTCTCTCTCTCTCTCTCTCTCTCTCTCTCTCTCTCTCTCTCTCTCTCTTTCTCTTTCTCCCTTTCTGCATCTCTCTCAGACTCTCTTTCTCTCTGACTGTCTACCATTATTTTTTTCTCTCCCTCTGTCTGGCTATCTCTACTCTATTTTCCCACTGCTGTCTGACACTGTCACTCACTTTCTTTATCCCTCTGCCTGTCTTTCTGCATCTCTCTCTCCCTTTCTGCATCACTCTTTCTCCCTGCCTGGCTGTCTGGCATTGTTCTTTTCTCTCCTCTGCCTGTGCCTCTTTCTCTCTCCCTCTCTGTCCCTGTCCCTGCCTCTCTCTCTCTCTCTCTCTCTCTCTCTCTCTCTCTCTCTCTCTCTCTCTCTCTCTCTCTCTCTCTCTCTCTCTCTCTCTCTCTCTCTCTCTCTCTCTCTCTCTCTCTCTCTCTCTCTCTCTCTCTCTCTCTCTCTCTCTCTCTCTCTCTCTCTCTCTCTCTCTCTCTCTCTCTCTCTCTCTCTCTCTCTCTCTCTCTCTCTCTCTCTCTCTCTCTCTGTAAAGCATGACCTGGCAGAACACTGCTGATGGCTGGTGGGCCAATTAATCACACTACCTTATCTTACCGTTGCCTTGCAAAATAGCTGTTTTTCCAGTTTATCTCCTATAAAGACAAGAACAAAAAGATCATCTCGAGCAGAATCTGGAAACAAGGGAAAAGGGGGAAATGTGGAAACACTGGCTTGGAAAGGTGAAAGGACAGCTCCATTCACAACCGCGGCATCTGCACCAAAAATCGGAGTGCCCTCTCTCAGCTCTGTGAGTATACACACAGCCAGCTTTTGGCAAGAAGACAGGAAGTGGAACTCGGCAATCCAGTACCTTGGGGACTTTCTCATCATCGACTGATGTGGGTTTGTCTCATTATCCATTTTTATATTTGAATATTGTATATTCTATTATTATTGTATGTAACCCCCACATACATGCTGTGTTCTGTTCATACCGCCATATTAAGCCTACTAGTAGTAATGTTTGGTGTTGAAGCTTTGGCCTTTGGGTTTCCAATATAAAAAGCTGACAATTACCTTAAGTTTCAGTTTAAGATGTTCCAATGTTTTTTTCCGATGACATATTTATCATCCTCCATCTGGTTTCCTGGATCCAGATATATTCACCACACCTCCTTAAATAGACCATCTGGACTACATCTGCAGCTTCATTAATGACAATGTTTTATTTTCAGTGCATGCAAGTACATATTATATATATATATATAATACTTTGGCAGTTACTTGTAGATAACTGTATGAGAGAATCAGACCATGGGGCAGATTAATGCCATTCTTTTTCACGTTTAACTATATATTTTGTTCTATATTTATAACGATATCCTATTTCTGGTAACCAAGTTACATAAAGAAAAGCTTTTAAATTGGCAATAAGTTTTAAAACTGTTTTGCCTTGTGGTTAATGGCTACAGGTGCCACTATATAAAACAAGGAGATCAGCACCTGAAGCCATTATCTCTCACACGCGCAGCACTGAGAGAAGTTTGACTTGCTTCTTCACTGCTGCATTTTTCTTTTCTTTTCTTGGTTCTTACAAACTTGCTTCATGTAAAACACTTTGAGGAATTCATGACAGAGTTAATATAATACCCTCAATCAAGTATCATTGGTAGAAAAACAATTCCTCCTGAGCTAGGCACATGATTCGTCGCCTCAATGCACTATATAATCAAAGATCTGAGAGCATTATCTGTAGTGGGGCATAAAAAAAAACGGTGCAACAGACAAATAAATAACTGTCATTCAGGAGACCAGAGTTTATCCAATACTCTCAAACGATTAGAAACTTTTCGGTTTGGCACAGAGAGAGATAAATGAATGCAATTCAGCCATAGAAATGAACCAGGATGAATTTATTTTTTCTTCAGTACATGAAAGTGGAAAATCACTGAAAACAGGATGATTAATTTTGAATACGGCACGAGCGTTCTGTTCCGGCGTGTCTGCAATCATTAAGGATTATGCAATTAATGTCTAAACATGAACACAGCAGGGAACACAGGAATTCATTCTGCAGAACAGCCATAGGCTCAACATTTATCATGGTCACTTAACTTTGCTGAGGTCACACAACTTCTCATAAAACAATCATGTACAATTTTACTCCTAATTGAATATAAGTATTTTGGAAAACAATTGAATAATAACAATGTATATATACCCCGGTCTCCGTGGCCAGCGTCGGACATTGTAACCACTGGGCCACATGGGAGGCCCTGCCAAGCATTATTCTAACCATTTTTGACTTCAATATCCTACATATCAGCTAAGCCTTAAACGCCTGAGATAAATTAATACAGTATATACACGTAGGTTGTAGAGTAGGGTAGAGTCCCATTTAAAAGCTTTGCAATCCAGAGCACAAACATTACAGCTGAAACCCTGTGTAAACACAAGGGGACGAGTTATATCCTCTCACTTCATCTTCCCTCTAGAATTATTGTTCAACAACCTGGTAATATATTCTTAGTAAAGGGATTACATTTGCTTATATTCTTCATTTTCAAAGTGTCTTTCTAAGCATTGGCAAAGGCTAGCCACACAGCAATGCTGATTGGTCAGAGAAGGGTATCAGCACTCTGTGATCCCACCAAATATTGGCTCATATTGTTGGCAGTCACGACACACAAATCTTGAATACTGCAGCTAGACCATAGGCATGCATGTTAAAGAGACAGGAAATCAAGCTTTCAGCTAACCTAAAGGGCTGAAGCCTGGAAGGCATTTGGTAACCTATACTGTGCGTGTCTCTTTTTGCCCAAAACTTGATAAAGCAAGAATTCTCTAGGGGTGGTACTAAACTCTGCCAAATTCTTTGGGAATAATATTGCATCATTAAAGCACAGAAAAAAAAACAATATGGTAGTCCATAGCATTTAAAATAAATGTGGTGTCAACAGTAAACTGTTGCTGTGTTGTCTGTTGCCCTGTGGCTTTCTTCTGCATGAAAATTGAAGCGAAGTAGGTGCTGGCTTGGCTAGACCTTGGATGAGAGACCTGGGAAAACTATGCTGTTGGTGGGCCAGTGGGCCAGGTTACATTCATCATGCATTTCAGAAAATGTATCAGAAAATGTATCAAAAAATGTATCAAAAAACATTGCAATTCTTCAAGCAAAAAATACACAAAAAAATACACTATGACATAATTCTCTACATCATAGTGGTAGACCTGTTACATAACTTTGAGATTTTGGCAGATGAGCTCTCTAGCAAATCAGGAAGCACACCAACACCAACTTTGACATATAATTGCAATTAACTGTACCTGGCATAGTGGGTGTGTGTACACTTACTTTCTTATACTCACCTAATTTCTTACGTATTTAAATGTTATAATGTACACTAAATTGGTTAGCATGCTTACCTTTAGTAAATTTGCTAGTGAGAAAGACACACCTACATCTGAGGGTGATAGATAATGCAAGAATATTTTAAAACGTTTTTGGCATGATGAATTCTTAGCTCAAGCTCTCACTGTGCAACATTCCCTTGCTGGGTTGCAAGCAAATTAACTGCTCCAGTGGCCCTGTTTGTTAAATTCATAAAAGGGATTATTAAGTGAACAGCGGGCGATTTTTCTGGTGGAGTTTTGTCAGCAGAACAAGAGGGCAAAGGTGGAAACGTCAAAGGTAAATAAACGTCAAAACGCATTGAGGCTTTGCGCAGTGCTGGATACTCACTAAATTAGTGTTTGTATTTTGTATTGCTTTTACTTTGTTTGTGTTTCAATCTTGCTATGGTTTTTATTTTGCGATACTGTGCTACTCTGTGAATTAAAGGGGTTTTTTCTGTGGTTTTTGGTGGGCCTAGTTGGTCTGAATAGCCTGTTCTCGTCAATAAATGCTTAATGTATTAATGCTTAATGTATCAGTCCATCTATAGGGTTCTCTCCCAACACGGAGCACCCCTTCCGCATGCAAAGTCATTGTAACTCCCTTTTATTAAGCCAGCTCACTAGAGCTTATTCGAAAAATATCCTTTATCAGCTCCTGCAAGACTCTGAAAAGCTTAAAGTGCATGCGCCTGGCTGGTAAATTATCAACAAAAGATTTCCATTGCATTTGAGGACCTTAATTGTGGTGTAAGAATCACAAAGGAATTGAGCTTTCAGGATTTTTTGTTGTTGTTACCCAATAGCTTTTCCATAAAACTATCAAGTTTAAAAAGAAAGAGTGGAGGTTACTGGAGCCAGGGAACGAATGTATTCACTTTATTATATTCCGATCAGTAATTAAAATGGTCCTCCACCTTCTGTGGCTTCTAATTGATGGAGAATTTACATCTCCACAGTGTGGCTGTGAAATAAGATCTGATTAAGCCAGCTGAGAAAGTATAATTGCAGCACTGGTTAGTTGTCCAAGACCGAAACAGCCAGTCATGGCAGTGAGCAAGCTGTGAGACATGGTCAGATCTTTAACATGCAGCAGAGAACCAGAAACGTTTAGATTAAATCGTCAGGACCGTATCGCGGCAACCGACAGCCAGCGTGATGGCGTCTGCTTGCCGGGAGTGTATGCACCGTGAGCTCGTCACCTGACACGACCCTTGTACCCCGGGACAGGGGTGCACTTCCTCACTGTCAACATCTGCACCGCTGAACTGCTGATCTGTTGAGTGGGAGATTTATCTCACATTTTTCCCACTGGCGGTGAGCCGGTTTGCCTCGCTCCCCTACAACGCCGCGATCGTGCATGAAAGTGTTCAGCGCACGGCAGAGCGGATCAGGTAGCGCGGAGCCAGACATGCAGCAGACTCGCGTTGTCAACAAAGAAAAAGAAAATATTTCCTCCCCTTTTAACCGAGATGTCAAACGGCTCTCTGCCGTTCTGTAGCTGAGAACAGCTTGTAGTTTAAAGCAGAGGAAGACAAGCTTGAGCATACTTAAAATGGAAAAGGAAACTGTGGAGGCAGCCGTCAGGCAAGCAGGTAGTACTTACCTTGGAGACATGGAGCCAGACGAGGTGAGCTCACCTCCACAGCACATGTGTGGAGGCGTGCTTAGGTGAAGGCCCATTGGGGTAGCAGACAGATCAATTAACTGATACATATACAGTCAGAGAGAAAACTGCATCATGTCCTGATGTCCGACAAACCCCACAAAGACATAAGACTGTCTTATGTCCATGTGTCCCTACATAAGAATGTTTCCATTAATTTGGCATTCCAGAAGCATTATGATAAAAACAATCCAGAGTAATATTATCACAAATGGAAATGACTTATTCTAGTAGAACAGTTGCTTTAATCCTTCTTAATTTGGCTGTTGATTAATTACGACAATATTACACACACTTATAACTTTACAGGCCATTAAAAAGTTGAGTAAAAACATATGTTCCTTGTTCAAAACTGACTAATAATCTATCATTTTTATGCATATGTTCACTAATCCTCTAATCCTCTGTAAAGTTGTCATAGATCTATCACTGCAAGCTACGTATATGGGAAAACACTGTAAAATAAATTACCAATCAATAGTAATTGTAGGGATGTTGATAGATTCCGAAAGAAGGGATGATATATTGAGGAATCACAAATAATCCCATTGATTCATTTTTACACACAATTATATGTTTATGTCCTTAGAGGCTTCAATTTAAAATGTTATATGTAATAGTGTTTGATGATCATTTTATGTGTTTTGCTTCATAGATCAGGTTTTTGTGTTTTCTCCTCCCTTTTATATTATGTTATGTTATGTAGTTGCTTTGTATGTATTTGGGACCATTAAGATCAGTGGGGAAACCAGAGGGCACTTATCCCTTAAAATCCAGTGGCTACAAAGTGCAGATCTGTTGTTGCTCTCATCTCTCAAAAGGCTTTGTAGGCTTTTCCATTAATTGGTGAGAGAAGGTTCCTCAGCGGGCTCTGCTTTGTTGCCACAGCGTCCGTGAATTCGGTGAGACTAGCTGACATGAACGCTCTCTCTCGCTCTCTCTCTCTCTCTCTCTCTCTCTCCCTCTCCCTGCAGAGAATGGGGCCAGAGCACATGAAAAACCCAACGTGTGCGGAGTGGCATCTCATTTAGGCTCAGACCCACAGGGACCGGTGGGGAGTGAAACCACAGGATCTTCATTAGAAAGAAGGCCACAGGGATGCATCCTTTCCTTAAAAAAAAAAAATGCCACTCTTTTGTTATGTTAGTGAACAGGATCACAGCCTCTTCCCAGATGAAGAGAGAAGCAGGTGAGGAGATAATGATCATGATAAATAAAATTCACTCTGTCACACATCTAAGATTTTAGTCAATCGAAACTGGCTAGAACAAGGAATATGTACAGGTAACTGCCAAAGTGAAGGAAACACTTGAGCAAATTAAAGGTTATGGTGTGGGTGCTTTTTCCTGGCATGGTTTGTGTCCACTCAGGTCCGTTACAGGGCAAGGTAAACGCCAATAAATACAAAGCCATTCTGAGTGATTACCTATGGTGAAGTATTTCTATCCTAATGCGATTGGTCTCATTTACATTTACATTTTACATTTTAGGCATTTAGCATTTATCCAGAGCGACTTACAGTTTACATTTCTTTACATACAATCCATTTATACAGCTGGATATTTTACTGAAGCAATTCAAGTTCAGTACCTTGCTCAAGGGTACAACAGCAGTGCCCACCTGGGAATTGAACCTGCAACCTCTGAGTTACAAGCCCAGCTCCCTAACCATTACACTACACTGCCAGTCTCTTCCATGATGACAATGCCCCCATCCACAGGGCACAAGTGGTCACTGGATGGTTTGATGAGCATGAAAACGATGTCAACCATATGCTATGGCCATCTCAGTCACCATATCTCAACCCAATTGAACACTTATTCTATTGTAGAATCTGTGCCAAGGTGCATTGAAGATGTTCTGGTGGCTTGAGGTAGCCCAATGCCTTATTAAGACACTTTGTGTTGTTGTTTCCTTATTTTGGAAGTTACGTGTAATTTTTCATTACTCCCTTGTGGCCATTCCAGGTGCCGAATCAACAAATAAGAAAACCCACAGTTAGTTTGTTAGCTAATGGAAAGAGTGATGCTGCACAGCCCACGGATGATGGTAAAGAACAGCTTCAGGGTTAGGTGAACTCTGACCCCATGGTGTACTGGACTTAGGAGTACTCCTGTCAAAATCCTGAATTCCAGTGATTTAAATTAAATATGTGCAACAGTGGATGAAACCAACATTCCAAACATTTGTGAAATGTGGTCAACGTCGTTTCGCTATCATTTATGATTTAGATTGCAGGGCCTGCTGCTCAACAGGTTTGGCAAATTATTATTTTCTCCAAGGCGTAATAATGCAGGTCATATAAATAGACCAATGAACATTTGTCTACATTTTGAATTCTTCCCATCCTAAAGGCACTCCTACAAATGTAAGGTAACTGTATGCATTTGTGATTCTATAATGGTGGATGATGCTACATTTTCCAAAAATGCTGAATGGGGTGGGAGTTGGGGGACTGTCTATCAATCAGGCTAGACATAATTTATTCAAGAACATCATCACCATGCGCATCCAATTGGATGCTGTATTTCCCAGGTGAAAATAAGCTTAAAAGAAAGGTTCATGTTTATTGATCAATTTGATTGCCAGAAATCGTTAACAATTCAGGAAAATTGTATTGGATTATTAGCAAACTAGCAGCTAGTAAAAATGAACATACTATCCAGCAATATCAGATAATGTTAGCTACTTAGCTGACTGATATGCTGAGCAACCAAAAATTAGTTACCTAATGTTCTCCTAGTCCTAGTGTCACAGCACAACCTTCCTGATTTGCCTGACATGCCTAATGAAGCTAGCTATCAGCAAACCTTTAGGTTAACTATTTACAACAAAATGCATATAAAATATATAACTAGCTAACTAGCAATACATAACACCATACATACACAGCAAATGTAACACCACCACTAGCTACATACCAGGGAATTTGTTTACTGCTTTCCAATAGATACTTGGCTAGATTACTTTTGCTAACTAGCTGGCTAGCAAGTATACATTCTACATACTAGTAAAAATGGGAGAAAAGCTTTGGTATCAGATAGTTAGTGGCACTATTTCAATACATAAAACAAAATGTTTCATTTATTTTTGTTCATTGTTAGCTGTGTCAAGTTACTTTTAAAGCCACGTTTGTATCGTGTTTACATTTCATGTTTACAGCAGCACTAAAGAGGTAGAACAGGCGAATGGCAGTGACAACGTGATTTGTTATAACAACGTAAAAGGTGATAGGATAATACAAGCAGTCATATATAAATAGTAATGGTAATGATACTAATAGTATACTACAATATACTCTATATATACACTATAATACTACATAATGATAAAATTGTGAAAAATGTTAATAGCAATGTATAACCTGCCATCAATGTCATTGGTGGGCATTTGGGCTAATGACATTGGGCATATTCTGGTCTAAAATGGGCATCTTTACTATAAAGTAATGTTGTTAACTTTTTTCACAGAGGAAACACAGTCCACAAAGACAGTCCAGCTGCATTTCATGGCTGAGGGAGGGAATTGTAAGGAAGATGAGAAGGAAGGAGTAAAGACTCAGGGTATCATATGGGAACACTTTGAAAAGATAGAGAAAGATGCTGGTGTGTGCAATGCAGAAATTAAGTGCCAGACAGGGAACAGAGCAAATCATTTGAAGTAAAAACACCCACTGAAAAGTGAAAGAAGGAATCAGGAAATGCTGTTACTTCCACTCCAAAACACCTTAGGGAGTTATCTCACCCAAAGACACAACGTACACAAAGGATCACTCTAAACAGAACGCAGTGATAGATGCAATTAGTAAGATGACGATATTGATTGGAGGCTCTTTGGTATTGTGGAGGATAGGCAGTTTCCATTTCTTACTTCATGTGATGAAATACCCCATCACATCCCTTTTTCAGGATCTGTCATTCCCAAGTCATTTTTAAGAGAGCAAGAGGGAGTCAAAGATGCAATTCAAAATGACAGAAAATGGTCCTTTCATCTCCCTAACAGTGCTTTACCTCACAGAAGATTTCAAAATAAAGCGGTACCTTTTAGACATATCAAGCACTATCTGACGACACAGGATGAGGTTATGCTATGGCTATACCCTTCAGCTAGCCATCAATGATGATGTGATGCATAATGACTCAAAATAAGTACATATATGCTTTAAAAAAAATGTGTAGTAAAGATAACTATTAATATAATAAACATTGTTTTAAAAGCATTCAGTGGTTATTGTTAATATTCCCCCCACCCCTCTCTCCCCCGCCCTTTCTCGTTTCT
The DNA here is from genome assembly GCA_029706075.1 of Aldrovandia affinis. Taxonomy (NCBI): domain Eukaryota; kingdom Metazoa; phylum Chordata; class Actinopteri; order Notacanthiformes; family Halosauridae; genus Aldrovandia; species Aldrovandia affinis. The sequence goes on along the minus strand of JAINUG010000072.1, from coordinate 1,622,442 downwards.
AGAGAATGGAGCCGTTTAGTCAAACAACTTAGTACAGCAATGTAAAGAGAGAAAGCTAGACCAGGTTTTCTTTGCTATCGATATTTTCCCCATTGTGGCTCTCACTGTATGTCTTCACGTCACATGGAGTCTGGAGATATAAAGGCATTCACAGTGAAAGAAACGACACCAGATCTGAAGAGTCACGCTGCCTGCTGAACACCTTCATTGTCTGTATTTAGTCAGTGCCTGTATCAGTGAAGCAGCGCCTAACGAGAGCCTGTGGATCTCAGCTCTGTGAAGCCAACATTTTTTATCACTGAAAAGAGACTAAAATAAGTAGAAAGAGATAGTCTCCCACAACCTTTTGAAAAAGTCAGAACGTTTATCTGATGTGTTGCCCTGCGTTACCGAGCTATCATACCTATCTTTGCATCAACGTCATGTTGTCTGTTTTCCTCCTCTAGTCAATTTCCTCTTGAAGTCTTTCTGTTCTGGGACTTCTGTTCTGCAGCCAACAAATAAATCGTCCTCCTGAGCAAGAAAATAAGAGAGAAGCCAAGAATGGAACAAGACAGCTTGGAATTCCAGAACACAGAGCACCAAGAATGCATTTATAAGCACAATACATTTGTAAGGACAGGTACCAATGACAAATGAGAAAACAAACAAATAATCCTTTGCTTTCCGTGGCTAGACTACAAATCATCCCTCAGAGAAAAGCAAGCTGATACAAAGCCAGCATCTGTTGAAGAATCAAGAACAGCATTAGCATCAGCTCTAAACACAGAACCATGAATTAAAAAATGATTGTAAGGACAGGGGGCTCTTGAACTTGTAATTTTTTAGGTCAAACATCAATGCACAGAGCATAAGACCAGGCTGTCATTTTTGTACATTTGCAAACTACAGACTGGGTGGGCACCCCCCCACTGTAAATTATTTAGGATAATCTAATTTTGTGATTTATGGGGGTTTTTTAACTCAAATTTTGATTGCAATTGTCAAGAGGTGACAACCACCTCAGTTAAATAACTTTTTCATTGAAACTGTTTGGATACCAAATAAAACTGTTAACTTTCCAACAACATCGGAATCATGCCTCATTTTTTACAAGGTTGTGCAGTACCTAAGATCACTAACCTAGGATTACCTGTCCACTACTCCTTGGATCTAAAGGAACTCCAGTGAGCAAGACAGTTAGCCAACCCAAGATCATGGTTACAAGGCAGGAGGTAGTCAGTGCTGCCAAATTATTTTATAACATGAAAATACAGTATAAGAACAATGCTTATTGGGCTTATAAAAATAAACCAATAAGGAGAAAATATATGACAACCATTATAATAAAACAAGTATAGAAAATATAAATATAAATATTCCATTTACCCCTCAGCAAACAGTTTGGCTGTAAGTTGAAGTATCTATGGATGTTAAATATATAAGAAACTTGGAAACTTACTTAATTAATGATAATTGTCAGGCCAGAAATGTGGGCCATATGCTAATCATCAGATGCATATTTTTCATTAATTAGAATTATAATACTGTTTGGCTATGTTTCAGTATTTAAAGTAATATTGTAAATTTGCTTGTTTGAATATTGGCTATTGGCTTTTTTATTTGAGTATTTTTGGCTCATATTGAGTCATTTGGCTCATTTTGTTCTTTCATGGTTTTGCAAGCCTCTTCTCATAAACGTAGTTGAATTGATACTGTTCCTTACCTGAATTTACAGTTCTTATTACTTCTCATTTAACATAAATTTAATTCAGGTTATTATCTTAAGGTTACTCCATTAAGCTTGCTATACATTTCCTTTTTATACACTTTGATTAACCTGTCCAGTGGCAGTAGTTCAGATGCTATCTTCTCCAGTGGATGAAGCACCACAGGTATGTAGACACCCTATTAAATGAGTTTTTCTTGCTGCCACTTTTGAAAAATTGCAATACAGTTCAATAAAATGCAATACCATTCACAATTTATGACCATTCACAAAACTAGGCTTAAACTGTGTAGATTGATATTGGATAAATCCACACACCCTACATGACATTGATTTCGCCATAACATACCATACACTGTACAGTTCTGAAACCTGGTCCACATATGGTACATCATGTTTTGCAATGAACACTTTATAGTTAGCTTCATTGATCTGACTTCCCAGGTGGAGACATCAAGCCAAAGCACCAGCCGTTAATGTAGTGACCGAATTCTGAACGTGACGACTCCGACCATGACCGGGTGTGCTGCAGGGCAATACAATTGGCTAAAGCATGACTCAAGGAGGGAGGGTTTTGTTTGGCAGGATTCCCCTATCTAACTGTTCACCGGGACGTGAGCTCCTGGCTGATTGGGAGCCCGCTGCAATCATGTCGCAGTGACTGCACCACTCGGCTGGTGGACTGCAGACTGAGAGAACATGCTTCTGAGGACAGGTGTGCTGGCCTGGCAATCCTGTATTGGTGGAGGATATTATAGCAATAAGACGGGCCTACAATACAACAAGGCATTCGGAGGCAAATGGAGAGAAAAAAATCACAATATTGGTTGAAAAATAACTTTTTGTGATGATGCATGTTACCATTGTGTCTTTGTTGGTCCACTCCTCTTGCCCCAATGTTTTTTTTTGTTTGTTTTTGCAAGCTAAGCCCATGAAACATGATATTTAAATTTTGGCAAAAAAGCTTAGAAATTGGGCTGGAATTTTCATAGCTTGCAAGTACTTGAAACTCTACAAGATATTCTGTATTCAGTGTCAGTGTATGATTTCAGCATACAGGTTTAAAAAATGTACAACAAACCTTAAGGCTATAATCATACTATGGGTTTTAAGGTTGAGGCTGCATGTCTATTACCATAATCTTGGCAATAATTGAGAATTTTTACCTGAATGATGTCCGAAGTCCACTACATTTTTTGGACTGCAAAGTCCAGCATGGTTGAAAGATCTGTGGAGTCTATGTGGTAGGGTCAGAGAAAATATTACCATATTGCTATTGATCATTTGAATGGGCCTTCCACTGACCATTGCTGTTATTCTAGATAAGGTGTCATTAAAACATTAAAACAAACGTTTAAAAACAGCAATGTTGTATAATGTTTCTTAATTTTACCATAGCATGGTAATTGTGCAGATCATTGAAACCATTAATGAAACCATTTTACAGACCTTACTTCTGCCATACAAGAAAATAAATTCAAATTCAGGTAATTTTTCCTAAATACTGTCTGCAAAAAAATACCAAAAAATAATAAGCAGTTAAGGATGTGTGTGTGTGTATGTGTGAACATGCTTAAAAGTCAGCCAAAACCTTTTCTGCCCTTTCCCCAAATTTGAGCAGATAATTATCCTTCTGTATTTTTGATGAAGATAACATTTTAAATATCTGTACATGGGTGGATTGATTGGATTCTATCCATTAAGAATTATTGGTCATTTTATGTTTTTTAAGGCCTATTATCCTCATGTTCAATTCAGTCTGTTTTGTTTTTGTTTTGTTTTGTTTTTTTGGGGGGGGGCTGTCAACATTTTTCATGTTATTTTAATGCTGTTTACAGGCTATAGCTGAAGGTATGACGTTTTTTTATATTGAGAAAGTACTCTTTATTATCATTATTTGCAAACCCCCACCACCATCTCCTCTACAAGGCAAGCATTCACACACACATAATCACTTCCGGAAATCTCATATACTTAGCTGTAATAAACTCTGAAAACAGGGCCCTGTCTATTGATTTATATTCTCATGGTAAAAACAGCAGCATTTGCTTTGTTGAACTATTGAACTGAGGTAGCCTCAGTGGTCAGTGTTCATAAACTTATAGTGCTACGAGCTTGACCAGATTGACACTCTGATGTGAGATACATAAGTCCACCATGGGGATATGGTTGGCTAATAAACCTATGGTCAGTTACTTCTTCTGATGAATCACAATCTCATGTGGATGACGCTCCAATTAGCTCAAACTGGAGAATTCACATAACCAACGAATTCAATGTTGCTTAAAACAACAGATTTTAGTAAGATTTTCAGTTGAAATCATTTGCACACAAACTGTAACTTCCCTTTCCAGATGCTCTAGAGACACCTCATGGAGAAACAAGAAAGGAAATGATAATGGAGGAGTTATTACGCAGGAACTGCTTTCTGTCACGCGAGCAATCACAGTTTGTGTAAGCCGTACAGCATATCTATCCGCTGTATTTTCATTAAAATAAGTTATATTGACCTTATTAAAGTACAGTGATTTGAAATGAAAGTATAAGTTCTGCAATTGAGTCATTCATCTTAACCTGGAAAAGTGTAATAAAGTAAAGCACACGAAAAACCCATTGCCTTTAATTATATATCACTGGAAATATGTACTGTACATGAATATCCAGTTCATAGAAGCATGCTGTAAATTTGTAATGGATTTTATAAAAGCAGCTACAAAAACATAACTGACATTCAGAACTTTTAAAATGTTCAGTCTTTTCACTTATTCAAGCATCATCTGCAAAAAATAAAGGAAACACCAACATAAAGCATCTCAGGACAACACGTCTGCAGTAAACACTCTTGCCCAGGTACACACCTTTCATATTAACCTTAAACTGCCCTGCAGTCCCCATTGTGCCAGCCTCCACTCCAAACTTTGGAGTACACACTGGAATCTGTCAGAAAGTATGTGTGAGAGAGAGAGAGAGGGGGAGAGAGAGAGGGAGAGGGAGGGAGCGGAGAGAGAGAGGGGGGGAGAGAGAGAGAGCGGTAGAGAGAGAGGGAGAGGGGGAGACCTTTTCATTAGAGGGCTCTCCAGGGACAGTGTTAGTCTCTGGCTCTAATAAGAGCACTGCAGACCATGTTCATTATGATTCCTCCGCACCTCTCCTGGGCCTTTTCTCTCCGGGACTGTTCTGGAGATGGAAATTTCTGAAAGGGCAGTCCAAATTGCCAAATTGCAGAACCAAATTGCCCCACCGATAAAGAGGACAATTTCCCAGAAGGCCACACACACATACAAACATGCCATACACACACACATACTTGAACAAACAAACCATGCATATCTTACACAGACACAAACATGTGAACTAGAGCCTGATCGATTACAGATTCTCTCTTTAACATATGTGTATATATATATATATATATATATATATATATATATATATATATATATATATATATGACATCCCAAGGGCTGGCATGGGGAAAATGGCTGCCTGCCCCTTTAACTCTTGTGAGCCACTTGAGCGATCAGGACTACAGCTCCCAGCAGCCTGCAGTCCCACACTTGATTACCACCTGAAACAAATGAAGCAATTGGGACTTCTGGCAGCTGAAGCCTATTTGGTGGAAAATAAAAGACACACTGTTTCCCCAAACAAATCACACAAGGGAAAGGAAAGGTGTGGTGAGAGAAAGAGTTAAAGGATTGTTTTGGATTGTGCAAAATACCAAATACTGTTTTCGGCCGCAAGATTTCCATTTTATTTCTAACCTATGTTTCATCAGATCTGTATGGATTTTATCATTTAAGAGACTCCAACCCCGTGGTTTTCCTTTTCTCCATCTATCAAGGAAACAAACTTACGGTAAGAAATGTGATGATTGCTTCCCCTCATCTCCTGCTTAAAGTGCAATATGTTTAGCATTAGTTCTGATGCCAAGTTCAACATAACTGGTATTTGTAGCAAATGTCAGCTTAATTTAGAATTGGCGCAGAAAATAGTTGCGCTTGAGGACTTCGTCTGGACGCTGCGCCAGATACAGGAGGGAGAGAGTTGCATAGAGTCTTTTCTACAAGCACTAGATGCACCAGGTAGTTTATATAGCCCAAGCATTAGTGCTATTACCCCAGCAGATCCTTCACAGCAAGGTGTTTTTGTCAGTTTGAGGGAGGGCGTTCCGGGCGAGAGGCAGGAATACACCCTGGACAGGTCGCCAATCCACCACAGGGCACACACACCATTCACTCACACACTCATACCTATTTCAACGGGCAAATTAGACTCTCCAATTAGCCTAATCATTATTCATGTCTTTGCTAATGACATTTGAATGAGGCAGTCAGAGGTCACTAAAACTAATTTTGTTTTGGTGTGTAAGCTTGCAAAAACAGTAGGAGTGACAAAATCTACAGTAGACTTTCATCGCTAAACCGCTGGCTGGCTAACTGGTGTACTAATAACGACTTGAGCTTCATAGACAATTGGCCTACTTTTTGGTGAAAGTCTGGCTTACTGAAGGGAGACTGACTCCACCCGAGCTGGAGAGATGCTCTTCTGCAATCTAGGAACTTTTCCGTAGTCTAAATTTGTGACCTTTCAGAGCGCTAATCAGGCAGCAGACATTTGGTCCTCAGCTACTGTCTGCTAGCTTCAAAAAACCTGTGGCTAGCTTGGTTATTGAGACTGTCTATCCCTCGTTTTGGAAATGGTTTCAGAAATGGAAAGCTATCTGAGCCCACTGCCAGTCGTGGCATTTGTCTACATAATCTCAGTTTCTGTCAAGAGATGCGCTTCAAACTGTTTTTTGTCAACCGGTCATCTAACAGATGGGGTAAATCATACAGAATATGCTTGATGCACCCCTCAAGAGGAAAAAACTGTCAGAAGAAACTTGCTCCGTGGTTTGCTGACCATACCCATCAGACAAGTTTCCCGGAAATTAGAACACAAATGGCGCTGTACCAATTTAGAGGTCTTTCGCTCTGCTTGGAAGGACAGCTTCATAGAATACAAGCACGCTCTTACTAGTTATCCTAGTTAGGTCATCCTATTTCTACAAATGTATTGACCAGAATAAAATCAACCCAAGGTTTATATTTAACACAGTAGCTAAACTGACAAAAAATCTGTCCTCAGATTACAGCATCCTCCCAACAACTATAATGACTTCATGAATTTGTTTACTAATAAAAACACGATCAGAGAACAAATTATGAAAATGACTCCGATATTTAGTAATCTAACTCCTGAGATTGCACAGGGCTATCAGGAGCAGGGTTGTGTAGAGACCCTTGAGTTTCTGCTCCCTTGGATCTGGACAAATTTAGTAAACTGGTTATGTCCTCCAAATCATCTACATGTCTGTTAGACCCCATACCAACAAAGCTTATTAAACAACTTTTGCCTGTGCTAGGCCAGCCCGTGTTATATATTATAAATACATCCCTATTATTGGGTTGTGTGCCCAAGAATTTAAGTGGCAGTAACCAAGCCTCTTCTAAAGAAACCAAATCTTTATCCTCATAACCTGAAGAACTATAAACCCATTTAAAATCTTCCCTTTTTGTCAAATTTGAGAAATCTGTAGCTCAACAATTAACTGCTTTCCTAAAAACAAATGGTCTCTATAAAACCCTACAATCAGGTTTTAGACCAAACCCCAGCACTTGTTAAAGTTGTGAATGACTTGCTGTTTGCATCTGATTCTAGTTGTGTTTCCAGTCTAGTAGTCCTTGACATAAGTGCTGCTTTTGATACTATTGACCACCAAATTCTCTACAGCTCCTGACTGAAGGAAACCGAGGCGCCGATTGCCTGAATCAACCGGGAAAGGAAAGTGCCGACGTAGGCGACCGAGAGAGGAAGAGACGCGGGGAGCCGTGCATCACACAAAGCCAAAAGCCAGCCAATTATTGCATTAGGCAAATCGTGTGGGAAATAATGATTGGGTTTTTTGTTCCTTTGGCTGTCCTGTTATTTGTTTGCGCTGCCCCACCTACGAGTGGAAACAACCTGGGAGCCTGACGGAGGAAAATCGAATTCTTTCCTTTTTGTTTAATACAACTCCCTTGCCTCCCACTTGTTCCCCCCTTTCTCTCTCTGGTCACAGTCATAAAATGGTACACACCTTGTACCCATTCACAATATATATACCGATTAATCTGCCACCATTTAAGTCTTCATAGATACATTTAGATTTATTTCATTTGAAATGATTAAAATGTGTTATTTTTGCACTACAGCGCAAATCATGAAATGGGTTTGCGAAACTTGTGAAGGCATTATGTTCTCTTGATTCAGACCGGTAGAAAAAACATCTTAAATATGTTCCTGCAGAAAAGTATGATATGGACCTGTTTATGATGTAGCTTGCTCTGTTTTCAAACTAAATGGTTAATGTCTCAATGGCAATTTGTAATCATGCATGAAACATTTCAATGTTCAGTTTAAATCAGTCTGAAAAAATAAATTACAGTAAGACACTAATCCTAACTGTATTCTGTTTCCTCCTCATATCCCACTAAACCCAAGTAATTAAATGTTGCATTTCTCAAAAATCCAATAAAATTTGATTACTGACATAAGAATTTGAGACACTTAAGGGGTTATTCATAAAAGTCAATGGTAACTACTTTTGAAAGAAGAATGGCCGGAAAGAAAAGGTCCAAAAACCAAGGCGCACGTTTTGTGTGATAAAAATCATTAAGCACTGGAAATATTATAGCCTTCAATGTAAATATCAAAAAATGTTTCTCTTTGAAGAGCATGCCTTAATCTATCCACACCCCTAATAATTTAGATTAATCAATTACAAACACTTTTAGGGATCCAGGGCTGTTACTATGTGCAGACTTGTAATATTTTGCCATGGGATAATCCTCGACCAACTCGTATAGCGTATTTATGTTCAGCAACTGTCTTTGAATTCCCGTTTTGTCCTACTCATGTAAAAACATCCACAAGGGCAATCCAAACATTAAACAATAACTGTGTTAGTTTGAAACCCTTGATTGTATTAGCCTTCTTTGTATAGATGTCATTAATAAACTTAACCTGTTAATATTTTTCCAATGGTTACACTGCCCGCATTTGAAACACCCATCAGGTCAACATTTAAGCTTTTGGTCTTTTTGGTAAATAAAGCTATGGCCTACAGGTAAATAAATACGAATACGAATAAATGGTCTTGGTCAGAAATACGCTTCAGCCTGTGAAATTGACCGTACCGTATTACAGTCTTTTTTCTACAAAAGGAAATATGCAGAGACCCCACATATTTCGTTATTGTCAGATCTAAAAATTAAATTTGTTTGGCCTTGCATTGAATGCTTCAATGGAAATGAGCATTTGTGTGATTAACATATTCATGAAAATCAAATAGTTCTTGTTTTGTACCACACCAAATTAAAAGAACATCATCAATGTAATGTCACCAACCTTGAATTTAATCTACAAAAGGATTATCAGATGAATAAATATATTGCTCCTCCAAGAAACAAATTGGCATAGTTAGGTGCAAAGCATGCACCCGTTGCTGTTCATTTGACTTTAAATAGCTTATCCTGGAAAATAAACATTTCTAAAATCCACTCTGTTAGTTTGACCGTAAACTCATTTGATGGCATGCTACAGATCATGTTACAGATCAAGTGAGCTAATGCATCTACCCTCTCTTTGGTCTATATTTGTGTAGATTCCACATCTAGTTTGTGGGTTGTGGGTGTTGTGTCTTGAATATAGGATGGACGCATGGGAACAAAGGGTTTAATAAAAGATCAACACATTTGGAGGATTGTTTTGTTAGGGACTAAAATTATGGGCTTTCCTAGAGGATTATTGAGGTCTTTATGGATTTTGGGAATCATGTAAAAAGATGGCAATCTTGAGTTTTTGCAAAGGAGAAAGGCATGTCCCATTTCACTGATCCAATTCTGATCTTTGGCTTCCATTACGATGTCAGAAATGTCCTTGTGCATGGTGTGTATAGGATTAGTTGCTGGTTTTTTGTAATATGCATGATTGTCCAATTGTCTGTATTCCTCAATAATATATCAGCTTTTTCCCCAAACTTTAGCACCCCTCTTTATCAGCTTGTTTAACCACCAGGTGGTATTTTCTGCATTGCAGTGTCCTTTTATGAATCACATTTGCAATATGCAAATAGTCAAATGAGAGTGGTAAAGATGGAAAAACCGTGCAAACACATAAACGGGTAAATCAACTGGGTAATCCACGTTTATGAATGGGAAAATCTCAGTCCCTACCCTCAGTCATGCTTACCCTGCCATGAATAACCCCTTTAGTCTTAATTTGTGCAAAGTGTGCACATGTACATTGTACAAGTTTGTAAATTGGATGAGGATTTTTTTTTAATATGACAGCCTATAGTAATCTGAGAAACTATTGAGGTGTGTGATAGGTGCCATGAACCCTGATACAGATCATTTTTGTACAGACTAATAAAATTGGCAAACCAATAGATGAATCAGGCTCTTATGTAAACACACACACACACACACACACACACACACACACACACACACATTCTCTCATACACACATACCCAAACATGCAAACACACACACACGCATATATAACATACTTTCTCACCCACACAATAAGGTAGTCCTTATTAAGGGAACACCTGAAGCTAAGTAAATCCAGGAGCTCAGAATTAACTGGTGAAATCTATGAGAAAAAAATTGATCATATATTTTGTTCGCCTTTCATACAAAGATTTCCTCATTAAAACATTCCCTCTGGTTAGCAATAAACACAGCATATAACCCTGGGAATTCTGTTACACAACTCCAAAGGTGTTACCACAACCCCCCAGTTGTAACCAATGTCAGACATTGCCAGCATCCTTCAGGAGGACTGCAAAAGAAGAAAGCAAGTAAATCGACAAGACTTTCTTCAGAAAATGAAGCTGTTCTGGCAGCTCGTGGTGGCCCAATACCAATTTACCCAAGTGTGTCCATATATATACTGTATATTAAATTGCAAGATGTGTCCCTGAACTGAATTGGCCATATGTGTGTTTCTTCAGTGGCTATGTAGATAGCCACTTGGCTGTTTGATCCTTTATTTGGCTTTTATCACAAGAAGCTTTGACAAGAGCACTCGAGAGTTTTGGCAGAAGTGGACTGCACTTTTCCCTTTGTTTCCTAAATAAATTGGAAATGTTTCATCTGTTGTGTAATAATTAATGTGCAGAAAAGACGCATTACTGTTACCCGTCACTCTGGAAGCATCAGCTGAAATGTACAAACTCCTGTGTAGCTGCTGAAAAGAAAGATCATCTTTATAAAATCTTCCCCAGGTCATGCTTCAATAATGGTACTCATTTTTTATTTTAATAATCCTACAAATCATCATGATCATCACTGTCAGCACGGAATGGACCTCTCTGTCATATGGACTGTAGAATATGGGACCACATTCATCCAACAATGTGGAAATGCCACTTTTACTAAAATTAAACAATTTATAAAAGTGCCATTAATCAGCTTGTGGGTATAGGAGAGTAGCATGATCATTATTATACCTGTAATACTGTCATTCAAATTGAAAGCTGCTTTTTCTGCCAGTCTCCCTTAACAAATATTAAGTCAATCAAAAATACAACGTATCAGGCTTATCTCGCATTCTACCTTAATTATAATCACTGGTGGGTGTGCTCTTTGCAAAGTTGCCAAGTTAATCGGTTCACAATTTTTTTAAAAACATATGAATGTGCATATATATATATATATATACTGTAGCAGTACCCAGGGTGTTGAGTTGCAACTCCGCCAATGATCAATAATAAATGCGACAAACACAGGTAAATGCCAACTAATTATGTTTATTTTCCGGGGAAAAGGGGAATCAGGTTAAATCCACAATCCTTGCTTGTCGTCCCAATCCGTAATCCAAAGTCTTTTGCTCCAAGTCGGTTTCTCCTGCCAAAACAGGTCAATCACACAATGGGGTTCTCAAAACAGTCCAAGTCGGTGTCTTTAATCAATTACAGTATACTTTCTAATCTCTCTTGGTCTTGCGTTGCCCTTCTCGGTACTTAGTCCCGATTGACGTGGCTTTTGCCCCTTCATTCCCGTGTCCGTAGATTGAATGGGCTGCAAGTGCGTTCCCGCACTTCCTGTTCGGCCAAATTAGGAAAAGGGGTGGAGCCAGGGTCACACCACGTACCTCCCGTCAATCACTAGCCCTCGGGTTGCCTCCAGGACTGGGTTGCCACTATATATATATATGCCATTTAGGAGAAGCTTTTATCCACAGCGACTTACAGTAGTGAATGCATACATTTCTCAGTATATGTGGTCCCAATGGGAACCAAACCTACAACCTTGTCAGCACCGTGCTCTACCTACTGAGCCACACAAAATCACTAGAGGTATCCATCCATCCATCCATTATCTAAGCCGCTTATTCCTGGTCAGGGTTGCGGGGGGGTGCTGGAGCCTATCCCAGCATGCGTTCCGGGCGAGAGGCAGGAATACACCCTGGACAGGTCGCCAATCCATCGCAGGGCACACACACCATTCACTCACACACTCATACCTACGGGCAATTTAGACTCTCCAATTAGCCTAACGTGCATGTCTTTGGACTGTGGGAGGAAACCGGAGTACCCGGAGGAAACCCACGCGGACACGGGGAGAACATGCAAACTCCGCACAGAAAGGCCCCCGGCCTGGATTCGAACCCGAGACCTTCTTGCTGTGAGGCGACAGCGCTATCCACTGCACCACTGTGCCGCCCCACTAGAGGTATATAGAAGTAAGATTTCTTAGCAATGTAGGGTATTTTTAAATGCATTGAAAATAAAAACAGCAAAAAAGCTCAATCTGGTAAAGTGATTGAAGAGTTTGTCCAGAACAAGACATGAAAATGCCACAACCCACAATAAGGCTCTCAGAAACTGAAGGATGAGCATAACACCACATTTATGTATTTGTGTGGCTCTGTAAGAGTATATTGGAGCACAGAGCTTTAGATTTCCGGTCTGGCTGAATACATAATGTAGAACAACAACAAAATTGTTTAACAAAAAAAGCCACTTTTCATGTATTTGCATTGATGAGAGTGGCACGCACACATAAATTCTCAGTTTCCCATATTGATGACTAATGGTATCAAAGCTGTCAGAAGGCGACAAACCGCTGCAGTATTTTTTGTAGACACATCAATGGGACTCGAGTTGAGCAAAGGATAAATAAACATCTACCGGCTCCACAGCCATGACTTAAAGTGCAACTGTGTTTTTTTCCCCCAGGTAAACAAATATCAGACCGGGTTGGTTGAGGGAGTCCTGCAAATTTCCCCTGCAGTCGGTGGGACTAACCTGCCATTGCAGGAGGGAAAAATGGAGGAGCACAGAGAGAAGAACTGTGAGAAACACTGGGTAAATAAAGAAGAAAACGATATACAACAAAAAAATGTCCCGCTAACATTTGGGTGGCCGTTCATCCGCATCCCAGAGGTCCAGGAACACCTCGACACACACACAGGCTCCATGGAGAAACAGGATTGCTTTCCATGTCTGGTCTTCCAACCATGTGACATGATTTATGTCCAGGACATTGAGTTAAATGTCCTGCAACCCCCCAACCCCCTCCTCCTCCCTCCTCTACATCACCCCACCTCCCCCCTACCGCTTCCTGTCAGCCAGACACAAGCGACAGAATGAATCAGAAGACAGGGAAATAAGGCAACATCACTCTGCGTTTGGTGAGCTGCAGATCAGCTCTGCATGGAGGGGCCGGGGAAGGGCAGGAGCACTGGCCCCTGTCAGGGTCCATGTCTTCAGGTGGGGCTCTGATGGCGGCCGGGTGACCGCAGCCATGCACGGCCGGAGACACTGAATATTTATGAGACGTGCTGATGAAGCAGAGGGGGAATTAAACGCAATGGGGTGCCTCCTCTACCGGAACGGCATAGGCTGCCCCTCTGTGCCTGCCCCCAGACAAAAAGAAGGTGTCAGCAATTTAATTTGATTAAGCCGCCGTTCATAACTGTTTTATCCCTTTTGGTTTTTATTATCCGTTCACCATCACAGCCAGCCTGAACCACTGCCCTGTGTGGCTGTGTGTCTGTGTGTGTGTGTGTGTGTGTGTGTGTTGTTCATGTGCATGTGCGCATTTGTGTGCAGGGGTTTGGGAGTGAAAAGAGTGAGAAAATGAGGCAGGTAGAGAATGGCTCAATGTAAATTTGTAGGTACATTTTCAAGTGTGTGCGTTGTCTGGGCGCAGCTCCTGGCTTGATGCAATGATAGACGGTCCCATTCATGGTGGTCAACTATAGCTGAAGAGATGCTCTTGAACCCTACGCTCAGGAGAGACTGACAGACACGTCTCTCTCTCGATCTCTCACACACACACTTTCCCTGCATGCCTCCCAGTTTCTGATTAGCAGGCGGTAAGGGGCGCCTTCTGAGGGCGGCTGATAGCGAGCGGCTGGAAAAGGGGACACGGGGTGTGAACGTGGTGATGCGAGCTCTCTGAGCAGGCAGGCGACAGGCAGACCCATGCTGGGTCCCTGATCCTGATGTGTGGGGACAGGCGGGATCACACCGAGGGCAGCACAGTTGTCACCCTAGCAGGCAGCACAGAGATTTGCGGGTGAAGGGAAGACCTAATGGACCATTTTGAAAATCCACAGTAGATCCAAGCACAAAGTTGAAACAGAGATGAGAGGATGAGATGCCTTACTGCTTTAACTGCGTTTGTCTTTTTAACAATATTCAAATGACCTTGACTCCCGCATCTGCTCCCCTCGCCGCATGTGCTGGTTGAGTACTTTTGAGGATATAAGAAGATTACACTGCCAGAGATTAGCTAGATTTATGTCAGACCATTGTAACAAAACAAAACAAATAAAAAAAACTATGCTCAAACAATGCTTTGATTACAATGCCTTCATCAACGATCAGGCCTCTCAATCAAGCACAGACAATCTGGATACTCTATTTCAATCAATTTCATCTCCTCTGTGCTTTTTACTCTTCGCTATGTACCTTTCTCTGTATTAATTTGCTCTCCTCAATTTCAAAGATGGCAAAAACATAAATGAATGATCTGACTACACTGATTTCCATTGTTCCATTAACCCAAATACATAATTGAATAGCCTCGGTTCTTGAGAAACAATATCCTATATAGGTAAGACTTTATAACAATTAATTTATCATTAGTAAAGTATTTGTAAATGGTCTACTTTAACCATTCATAAATCATACCTATGGTAACATACATTAGTAAATGTATTATCAAACATGAATAAATATGCTTAAAAATAAATGTATATAATATATATATATATAATAAATATATATATTGCACGTTATATGTATGTTCATAAAGATTAACAGACATTTTCTTTTACATTTGTAAAGCATGGGTAGTGCATTCAGACATATAAATGAGTAATAGGTCATTTATAAACATGAATAAATGATGAATAGTGTCAACTTTAAGATGCTGCTAAATAGTTTACTAGTTATTAGTAGATGGTTTATAAAAAAACATGATCACTTATGAAATATGACCTTTATAAACATATTTGCTTATGTTAATGTAATTATAAAGTAAATATATAATTCATGATCTAGAAACGGTTTATAGATGATCAGTACAACATTAATGTATAAACAGATTTACAAACCATTTATAAGAACATTTGTTAATGCATTTACCAGTGTATGTTAATGTTGGAATAATGATTTATCAATGGTAGAATTTATCAAAGTTTGCTAATGATCTATTAATATACATTATTTTAAAGATTTACCAATACAGTAGTGCATGTGACAAAGGGAGAGACATAGATTAATGAAGGTCAATTAATCTTATATAGCCTGTTTAAAACTGTTGGTTGGCAGTTCAGAGGAGAGCAGTGTTTTTTGCATCCATGAATTTAATTAGCATTGGGATAGCTAAAGGCAATCATATTCTACCCAACCTCAACACGCCTTTATCCATCTTTGATGTGTTGGGTGAACATCTCAAACTGCATTAATAAAATGGATGCATTGTGGACCCTGCTCACTCAACGCAGTTCATCATTCATAATCCTCCTTCAGTCTGAAGAGTTTCATTCTCTCATGTCTCCTTGCTACCCTTCGGAAAAATCTACAGATCAGGAGTGCACATCAAATCAGTCGGGCTAAGAAAGTTTAGTAGTTTGATATTGTGTCAGATCATTTATATTCACTTATACACAATGCGATCAGAGGTTCTCCGACAAAGTAATTTATTTGTAAAGCTTTTGTGCACCCAATGACAAAATCAGGAAGACGCTTCAGTCAAAATCAGTCTTGGGCCTCTCCACAGAATCGCGCAGGGTGAACAAAGCATCTCGATGTGGGGAGAGAGAAGAAGAGCAAAAGCATTCTCTCATTCTCTTTCCCAGAAAGGACAGTGTTTTGGATCAGTGGGCCCACCTTCCTTTGAAATGGACTGAGAATGGCTGTGGAGCTCGTTCATCAAAGTGTCCAGGGGACTTAAGGGTGGACTGGGTTCACACCAAAAGGAAAATATCCTTGGTTCTCATTGTATAGTTCATGGTGCTTGTGACCAAACTGTCCATCAACCGCATCCGAATCGTCCATCAAACTTTCTTTGCTTTGACCTAGATACAGACTACACTTCTCCTCCTACATCCTGTCCCAGCATGCCCTTTGCCGATGAAACAGATGCGGATAAATAAGCCCCCAATGATTGGGCAGACACTCCCACAACGTTCATTAAAAATCATGTGTTCCATTGGTGGGGTTCCAATGTGCATTCCACCCTATTTTACCCATCCTTTTATTTCTCATTAGACCCAGGCCATTCCGTTAATTGACTTATATGGTCCGGGTCACGATTTTGTTAAATGATGTTCAGCTCATTCTCCATCATCCCGTCACTGACGGCCCCCTGTCCACTGCCTCCCGTGGAGTCTCCATCGTTCCATTAGACACCTGCGCTCCCCTCTCAGAGGCCCCGACGCAGCCTGCCTTATGACTTATCGTCTGTCCTGATGGATATTAACAACCCCATAGCATTATAAAAAAACAGAATAATGCTGGCATCTCACAGAGATGCTATGCAGCATTGCCAGCCATCTAATTCTGAGACGCCCTGAGTGGATTTTTCAGGGAGGGTGACCAGACGAGGGTGTGGGGGGTTGGGGGGGTGTAAAATTACTTTGGAGGCACCTGACACCCACCTCAATCTGTCCGTTCCATCTGAGAGCCTTATAGCAAAGGAAATTTGAAAGTTAAATATGGTTAAGGGATGGAAAGGAAGGCATATCTGGGATAATAGTTCTAATAATAGCAGTGAAGGCATGGCAAATAAAAACTGCAGAATTTTGAAATGGGTGCATCAATGCACACAGGAGAGGGACATAAAATGTGGAAAAATAAATACTTTTAATACCAGAAGTATAAAAAATATAAAAAAGTTGTATTTGTGGCAAATTGAAAAAGTACATGTTCTTCAAAATGACTCTTTGTCAACTAAGCCTGCAATTAATTGCAGTTCATTTCAATTCAAACCAGTTTGATTATCTTACCTTTATGACATTTTAGGACTTTCAAAGTCTCACAAGACTTGTTATGACAGCTTTGGGTGCTGTGAACTTCTTAGTCATCGATCTTCATTGCATATGCATTTTTTAGATGTCTAGACTTCGCTGTAAAGACTTATCTCACATCAGTGTCAACCTCATAGTCAGGCTCATAGTACCATAAGGTTATGACGCTGACAAGTGAGGTTGACCTGTATGTTCCTTTATATCTTGATTGCTTTTCCTTGAATCTGGTAAATCAACACAGGCAACACTTTATTGCCCGGGGGGGTCACTCAAATGACCCTGGCCCTGGCTGGGAGAGTCCCAGCTGGACCAACCCCCCATCTCATTGGATACTCGCTGTTCTGCACCCGTTTAATGGATCCCTCATTTACTCAATTGTTGCCTTTATTTTGGCCTGTATATCAAGTTTATTGCTTCTACCTTTTAAGCTTCTGCAAATAATTTCTGAGCAGTCTATGGAGATTCAGAGGATTGCTAGTGCTTAGCACAACCCCATGTTCTCTATCGATTTTGCAGTTATTGTCAGTATGATCCCGGGTGACAGCATCAACAATTTAACATGTTTCGCTTTTGATCACAATAGGAAAAAAAGCACTGGAGAATTGAAATGTTCTGATTTAAACACTGACCTGACAAATGAGGGCACAGACTGTTAAACCAGTCGATTAATAAAAAACAATACAAGATAGAATTCCTATCCCTATGAATGTACAAAGTATTAGCAAGCAATATTACAAGGAGGCAATGTTATTGAGAATAATCACCTCTAATCTCAAAACTAGAAGTTATGGGGCGGTGGATGGCACAGTGGTCTAACGCACTGTATTTTGGCTGGTCCGATACAGTGTGCGCTGCCTGTCAGGGACACTGTTAGAAAAACCTGTGTCTACCAGACCGGCCCTGGTCGTCAGCCCCAATCGGGGGCGGTATTTGGCTGTCCCAGGAGGAGGGGAGAGGGCGAGCCGGCTCGGGTCTACCGTGAAGCACGTAAGGGAGTCTCCAGAACATGGGTGGGTGAATTCCGTCTCGAAGGAAGCGGAGTTCACTGCCCTCTGAGAATTAGCTTGCCTTGTAGAGATGAGTGGCGGACTTGTGTGGAGAGGGTAAATTGAAATAAATAGAGGGTGTAATTGGCTAACAAATTGGGAGAAAAACTGGAAAAAATTATAAAATTAAAAAATTAAAATTAAAAAAATTAAAACTAGGAGTTATTTCTAAGAATAACACGTAACTGTTTATTGCCTTCCTGATAAATATGCCTACTTCACTTTGCATTTACAATTCCTGTGACAGCAAACTAACTACTGCTGATACATCGATCTCTTCACCGGCTCAGAGAGAAGTACTCTTCATGTGGCATACCCATCTTATACCATCTCACCATGTCATAAAGACTGAATAATATCCCTCTCAACTGCAGATAATATTTATCGATTCAGCTTGATGTATTGCACGTTGTGTGAAAACATACTTGTCGGGTCACGGCGAGTTGCTCGGCGAGACATGGGCTTTAGAGTTAGTTGAAGACAGCCCCTCAGGCAGACCTCTGAATTTGACATATCAGAGAATTCAGTCCGTGGCGCCCAGACAGTATCAAACGGTCGTCTGCATTTCCACAATCTTTTGTGCAGTTAACAACTGCAGCTCTCCAGCAGAGCAATTCTGCACGCTTCAAGCAGTTGATCTTTGGGATGGCTTATAGACCAGGTTTTGCCTCACGTTTACCCCTTGCTGGCATTCTGAGGTTCTGGCTGGGAGGGCAGTTTTGTCTTTGTTCCTTTTTTAATTTTAAAAACATTTCCTGTCTTATCACTGTATTTAAAATGTCATGTGTCAATCTTTGTATGAGGACTTGTGTTTTTTTAATGTGATATTGGCAATTTGAAGTTGTATGTCCTGTGTCTCATTCCAGATTTGTTCAGAGGGTGACTGGGACAGTTGGATGTTTAGATAATTTTGTTTCTTTTCAGTTTCTTTTCAGTATTCGCCCCCAACGAGTACTGGCATTGTTGTTTCCCACAGGAAAGCAGGTGATATTTCTGGAGAGTCATTCAGTTTAACCCTCTGAGGTCCGTGCTAAGCTTTTAGATGGTTTTTGATTTTGGCATGGTCTGATATTTATCTCAATTTCATCAATTTAACACACACTTACTCCAAAGTGTTTGATATTTTATTTGAAGGACAATCACAGCTACATTTGTATGCCATCAATAGTTTGGTCAGTATCATATGCAGCTTGTAAATAGATCTACAAACACACAAGTTAAAAATAGTAAATTTTTCTGCTGTCACAAAAGTTGTGAAAGCACACACTAAACTATAGTGACGAATTGTTTTGCCAATGTGCGTTTGTTCATCAAGGTCTTGGTTATGTAAGGGTGTGAAAACAGTTTAGCACATCTGAGATCTAAATAGCTAAAAACCTGTTTTTATCAGAACTGGTCACATTTATTTCAGGCTGTGGGAGGGCTAAATGCTAAATACCTGAATATTCATTATTCATTGTCCACACCTCTAAGATCTGTCAGATGGGCCATCTCTTTCCCTCATTGTGTGCCTATTGCAATTTGTTACGTTGCAACACGCGGAATATGTTTGGCGTCACAAGACGCGGAATTCATATATTTTCACGAGTATTTGAAAACAAGCGAAATAAATAACATTTTAGGCTGTTTGAAAAGTATTCTTCCATAGATCTTGTGTGCATATTGCAATTTGTTACGTTGCAACACGCGGAATATGTTTGGCGTCACAAGACGCGGAATTCATATATTTTCACGAGTATTTGAAAACAAGCGAAATAAATAACATTTTAGGCTGTTTGAAAAGTATTCTTCCATAGATCTTGTGTGCATATTGCAATTTGTTACGTTGCAACACGCGAATATGTTTGGCGTCACAAGACGCGAATTCATATATTTTCACGAGTATTTGAAAACAAGCGAAATAAATAACATTTTAGGCTGTTTGAAAAGTATTCTTCCATAGATCTTGTGTGCATATTGCAATTTGTTACGTTGCAACACGCGGCATATGTAGTCACAAGGCGCAGAATTCATATATTGAATATCACGAGTATTTGATAACATGGCAAATCAAATATAGTTACTTACTCTTGGTCAGTTATTGTCTTCGTCGCTTTCCATCGATGCTCTCAAACACTGCAGCGCAGACAATCTTTCCATCTTGAATAAAATTGTATGTCTGTATAAAATCTTGCTTCAAATTGTCACAGTTTGTGTTGTTTACGCTGGCGTTTTCACACATGGCCCCACGCCCCTCCCCACACACCTCTCCGAAATTAGCACCTAGTTACCATGTCAATAGAAGGGGGACGTTACTACCAGGTAAAAAAGAGTAAAAGGCAAGGTTTACTTTTGGTCTAATTAACCTAATTTAAAAATCCCATTTGATTTGCCAGTGCTCAAATCGGAAAGTCGCGATTCTAAGGTTTCTGTCAATGTTTTTGTCGCGTGTGTATGATAAAATATCGCGAAGTTAGAAATAGTAATATACTTTTATTGCTGCTTGGATCGTCGGCGATCCAGTCGACCTCAGAGGGTTAATAAAGGATGTCCACTCTTGGAGAAAACATGTGTTGAACTCTGTATCTTTCAGGGGTGATGAGCTGAACTGCCACCTAGTGAGATGTTTGGCTTCATTCATTAGGTTGAAGCTAATTGGGCAGTGGTCTGTGGCTAATTAGCTATTGGATGAATTTCAGGATCATATATGTTAGATATGATGATATTGTTGTTTTATCGCCAAAGCCTATGTCAATCAAGTACTGTATCTGAAGAGTGCCAGGGTCTGTGATTGTTTCCAATATTTTATCGGTCGAGGTTTGTATTAATAACTGTGTTGAAGTCACCTCCCATGATGATGGCAGATTCAGAGATATCCATCATTTCGTTTTCAATTTTAGGTGCCGTGAATCTATAAGATGAGTCTCTTGTAATAAGCAAATATCTGCCCTCATCTTGTTGATGTGACCAACTATTTTGTAATATTTTACCAGCAAGTCAATGCCCCTCATGTTCCAGCTAGCAAGCTTTATATGTGACATTAAAGACATGCATATACAGTGCCCATTTAAAGTTAATACCCCATCTCAAAAATGTCATCTTTTGTTGCTTTACAGCCTGAAATCAGACTTTTCCCACCTTTATTTCCACATTTTACCCTAAAACTTGAAGGGAATTATGAGGTGGAAGGTGCATGGCACCATCAGGACCTTGCCTGGATCAGGCTGTCCATCCAAGCTGGATGACCGAGCAAGAAGAAGACTGATCAGAGAGGTCAGCAAGAGACCAGTGGCAACTATGAAGGCGCTATAGAACTTTATTGCAAAGACTAGTCAATGTTTGCATGTGTCAACAATACAAAAAGTTTTCCACAATTTTGATTTGTATGGTAGGGTGGCAAGAAGGAAGGCACTACTCAAAAAAGTCCACATTCAGTCCCATTTGAGGTCCGTAAAACAGACTCTGAAGATTCTGAAGCCATGTGGGAAAAAGTATTGCGATAAGATGACACCAAGATAGACATTTTTGGTCTGAATGCAAAACGTTATCTTTGGCGAAAACCTAATACAGCACATCACCCAAAGAACACCATCCCTACTGGTGGTGGTAGTATTCTGTTATGGGAAAAATGGGGTGACATTTTTGAAATGGGGTGTAGACTTTAAAGGGGCACTGTATATGAAAGTTATTGTTATCACCAACATCATCACTGTCAACAATAGTAATGACAATAGCCACAACAATAGGAGCCATAAAGGGAGGAAAATCCCATAAAAGACTTTGATAGTGTTTCCCCTTTTACCCAGAGTTCTTAAATAACATTCAGTTCCCCTCGTGTGATGTAAACATGAAAGTGCATGTAGACATACACAGACAGACACAGACACCAAATATAAATAGATCAACATCAAACATAAGGAGAGAATCATATATAAGAAAATAGAAAGTGAGAGAGGGAGAGAAAGAGGTGCTTGTGTGTGTGTGTGTGTGTGTGTGTGTGTGTGTGTGTGTGCGAGAGAGTGAGAGCAGATTCAGGTAGGCGGTAGAGGGTAACCGATTGTCTTTCTTGGAAAGGTTTAAAGTAAAATGCTGGCCCTATTAAAGTAAGTCTCAGAAAAGAGTTCTGGTACTGTCGCAGAAGAGCTGTCCATCTACAGTCTGTACATTTTGCCCAGCACAAGAGAAGCGCGCTTGCACTTTCCCCTTGTTTTCGGATGGGCTGTAGTACCCTGTGTTGCTCATTTATCTCACAGGAACTAGTCATTGGTCCCTCTTAGTTCCCTCCACTTGCTTTTAATCAGTTCTTTCTGTTGATAATGTGCTATGATAGGTCAGGGAAGTCTGGTTTAATTTTTTTGTGCGCCGAAACAGTGAACACGATTGGAAGCTATTTTGTTCACTGTCTCCGGCGGGAGTTTCAGCATGGACTGCATAACATTATTTATTTGGGCTCCTGGGTTTTCGGATGTGCTTTCCGGAAATTAGATTCTCACGCATGCTTCTGGTTTGTATGTCCAGGATGGTTTCTTTCCCCTTTCTTTTTTTCTTTTTATTAATGAATTTATCCCTGTTTTTCTCCCAATTTGGTTGCCAATTATACCCTCTATTTACCTCAATTCACCCTCCCCCACGAGTACGCCGCCTGTCCTCCGGGTCGAGACACTATTTCCGGGTCGATTGATTCGCCTCTTCCGAGACTTCTACCACGGACGCCTTTACCTGCTCCTCGACGGACTTGTGCCGGCTCACCCTCCCCCCTCCCCCGGAAGCGGACAGCCAAACGCCGCCTCCAATCGGGGCTGACGACCAGGGCTGGTCTGGTAGAGACGCGGGTTTCTAACCGCGTCCCTGACAGGCAGCGCGCACCACACCGGACCAGCCAATGTGTGGTGCGTTACACCGCTACGCCATCCGCCGCCATCATTCCCCTTTCTTTTATTACATTTTCAATGTGTTTTCAATGAGGTTTGAAGTACATTATAGTCTTTTTGGAGCGTATCAATAGTGGGTGAATTTGAGGCTACATCTCATGACTTTTATCTCTTGGTGTAGCATACCAAGGACATCAAGTTTTATATGTATTTATGTGAGAACACTAACCTCAACATCGATGACGTGGGGATCATCTGTATCAGTAGAGGTGTCTTTCTTCTTCCACTTTGCCAGATTGAAAGAGTGAAAGAGGGGTGATTGTTGGGGCACGTTTGGCAGGAGCTTCAATGATGACTTGCTGATGTTTCATGAGGAACAGTGGCTAAGGTGATGTTGGCATGTAAGTGTCAGGGAAAGGCAATGAACTAGGGGCAACTGTGGTCAAAAGTGCTTCTTCTTAGCCATAATATCCGTGCATTAAGTTTGAGATGCAAGGAAAATCAGACTAGTAACTCTGAATCAGTTGACTGCAAATAACAATCTCGGGTGTGAGCAGGCAGTTTCATCAAGAAATGTGCACAGAGGGATACTATGGTCGGGTTGCATTGCAAAAACCCTTATTACACCTAAAAATGCAAGTTTGCAAGTAAAGTGGTGCAAAAGACACAAGCAGAGATGTGCTGAGCAGTGGAAAAGTGATATGGTCAGATGAGTCATCATTCACCCTATCCTCAACAAGCGGACGATTACATATGTGTCGCATGGCAAAAGAAACCTACAAGCCCGAGTGCTTGTTTCCCATGGTGCAGGGTTTTGTTGGCTCTGTTATGGTGTGGGGTGCATTTTTCTAGCATGGCTTAGGCTCACTCAATGAAAATGGCAATAAAAACAAATACATTCTGAGTGATCACCTTCATCCTATGGTGAAGCATTTCTATCCTGATGGGAGTGGTCTCTTCCAGGATGACAATGACAGTGGTCACTGAATGGTTTGATGAACGATGAAAGAGGAGGGGGTTCCCCAGTGTCCTGGTCAAGTACCCCACATAGCTCATCCCCCAGTTTAATTGGCTCAATAATTCCCTCCCTCTCCACCTCAGCCAATGTGTGTTAAGCGTTTGTCACAAAATGGCTGCCGTGCAGCACCAATGTGGGTGCTAAACATTGGTAATGACTGAGGTGAGAACCCCCCTTCACTGTGGAATGCTGTGAGATTGTGAAATGCGCTACATAAATGCAATCCATTATTATTATCATCATATTTTCTGAAGCCTTTAATATTGAGTAGACAGTGTGAGGTGTGGGTGCAGAATTGCCACAAACTGCTTCATGAATAGGGACAGTGTGAGGTGTGGGTGCAGAATTGCCACAAACTGCTTCACGAATAGGGACACTTCTCTAACAAACATTCAATTCTGGCATTTTTCAAAATGTTCTCAGGTTTAACATTTCAATCATTGTTACACAGCATTGATTCAAATATGAATGGGCTCCCCTTAAATGTCGTATTTGGTAGCATCTGTCTAGGTCTTTGTGCGCAACACATTCTGCAAGCTGCTATCAGATGAGAACAAAAGCGAGGAATCTCAGCTTTGAGGGCAAAGCAGGTGTCCCTCTGAGAATGTGCAACACTCCATATCCTCGCAATCACAGGATCAAACTCAAAGCACCCCCGGGTCCTCCGGTCCAATTGAAGCAGCTCGTTATCTCAGGTCACCCATTGTGAATATTCTGATTTTCATTCCTTAGACGGTTCCTCCAGGTAATGGAACCCCTGTCGGAGCCCACATGATGGACATGTTTCAGAAGCATCCCTGCAGGATGTTGCAGAACGGTCGAATCCTCATTTCCTGTGTGGCTGTAACCTGCCGTGGCCACTTTAAAGCATGCACAGATGGATGGACTATTTATTTGAAAGGATGACAGCGTTTTCCCATCTGCTTTCCAGCCAGATTTTAAATTGGTAAAACAAAGTGTCCAAAACGAATAACTGAGAAATAAAGTTTGTTTTCTCGAAGGCGCATGGACTTGGGCAGTCTGTATGTTTTATGATGCTGGATTAATAACGTGTGCAAAGAAAAAGAAAAAACAAGTTTAACGAGTGTTTGGATGGTGGTGTCGAAAGAAGGGGAAAATGTAATGGACATAAAGATACTGGAGACCTTTAAAACAGGACTTGAAAGTGAGCCAGTTAACAACAGATTTATAACGATTCCACTAACTGGGTGCACACGCACACACCCTCCTCTCGTCTGTCAATACAGGATGTCCTTTGTGGGTTATGAGCTCCAGATCTGTAGCCTCCAATTGGACAGGAGCAAGAAGAATAGCTCTGTCTTGAAGACATTAATCAGCTTGGCTGCTTGGTTCTCCACAGGCTCGTCTGGGACAGAGGTAAATACCGGCTGGCGATGATGAAAAACCGTGTGTCGGGCCATCTCTGTCAGAGCAACGCGTGATTTACTCACTTTCCATGCTCCGAACCCATTTTAGAATAAAATGTCTTGATTTTTATGGTCTGCCTGTTATATATTGGGATGGGGTGAGTGTGGCCAGGTTGTTGCCAGGCCGATGCTATCTATGGGATTGTGTGGAGCATCACAGGAAGCACAAGGAGACCAGCAGGCTGTAATTCCACTTCCCTTTGTCTGGGGGATTTCAAGTTGAGTGTTCAAGTGACAGGAATTACCAAGATATATTGCCCTGCGCAGGCAACAGTGTTAAGTCCATGGAAGCAACTTAGAGTCAAAACTCTGAGTAGTATGACCTCACACTACAAATTCTCAATAGCTATTTTATTTTATTATTGACTCCCTGGGCCCTATTTTGGTGAATTAGGATGGTGTCGGTAACGCAGACGCAAAGCGAAGATGGTGGCGCTTTAGGGCGTGTCTAATGCAATTTCAGTGATTTCATGATTTAGGATGATAGCGCACCTCCGGCGCAGTTGTAAAAGAGGTTGGATTAACTTTAAAAAAATACATGTGGGTGTGATGGGGATTTGGTTTCATAATGGGCAATCAGAACACCTATTTTCTATCCCTTTAAATACCAGTGCGATAATGCTAGAGCAAATTGGCAATTTCCTCACATGGATGACAGTTTTGCGCGCTGCGCCAGGAGCGCTTCTCAAAAGAAGGTGCGGGAGGTACGGAAAAGTTGGTGCACAAATCAGAGGGGGAAAACAAAGCGCATATTAATTTGTTATTTTCATGATTTGAGTTTATATTTTGAGACCTACATTGTTAAAAGAAAGTGTTTTATTTTACCATCTCTTTTTTTTCCTTATTTGTAGGCTTTCCAACTTAAAAAACAATGTTTCTTTTCTTCTAACTTAATGTAATTGTTAAATGGAAAGCAATAAATAACAAACTCACAACTGCAACTAGGCCTGTTTCATTTATGTTCGTCATGCAGAAGAAACTGCATGTACAGCCGAACTGATAGCCGTCTGGCCAACACCGGCTACCAAACCCAGGGTATCGCTCACAGTATCTCCTTCAGCATCTAATTATGTATTCCATTTTCTGTAATGCAAATGGAAAGAATAAAACCCTTTCACATAAGAAAAACAATGTGCATACAAACATATCTTTATTTAACAGGTGTATCTTACTGAACGGTAGCGATGGATGGCCTGCTGGCTTCAGTCTTTCATGTCCGTGCATTGAATAACCACAAGCTGTGGTGAAATAGTTTTTAGCTTAATTGATTATGCTTGCAAGTTACCCATGGATTGGACAATTTGCCTCAACGTGAGGGAAAATTAACAATATTCACAAAACATTCTCATGTGATTTCAGATAATGTGCGCATCAATAAGGTCACCAAATTGCACAGAACGCCTGTCTAGATGGACATTAACACAAACTCATTATTTGACACCAAACTTGCATAGCGCCCGACTGTTTTCATTGTCACACCCCCTATTGCGCTGCCCAACCCATAGTCGAGCAAACGCCTTCACTGCACACCACAAAATTGCCAAACTCAGCGGAGATAGGAAATATTCAGTTTGCGACAGACGAAACTGGCAATTCGCCTGCGCTAGGGCAAAACGCCACTTAGCTCCGGCACGAAAATAGGGCCCCTTGTGTCCTAAATAAGATAGTGTTGACCAAAGTCAAAGAAAGCACTACAAATATGTTAATATACATATTTTTAAATGTAGATATATAATAAATATATAATAAAAATGTGTCTTTAAAACATACAGGAACTACATAAGATGTATAAGAGATATAGCCTATATATGTATACAAGGTACTCTGAAAGTCCCAGAATAATAACCTGCCTATGAATCCCTCAATGACCTCAATTGGATTGGCTTGTTTTATTGTGCGTGCTTTACTTTGATGATTATATTTGCTTTGACTGGAAGCTCCGCTGTTACAGTGTCAGGGCAGTAAAACAGTTAACGGACCCATTAACATGTAATAGGCTGTAGAAAAGCCGTTTTCTATGATGAGCACACCTATAAAGTAGAGAACAAGGCTTAATTGAGGTCTCAGTTTGATGAATGCCTTTGTCTTATCGCACTCAGTTGTAATTGTTTCGCGATAGTTTATTGTTCCTTTTTCCGTTTGCAATTAAGTCCTTTGAGAAGCCAATAAATAAGTCTCCCAGACAGCGATGCATAAGTCAGAAGAAAAATGACAAAAGACGTGTTAACACATTCCAATATAGATTAACACCTGTAAAATGTGTGTATGGGCTGATTTTTTTACAACCATTAAAAGAGGAAAGATAGCTTTTCCCCCCTGTATTTCTGTTTCCTGGGTGTGTTGTCTGAAGTAGAGAATACTCACAAATTCACAGGTGAAAGTTATAGGGGGAGAATCATCTCTTAATAGTCAATGATACATCAAAGTGTCCTCATTCATATTCAGCATTAAGGCTATGACACATAGATAACAGATCAGATAAGAATAAAATCACCTTAATTACAAACTCCTGTATGACACAAATGTATATTTATTTGCATTGCAGCATTACAACAAAAAAAAACAATTTAGAATGCCTAATTGCAACTCTAGGCCAAGGAGGGAACATAGAGAACATAAGAATACATAATGAAAAACAACAGTGCCATTCAGCCCATCTGGTCTCGTCATCTACCTACAGACTCTAGAGAAGGGTTAGGCAACCCTGGTCCTCAAATGCCAGAGATGTTTCTGTTTTTTTCTCCATCTGAAATCCTAACTACATAATTAAGCAGGCTTAATAAACACAGATGACCATTTTCTGGAGGCACTCAGTGTTCCACCAGTCAGACTCTGAATATTCAGGCTCAGATTCCCAATAATGGGTCAAACTGTGTAGTCCAGCTCAGAGTAAAAAAAAATAGAAGCGTCTCTATCACTGCAGAACCTGGGTTGCCCATCCCAGCACTAGAGAGTATCCAGCCTGGATAGTATGAGTGTATGGAGAGTATACCAGGCCTGGACTTGAATACCCTGAGGGTCTCTGTCTCTACTACATGACCTGGCACACATGTCCTCCATTCAGACGACTGCTTCTACTTTATCCTGCAATTTTCCAGCCAAACTACCACAGCTACAGTACTAAAAACTGAATAGCTGATGCAGGCAGCCAGCAGGCACCAGAGGCTTTTACCCCCCTAATCACCCAGTGGGATGTCCAGCAACAGTTGGCAGGGGTGCAGTCCAGATGCACGAGGCCCTCAGGCCAGCCCAAAAAATTGAGGGCCCCTACATCATCAAATTTAGTGGCAACCAGGACATTTTCCATCCACACATGCATCTCCTTACTTCACACACTGTTTATGGATGGCTGCTTTCCTTGTCCTGTGCATTTGTGTGTGTGTGTGTGTGTGTGTGTGTGTGTGTGTGTGTGTGTGTGTGTGTGTGTGTGACGGTGTTTGTTAGTGTTATTATGATGATGTGCGATGGCCTGGAAGGGCAGCACAGGAGCAGAGAGGGCTGCGTGCTCCAGTGTAGAGGACACTCAAACCTGCTGTCTGTTCAACATCCCAGGTGCCCCAGGCTGACCCAGGAGTCATGTACAGCACTGACCCTCCTCAGCAGCTGGAGTTCATCATTAATCACTGCAGATTCTCCTCACTGACATCCACAGGCCCTTATAAAGGCAGTGCACATTTTCTACTGTTTGATTTATTCAATGCCTTTTCTTCTTAGAAGAATGCATGCATTCTAGTTCCCCATATAGTGGGCCATTTATTTTGATGTTTAGTTTGTTTCCTTTGATTATAGTCAACCCTTATTTATTTACTTATTAATCCCGAAAACGATGTTTTAAGTGAGATATAATGGCTGGCAAAAGCCAACAAATAGGGGAAATTAAACCCAAAAACTGTATTAAGTGAGAGATACTGGTTGGCAAAAGCTGAAAAAGATTCAGACGAGGACCTGGACCATTATCTTGACTTACGTTCCTCTGAAAATAATCTATTTGGTTGTTGATTCAAAGAGAAGGTTTAATTCAATCCACAGCAGTGGATGTTCAGTGTTCAGTGACCCAGGCTCTGCTGAATACTGGCTGGCCACCACTTCACCTTGTGCCCACTGCAACGGCACAAAGAAACAAAAATAAATGCCTGAAAGTCCTTTTCTTTTATATAGCTAACTACGTTTAATTAGAACATTTGTATTAAAAATTCAAAATTCCATGTGGTTCAAGTGACCAAATTGGATACCCTTTTCTTTACGTGTGAGGGAATAAATGGTCAATTATGCGGTTACATGCGTTACACGGTTGGCCATTCTCCCCAAATCATTCTCTGAAACGACAATAGAGGAAACTTACCGCATAGCAATCTGTATCAGCCTGAATATTAGCAGTGTAATATTTTCCAAGCAGCAAGCAGCCTCGCCAGCTAATGTTAACTACAGTACAACACCCCTTTAGTTAGTTGCTGGATATAACACCAATTTCAAACTTGTGAAGAGACCAATTAAATTAACATTATATCTAAAGCAAAATAAAAATACCATCACCTCATGGCACTTTAGCAATTAATTTCTCAGTAGGCTACTCAGTGTAAATGTTGCTAATGTTTTATCTTCAGTGTTGATTGTTCTAGCAGAATAAAAAAATCTAGGTCTGTATCCTGCAAAGTTCTTCCATTGTGTTTTCTCATTTGAGGTATATAAGTTGGATTATATGGTTGGGGGGAATGTTTGGATAAAATCAATAACAAATCAAAACAAGGGTGCACATGAATGTTGTGGATGGAACTGTAATATAGGGCAAAGGGGCTACACTTGGAAGCTCATCTTTAGAAGCTAGCAGAAGAAAATAGCCATGTGAATCTTTATATATATATAGTTTCACAGGAGATGCTGTCTGTGTCGTCTGTGTCTGTCTGAGGGAATAGTCATCTTTCATCTCCTCTGTGATTTGGCATCACGGCCTATTCCGATGAGCTTTTATGTTTCGCGTTTATTCATTTGTCTCCTGCCGAGAATGCAAGGAACACAACAAATGGGATGTTTTCTTTACCTTCCATTTTCAACCAATGCTGCTATCAGCTCAAACAGCTACGGCGCAGACTCAATCAATAATTGTGTATATAATCAGTAAATACAGTGTGTTAGACCTAATTTATTCATGTGGTACACAAGCATTTCTTAAGCCGTTCGGTGTCTGTTGTAACTGCATCTCCATTGGTGCTGGAAGTGCGTCGGGGGGAGACTGGTGATTTTGTGATTTTGAATGTAAACGCAGTACAACCATTATCTAAACAGCACGCAGTGTTTAATATATGTGTTGTCTTTAGGTTTTTTGTTCAATCAATTTTGCGCGGCCTAATAAATACAAAGCCCCCAGCCTCTTTATAGCTTTAAACATTGTTCCCGCCTGGTGGTCGATCCCTCCCTCTCTTCCTGAATTTATGAAGTCAGGCAGCTAGAATGTAAGAATTTATAATCAAAAAGCTATCTGTATTTATTACGCTTTTGGGGGCATTTTATGATTCAGTTCTGACTGGAAAGAAGGGTTTGGGGTTTTTACAGAAGTGTTTTGTGGGCCTGGCGGATGGCGTAGCGGTCTAACGCACCACGCTTCGGAGTGGTGTGCGCTGCCCGTCAGGGACGCGGATCGAAACCCGCGTCTCTACCAGACCGGCCCTGGTTGTCAGCCCGATCGGAGGCGGAATTTGGCTGTCCGCCTCCGAGGGAGGGGGGAGGGATAGCCGGCATGAGTCCATAGAGGAGAGGAAGAATTCCCGTCTCGAAAGAGGCGGGAACACTCAGCCAGGAATGTGTGTCTCGCTCCCGGAGGACGGGCGATGGACTCGTGGGGGTGGGGAATTGAAGTAAATAGAGGGTTTAATTGGCAACCAAATTGGGAGAAAAACAGGAAAAAATCTGAAATAAATGTATAAAAAAAAGATGTGTTTTGTGTTCTCTCTTTGCCTCCCATGATGTCCATGCCTGTGTGACTCAAGGTCCATTGATGTTGTCTTGTTTGATTTCTGAAGTGATCATTTTAGTTGATGGTGTTGTAGCAGAGTGTCGATACAAGCCATGTAAGTACTAGTACAGTAGTTGTCCCCATATAAAATAATGATTTACTGTACATCTGATGTGGTTTATTTTAATTTGCCCAAAGCTAAGATGGGCAGGTGTTCATTTTTTAAGAGTATAAAAAGCTACAATGTGATTTTTTTGCTAAGTTTTTTCCCCTTCGGGAACTGCTTTCTTGAACTATAACTTAATTATGTTTGTTCAGCTGTCTACTGGTCTAATTTGATTCATACCAGTTCAGATTGTTCAGTTGTTCTCTGAAGAACAACTGAAGAGAGAGAACTGGTCACAGTCATTCATCCTAATCTGGGCGTTTAATCATGCTGACTATCCTTGTCACGTCATTTTGACAAAGGCTTTGGGTATACTGTAACACTTTTGAAACCGATCACAGAATACTTTTAAAAACAAATAAAAACTTTATTATTTTTTTATGAAAATTATTTTTTGAGAGAACATTGTAAAATACGTAACATTAATCTTTCAATTTCGTTCACATTTGTTCATAACATTTGTTCATAACATAATTAATGCACATCTTGTAAGTCGCTCTGGATAAGAACGTAAATGTAAATGAAAAATGTACAAAAACAGTTTGGGAAGTTATAAAAGATGATCGCATATACATCCATTCTTTCTGATACTGTGTAATGAATGAATAATGGAAGAAATTATGTCCACACCTATCTCCTTCATGCCAATTTAAATGATACAATTAGCACACTGAGGAAAATGTTTAGTTCCACATGGATCCTGATGAATAATGAACTTGTTGATCAAAATAGTTTTCCTGCAAATAAAAATCTATTATATCGGAAAGCAAGAGTTGTGCCCCGACCATATTTTGTCTACTGTCAAAATGATGACACTTGAATTTAGTCAAGGCTACAGAAAAATGTAGATTTAATATAGGAGAATGTAATTGTCACTAAATATGTTAGAAAAGTGTTGCAGTTACTGGTAGACACAATATTGTAAATGTTAAGGTATTGATGGCAACATGAAGGTTTTGACTTAAAGTATCTGCAAACATTTATTGCAACGGTGTTGTTGGTCTCCTGGTATCCGATATGTAAGGGGTGTAGGGTAATGTTCACTATTCTGTAGGAACTCACATGAAAGTACCTTGAAAATGCTTGCCCTGCCTTGGGGGTGAGTTACTGTGTGTTTCGGGAAACCAGGAGTCTCACAGAGGTCTTAGTCACCTCTGATAGCCGGTGAAACAACATTTCTCAACAGGACAATTACAGTTTCAGCTAATAGATCCCCCAGCCCAGCAACAGAAAGCTCAATGTTAAGGTTATTTGTACAGGCATTTCCAAACAAGTCATAGGCATCTAGGTAATTTGACTGAAAACCACTCCATATTTATTCAGAACACTAGAGCTGTATAAGTCTTTAGTTGAACAAACAACCCTTATTACACTCAGCACTCTTCCCACTAATGCAATGCAAGGACAATTCTCTAAACTGATATGTAAATCTGTGACTGTAGGTTAAATGTAAATAGTAGCAATTGTTATTTTGCTCATGCCAGTATAGTATGTTATGCGATCAAATAGTATATGTTATTTGTTGTGTATTAAAAAGAAAAATGAGTATAACTGTTGCATGCTGTTCTGTCATTGGTTAAAAGAGCATGGCTCAATAAAAAAAAATGTGACCTCTGATTGGCTGGTCACTCTCCTAGGAAAGACCTACAAAATCAAACAATTGACAGCAGAGAGAGAACCACACGGTGTACAGATGGAATCCTGTAAGAAATACTATGCAAAGAAATAAAGCTACCTTCAATGTTTGTTGGAATTCTGTTACCTCTCGCATGTCGTCTGTCTTGTTTTTAATGCTGTTATACTTACCAGCTGTTGGGTACACAACATCAGTGAATTAAAAATTGCACATCTGCGTAGCTAACACTCAAGATGGATTGCGTCCCTAAAATTCAACACAGTCAATGTTCCTGTGTGAAACACAAGAATAAATGAAAACATTAGGCGAAACGACAGGGAAGCATTAGAGGTGGGGGGCTACCAATTAGCTACAATGACAAAGATAAATAGACTGATTCTGTGTTTTTTCTCCAGTGCTGTAGTTGAAACACTTTCATTACACTGTCAATAAGGACCTCTGAGATAGTGAAGATCAGCCTGCTGTCACTGTGAGGAAAGTAGCGTGCGTCTTCAGTGCCCTCTCTCTCTCTTTCTCTCTTCCCGCCTTCACTTCAGGGTGAAAGATGTCCACCCCAATCCTGCCGGCACAAGATTTCTTTTCAGAGTTGCCTATTAATGCTCACTCGGGGGTGAATTATTGCTGTCACCGTGATGCAGATTGTGCAGTGTGGATTGATCTGAGTTTTACTCTGTAGCAATTGCATTACATAGGCACTGATGATAATACCATATGGAGAAAGCACAAAAATAAAATTCTACTTCCTTAGCTCCCAAGTCTTCTTGTTTGTTGGCACCCTTAGCAAACACAGCACAGATGTTCAATTGAGCTGCTTTGTATCTGCTTTCTCTGTGCTGAAATTGATCTCTGAATTCCTTGCGCTTGCAATATCAACTGCTGTTGTTTTAATATCCTCGTTAAACTGATAACAATGCCCTGTGTGCAAAACATTAAATTAGCCCCCTATACACATTATCAAAAAGTAATTTCCAAAATTATATTGCGGCA
The DNA here is from genome assembly GCA_029706075.1 of Aldrovandia affinis. Classification (NCBI taxonomy): domain Eukaryota; kingdom Metazoa; phylum Chordata; class Actinopteri; order Notacanthiformes; family Halosauridae; genus Aldrovandia; species Aldrovandia affinis. Next base: position 1,588,078 of record JAINUG010000072.1, on the reverse strand, counting down.
GTTAGTACCAAGTGCAATGTTGATGGTAATATTACTATACCAGCTTTCAGGCAGTTGTCAGTCAGGTATAGGCACTGACCAATTGGGTAAAGCTACCTTTTGGAGGCAGAAAAGAGCTAGGTTGTTGAAGATGTCTCTCTCTCTCTCTCTCTCTCTCTTTCACTCTCTCACTCTACCCATCAGGGAGGCTGCAGCTGTATCTGTGTCATGCCAAGGTTAAACAAATGAGGAGAAACACCTCAAACATACCTCGGAGGAACATTAATTTTCTCATAACCAGATGAGAGAGATGGACTGGGAGACCTTGTCAGTAATCTTCCCTCTGCGCGGGATGAAGTGGGCGTTTCATATTTAACGTTTCCAGAAAGGTTCCTCCGCAGTGGCTAAATGATCCACTTATGCTTCACTTTGCACCGTGACACCACCACAGCAGAGGCAGATAAATACTGAGGATTATTGGCTCTGAGGTGTTGAAGCTGAGCAGATGCTGTCTGTGTCGTCTGTGTCTGTCTGAGGGAATAGTCATCTTTCATCTCCTCTGTGATTCGGCATCACGGCCTATTCCGATGAGCTTTTATGTTTCGCGTTTATTCATTTGTCTCCTGCCGAGAATGCAAGGAACACAACAAATGGGATGTTTTCTTTACCTCCCATTTTCAACCAATGCTGCTATCAGCTCAAATCTAGGCAATAATGCATTACGTACACACAGAGACACACACAACATAGAGATCACTCTGCCTCATTGTCCTGGGACTACACACAGCGCAGTGAGGCGTTTATGTTTTTTTTTTCTCTCTTTGTTCATTTTTTTTGTCAGCAATATCCGCTAGCTGTTTGTTATGTAGAATGAGAAAGACTCATTGTTTTACAACGTCTCCAAAATGCCAGAAACCTGCATAGTTCATTGAATGTTTTTGATTTGAGAAATGTCTATTCCCCTCAAAAGCCCTGGTGACTGATTAAAGATTCAGATAAATTAGACCATAGCTTCTTTTGAATTCCAGTAAGCAAAATGACTGTCACAGTTCAAGAGCACAGACTGAATAAACACCTATTCTATTAGTCTTTTGTTTGTCACAGCAATAAAACTAATACTGCAAGAAATCATAAATCCTCCCTGTAGAGCGATCTGTGCCAAATGTGCACCATCTTTTCTGTCGTCATCCATACTTTTTTCAGAATCCCATCAAAATCCCTTCTTCCTCTTTTCCTTTGCTGACCCCCTCCTATAAAATACAGTGAGTGACCTCTGTTTAGTGATAACTCACATTGTTTTGCAGTATGCAAATTCCCCCCCCCCCCCCATATTTAAAAAACATAAATAATTTCACAACGGCTGATTCTTAAGCAATACATGTCCACTAAACCCTCTTAAGACATAGCACTGTTAGCCTTTGGCAACTATATTTAAAAAAAATACAAAATAATGTTCCTTGTGTAAGCACTGTGGATTTGTTGTTGGCTGGTGGGTTAATTTAATTCATGATTAGAGTCACTAATGGAACAGAAAGGTGAGTGTAGTTGAATGCATAGGTCCATTCCTCTAAGCTCTGTCTCCTTTGTGCAGAGGCTCCAAGTGGCCTCACAGGTCTGGCCTGGATACCCTGGCAGTGGTTAATTCAGATTTCTGTAATGCACAGTATTTCAAACGCCACCGCTCTGATTACGCTATGTTCATTCGTGTTTTTAATTGAGCCATGTCAAGAGAGTAGCCATTTGCTGCATGGCCCCTGTGGATTATTTTGGATGCCTCCAGAATAATGAATCGAGAACAGACTGGATGCGCCTGGAGTCAGAGGAGTCCTAATCTCACCTCCAGGGAGAATGTGCACTTTGTAAACAACACACAGAAGGATGTCTTTTGGCAGATACATTTTGGGAAAGATTTCAAAGGCCAGATTTATCCAACTGGTGCATCACATCACGTGGTTAATTATTTTCAACAATCTGATGAATGTTCAGTGCAGTTAATTTAGAAATACCCACAGCCCTTAATAAACACATTTCCATTTTTTTGGAACATGTCTAATGAAAAATTGCCAGACATGAATCTAATTTGTGATTACAGTGGGTGTGTATGGTTGCTCATTTTATGAGCAAAAGTGAAAACTAGTATTACAGTTATAGGATTACTTGCACAGCATCCTTTTTTAATTTGGGCTCATTCTTGCTGATTTCAGTATTACAGCTATCACAGCTTGATTTCAGTATCACAGCTAAAATAATTCACCTGTGTTAAATTCATCGCTGTGCCATCACTTTCCTGTTGTCGTGTTGTGAAAGGAGAAGCGAGAACAATGCGTGCTGTGTAAATTGAAACAGTACGATTGGACAGCTTATATAAATCTCCTGGCCAGTATACAGGCCTTGGTTTCTCCTGTCCTGGCATTTAAAAAAATGGGGGAACAAACGGGGTAAGATCATTGGATGTTCTAAGCACCATGTAACCCATCTAACCATGAATATAAAATCTTTACCTGCTGTTTGGCATGACAACACACAATGCTGTTTGAGAACAAAATGAGGAACACACAGTTTTTGAGAGAACAGTTGAACCCTCCACAACTCACCCAACTGACCTGCTGCATGGTGCATCTTTCATCTGACAAATAAGCCCCATATGGTGCAAAGCCTATTTAGAAAATCAGTACATGTTGGAAAGTATTGTAATGACATAGGTTAAGTACTGTCATGACAAAAGTGTTGTGCTTTTTCAGCTTTATCAGTACATAAGCCACATAATTTCTTCAGGAATATAAAAATATATTTCGTGAAAAGATATCAAATATATGTGCTTGCACTTTCTGCTGAACAGTTAATAAGCTATTACTGGAATATATGTCAAGCTGTTCATTCTTACTTAGTTTTTCCAGAAGTTTGTGCCAGAATCTTGACTGAATTTTTTTGTATTGTAATAAAATACAAAACAAAATGTGTTTACTGTTCAGCTGGGATATAGAAGAGGACAGAATATAGAAAAAGGTACGAGGTCATCACTTAGAGAGAGTCCATTTGAGTAATATTTACCTTAATGGCTTCCCATACCTCCCTCCCTTATACATTATCCCCATTATCCACTTTTCCAAGTACCTCAATGGGACTGCAATGGAGGCAAACTCCAATTCAATGAAACTGTGCATTGTTATGACCCAAAAGGGAAGTGGTCTTTTAATGGTCTGTGAAAGATTATTTCCTGTGCTGTAATGTAACTTGCTGTTTTCATTGATTCCTTTCGTACTAGTGATAAATTGAACTGCTACACGGTCCTCCCATTTAGATTTGTGAGTCAAGGGGGGCGTTTCATATAATGCTAGTCTGACCCAGACAAGGAGTTTCCATGTTTTGTTGATTTTGTTTTGGTTGATTGCATTTTTTAAAGTTTTGCACTGCCTTTATAGCTGTGGACAAACAGCGGTTCTATGGATGTTGCTTTTACTTCATGTTTTGACATGCATTGACAATTTAGCTGCTGCTAAATCTGCTATCATAGTTTGTCACCTTTGCTCTGATCTGGGTTGAAACAGTAAGTGGTGACTCCTTTTCAGCAGAGGAGCCCTCTCATGAAAGTTTAGTACATTTTTTCCTCAGTGGTTTGCAACAGTCTACATTCTTATCATTACATACATTTAAATACAAGAATGTGGTAAAATAAAATGTAAAATGTTTTTGTCATAGTTATATCAAAACGAATGCATAGAAAAAGAGTGGGGGTGTGTGTTTATGCAAGTGTGAGTGCGTTTATGTGTGTGTGCGGGGGGGGGAAGGAGAGGAAGAGATGGCGAGGGAAAAAGTGAGGACAACCAAATTGGGCGTTTTAAATTCCCTCACTATTTGTGCCTTCATGACAGAACCAACACACACACTCACACACATACACGCTTCCTGTCTCGATTCTTCCTGTAGTGTTCCCGTTCACAAGAAACAGTCTGCTCAGGATCCCCCTGGGTCAGCCCAGAGAACTGCACCATATGAGCACATAGACATCTTACCATTCCACCTTGAAGAACATTTCAGATACCAGAGATAAAACATCCAATGTTTTACAATGACCTTGCTGAGCAGCCTCCATATTACTCTATCTTAGGTTTGGAATGCAATCAGCAGTAATTCAGACTGAAGAAATTACTTTTATATTTAATAGTAGAGACAAGGTAGGTGATTTGTGAATGTCAAACAGTGTATTTATATATTAATTGGCAAATACAGACCATGATGTGATCTGTTTAATATGATCCTCCCAGCCCATATGCATACAGTGATCACAGGTTATTTCCCAATTTTTCATATTTTTTTCTAGTTATTAGTGTTAATCTGGTTCATTATTTCTGTTGACACCTCTATAATTGTGTTTAGCTCGCTCAACTCACGCACGCAGTCCATTGTACCCCTCCTGTCTTTCATTTCAGTATTTCACTTGCTTTTTTCAAAGGGTGGTACATAACCTTGGAGAAATCGAAAATCACAACAGAAAATCACAAGGAACTACCATTAACATGTATTCGCTGCCTCTCCAAAAGCTGGTGTATAGTTTATTTAAAGGTAGATTTACATGCACCCGCTGTTTGTTGTCCTCAAGTCATAATGGATTTTTCCCTGTTGTTGTTATTATGCAATTTTTTCATCTATTGTGAATGATGCATCAGGTTTTTTTCTTAATAAGCTTTGGTTGTATGTTTGTTTGTCTACTTAGACACTTAAGACATTTATTTAGTAGGCTGTAACAGGTACTAGCCCTAAAATCAATAGCTAAAGTATTAGTACAGTCTTCAGGTACAATGCATATTGAGAATCTAAATTTATTATCGCTCTATTTTTGTATGTATATGTATTAAATTGATTTATTACATATTAAATCACGATCCCTATTGATTATTTTTGTTGTACACCTCAATTAGGCATATTGTTTTGTGCAACACTTGCTGACATCCATCAGGGTGACCTACACAAAAGCCTGATTCATTGCTAAAGAGGGCTTGGCTGGCACTTCCATCTGAGATTTTGCTGGTACCTGATTCTCTTGCGTCGCTGAGCACTGGTGAGCACGGGGCCCCCTTGTGGTCATCAGAGGACTGTGCACAGTGGTTCTCTCCTTGCAGTTGTGCTGCTGATGCACGGGTTGTGACCTGGCTTTCTGAAGTGGGCGATGCAGAAACAGACACGTTCCTTTGCCAGCAGCTATAGCACCCGCAAGCCTTCTCACGTCAAACTGATAAAGCAAACTGCAGGGTCGGGGTTGGTTGCTGCCGGAAGAGGTGTTGGTGGCCAGTAAGAGGGAACTCTGATCTCTGAGCCAAATAAAATCCCGTGCCCCTGCACATCAATGGGGGCACTGTGCTGGGAGATGGCATTGTTCGGTTGAGATGTTTTACCGTAGTCCTGACTCATTGTGGTCATTAGAGATACCATGGAACTTTTTTGAAAGAGTTATTAAAACCTTAATGTCCTCCTCAAATTCCCATAAAACTGGCTCTTTGAGCCCCCGGCTGGTTCAACCGGTAAAAGCACTTGCCTGGAGTGCAGGTTGACCACTGGCTGGGGTTTGATTCCCTGGCTGCACCAGCCTGGCTCTTGCCGGGGAGTCCCGCTCGGGGGCGGTGATTGGCTGTCCACCCCAAGGGGAGGGGGAAGGGAGCCGGCGAGAGCAAGTCATATTACATTATATATTCATTTCCAGACTCTCATTCAGCATGAATCTTACATAGTATACAGTGGAGTACAACTAGTATCTGACTATCTAATCACCCCCCTACATCTGATTAGGTACACAATCCCTTGCATTAAGTGCGCCCTTTGATTCCCCAGGTCATTGCTGCAAGTGACATAAAGGTATAATAAATAAAAATAATAACAATGTACATTACATTTACAGGCAGACTTGAACAGTTTTATTAATACATTTTGTTTCAGATTTTTCCAAATATAATATATATATATACCCCGTCTCTTCGGGGCAAGCCACTCTCCGAGGCCGGCGATGATCCGTCTCCTTCAAGACAGAACTCACCGACCCCTTTCTGGAGACACCCTTATGTGCTTCACAACAAGTTTGTGCCCACCACCCTCCCCGCACCCTCAGGAGCAGACAACCAAATGCCCCGATCAGGGCTAACAGCCAGGGCCGGTCTGGCAGGGACAGCTTTTGAACTGTGTCCCTGATGGCCAACTCACACTCATACAGGACCAGCGGTTAGACCACTACGCTATCCGCCAGCCCTGACTTGAACAGTTTTACACTTTTCTTTAAATTTGCATTCATGGAGGTGGATACTTAGTGATACTTAACTAGGAAGAACCTTGCTCAATGGTACAACGACAGTGCCCCACCTGGGAATTGAACCTACAACCATTGCGTTGCAAGCCAGGTTCCCTAACCATTATATGGCAGCCCTGTGCTTCCCAGCTACAGGAGCACAGCAACAGCCTCACACTCTGATCAACATTCTGATCCGGTTCTATAATTACCACCCCACCCTGCCGCCCACTCATATATGAAACATCAGCATTGCTATTGGCTCGGTCCCTCATCCTCGGCCGAGTCATGAGCTCCCTCTTGACAGACAGGCCCATGCTAAATGATTCATAGTTAAAATAGAGAGCAGCTCTGTGTTTGTATGCGGGGCGAGGGACTCCCTGGAGGTTCTGGCTGTTTGTTCATTTGGACGGGGCACTCGTTTGATTACGGCAAACGTTGTCCATTCCACTCAGAGAATATGTTATTTTCTCGGTTGTTCCCTTGTAAGAGGTCTCTCCGGTGAGGAGAAAAGGGAGAGTCGCGGAACATACAAACAAAGCTCCGCATAAATCAGTGTCCACGACAACAGGCCCATCCCAAGCAGAGCCTCGCATTTAAACTCTCCATAAATTGCGACAAAAAGATGAGCTGCTTCCTGCGGAGGCAAGGGGAATCACTTGTGCTCTGCCATCAATGTTTATGGCCAATGGTCTCATTTATTACCTGACTAACAGAGGAAATCTAATCAAGCTGAAATGTAATGGATTTAAATTCGACAACAATGGGAAATAAGTGTTCCTCTGATGCATGTTGGGTAAACAGCTCTTCATGAAGTTGTTCATAATTCAAGACCACTCCGGGGTGCTGTTGAAACCAGGAGAGCAATGCTGCGCTCTCTAAGAACAGGGAGATCAGCAGGCCACACTGAGGCCACAGATATTCCCTGGCCCTTTCGCGCTTTTGTCCTAAATTCCCCCCAAGCTTCCTGCAGGGATAAGCCAGACAGATCGGATTCTTTGTCCCTGAGGCCTACACAGCAAACAAGGACTCTAAGAAGCTCTTTGCTAAGGCTACAAAAAGTGAATTCTATCGTTACTTAGCATCTCCTATGAAAATGACCCAATATAATTTCTGGCATAATTTCCTCATTAGCTGGGTGAATTATTTAAAGGGCTCCCTTAATCAAATGATCGGTTTGAGAGGGTAATTAAGAGCTTGAGGTGGAAACAGCATGTGAAAGGCCCTCAAGGAGATTGGAAGGAGCTTCGTTCTCAAGAGGCAGGCTGGTGGGGAGTCCGTGTGATTGCTCCCTCTCTGTGGTACCCTGTTGCCACTATGGGTCCCCCACCCCCCCCCCATCCCTCTTGATTTTAAGGGGGTGCATCATGGGTCAGGCCACGGGATGGATTCAGAGTCTCCTTCAAGCATGACAGTTGGGGCTAATGAAGACAGACTGGCAGCCCCCGGGCCCGGCTTAGTCATCGTTTTCAGGAATGCTAAACAAAGAAGAGGAATGGGCTGTCACTCCGGGCCGCGCGAAAGGTGGGCCCCGCACGCTGACACGGTGCTGGTCCTCTCCTAATTACCTGGGTGGGGGGGAAGTGACCTTACTCCCTCTGCTCTGCCTGCCGTCTGCCGTCGCCTCGGCGCTCCGGAGAAATCACAGGCGCTAAATGGAGTTTTACACCGCGGACGTAGCACACGCACACACACACACACACACACACACACACACACACACACACACACACACACACACACACCAATAAATACCTCTCTCCCCGTCCCCCTCATAAGCTTCATAATTCAATCGCACCTGTCGATATATTATGGGGGGGAGGGGAGCTGTCTGAGAGAGTGGACTTTGGGGTGCAGACTCCATGGGACCCGTTCCTATTGGGTCCCCTGAAAAGAACAAACCCCCTGAGCCCCCAGCCGTGATGTCACCGTTTTGGGTAGGGCACGCGCCTGCTGCGGGGGAGAGTAATGAGTAAGGCTGGCTCCAGGGAGATGAGGAGCAGCACGGTTGACAGGCCGCTCCAGGAAACTCATCTAAATCACATTACGGCGGATTAGCCTCAGTGTCTGTTTTGTCAGAGTGCTTGGGACAAAACACCTTAATGAAAACAGAACAGTGGAGTGTTTACGTCCTGTGGACAGGGCGCCAACTATTACTGCCAACCTCATCTGGTCAATGAGAGCGCGAGATGACGCAGAGCCAATGTGTTTTCATCAATGATTTAAAAATAGCGTTCTTCTTTTTTTATACCCCACTCAGTTTTGCCTTCGTATATTTTGCCATTTCTTTAAAAAACTTTTTTACAATACTTCAGCAACTTCCATAAACTTCTTTAATTAGATTCTAATTGGAAGTGTTAGGTCATAATCACCCACGTTTTTGCTACTTCATTTATTTAATCGGAAATGGCGATGGCCTCGAAATGGTGAAAGTTCAATAGTGCTAGTTTAACCTGAAATCTGTAAGATTACATGCCATTTCCCCCTTTAACTACCACCTAAAGAATTCTACTGATGTTATTAAATGCATCTAAACAACACCTTCTACCTGGTGCTAAAGCATAGCTTCAGTGTGTTGGATTTACATTTGCCAGTGTCTGCAAATCATGCTCGGGGAAAGTAAGTGGCAATTATGGTGGTACCCACAATTTGAAGTGACATTTGCTGGCATATAATGAGGAGCAATTTCAAGGATTTTCAATTATGTGACAGAAATAGAGGGACAGAGGATATGCCAGACAAACCACCCCTGTCCCATAATTCTGCATCACTCTGTTATGTTGGAAAAATTAAGAGTAATACATATATATATATATATATAAAAGGTAACATAAAAATAAAGGAAACACCAACATAAAGTGTCTTAATAGGGCGCCACCATGAACCACCAGAATAGCTTTGATATGCCTTGGCATAGATTCTAGAAGTGCCTGGAACTCTATTGGAGGGATGCAACACCATTCTTCCATAAGAAATTAAATAATTTGGTGTCTTGTTGATGGTGGTAGAAAACGCAGTCTCACAGAAAGCGCCAGTCCAGAATCTCCCATAAGTGTTCAATTGGGTTGAGATCTGGTGACTGAGACAACCATGGAATATGGTTTACATTGTTTCTCTGCTCATAAAATCATTCAGTGATTTTGGTGACCATTCTTGTGCCTGGTGAATGGGGTATTGTCATTGTCATCCTAGAAGAGACCACTCCCATCAGGATAGAAATGCTTCACCATAGGATGAAGGTGATCACTCAGAGTGGCTTTGTCTTTATTGCTATTTACCTTGCCCTCTAAGGGGTTGAGTGGAACTAAACCAGGGCTATTCCATACCATATCATACACTACACCACCTGATTTTACGAATGAGTTTACCCCCTTGGTCCAGCAGGTGAGCTAATTAGTAAAATCAGATGGTGTAGTGTGTGATTGGTAAAAATACCTGCAGATGCTGTGGCCCTCAAGGCCTGGAATTGAATAGCCCTGATCAAAACCATGCTCGGAAAAAGTGCCCCACACAATAACGGAACAAACAGCCACCAGAATCCTTCATTTACTCAAGTGTTTCCTTTATTTTGGCAGTTACCTATATATATATAGTACCCCTACCATCCATCCAGATGAAAATGGCTACTTTACAGTGCCTCCTTTTGTCCTTTGTACAGTTATTGCATGACAAATGCGCCTGAATGACCTAACACAAGCATCTGTCTGGTGATCATAAATCTGGATATTAATGCCAGTGAAACATAATTACAATTGTATAATCAATAGGATGACCGCATTGATCTAGAACAAAGAGGACACATTGTGAGGTCATAAATTTCCACCCCCCTTGAAGCTGAAGTCATTAGCGTGTAGCTTATTATTCGCATAATTTGTGAGGGGGACTATCGAAGTCAAGACATAACACAGCACTAAAATGTGAGTTTACTGGTTAAATGCCTTTCAAATGGCTGGTCAGCCCAAATATACTTTAGATCAATTTGATATAATTGAACATATTAATTTAAATCAATTACAAAGTAATATTTTACATTTCTGAGCTTTTTGTTGGTTCTTTGTAAACTGTAAATCATCTGTACCCCACAGCTGCTCCATGAAAAGACACACCAGAGCAGCAGTTAATATATAATTACAGATAGAATTATAGATAATTACACACCAGAGCAGCAGTCTAGAGTGAAACTGTAAAAGCAGTTTCCCAAAACATTAATTATCCTACAGTTTAAACCAACAGAATGAGGGGGGTCCTTGTTTCTCTGACACATGGAAGGAAAGACCACCCATTTAAAGAAGATCTCCACCACTACTATCCCCAAGGTCTGCAGTTCAATGTTTATTTAGTCCACTTTGAACCCCCTTCTCTTTCAATTAGACAGTACATTTCTGGTTGGGCCAGGAGGGGGGGAGGCGATGGAAATCACAGTAATTCTGGAGCCGTGAGAAGGATCAAAGTTCTAGCTCTCAGGGTTCTCTAGTGAGTGATATATCCTGGGGAACAGACAAAGTTTAAGGGGCCATTTTGTGAACAAAATCAGAAATGACATATCGCATGTCTGGTACCGCACTGATGAAGTCGGTAAAATAGCAGCAGGGAAATGCCTGTTTGCAGCCCTTAAGCTGGAGCTGCCTGCTGTATTCCAGCTCTTATTCTGTTCATGGATAATTAATTCAGTGGCATAATAAAGTAGCAGGCATGTTAAGTTACTATCATGAATAGCAATGGATGGGGAAGCCTGCTATTTGATTGCTCCCGGAGCATAGTGTAAAAAATTGTTCTGGGCCGTGTCTGCAGTAATTACTTGGAGCTCCGTATGCACGGACAGCCCTTAGGAACAATTATTTTGACAGTACTTCCTTAGTCTGAGCAGGAGACGAGAAACAGCTGCCTCCCCTTCGCCGGTGCTTAAATCCCCCACGCACACACACATCACACCTGCAACAGCCCACCTCTCATATTTTCCTCCTGATCCCCCCCCCCCTCCTCCCATCATCTCTGAGCGCTGTGCCCCTTCGCCCTTCCCACTCTCTCACTACATCTCCGCTCCGTAATTGAGGATTCTCCGATACATGCGGGTCAGGGATCACCAGAGCAACTCCATTAAAACATGAAAAAATAAAGCAGAAGGCAAGTGTTTGCTCTGGCTTTTAACCTCGCTTTATAATGGGTAGGCAGATCTCTCTCTCTCTCTCTCTCTCTCTCTCTCTCTGCCTCTTTACCTATCTCTCTCCCTCTCTCTGCATTTCTCCTTATTTCCCTCCCCTTTTCCCTTTCTCTCATTCACCTGCATGTAAACACTCCCCGTCTCCCTTGCCTCCCCCCTCTTTCTCTCTCAAATTAAAATTTGCTTCATTTTAATTTGAAAGAAAAGTGCACTTGTGTTGCTAAAGCATTAAAATAAATATATACTGTATGACAACAGCAAGAAAGAGAAGAAGAAGAAAATACCCAGTGATCCTCCCTCTCACCTCCCACATAACCCACCTTTTTAACATAATTTTAACAAATTAATTAAGAAACCTCTTTCCTGGTATTAATATGGAACATATATGAGGCAGGCGCAAATACAAACACAGGAACGGTATTCAACCCACCGCCTCTCTGTTAAATTAAGACGCATTGGGCCGGCACCTCTACTGCAGTCGTCTCTTCACCCGGAAGCATTTTTCATTTATCTGGGTCTGGCAGGTCTTGACTTATCAAATTGACTTATCAGGGCAGAGAATTTGGAATTTGGAGAAATTGTTTTAGTTTTTTCTCTGATTAGGAGGCACTTGGGGCGGGCAAATAGATACTGGGCCTCTCTCTATCTCTCTCTGCATCTCTATCTCTTTCTATCTATCGCTCTCTCTATCTATATATTTTTCTATATATATATCGGTAGTGCCCCCAGCCCTCTGTTGCCCTCTTTGTGTCCTTTGTCCAGGCTCTTTACAATGTCTTTGCTGCCCCCAGAGCAAGATCCTACTCCCATCTTGTTACCGACCAGATGGAATACCGCAGATTCAGCCAGAGCCAATGAGATTTGCCCAGATTTGCATAATGTACACAGATGCCTGCGCACAGAGTGTTAATCAAATATGAGTTTTGAAAAAACAAGAAATTTGTAACTGAAGTGATCAAGACTGAATTAAGCATTGACGCTTCAATCCAGACCATGGTAGGCAACCAGGAACAGCAATGGACCTGTACTCATATTAAACAGAGAGTTTAGTGTAAAATACACAGTAAAAACACATTTAACACATATATTTTTTAAATGTGTAGTCAACATAATTTTGTATGCCCCATTTAACAAAATGCACATGTATGTAGATTAAATCATTTCTAAAACAATTCTGAATAGTTATTTTGTCATTTATATTTACATATTTATTTGTATAGTTTCTTAAATGTTTCAAACAGCAAGGTCTTTGAAAGGACATTAAACAATTAATGAGTTGAATTTAAGTAGTACACTGTAAAGTCGACAGTTTATTCATATTACATCGTCAGTGGTGTGCGACTAATTCAGTTAAATAATGTAAAAAATCCTAAACAACTTTTAATAAAACAATTTTATGTGACAGAACAAAAACACTTAGGGGCTCTCCAAAGGTAGACAATTCCATCTGTGGTTTATTTGCTGGTGCTAATGCACCATATGTATTTTTTGCATGGTCACAGGTTTTGTTCTTGAGTGATAGAAGCTTTATGAATAAAATGAGCCAATTAAAGATCATTTGATTGGTGAATTTGAAGTATGTTTTAGATTGTTATTTTGCTTTTGTTGCTTTAGTTTGTTTGTTTATCTGCTGTGGAGTAAGATCCCTAAACTGCTAACTTCATGTTCTCTATGTTGTTTTGTACATTTTTCTCACCTATTCATTGTGCTTTGTACCTTTGGTGATATGCTTGGGGGTGATGATGATGATGATGATGATGATGATGATGATGTTGATGATGATGACAGCCTCGTTTACTTGCTGTAAAATAGTAACATCGAGAGGTTACAACATGTTTTCTATGTCTGGAGTAAAACTGTCTGTGCTGTTATGGTTGATGATTTATGAAGCTATAAAATTGTAAATTATGACTCTTGCTATTCTGCCAACTTCTTAAATATTCATGATTCTGATTGCTTGAAACAGTATGTTGCTCTAGTTTACACAGTGCATTGTCCCTTTCTCACTTCTGTAGGCCCTGTCTTGAGAATATATTTTAGTTAGTTGTTTTATATCAATTTAACTATGCCATATTCTTGTAAACTAGTTCAATGCCTCAATGAACAGAGAGTGCCAATGCCCTAATGCATTTGGTCCATTCAGGTTACCACCTTGGACCTGAGAATTTAAAGGAAATGAAATTGGTCTTTTAATAAAACCCTGTGTCTAGGATTAATTTTATTATGGACAAATGCAATGGCTATGTATTTAGTGTCCTTTAGAACACATTAAAAATGCTTTCATTCGCTTGTAATGCTGGACCCAGAAAAAAAGAACACCCATTGTTTTATTAAAGACATTGGGAAAGTACTATATTGATCTAAAATGTATTCTTTGAATTGAGCTTACTAGAACTACAGGTTTAATGGTTGAATACAGCAAATGAGTTATATTGTGGCTAATTTCATGGTAGCCACATGGGCTAATTACTTTAACTAGCTCCCATTATTAAATAGAGCACAGCAGTGATATCTATGGAATTTGGACTTTACTATTATTCCAAATTCATGGTGCAGTTTAAGTCTCATTTGGTTTGGGATTTGGCATATTCCTTCAATTTCAAAGGAATTCTAAATAACTGCTGAGCCCCCAAAATAGCAATATAAAATCAAAGTACATGCATTGTGTGGATCTCTGGCAGAGCCACATACATTTGGCAAATACAATGTTTTAAATTATTACAGACTTTCTGAAATACCCTTTTAATGAACCTCTAAAAGCAACCTGCCAAAATGATGAGCCAGTGTTTGTCATGTCGCTGCCCATTTTAAAAATTTGGAAAATTGTCGAAAAATAAAATGAGTGACAACCCTAAGCCAATGTTGATTTTCTCATTTAATTCGGTACAACATGCATCTGTTTGGCTCGATGAGTTGCTTGATGTCTTTATCCCTGGGTTTAATGTCTCCACCCACAAGCTCCCTTCACGCCTATGTTCTAAAGTGGTGCGAAGAGTCCTTGAGTTAAACGTTGCCGTTTAGAAATCTTTCCAAATCAGGAAGCTTCTCCACCACACAATTATCACAGGCCATTTAATTCTAGTTAATTGCAACTTAAAGGATAATAAAGAAATCCAAATAAGCTATTAAAGCTTAACCTCGCCTCACTCAGGGGAAATCAACCACCAGATCTACATATCACACATAAGTCTTCTTTTTTACCAGCCTGAAATTAGCTGTGAGGAGGCGGCCATTGTCAAACCTGATGGCGGTAAGCTTCCATAGAAGACCTTGCAAACGCGTGTAATCTCACTGGGGCAGAAAACAGTCAATACGCTGCGTGACATTCTGACCGCTATACAACAACACGCTACACTCAAGCCAGCACAGGAGGAAGGCCCCGTTCGTTTGTGACGGTTATTGCACCCCCAGACAACGATGACAGCTGTGTCTGCCCTCTTTCTCCAAAAACGCAATATTGCCATTACAGAATAATACACGCAGCGTTGTCTGCAGAGCCACGGAAATAATAAAGTGGCATTATGCGCTTCCAGTGTCATTTGCATTTGCCATAATCTGTAGTGTGCCAGTTTTTTCCCTAACAATAATAAGGTTGTTACAGCATGAGGTACAGTAGATGATATTACAGCCTGACTGGAACCTGGCTAGTAAAGCCAAACTAGCGTCCTGGATTTTGAAGGGTCTAGAAAACGTCATAAGAGCTGTAAGACTCTTTATTTGAGCTGCCGTGGGGTATTTAACCCACAGCTTTTGAAATACGGAGTGATGTGAGAGGGATCAGGAACGTCAAAATCAAGAGAAATGATGGAAACTCCCAGAAGGAGGTATCAAAACACAAGGCCGCATGCTCAGATGGCTTTGAAGACACGCGCATGGAAAGCAAATGCACAATGCATGTGCACAGCCATCGCACGTCCAGCGTTGTAGCTGCTATCACGTCGCACTGGCTCTCTCTAATGTACTCTGTGAGGCATTCTGTGACCGCTTCTTTGTAAGCCCTATGTTAAGTCAAAAAAGAAAAGAAAAGAAAAGAAAAAGAAAAGTGTTCGGAATTGGCGGTTCCACATATTATACTACTTTCCAAGACTCATTCCTCCCTGAACCTTTCTGCAGATTGATCCAACCCACTGCTGCTTCATCTGTAAGTTCCTTTGCAAATCCGTGAGGGGCACACGGCTGCCTTCACATCCCCTCCATTAATTAAATGCAGTAGGCAAGTACAAGGACCTGGCAGGTAAAACAACAACAAACACAACAGTAAATAAATAAATAAAGTAAGCTCTCTTCTCGCCTGCTCCGACGAATGCAAATGTGATTGTGACCTGAAGTAGAACCGAGCTGAATAAATGAATACATAAGAGACACACTCATAAGTGACTATAGGGGATAAATGATAAGTTAAAGTAAGTTAATGCATTCCGCCGATCCTATTGTCTTGAGGACTGTAGCTGTTTTATCTCTGGCTCGCTGGCGGATGTCCCAGCTGTCCACATCACTGGCTGCCGGCATTATGAGGGCCTGTGCAGGGTCCAGCCGTGAGGGAATCCTCCACCCTGGAGATGCTCCCTCCACACAGACACACACACACACACACACACACAATCACAATTGCATCGTCCAGGAAACTGGACAGGAGGCCCACTGGGTCATCCCTGACTGGATTCGTGACAACCATTAAAAACCACCCCTGTTCTCCCCTCTCAATTGGCTGGGAATGCACGACTACCAGTTCCACTGTATCTCTGAAAAATAATCACTTGGAAGTACTGATAGCTGCCAAAATAAAGGAAACACTTGAGCAAATGATGGGTTCTGGCAGCTCTGCATTTCGTTTTCCGAGCATGGTTTAGGTCCACTCAACCCCTAAGAGGGCAAGGTAAATGGCATTGAAAACAAAGCTATTCTGAGTGATCACCTTCATCCTATGGTGAAGTATTATCCTGATGGGAATGGTCTCTTCCAGGATGACAATGCCCCATCCACAGTTCAAGCATGTCCACTGAATGGTTTGATGAGCATGAAAATGATGTAGACCATATGCCATGGCTGGCTCAGTCACCAGATCTCAAATCAATTGAACACTTATGGGAGATTCTGAAGTGGCGCTCAGACAGTGTTTTCCACCAACAACAACAAAACACCAAAATATGTAATTTCTCATGGAAGAATGGTGTTGCATCCCTTCAATAGAGTTCCAGATACTTGTAGAATCTATGCTTCTAGTGGCCTAATGCCTAAGACACTTCATGTTGCTGTTTCCTTTATTTTGGTGGTTATTCGTATATTGTGTATATGAATATTTGTAGAATAATATCTGGTTCCTCGCGTCACCACCAAGGCAATGATGTTCTATCAGCAAGCAATGCTAACTAGCCAAGCTGGCAGCAAACCCATCTTTCGTGCTCAACATATCTATGAGAGTGTCGTCTAGTTTGCCATTGACAAGCAATAAATAATCAAAACAAAACAAGTTTGATTATCATTACAACCACCTGAGCCTTTGGCTGTGCTTCACCTGGTCTCTGCAAACTCCTCTCTGCTCCACATGCAATCCTCATCCTCAGTCTGCCCTCCAGCAAACCCGTTTACCAGCATCCTGTCTTCCCCCTTTCCCCAATCCCTCTTCCCTAACCAAACAATACCCATATCCATTCGCATCCATCACAACACCTAACTTGCAAACTCTGGACTTAAACTTTGCAATAATGCAATGTACTTTGTTGTAATTGCATTATTTTGTTGCGTTGATCGAGGGGCCTGTCAAAAAATGGGTTTAAAGACTCTTGCACATTCACCCAACATTCATTGCACTCCCCGTCAAAAACACCCATCCTATGCACTTGTCTCGATTTGAGCGAACAACTGTGACTGTGATATCTTCTGACTTTATATTATATTTACCACCTTGCTTTGAGATTTGTTTCAAATACTGGGTTATTTACACATCATTGCACACTGTATCAAATGACAGGATGGCCCTATACATTGGTATACTTTTGTTTACACGGCCACCCTGGGACAGCTCCCTTCATATTTGTGTATGTTCTGTTCTCAGTTGTGTAATGGTAGGTATAATCTGCGGTCAAATAATCACATTTTATTTGAGGTCCCTAAAACACAATCTGAGTATGGAAATGCATACATGTTTTATACAGTGTTACTCAGAATATGTTACAGAATAATTTAAAATTGAGGCATTTCATATCCATCAGTAATTTAAAAATCAGTGAACTTTTAAAACATGAATGCACTTGTTATAGGTTTGATGTGAGATGCAAGGATGGATCTATGCATTTTTACAAGGACAATATCTTAATATTTTTACACTGTGTGTTTTTTTTGTGCGTTACTGTTTTTATTGTTTGTAAGCCTACTGTTTTTAAATCATATTTGCTTCTGCTTTCTTGGCCAGGGCTGACTTGAAAAAGAGATACAATTCTCAATGTGACTACCCTGGTAAAATTGAAGGTACATAAATAAATACATGTATTTCTTTACTGTAAATGATTGCTATTTGGAATATGACCGGTTGCCCTTGACTGTAGCTACTACTTCAGGTTTGCATTATTGGTTATTGGCTCAATATGATTATACAAATGTCTCTTGAACTGAATATAGTGAGCATATTTTCCTTGGGGAGCAACCAATCTGATGCAGAAAATGGACCTTGACTTAAATTAGTGCAAATTGTATAATAATTTAGCACTAGAGTGAATATTTTAGTCCAGAGGGTGATCTTTGTCATTTGTGGGGGGGCTATTTGACTGCCTAATTTAATTAAAAACATTGCTAATTGCTTGTTTCCTTTTTACTTTAAACCAGTCCAATAAATGTTGTGCAATATTAAGAACATTTCCTTCTTAAGCCTTCTATTTCCAATTATAGAGTTCCAGAATTTAAATTTTTTAATTTTGTATTATTTGTTTCAGATTTTTTCCCGTTTTTCTTCCAATTTAGTGGTCAATTATACCCTCTATTTATTTGGATTTTCCTTCCCCACACAAGTTTGTCGCTCGTCTCTCCGAGGCAAGCTAATTGTCCGAGGGCAGCACACACCTCTTCCTTCGAGACGGATTTCTCCCACCCACTTTCTGGAGACACCCTTACATGCTTCACGGTGAACCCTCGGTGAACCCAGCCGGCTCACCCTCCCCCCTCCTTACAACCAAACACTGCCCCCGATCGGGGCTACCGGCCAGGGCCGGTCTGGCACAGATTGGATAAATTGTTTTAATGTCCATAAGAAGGAGCTCTCACTGGTGATCCATCAAGGAATTTAGAGGTACACATCAAAGCACAGAAACTGCACAAATGAAGATTAGTGCCCCGCACCCATCCATCCTAACCACAGTACATTCAGTGATACCCTGCACAGCACTGTGGGAGACAGCACTGACATACAGGGAGGTGGGCGAACAGAGGGTAAAGATAGAAGGATCTGGAACAATCATTCAATTGTATAGGGAGATACATGCTACACACAGGTATTTTATAATGACCTCATATACAGAGAATTGTAATGACTCATAATTCATAATTGCCTGAATTATGAATTATGAATGAAGAAACCTGGGTAGAATTGAATAAAAAACATTTCAATAACCATTGTTGTAAAGAAGACTAGTAACTAATCTGCTTCTCATGCAGCTATGTTTTCTTTCACTGCAGCTTCTTTTGTCATTTGAGGTGAGTCTCTTCAGAAACAAATATTTTGTCATTTTCCCCAGGGATGTGGTTAGTTAAGGAGGTTTCTTTTGAATAAAAAGTACTTTTGTGTTTACCTTTAAAAAATCACAGTAAAAAAAAAGCAAAAATACATAATTGAAAATAAGTTAAGTATATATATATATATATATATATTAGGGTGTGACAGTATACCGGTATGATAGTATACCATGATATTAATATATGAAATAGTACTATCATGAACTTAATGTAATACCGTGATAGTAAATCACATGGCAAAAGCTATTTTCATGTGGGGAAAAAAATGTCAACCATTACCCTACTAAAATGTCTAAATAACCCATATTAAATAATATAATACTGGAATTTGGGTGTCTGCTAATGTAATTTAATCCCACCACCTCTGGCTGCTTGTTTTGTTTACAACATGATTGCGCACGTGCAGACAGCTCTGTGGTAGGTAGCTGTTATTAGCTAGCTAGCTACACGGCATAAATCTCCATTTGCAGCCCCTTATAAAATTATTAAAAGATGTCCAGCGCCATGGCCTTGGAAAAACATTTTGTCTGGCTGACTAAATAAACGTCAGTGTTTCCCATACACAGACTATTTTGTAGTGGCCCGCCACGATATCAGCTTTGGCCGCCACAAATTTAATGTTTTTTGACTAAAGAAAAGTTTCATTCCTTCATTCATTCTATATTTACTATATTTTCTGTACCAGTGGAAATTTAAGAGTAGGACAAACAGATTAACATCATGGAAAGTGATAAAACCGAGTGTTGATACTTATTTAACTTTGTACCTTTGTTTTCCTGCCAAGAATATTGATGTTAAGTCCTGAATGTGATGTCATTGTAGGAATAGGTTGTTTTGTTAAAGGAGAAGTACTACAAACTAACAGGGTGGAACGTGATTTCATGGACACGCAGAAAATACTAAATAAAATAATAATAAGTACACTAATCACGAAAAAAACATTTATGATGAGAAAGATTTTAACTAAAGTAATGAGGAAAGATTTTGAATATTTTATTATTTTATGGCTTATATTTCTTGTAGAAGTTCATAGATAGCACTTGGGGACATGGCAAAAGCGCTTACATCCACTGAAAACAAAGTGGTCAAAATGCATAAAATTCCTTTGAGATCCATATTTTTGTGTTTTTATGGTAAAGAAGACCTAAACTTATAATTAAAGCCCTTTGGAATCCACATTTTACACAATTTACAGAAAATCTGAAGAGAGTTCCTGGGGACAGATAGTAGAAATGACCCACTTGCAGTTCTACTCAAATGAAGAGAGAAGGGAAGGCGCTTTTGAAACAGAGAAATCTGAAATAGCATATACTTGCAAGGGTTTGATAGTGATAAAGGGGAGATGATCTACTTTCTAGCGATACCAGAATTATTTTTAAATATTCACCAACTTCACCCTTTATTAGCGGGGCACCGCAAAATCATGTTCACCCGCTAATTCCCAAACGTCAAGGCAGCGCGGGTTTTGGTTATGAGGCTCAAATCAACTTCCCCTCATTCTCCAATGTCTTGAATTTAGTTAAGCTAGTACCTACGTTAAGTTGTTGGTGAAAATAAGTGATCATTAGCTGCCCTACAGGTTTATACATCTGAGTAAAATGAGGAAGATCTACAGTAGATTTAACTCTCAGATTAGATTTATAGCATCAAGTATTGGTTGTGTGTTTGTACTGTGATTCTGAGTTACTACTGTGAAAATAAGTATAACTTTTCTGCTATTTTCAATTTGTTTTTGGAACAAATACCTTGTGTTTAGTTTTTGGCTTCATAAGCCAAAATGTAGTGTTATTTTCCATCAAGATACAAAGTGGGCAAGGGATTCTTATTTTACACAAATACATACACCAACTGCTGTTTAGCTTCCCATATCCTATTCCATTACCCACTTTGTAGTTTGACTTTAACTTGAAATGAAAAGACAGCTTTTTTGTTGTAATGTCAAGGTCAGATAAAACATGTTATTAAAGCAACATTAGAGCTGTCATGCTACTTCATGTATATTGGAACGTTTCCGCGTGGGCGACATGCTATTTTTACCATACCACTTTAAGACCTGTGATGGCACCTCTGTCCAACACTCTTAAATTGATTTTAACATACAATTACAAGGAGTGAACTATATTCAGTTGCATTTTTTGTTTTATTTTACAATTAAAATGGCATATAAATCTGAAAAGAGCCTTACAATAAACAGATCGAGTTGTAAACTTTGTGTGATATATTTTTTTGCTTAAAAACTGATACCGTGATATACCGAAAACTGTGATATTGAGTAGTACGATTATCATACCATGAAAATTCCATACTGTCACAGCCCTAATATATATAGTAAATTGCCTAAAATGTATGTACTTTTTCATTGACATCTACACTGCTATTGTTCATCTATATGAGGGTAATACGGTGAGGTCAATGCCATATTATGCTCAGCCCACAGGTATTCATGTCTTAATATGACTCTTCAGATTTTTCAAAGATCAGAACATACACTAAGGAAAAAATATAAAATAGCTTCCCAGTTGTTGTTTTTTTCAGTTCCAAGGTATCATAATTATCGACTGAACTAGAATAGCCTACCCTTGGCAAGTGGAAAATATATATTGGAAATCCAATTGGAAATCCTCCTGCTAGAGAAAAAAAACCATAAAAAGGACTGGGTCTGAAAATAAAACAGTTCAGCCATATGCGGACTACCTTCAGTACTGGGCCTATCTATTCATTAGAGCGAACTGATATCACAGGTGGCAAATTTCCTTAATTGAAAAGAAAAAATAGGTCACATTCACCTGTTTTGCAATGTTTCTTTCAGTTGATGATATTGTACCTATATGATGTACAATCTTATGTGAAAAACTGTGATTTGGTCTGTCCATTTATAGAAGTAGCAGATCTGACCATCACAACAATGATCCAATTAGCACTGATATTATGCTATTACCTATAGATAGGAGTCTACTGTTTTAACAGCAATATCCTCATATGTTCAGTGATCATTTTATATAATATATGCCATTTAGCAGATGTTTTTGTCCAATATCATGTTGAAGGATGTTGTCTGTGAGTGATCAGGTATGATCAAATGTCTTTTTTTTCCAGATATACAGAGACTTTCATTTCCACGCCCTGATGAATTAGGTTTAAAATGCCTGGTTAGCCAGTATTTCCACTTAATTGAAAAGGACACATACAGTAGTTAACTACCCAATCGACGATCACATCACAAACCGCTTAATCAAAATCTATTAACCTTCGTATATGAATTCATTAGTAGGACCCATAAATAAATACATTCTTAATAGCAGCAATCAAGACTATGAAATATAATGCATACAGTTTCAAATTTCCCACATTATACAATTATCAAAGTTTCCATTGTCTACACTGACATACATTTGAACAACTTTGTTAAGATTTTCAGTCTTACAAATGATATACCATAATAAAATAAAGGCAAATGAATGGGAAAATTTAAGTATTCAAATGTATCAAAAACCAACAATCATCTATGGCTTTGTTCATTTTCATTAATGTAACACAGTGACTAATGATTTCATAGAGAGTGGTGCTTAATACAAAATATGTATGATAGCACATATTTTCTTTTCATAATGGGTAAATTGCATGAGACTGAAGCTCAAAGTGTGAGAGTTGCCAACACCGGATACAAGTAAGCACAAACAGGGTGTGGATGGTTCTTCTATTTGTCTCCCACCTCTCTACCTCAACACAATTTGCATTGTGTATTACCGAGCCATTCATTACCACCCCCTCTTTTTTCATTGTTCCTAGGTCCCCCCCCCCCCTGTATTTGTTTGCTTTTGTTGTGCTTTGTTTCAGATTTTGCTTTTAATGATTCAACTTGGAAGTTGCCGTTAGTCATATTTATTTAAACGTACTATTTGTTTTCCTACTCATTTGTTTAGGTTTAATGGGGTGGTTTGCACAGTTCATATAGATTTTCTTTTCCAGATCACAGTTGATGTTCATTTTATTAATAGAACACAAAATTGTGCTCTATTAATTGTGCCCAACATAATCATTGAAAAACATTGGCAGCTACAGCATTAATTAATTCGGTAACTCATTCATGTGTTATAAATATTGCAGTGCTCCTCGTCTCTTGTAGCTGCGTCACAGCAGCGATTGAAAAGAGATATCCACGACTTGCTAAATAATCAGGACTGAACTTCAGGGAGTATGGACCCTTTATGAGATTTTTTTTAAAAGGCCAAATTGACTCTTATCCAGAACAATGTGTTAGCCTGAACTGGAGTCAGCCAGAAAACCTTCCATTCTATGATGAACACCAGACCTAATTCAGTGCCTTTCTTCCTAATATGTTGAATTTGCACTATTTTGAAAATGCTTTCTGTGGAGGAAGTTATTAATAAATCAAATCAAGTTAGGGTGTATGTGCAATCATGTTGAAAATGCATTTCCCTTTTAATATTACATCCTGCTCCGTAAGCATTTGAAATGTTGTTTTTAATACAAGGTTTTGACTGTATAGGAATGGAGGAGGGGGGGTAGATAATCTAAAAAGTAGAATCTGCTTGGCTTTTTAAAGTGTAGCTGACTCAAGTCTAATGTATGCTGCTTTCACTCAGTTAAAGTGTGCAGGTGGTAGACATGAGTCCACAGTCTGCCTGTGTACACAATCAGCAGGCTTCCCGAAGCTTTGTACTGGCCCTGAGACCTTGGGAGAATTGAACCTCTAAATGGTATTGTGCTGTTGCATCGTCCATCAGAGAGGATAGGTTCTTGTGCACAGATAGGGGTGAAAGAGTGCTTGTGCTATCCTAATGGGAACGTGCCCTCTCAGAACCTCTCAGTGTCTCTCAGTGCCTCTCAGTCTCTCTCAGTGTCTCTCAGTGCCTCTCAGTCTCTCAGTGCCTCTCAGTGTCTCTCTCAGTGTCTCTCAGTGTCTCTCTCAGTGTCTCTCAGTGTCTCTCAGTCTCTCTCTCAGTCTCTCTCAGTCTCTCTCTCAGTGCCTCTCAGTCTCTCTCAGTGTCTCTCAGTCTCCTCTCTCTCTCAGTGCCTCTCAGTCTCTCTCAGTGTGTGTCTCTCAGTGTCTCTCAGTGCCTCTCAGTCTCTCTCAGTGTCTCTCAGTGCCTCTCAGTGTCTCTCAGTGTCTCTCAGTGTCTCTCAGTGCCTCTCAGTCTCTATCAGTGCCTCTCAGTGCCTCTCAGTCTCTCTCAGTGCCTCTCAGTGTCTCTCAGTCTCTCAGTCTCTCTCTCAGTCTCTCTCAGTGCCTCTCAGTCTCTATCAGTGTCTCTCAGTCTCTCAGTGTCTCAGTCAGTGCCTCTCAGTGCCTCTCAGTGTCTCTCAGTCTCTCAGTGTCTCTCAGTGTCTCTCTCAGTGTCTCTCTGCCTCTCAGTGTCTCTCAGTGCCTCTCAGTCTCTATCAGTGCCTCTCAGTCTCTCAGTCTCTCAGTGTCTCTCAGTGCCACTCTCAGTCTCTATCAGTGCCTCTCAGTGCCTCTCAGTGTCTCTCAGTGTCTCTCAGTGCCTCTCAGTGTCTCTCAGTGTCTCTCAGTCTCTCTCAGTCTCTCTCAGTGTCTCTCAGTGCCTCTCAAAATTAGCATTTCTCACGTATGTAAAATGAACGTGAATGAAGGTTTTCAAATGAAGGCTTTCAACTGAACAAAACAAAACAAAAATGAATCTGAGCCCGACTAGCAAACACACACACATACACACACCATGCCAGGGGATGGGGTCCCACAAAAGATCTCTCAGCCATGGTGTCTCTGAGCACTTTGCTACAGGTAACTGCCAAACATAAAGGAAACATCAACATAAAGTGTCATAATAGAGCGTTGGGCCACCACGAGCTGCCATAAAAGCCTCCATGCACATTAGCATAGGTTCTACAAGTGTCTCTATAGGAACTAATTTGGAGGAATGCAATACCATTTTCATGTGGAAAATTCCATAATTTGGTGGTTTTTGGTTGTGGTGGAAAATGCTATCTCGGACGCCGCTCCAGAATCTCTTATACATTGTTTTCATGCTCATCAAACCATTCAGTGACCACTCGTGCCCTGTGAATGGGGGCATTGTCATCCTGGAAGAGACCACTCCCATCAGGATATAAATGCTTTACCATAGTATTAAGCTGATCCCTCAGAATGGCTTTGCATTTATTGCCATTTAGCTTGCCTAAGGGGTTGAGTGGGCCTAAACTATGCCAGGAAAATGCACCCCACACCATAACAGAGCCACCAGACCCAAGTGTTTCCTTAATTTTGGCAGTTACATTTCCATAAGAATAAATGTCTGCATGGTGAAAACTAAGTTGACCCACAATGGGGGCTCTTCTCTGTTCCCATAATGCAAGGCACAGACAAGCCACATCAAGCTGTACCAGTTTGAGCTGGTAAAACTTAAAAGCATTTCAGCTCCTAAAATAGTTTTTTTTAATGTTTTGTCAATGCAGGATGATCGTTAAAATTTGTGGGCTACTAATTTAGGAAAAATGCTTGTATAAGTGACATTATTTCTGTGTGAGCATGGCAAAATCTCTTTTGAAGAGTTAATACACGATACAATTACAAAAGCAGCCCAGGAGAATATAAACCACCTCTTTAAGAGGCCAGTAGATAACTGAGCACATTGGTAGGAGGAGGTCTAGAGCCATACAGTGTGATACTGACCACAGATTGATTTACTAGGCTTGTTAGGATGTTTTGCATTCCCAGATCCCTTCAATAGCTGCTCTGCGTGTGTCGTCTACAGGAAGGTCTACCATAGGCATAACGAGTGGGGGGCGGAGGTAAATTATAATGTCCCCCCAATATTAAAAACAGTCATATCTGTCCCGCCCCATACATTTCTACATATAAAATGTCCCCCCAATATTTAAAATGTGGTTATGCACTTGAGGTCTACCCTTGGCAGATACAAGTAACCGGCAAAATAAAGGCACCACTTGAGTAATGAGAGATCCTTGAAATGGATGCAGTACTTTGAGTGTCCATGGGGGGTACTGCAGGATTTTCCTATCCCAGATCAGGGCAGTTTGAGTGTCCCCTCCCAGGGTACCGAAGTGTTGCCTTTATTTTGCCTACCAAGCTGTGAATTGAGCGGCCCCTACCTACCTCACAGCCATAGTCAAATCCTACACCCCAGCCTGATCACTGCACTCTGCTGCTTCTAGGTGATTGGTTACTCCCTCATGCCAAGTGACCAATGGCCACTGATCCCAGTCACGATTCTCTGTGCTGGCACCACTATGGTGGACATCAGGATCCTGTATTAAATGTATAATAACTGGTTGTTTGATAATGCTACTGAAAGCTGGGCTAAATATGAAGTATAGACAGTATACCTCCTTTTTTCAGAAACATGCATCCCTATTTGATGTGCTGAAAATTGCGTTTTTGGAAAGAATTTTTAGACATCAAAAGTAAACTGGCATAATTTCCTGTGGCCTAACACAGATGTAACTGGGACAAGATTCTTAGGATGAAGTTTGGTACGGTGAGGAATTTTCAGCTGGACGTCTGTCTGTCAGACTTCATTGTACTCAGGAAATTCAGCGGGGGTGAACTTGCATGAAAGCAGACAGCAAGTGGAGGATTGTGAAGAGCGCTCTGTGTTCTGAGGGTACTATCTCGTAGTGAGAGTCACACTGTGTTACACTGCCCACACATTAATTAGCGAGGCTCTGGTATTTCAATAGGGCACCCCAGATATTCAGCTCTGGGAGGCCTGTCATCCAAAAGTATATATATGCTTTTAAGGCCTGGAGAGAGGAATATTCGCAAACATGGTCTGTACACCTGTGGCTGCGGCTGTCTGTTGTGCAATTCTGCCCTCTTGTGGTGGCTATAGAAGGTGCACCAAAGTAACCGTAACCTTGATAAGGATCATATCTAATATGTAATATCCCTCAGGGGTGTGTTTTTCTGATATAGTAGGCCTATATTACAATCTCAACAAAAACTAAATAAATGTAATACTGTATGGAGCTACTTGATGTACTATCATTATGTGTAATAGGTTTACTGTGCAGAAATATGACTGTTCCTACATAAATATAGGCTACAATAATATACAATAAATTGGTGCCATGAAAAATGCACTTTTTTGTTTTTCATGTAACGCAAACACTATAGACTATATATGCTATATGAGGAGGAAATGTAGAAAACTTGTTAAGAGTTGAAATAGTGTATAACTTGAAAACACAAGCAGTTCATCAGACCTTCATCACAGACTTCTGCTGACACTTGGCAAGATTACACACATTGATCAAACACATAAAGACTGCATTCTCTTGAGATGGCAACACGAAGAAACACAGGGCCTTGAACGAATGTAGGAAAATATGAGAAGCATTGCTTTGGAACAGTGCTTGTTTATTTTCTGTGAAATATATTGTTGAAGATTTAGTTGTAACTTGGCATCATTTTGATGTCAATAATTTGGCATGCAGGGCGTATTTAGGAATTGTATTTTATAGATGTAAAGAAAGTATAGGCTTTGTGAGTAACTTGGCTTTTTTACGTTGAAAACGTTTTTGTTGAGATATCACAGATTTTTGAAATGTAGATAATAATAATAAAGGCGAGGACATTAATATCAAGTGTATTTGTTTGTAAAGACAATTGAGTCATGACATTATTTTTCTTTGAACTATTCTGGGTACCACGTATGGTTTTCACTGAATTAATAAAGTAGCCTAATTGCTGAATACGTTCCAGAGATGAGCAGTATTGTTTCAGTATCAGCAGTAGCCTACTGAAGATTTTGAGAATCCACAGCATCCATTGTGATTTGACTGTATTCTTTTAAAGCAACCCGCCTGCAACAACGGGGTTTGTTATTTGAAAGCTGGTCAGACTAATAGCACAAACAAATACGTTTTGATTCTATATCGTTATTTAAATGCAGTTTTTAAATAGCGTGTTTAAAGCCAAATTGTGAATAGAAAAACTTCAGCAGGTAAGGACGACATCACATCGCTGGCAAATGTGTATAATACTGTATATTGATCCGGTAATGTAATCATAGAACGTGCGTTAACTGTGTGGCAGTGTGGAGTGAGGATACATAATTTGTTCCTAAACTAGAAGTAAATGGCTAGCTAGAGAATTGTAAATATTATGTCACTGGAAATCTATTTGGTGCACTCAGAGATGGGCAGTATTTCTGTTACTTGTATTTGAAATACGTATTTCAATTACTTTTGAGTATTTTGTAAATTGTCATTTGTATTTGACAAATTTGAGTAATTTTGTATTTTCAAAATACTTTATCCATGATTCAAAGAACACAAAAAAATAACAACAGTACACTTAGACACACTCACACAGTGATTTTTAGACCCGCTCTCTGTCGGTTGGACAAGGCAGTGAATGCATGCACATGTGGATGCATGCATGTATCTGGTTGCAGGCAGCTATTGAGAATTCGGCGCTTGTTTTCACACAAGCCTACTCACCGTATTCTAAGTGGCGTTTTGAGAAATCGTGACGTGACGTGAAAAGTTAGAAAAGACGATTTCTCAAAACGCCACTTTGTGACTCCAGAAACACTAGCTAGCATGTACAATTCATGCTGATTTGTTTGTAAGTTTGTACTGTACTATTTTCAGTATTTTTCTTTTATATACAAATAGCATCAAAGATAAGAAATTGGTTGTCAATAGCCCAAACAACCAAAATGGAGGGAGTAATGTGGGCAAACTAATTAGGAGATGCTAAAGATGTGATTGTGCCTCTAACACTTAACACACGGCGATAGCCTATGTGATTTTGGCTTTTTGTTCATATTCATAGAGAAAGGCAGCCACCTATTCATATGTTGGCCAAATGGAGACTATTTTTTTTCCTGTATTTTGAAAATACAAAAGACATGTATTTTATCTGATACATTTTCTGGCACCAGTATTTTGTATTTTGATCTGATACATTTATTTGAGGGGTATTTTGTAACAAGATACATTTAGATGTATCTTTGCCCATCTCTGGGTGCACTGTTGACTGTTAATTAAACACCAGAAGTATAGCTAGTTGACGAGGCAATGATGTAGACAACAAGGGAAGGTTAATTTTATTGAGTATGTCACTGGCGAGGTAGGTACATTTCACTTAGTTATTTAGCTATGAACCGCCGGCTGATTGTTGTCATGAAACACTGTGTAGCTAGGTTACTACCCGGTGTATGAATGATACAGGGCTTAACTATCATCCTGGTTATCAGAGACATTAAACAAGGGTTTACACCTGTAATGATGTCAAATCACTTAAAATCTATATATGTGTTGGACACATAAATTAAAGTTAATAAACGTACATCTCTAAGTAATAGTATTTTAATCTTCTGGTGTTATGAGTTAGCAAGCACACCAGAAAAAGTCCTACTGGCTGAAATAGTTTCAAATGTGCACATCCTTGTCAGATGTTTGAATTAGGCCTACAAAATATTATAAAAAATTCCCCATCTTCAATTGACTCCCATACTATTTTTTTAAGACTTCCCCCATACGTTCTTTTTAAAATGTCCCATCTATCATTGACTCCCAGCAATTCATTTCACTCAGGTGTTGAAATGATATCATTGAAATTAATTGAAACCAAATACAATAAATGTACACTTCATTTTTCAAAAACATATGCATCGAGTGCTGAGCGGTATTTTTTCCCCCCCAAGGCTCAACATGGAATGGTTTGTAGAAATTGATCATGGTGCTGAAAACACTGGCCACAGGGAAGACAATGTCCTTGTACATAAGGAGTAGCTTGGTTGACTTTGTAGTTCTGCATAGACAGGAAAAGCTTTCAAGCTTAGTCCGGGAACAGCATTACCTCCAATGCCTTCACCGTGTGCCATTGTTTGCTTTTCAAAAGGTATCCACATTAGTAGTCAATCACATGCAGAATAGCCCCGTCGCTCTGCACAGTACATTGGCTTCCCACTCCTCTCAGGTATGCTAATAGGCGTCCATCATGATTGTGGTACTGCATCAAGAGCTTGGGTTTATTAAGATTGTTCCCACACAACTACGGTCAAAGATTATTCCCAACAGGCACTGTGAGAGATAAATAGGACGCTCTTCACCATCACTGCCTGTCAGAGGCTGGAGTGCCGAGCACAAATGGGGGAATGCATAACTGGGAAAGGTGACAGGCTCACAAAAATAATCACGTTAAATAACTAGCTGCCTCAGGCCAATTAAAATAGTTGAAACAACAGAAGATTCTTACTGGGAGTTTTGTAAAAAGGTCTGTTTATTTTCGTACTTTCTTCCTTTCTTTCTTTCTTGTGTATCTATTTGACACATCACCTTAATTTAAATGCCTTTAATGCATTCCATATGGGAATAGAATCTACACTTTGGCAAGGCATTTGCAGCATTAAAGCATCTTGGGCTTCCACTGGTGGAAGTCCAGATGAGCTCGCTGTTGGGATATGGGGCCTATTGGTTTAGGATTATTGGGAGAGCGTGATTCAGCCTCAGATATGATTCCGTCTGGTCTCATCTGAGAATGGAGCATCTATAGAAGTGTTTAACATGAGAGTCTGGCTGGATGAGTCAGAGCAGTATTTCAGGCATGGGCTGTGGGTGTCCAAAACTCACACTCTAAGGTAGTATAATATTTATTTGATGACGAGAGAGAGGATATGAGATGGAAAAACTCCCAAAAGCAAAGAAAGGTCCCCCCCGTACATGCCTTATTCAGTTCATGTGAGGTACGCCTCCAAGATTGTACGTGGTGGTACATACTAGGCAGTAGTGTAGTATAATGGTTAGGGAACTGGGCTTGTAATGTTGCAGGTTTGATTCCCTGGTGGGGCAACTGCTGTTGTATCCTTCAGAAAAAGTACTTAATCTGAATTGCTTCAGTTAATATCCAGCTGTATAAATGTAAAGAAATGTAAACTGTGAGCTCTGGAGTGTCCCCAAAATACCTGTAATGTAACTGTATGATGATGGTTCATACAGTTCATAATAATTTCTTATCAAAATGCAAAAGCCAATATTGAAATTGTGTGGGAGTGCCCTGTTAGCAGGCCTTTATGAAAGTTTGTTGTGGAAGTACTTTCCCAATCATTGAGTATGTACCTTTGTGCCCAAGGCCTCTCCTGTCAGGGGATGGCACCAATTTTCAATTAAAATGAAACAAAACAAACATATTTTATTAGCCTGCTTTACTCCTGCTATCAAATTCAAATCAGTTTGGTAATCTCATTTTGCTGATATTTTATTATTTCAGTTTTGTAGAGGTTGATGGTTAAGTTGCCGAGAGCCAGCGGTTGTTCAGGCGCTGTGCACTTTGCCATCAACTTTATTCAAAAAGTTTACCTAAGAGGCCTTTATTTTGTAGTTTTATGCTAGTTTTGTATATTTTTTAACTATGCCCCACAAAATAGTCATCATTTGTGGTATTTTCATATGTGTACATGTGAAAAATAACATAATAAAAACAGTAAAAGATAAAGAGTCCCAGGGTCTGCGTTTTTTTAGGTTTTCAGCAAAAATGTAAACCCAAGGAACCAGGTGAGGTTAGTTAGCTGTGTAATTAATTGCTTCAACTGATAAATTAAGTGCTGAGTAACAACGAAAATCAGCGGACCCTGTGGCCCTCCAGGCCCAGGGTTGGCCACCCCGGTACACATTCCTATTGAGAGGCTGAATAAAGGCTCATGTACCGTGTTGCTGTGGCCTCCACCGGGAGAACTCACTAATACCGTTGGAGGGACTTTGACAGTTAGAAGAACTTTAACATTTACACACACATAACTTACCGTAGGGGCCCGCATGCCTCAAATGTAGCCGGAGGCCCCCATGCCACCTATGGCATGACTGCCATGGCCATTGTTCCCCGTGGGTCCTCCTCTCCCTGCTACTCCTTAATTGGAGCTGGAAACCGGCTGGCTCCCCTCACTCAGGGTAGCTCGTCCTTGATGTCACACTCCACATTAGTCTGAGAATGGCGGTTTGGCCCGCCGAGGCCTTATCATGTGGGCACAGAGGCACCCAGCACGCCATGGAAGAGCAGCTCCTGATTAATGCAGGGATCTGCAGATAACCAACAATCAGAGGGAAAGGCAACTTATACCATTATTGAACTAAACTGTCAGATCAGCCCTCCACCTGGGACTTCCTCCTCTCCCTGTGAAAAGTTTTAGCGCCAGCCTGAGCGAAGTTAAGGCAGATTAATCATAGTGCTTCAGCTCCCAACGGGCTTTCGGCCTAATAATCAGCAAAGCCTCGCCTTTTTTTTTTCTCACGCTTCTCGAAGTGAGGAGAAAACGGTTGTTTCCTTGCATGTATTGTTCTAACAGCCAGAGATTAAAGCCTCTCCGTGGAGAGATGGTAGACATGGGAAATTCAGCAGGGATGTTTTCCGTCTCTGACAAACTAAACAAAGCGTGATTCTGTCCGTCGACATGTACATCACACGTGCGGACACGTGGGTGGATTTGTGGCTTCGTGGTGCTGAGGGAAGCACAGCTGGGTCCACACTCAAGAAGGTGAAAATGTTTGATGAGGGGAACCGCCCGTTCAGAGGACCACAATGGAAATAAGTTGGCTTTTTGCCAACTTTTTTGTGTTATCCTCGGTAATTTGCAGTGTGCATTAATGTGATGTCATGTATCAAGGGTATGTGTGTTCGCATTGTGTATATCAATTTTTTTTAATTGTCAAATAAAACTAACTAACTAAGCTCGCCTAGGCTTGTCATTTAGCCCCCTGCCTACAGAATGTCTAGACGTTCAGTTCCACAACAACAACACAGGAGACAGAGCGAGTGGCACAGGTTTCAGAATAACTACAGTCTTCAGATGAGCCATTAAACCTAGGCGCTGGCTCACTGGGGTCATTAAAGACCCCATGGCACTTATCACAAAACAGTAAGGGGTTCCCCTGGGTCCTGGTTAAATTCCCAACATGGCTGTTTAAATCTGCCACCTAATCATCCTCCCAGTTTAATTGGCGATAATTACTTCTCTCTCCGCCTCAATCTGATGTGTAATGATTGTTCTGGTGCAAAAGGGCTGGTGTGCATCCCCCAGGTGGGTGCTACACATTGGTGGTGAGTTTCCAAGTGAGTTTCCCCCCTTCACTGTAAAGCACTTTGGGTAATCGAAAAGAATACAATCAATTATTATGAATTATGAACTGGGGAGCATTGACTGAAATGTTACTGAAATTACCCTGACAGCAGCCCTGACAGAAAGTCAAGGCTAGGGAATAGGAAAGAACAGAAAAGCTGTGTCTCAAACCATGTGCGTCCATGCTCTGAGCACGCATAGCAAGTATGCAGCCATGTTGGAGTATTAGTCCAAACCATAGTGTAACTGAGTTGGTTCTGCCCGTAGCAAGTTTCGAATCGAGGGATCTCGATGCGACAAGAGAGCGATTTAGCTCGCTGAGCTAAAGACTCAAGTCCCTTACCCCGGGAACTAATCACACTCTTATCCACGTCACTGTAGTGTAGTGGATGTTCACGTACCAGAGCTCATCTGCTACATTAGCACTGTAGTAGGGAGCACAGACTGTTTGCGTGCTCAAAATTTTAAGCTTGCATCGATCCACGGGATGAGAAAAACATCCTGTCATTCCTTTCGTCTTCTATGTGAATTGAAGCCAATCCCTATAACCATATATCTGATGTTGTGCTCCACGCTTGTGGGGAACAAAGGGGTTCCATTGAGGGCTAGAGAGTGGAGCAGAAGGAGTGGCCATTCCTACCCAGTGAAGAATGATAATAATATTAAACATTATTTTTATTGCACTGTGGCATGGGAAGAAGTGACGAAAGGAGGAGACAACATTCCGCAGCAGGACAGATGTCCGGTGCTGAACCAGAGAGACAGCTGCAGCCAATCTCTCAATCAGGCAGCTGTCTCCCATTGTGTGATCAGACGATGCTGCAAAAGGGGAGAGATAAATGCAACCTCCAAGAGAAGTGGAGCTGTGAACCAAGCTGGCCGACATCACGGTTCTCCCTTTTTCCTCTCTTTCTCTCCCTCTCTCTCTTCCCCAGAGACAGACGCCTCCAGCAGACACTTCTCCAGTGCCAACTAGGATACCTGGCCCAAGGGCGGCGCAGCCTCACTCCCCGACCCAATCTGGCCCACAAGCATTCTCCACAGCAACGGACCGGATTTAATCGCGTGGAACGCGGAGAGCAGAGCACTTTGACACTTTTTAAACATGTTTTAAACAAATAGATATTTTTTTCCCGTGTTTTGACTGTCTTTTGTTTTTTCTGTATAATTACATTCTTGAGTTCAATTTATTCTTGTTGCCTCGGGTGAATTTGTCTCGCTCCCATCTTTTGGCCACGCCCTTCCCCTGGCATGCCAACAAGCACCTTTCATACAGCTCATTGCAGCATTGCTTAGAAGAGAGGCCATCAGTTTCCCTAGTGCTGCTGCATTTGTTTCATAGTGAAGAATCACACTGTCCTTTCATTCACCACTGCCTGCACTGCTACAGCACGGGGCGGGAATTCACATGGAAAAATGGGCTCCACCGACCGAGAAGAGAGCATGTTTTCATCATGTTTTCCCCCTGCTTCTCGTAACCAAGTCCCCTCAACAACTCTAACAATATGCTTAATTTAGTTGTGTTTGTGGTTACTGCTTCAGGCAAGCAATTTAGTTTTTAGCGGCTAAATAAGATTTAAATTTAGCGGCAGAGCTGTACTGTATGCGTTACGGCTGGCACTACATCAGCATGGTGCGTGTTCAACAGCACGTGCATGCTGTATATCCCGCTGGAGACAAATCAGAGGCGCCTGAGGTCCTCTTCCTTCTCTTCCCTTCTCTTCCTTTCTTCCTCATCCTGACACCTCCTCTTCCCCATCTCTCCTCATCTTCTCTATATCTCCTCATTCACATAACTCCTCTTCCTACTCTGTTTCCCCTCATCCCTATAGCTTCCCCTTAGGTCTTTGACCTTTCTGTCCATGGCACGGAGGAGATGGAGAAACACCCCCTGCGCCACATGGATTCAGCTGGGATTCACCCGTCAGTCTATCCGCACGCGAGACAAACCCTTCCCATTTGTGCGGGGGGGGGGAATAGACTGAAATGTCATCATGTTTTCCTCTATTGTGTCGCTGCCATTGTGAGTGTGAGATGGGACCCGGGGACAAGCGCCTTGCTGTAAACACGGGGGCCCTTCTGATCTGATAAGCCGCCGCCTCCTGTTGACCTTAAACCGGTGCCCTGTGGACACAAAGCAAAGCCTGAATGTTCATGCCATTGTGCGGCGTGTGGTCAGTGTTCGTGAGATCGTGAGATGTCTGCTACAACAAGGGGAGGGGCTGCGGCCACTTGCTGCCCAACAGAGTATGCTGTGAAAACAGGGGTTGGACGGGGGCAGCCAGAGAGAGTTTTATGGATGTTGCAAGAGAGGTTTTTAGGTTTAAATGGATTTGTTAAGGCCTCCCGCATGGTCTAGTGGTTACAACGTTCGACGCTGGCCACGGCGACCGGGATTCGATTCCCCGTCGCGCCAGAGTCGGCTCTGGCCGGGAGTGCCACCGGGGGCAGTGATTGGCTGTCTGCCCCAGGGAGGGGGGAGGGGAGCCATCAGGACGTTCGCTGCGCATAGGAGTGGCCCTGCAGTACCGAGTTGCGGTCGACGGCCTGGCGAGTGCCATCTCGAAGGACACGATGCTTCGCCTTCGTCACTACCGGTCGCAGGACTACGGCAGTGAACTCACATTACTAGGGGGGATTGACTTGAAAATAGTGGGTGTAATTGGCTACTAAATTGGGAGAAAATGGGAGAAAATCAGAAACAAAATCTTTTTTTTTTTTAAAGGATTTGTTGGGGCTGGCGGATGGCGTAGCGGTCTAACGCACCACGCTTCGGAGTGGTGTGCGCTGCCCATCAGGATCGAAACCCGCGTCTCTACCAGACCGGCCTTGGTTGTCAGCCCGATTGGAGGCGGCATTTGGCTGTCCGCCTCCGGGGAAGGGGGGAGGGAGAGCTGGCACGAGTCCGTCGAGGAGAAGGTTAAGGCGTCCGTGGAAGAATTCCCATCTCGGAAGAGGCGGGAACACTCGGCCAGGAATGTGTGTCTCGCTCCCGGAGGACGGGTGACGGACTCGTGGGGGTGGGGAATTGAAATAAATGTTTAATTGGCAAAAATTGGGAGAAAAAAAAAAATTTGTTAAATTTAAGAGAGAAAAAAAAAAGGATTTGTTACACAGGGGAGAACTGCTGGTGTTCAGGTGAAAACCGTAGATGGACAGGTGGGCTCACGCTGGGAAAGACACAATCATGGACCATCAGATGTGCAGAAGCAGTGAAAAGACACAGGTGCCTTTAACCATGGCAACCGTCTGCAGCATCTTCACACTGTGAGGAGACTGTGGGGTGACCTGGCAAATCCAGCCTTCCATAGTGGTAATTTGTAACTAAGTGCCTGTTTAAGTGACTTCAGTAAATGGCTTCTGCTGCAAGATAGTTCTGGTTGTAGATTGGCATGTTGTTTGGGAAAATACCTTCAAACGATTTAGCTCACCAATTAATACATTTTAAATGTGCACATAGGATATATCTGAACTGTTATCATTTGTTTTGGGAGGTTTGTTGCTGATGCGCTTTCCCAGTTACTGTGTGTAGATGTGCCCACGTGCAGGGCTGCATTTCCCAGTGTTAAATTTGCATTCTTGTTGGCAGTTTGACTATCATTCTGAAGGGCTGAGTGATGCTCATTCTGTTTGATCATTGTTTTGGATGCTTCAAAGTTTAGTTGTGTGATCATTTGTCTCATGGCTTTCTACCCCCTCCCCTTTATTTATTTTTGTTTATTAATATACAGTATATTATTATATATGTATATACATATTATAATTATAATTACAAATATATAATTTAATAAAATAAAACAATAAAAAATGATCTCTTATTTGGTGTGTTGTTGTTCTGTCTGTATGTTGTATGTATATATAATTAAAAGTTTTTTTTTTTTTTTTTTAATTGTTCACAAAAAAAAGATAGTTCTGGTTGTGACAATGTAGTTTTATTATACACAGCATGAGTAGACTTTTGTTTTATTAATTCAGAATTTTCTTTTACAAGCTGCCGCTCTTTCCTCAAATCTTAATTTAACACTGTTTCACACATCTGTGTCAAATCGCTGCCAGGGGCGTATCACTTTCCCTCTCATGGTTTTGACTAAAAGGAGGCTTTGAGGAGTGTTATCCACTCCTATGATTCAAAGGTTAAAAAAACTGCCTTGATTTTCCTCGCCCTGTGCTCCTTATAAGCAAATAGCTTATTTTGGGGGTGCCTGCTGTATTATTCTGGTACAGTATGGTGTATCTAGTGTATCTCCACTGAGTGAAGTGCTGTTTATGTGACTTGGATGTTGGAGATTGAAGCCATCAGCCAGATTATCCAAGTGATGGGACACAGCGGAAAGGAGATAATATAATATATATAATATACGCCATTTAGCAGACGCTTTTATCCAAAGCGACTTACAGTAGTGAATGCATACATTTTCAGTATATGTGGCCCCAGTGGGGATTGAACCCACAACCTAAGCATTGCCAACGCTGTGCTCTACCAACTGAGCCACAGAGAAGGTGGTGTGCACTGGCAGATGAGTGAATCAGAAGGATAACAGCACTCACAAACGTACACAATCACATCACGTGTTCACAGGCACACGTGTGAATATCCCTGCACACATAAACATGCACGCATACACTCACACAAGCTCACGCATACATACATCCGTGCTTGTGCATCGCATTCGCGTACACATGCACCGACACACACATGCATGCACTTGCACTCACTCACCTACACACGCACACATACGGGCCCAAACATGCACACACATCAACAGCATTACCTGTTGACAGGCTCTCTAGCTAGTTAGCTACATCATACACAAACATTAATTTAGCATTTAGCTAACCAACGTACTGAAAACCAATACTCACTGACAATTATGGAATACATTGTCAAATTGTCTAATGATAAATGATTTTGTTCTTTCTAGTAGTAGCTATATGCTACCTATAGTAGCGTGCAATTTTGCAGACATTTAAATGTATTAACTTTAATCTCCATTTTAAATCATTTGTAAAGCATTCTTCCCATCATTCAATACATTGATTTAGCAATTTGTTTGACACCAAAAAACATAATTCCATTTGCATTCTTTAAACAAATGTAATTTCTTTCTCTTTTTTGTTGCATTGGCCTAATGGCAGTACACTGTCCCAGCACATTAGTGATCATAGCCTGAGGAATGTGACAATCTCTATTGCCATTTTATTTTGAGAGCTGACCATTCCTGAATGTGCAATGGTTCTGTCTTTTACTGGTATGGATATGGCAAAATTTCTCAATCATCATCTGAATGAATTTCAGGATTGCAAGATCAGAGGTGGTGAGATGCGTAACTCTGAAAAATGAGTAGCCAGAGTTACACATCTCTGCATTCTCCGCTTGCAGAATGTAGCCTGGGATGTGGTAGGATACAAAATGTTCTCTTTCAACATACTGCTGCCTGGAGTCTTCATCAGACGGCTTTCTTGCAAACTTAAAAAAAATAAGCATAGGTTTTTCTGTTAAGTACATGTGTGAATTATCCAACTAGAAATATGATTGCAATTAACCTTCAAACAAATCAACCAACGGCATTGTTTTTATTGGTAGGTTTTGCAGTCCAGCAATAATAGAACTGCTGCTCCACCTCCCCGTTTGATAACTCTCCTCCAGACATTTCTCCTGCTGAAAAATATTCTCCTCCAGAGGAAATATCTGGTCTAAAAAAATATAGTGGATTTTTTAAATGGCACTTTTTAAAAGAATAATACAATATCACTCCAGGACATCCACAGGCACTAATTGGCATCGGTAAAGCACTGATACCTTTACTGGAAAATATATAAGGCCTAAAATTCTGCTATGCAAATCAGCCTGCAGGTGCCTGAATGCCATAGTTAATTCAATAAGCTGTCTCCTGCTACCTGACTTGTAAAATAGCTCTAATTGGGCTGGCAGTTAACACTGCAGGTGACTGATTCAGGGTGCCTGATGCGGTGACCTTTCTTAATTGGTACAGTAGCTTGAGTTGAAAGAGGGGTCCTCCCATCCCACTGAAGGTGAGGAGAGGCTGGGATTGAAAACGGCCGCGTGCCCTCTCCACTGCCTTGGGTAGTGTTGCCAGTGTTGCCAGATGCCTGTGATCGTTTCCCCCAAAATATTATTCCAAATCCCCCTATTCCTCCTTTTAAAATTCTCTATTAACCATTGACTCCCATACATATTTACACTGAAAGTCTAGATTTGGGGGAATCTGGCAACCCTGGCCCGAGTGCTCTCTCTATCCACGCACCACTGCCAACATGCTTTTACTAAAAACAAATCACCAGCTATGTGCTTTCAACTGCTTCTCCACATGCACTGGTAACAAGATGTCTGGATGCTGTTATTCCCGAACAAAATGTACTAGGGGAAGCGGAAGAGAAAAGTTCCTTTCTACTTACCTGCATTAAGCCTTCAAGACCCCCCACCCCCACCCACCCACCTCCACCCTGGGAATCCTGTCAGCAAAACAGTGTTAATGCAAGCGGATACGCAGTATGTTAGGTCCCTGTTATTGTGTCTGGGTGTTTTGTCAGTCTTATTAGAAGGAAGTGTGAGAGTCAGAGGCCAGCAAAGAGGTTATTTAAAAACACATTAGCAATGCCATTAGTGTTCATCCATTGTTGATCACACCATGTTCCTCACTCAGTGTGGCAGTGCAGGCTTTTGTGGCTGTCTGTTTCTGCAGAATGTATCTTTGTTCATTAATTAATAGGATGGCTGATCTTGATATAGCTGAAGTCTTTCTGTTATTAGTATTAAATGGAACATGATGGTGCTTGAGAAACACGAGGACTCCTTCATCTGTTAATGGCATAATGCATAAACTCTTGTTTGAGGAGGGGGGCAGTCCCTTACCTGCACCTTCCCATTTGTAAAGACTGCAGGCACTATCTATTTACAGATTTTTTTCAAAGGAAAAAGCAATTACAATGGCACTTGTGTGTGCATGTGTGTGTGTGTTGTACATCCTCAGCTTTCTATACTATGGTTAAAAACATTCTGGCTCGGCCAACGTGTTGCCATATAATCCCAAACAGCAACATTTTTGGAATAGAGATACAGAAATGTGCAGAACCCAGAGAACAGATTGAGTTTGGTGAAGCTGGAGCTTTCCAAAATGCAGCTGACTTCACACTGGTCTGAAGTAAATGGCCACTCCTGACTGCAATCAACAGCTTAAGAGCTTCAGCCCTCGCTGTGCAACACTGGCTTGATATCGAGCACATCACCGATGTTCCACGCTTTGTTGACTGCAGGAATTAAATCAAAATAAATCTCTCTTCAGAATGAAGAAAGAAAATGAAGACATGCACAGAGAAGGCTGTAACTGCTGGCGCCTGGAATCAGAGACTTTGACTTGAGTTGCAAATGTTTTGACTATTTCTTTGACTTGACTGTGAGTGGAACACTCCCCTGTATATAAACTTTGTTGATTTCCAAAAGACAGTTAACAGTGTCTATGGAAACACCTTGCAGCGGATCCTCCTGCGGTATCTAGTGGAAGCTGTTTTCATCACCATCATCTGTGCATTCTCCAGAAATTTCGAGTGTGTCATATCTGACAACAATACGACCTCAGAGCGGTTCCCAGTGGAGTCAGGTGTCACAACAGCACAAAAGGAAGACATCAAATCAAGGCGTGGAAAAGTATGTGTTGCTTTTCAGCCGACTCTATAACTTCTGGGAGTTAGAAGAAGATCAAACACTATAAAAGAAAATGTAAAGAAATTCCGGAGAGCTCCCTCTCAGTTTTCTTATCTGTTAAATCTTCAGGCCCCACAAGCTATCAAAAAAAGACATCCCGAAGGAAATTAACTGCCAGTGCATCGTCCAGGAGACCAGACAGTGCAGGCTCCAGATGTTTGGCTGTGCGCCTCGAAGGCCTGAAAGTGGCTTGTTGAAGACGACCATAAGAGGGACACGCCTGGGCGAGAGAAAAGGAGACCTTAAGGTCACTTATGGAAGGGCCATAAATGTGGAATTACAAGGAATATGACTGACGTGGGACAGGCAGAAAAGACATAAAGAGTGTCTGGAATGGAAAGACATTGTTGCTGCCATATCCATGTATAGGAAGCTGTAAAGTCAGTGGATAGGTCCTTCTAATAGTCTGGTGCCCAGAACACATTACCTTGAATGCAGTCCAACAAAGGCATTGCATAAACTCCTTTGAAATATAAAAATCATATATTTTGCCTATATATCCCACCATCCTGTTTGAGGTTTTCACTGCTTCTACAAAATTTCTATATCCAAATAGGCTTGGGGTATTTATTACACCCAAGTAATTTAGAAAGTGTGCAAGACTTCATATAGTTTAATAATAAGCCTGCTTTAAATTGTTATTACCCACATGTAGACTTGAAATTTGGTCATTTTAAATTGTAATGACTTTTTAAGATTTGTTAGTAAGACATCGTGATGAATTGCTGAATTGGAAAATTAGTTTTCTCATATCCAGCTGTTAACAAAAAAAGGAAAAATAAAATAGTGTTTATGTCAGTGTCACGTGTGGGACAATCCCCTGCCACCCTCCACTAAGATTCCCTTTCCTTTTATTTCAGGATTCCACCTCCCAAGACAACCCGAACAGCACACAGACAGGAAGGTGAAAGGTACTCTGTTTATTTATAAAATATTCATAAAATTAGGACAAACTGTTTGCTCACACCCTGACCCCAATCCCCTTGGTTTCACTTCCCAATTGTTACACAACAGACTTGCCATTGCATACTCTTGTAGTTGAAAAAAACTTAAAGCAACCGATCAAAAACAAGAAAAGAACAAAAAGACATACACTTAATCGCCACTGCCCATAGTAATTGCACCTCATGCTATCTTGGCAGGGAAATCAACACTATTTCCACCAAGAGCTTTCTTCCACTCCCCAATAACACAGCATGTACAAAACAACGTCCTCTTGTCCGCTTTTGTTTTTCCCTACCTGTCTTTTGATCTTTTCCCCTCCAATCTATGCCCCACACACCCACCAATCACATCCACACCTCCCACCTCCACTCAGAACCACACGCAGGTCCAATCATTCCTATCGTGGATCCCCAATTTCTCAATTATCTCGTCCACCCTGGTTTCTCCTTCTGACTGAATTTACTGTGCAGTAAATTATTTGAAGATCCATATACTGTACATACATACATATAAGTTGAATTACGTACGGTGAACATCATATTTCTTTTTTTTGCATTTCACCTTATTGACCGTAATATTCAAACCAAATGAAATACATTCAGAAACTTTTTGCCCATTCCAGGAAAGACAAAATATAAAACATAATTCAATTCATAGCAGGCGTCACAGTCACTGTATTAGTATGGGAATCATAAAAGTTATTTCCATCCCTGATCTGCAAGAGGAACACTAAAAGGCATCAGCCTCATTGATCTCACCCTCAAATTAAAGGAATCCCTTTTGCTGGCACAGTCACTGTCAGGGCATCTTCCTGGAAGATGACTATGGGGGGGGGGCTTCATTGCATTGTTGCATCACCAGGAAGGGGGCAGGAGGCTCTCTCTGTTATTACCTTTGATCAGTCAAGGCATCTGATGCTCTGCCATCACAGAAAATTGTTCTGATGCCAGTGCAGGGGAGGTATGTGTGTGTGTGCATGTGGATAAATGTGTGAATGTTCGTGAGGGCAATGAACCTAAGTGCAGCATGTAGCCTGCAGGTCACACTGATATCAGGAAGCAAAATTCTTCCAGCTTCATTATCACACTACCAGGG
Source organism: Aldrovandia affinis (assembly GCA_029706075.1). Taxonomy (NCBI): domain Eukaryota; kingdom Metazoa; phylum Chordata; class Actinopteri; order Notacanthiformes; family Halosauridae; genus Aldrovandia; species Aldrovandia affinis. The sequence goes on along the minus strand of JAINUG010000072.1, from coordinate 1,545,110 downwards.
AGGACGTGTGAGTCTTTGTTTATGTGTTTGTGGGTAAATCTGTGAACATTCTTGTGTGCAATGAAGTGATGCCCATATTCACAGCATCCAGAGAGTCAAAAATGCTACCTGTAGCCTGCAAGGTCAGACCCATACCAGGAAGCAAATACCATTTCAACTTCATCGCTGCACTGCCCACAGTTAGTAAGCTCATCTGTGTTGACACCCTTTTTGAGAGACATTGTCTCAAGAATACATGCCATACACAATGTAAAACTTACCATTTAATAACAAAGCCTTACAATATATTTCCCTGTGATTGTTCTCTTAAATTAGTCTCATAAGGACTTATTTCAAATTTTTATCACTGTTCTTACAAAATACTTAATTGTGGGGCCAAGGTGTATTGGCATAATATTGACCAGCTGTGTACCTCAGTCGATGTGCTGGGCCCGCACGGGGGGAATACATAGATGTGTGCTGCCGTATCCTAAAATGTATTTCAGCCAATCTACTCCATTTTCTGGATGCGCTTCCAAAACGTCCTGTACATCCCTAGTCCACAGTCTGGGAGGTGTGTAGGGAGCGATGAGTGACTAGTCCAGAACGCTGCCACTCGTCTGGTGTTCAACCAGCCAAAGTTCACCCACGTCACCCCTCTACTCTCCTCTCTGCACTGGCTCCGATCATCAGATTCAAGTCACTGGTGCTTGCTTTTCAAGCGGCCAGAGGTACTGCTCCCCCATACCTCCAGTCACTCATCACTCCCTACACACCTCCCAGACCCCTCCGCTCCGTCTCCTCTGGTAAACTGACTGTCCCTTCCCTCTGGGCGCCTGGCAGCCGCTCCTCGCGGTCTCGCCTCTTCTCTGTCCTGATCCCTCGCTGGTGGAACGACCTTCCGCAATCGGTCAGGACCGCGGAATCACTTGCGATCTTCCGCAAGAGACTCAAAGCCCATCTCTTCAGACTCCACTACCACTGAACTCTGTCCATCTAGCTAAATTGTCTTCACCACTGTTTACTTGTTCAGCACTATACTCCAAAAAAAAATAATAATAATAATAATTCACTAACCGTACAGGTATGGTACGCAGATGCCTGCAATGATGTCTATTGCTGTATTCCTGCACTGATCTTGTGCGCTAACTATGATTGTTCCTACCATGTATTCATGCACATCTTGTAAGTCGCTCTGGATAAGAGCGTCTGCCAAATGCTTAAAATGTAAATGTAAATGTATCCCAATTCCGGAATTATATTTACCATGGTACAATGGAACAATGCAAACTTCAATCATGCATTTATGATACAAGAGTGCAATTTGAGTTCCTCACAATGTTTGTCCCACAGTATTCCCTAGTTCTGGCATGGAGGAGGCTGTTCTAAGACAGCAAGTGTCCCTCGTCTAGGCCATGGATGTCACAGTGATACACTGTTGGTTGTGGATGATGCACTCCGACATGTTAATACACAGTGACTTGCTGCTGAATACATCCATTTAGAATTTTGCAAAACAGGTCTGTTGAAAAATGTGTCAAAGCAATTATTACTAGTGCATGATCTTCAGAAACTGGAATAGCTTTCCTGCTGTGTAATTAGCACTACAAGTGGTAATGACAGGCCTTTGAAATGGCTTTTCAATCAATATCCTCTTTAGGCTCAATAATTAATTTGTTACGAGGTCTATGACAATTAAAGGTATCATATAAATGTAAATACCAATTTATTCTGATGCAATTTGAATGGGTTAGAACATGCAATGTAATAATATATGTACAGTATATAGTATCAATATTGTATAAATATATATACAGTACCTTGCAAAAGTTGTAAATACAACTTACTCCACATTAAAAAACATTTTTTTTTAAAAGCAAGTGAAAAAAAAGCATATATAAAAATTGAATAAAAAATTGAAAAATGTTGATTGCAAAGGTATTCAAACCCTGTGCTCTGGCAGCTGTAAGTTAATGGGTGCAAACATTACCTTAACGAGCCACACAATGGGTTGATTGCCATGACTTCAGGATTAAAAACACCTGTCTTTGTGAGGGTCATTTGTTGGGTAGTGAATTTGAAGGAAAGACACAAAAATGAAGACCAAATATCTATCTCAGGAAGCCAGGCATATGGTTATCAAAGGGCATAAATTAGGAGAATGATACACAACAATATATAAAGGTTTAGATATCCCAGTGATCACTCTTGGATTAATAATGAAGAAGTTGCATTATACCACCCAGACCCTGCCTAGAAAAGGCTGTCCCTCCAAACTCAGTGACCAAACAAGGAGGAGACGTGTGAGGGAAGCCACTGTGAGGCTAACAACTATTCTACAAGAGCTACAGCAGTCAGTGGCTGAGAATGGAGTAATAGTGTCATTCATTGTTTGTTAATTGTTTTATTATTTTCAATTCAATATCATTAGAGCATCATACTGGCCTGTTATGGCAAGGTTCATCAGGAAGGAAAAAAGCATTCATTCACTTCAAACAAAACATCTCAAAGCCCACTTGTTCCTGTTGTTTGTGTAAACAGTCTGTGTGAGCCCCGCCTGATGCCAGCTAAGATGTCTGTCCTCCTGGAAAAGTCATTTTGTGGTCAGATGAGACTAACAAATAGAGCAATTTTTGGCCAAAATTGGAAGGAAAAAAAGCAAAAACAAAACATCTCAAAGCCTTAAACAGTGTGTGATGATCCAGCGATGTGGGAAAAGTTTTTGTGGTCAAACTAACCTTTTTGGCCAAAATGCACTGCCTATGCAAACCCACTGCCTATAACACCATCCCTACAGTGAAGCATGGTGGTGGCAGTATCATGCTATGACGATGCTTCTCTTCAGCAGGGACTGGGAAACCTGCCAGAATAGAAGGAGTAATGGACGGAGTACAGGCAGATACTGCAAGAATCTGTTTCTCCCTCCATAACATCCGGAGGATCCGACCATTCCTCACCCAAGAGGCCACTCAACTCCTGGTCCAGGCCCTGGTGATCTCACGTCTGGACTACTGCAATTCCTTGCTGGCAGGCCTTCCAGCCTGTGCCATCAAGCCACTGCAACTAGTCCAGAACGCTGCTGCTCGCCTGGTGTTCAACCAGCCAAAGTTCACCCACGTCACCCCTCTACTCTCCTCTCTGCACTGGCTCCCCATCGCAGCACGCATCAGATTCAAGTCTCTGGTGCTTGCTTTTCAAGCGGCCAGAGGTACTGCTCCCCCATACCTCCAGTCACTCATCACGACCTACACCCCGTCCAGACCCCTCCGCTCCGCCTCCGCTGGCAGACTGACTGCCCCATCCCTCCGGGCGCCTGGCAGCCACTCCTCGCGGTCTCGCCTCTTCTCTGTGCTGGTCCCTCGTTGGTGGAACGACCTCCCGCAATCGGTCAGGACTGCGGAATCACTTCCAATCTTCCGCAAGAGACTCAAAACCCACCTCTTCAGACTCCACTACCACTGAACACTGTCCATCTAGTCAATCTGTCGTCACCACTGTTTACTTGTTCTACATGAAAAAAACCCCCAAAAAAACACCCACTAACCTTTTCTTTCCCAATGTTACAGGTATGATATGCAGACGCCTGCAATGATGTCTATTGCCGTTTTACTGCACTGATCTTGTGCGCCAACTATGATTGTTCTTACCTTGTATTAATGCACATCTTGTAAGTCGCTCTGGATAAGAGCGTCTGCTAAATGCTTAAAATGTAAAAAAATGTAATGTAAATGCAAGAAAACCTATTTCAGTCTCCCAAAAAACTGAAGCTGGGGCAAAAATGAACCTTTCAGCTGGACAACAATCCAAAGCACAGGGCCAAAACTACATTGCAGTGGCTCAAGAATAAAAAGGTGAATGTCCTTGAGTGGCCCAGTGAAAGTCCTGACCTCAAACCCATCGATAATCTGTGACTCAACTTGAAAATTGTTGTCGATAAGTGATGTCCAAGCCACTTGAGAGAGCTGGAGAAATTCTGCCATGAAGAATGAGTGAAAATCACATCCAACCAGTGTGCAACATTGGTAGAAACTAAAAGACTGTTATTGCAGCAAAAGCTTCCACCAAATATCAATGTGAGGGGTCTGAATACTATGCAAGCAGTATATTTAAGTTCTTTATTTTTATTTAAAATATTTGTTGACATAACTAATTTCTTCTTCATAAACATTTAGTTTGAGCATGTGAGTTTTGAATAAAAAATATTAAATGTAAAAAAATGTGAACGTATCATTTGAAAACTTCCCAAGGGTCTGAGTAGTTTTGCAAGTCACTGTATATACTGTGGCAGCCAGGAGGGAGTAGTGAGGGGAATGGTTATAGAGGGCAGGTATGTGGCAGCACGCTGGCTCCACCCCATGCCCATATTAGGGCTTCCTGTTCAACAAGCTGCACCGGGGGAGAATCTCAGCACACCTGAAAGGAATCACAGGGCTGAGTGACCATGCTACAAAAAGAGGCGTGGCACTCAGCCAGGGAGAGTACCGCAAGGGAAATCAAAGAGAGTGAGTAGAGAAAGAAGAAGGGAATAGTGCTGTGTGAATTAAGTGTTTGATCATTTGTTTGGATAGGAGAACCCGCTTTGTGAAACAAACTTGGAACGTCTGACTACCCGACTGGAAAACCCGCCCTGGACCGTGTGAGAATCTGCGCCTGTGTACCGACCCCAGCTATCAGCCCCGACGATTCTCACGGATTAAGGATTTCCCGGAAAACCCCAAGTGACTCTCTCTCCCCTTTTCCCTTTCCCTGGAAATATACTAAAAATATTAGTGATTATTAATAATAATAAAGTGATTATTTCATTCCTTTGGTTGTGAATCTCGTTAATTATCTGGCTTAATTAACTCCACACTCCCCGGGGTTTGTCACAATACATACAGTTCACTCCAAAATTGATTAAAAAAGAATCTGTATAAAATAAACCATACAGATAATGAGCTATATTACATGCTCCAAAATATTTTACAAATATATTCTTTTATATAATGTGTTGACCTTTTATTTGTTTGATTTTGAGGTATGCTTGGGATCATTGTCTTGCTGAAAGATCTATTGATCCATGAATTCCAGCAAGTACCAAGACATTTTGGCCCAAAACCTTGTTCCCTCTGCCAGGAAGCTGAAACTTGGCCAAAAATTGATCTTTCAGCAAGACAATGATCACAAGCATACCTCAACATCAACCAAGAAATGGTTAGCGGACCACAAGAAGATTGTTTGGCAATGGCCATTTCAATGTCCAGACTTGAATCTGATTGAAAATTTGTGGTTTGAATTCAAGTGGGAAGTTTACAAGTGCAGACCAGGGCTGGACTGGGACAAAAAATAGGCCCTGCCATTTGGCTCAGACCGGCCCATCCAGTGGCCCCATTTTCTGTCGACGGGGGGGTGCTGCGCGAAAAAATGAGACCAGTTGCGCCCATCGGAATACCCGGTCACCCGTGGTATAATATATATATATAGGCTATATAAAATAATTCTACCGGCCCTACCGGCCCAAAACTAGACCGGCCCACCGGGCATCTGCCCAGTAGACTACATAGCCAGTCCAGCCCTGGTGCAGACCAAAGGTTCTTGAAAGATTTTGTATAGAGGAATGGTCATAAATCCCCCCCCTCCCTCCGATATGTTCACCAATCTTTTATGTTAACGCAGACTTATTTGAGTTGGATTTTATTTAAAACAATTATTAGGGGTGAATAATTGTGACACACCTACACAATATTACCTGTTAAATAAAATATTTTCTCTGAGCAAATGTTTTATTATAAGATCTCAATCAATTGGCATATTCTGTATTGTAAAAATGATAGTAAAAGGATATCGCAAGATCGCATATTTTTAAAAGCATCAAACCCATTTGTTACTGTCACAGTGCTAACGAATGCAACCCAATTTCCCTTGGGGTGCTGTTTGGGGACGTTAATGTCTCAGGTAGTTGGAGAATCAACCACGTGTGCCAGAGAGAGACCCGTGGAGACTCCTACTACACCGAGCCAAACTGCTGCACGGTACAGTGCAGTCACTCTCAGCGCGTTCACACCATCTGTTAGTTAATCTGGAAAAACATCAGAACTAGGTCCCCTTGCCAGATTTAACAGATCAAATGATGAGATGAACGCTGTCGTGTGCAGACAACTGTCCAACAGGTGTTTACATGAATACTGGATAGTTTGGCAGTGCCCGCGGCAGCTTTGGCAAGATCTCTGGAGGTTAAGGGCAGGAGGTGTGTTCACAGTTTGTCTCTCCGTTAGCGTTTCATCACCAGCTCAGAAACACAGAGGGCTCTCGCGACCTGCGGTCCACCTGCAGTCTTGTTTCTAAGTGCGAATACAACATCTTTGTCTGCACAGTTAACATTTGTGTTAGCGTCGTCGTCTGTTGATCCGTTGAGAATTGGCACCATTTCTTGTGAGATTCTTCTTCCTTGTTTTGATGTTAGATCAATGTTACTCTCATCCCCCGCAAGAGAAAGTTATGTTCGGCCTGCTGCCTTTGTAGAGATTAACTCATAGATTTTTTGTTTAAATGTCAGGATCCAATCTTGCAGTTACCCAGTTTTAACCTTGGATTCTCTGCCAATGTCCTGCACAGGAACTTAAAGATTGTCTTCAACCATTTCATGCGGTGTGTGGATACCACACATGTGCAGGATACCATGCAATTATGATAATCTTTGTTTCATTTAATTTGATAAATACAGTGGACAAAGTGATGCAGTAGAAAGATATACAGTGGGTATAATAGGGGTGAATCCTAATGTAATCAATTATTGTTTTGTGATTTGTAATGAATTAAGAAAAAGCTTTAGGGCCCTATTTTGGTGAATTAGGACGGTGTCGGTAACGCAGACGCAAAGCGAAGACGGTGGCGCTTTAGGGCGTGTCTAACACAATTTCGGTAATTCCGTGATTTAGGATGATAGCGCACCTCCGGCGCAGTTGTAAAAGAGGTTGGATTAATTTTGGATTGGTTTCATAATGGCCAATCAGAACACCTATTTTCTATCCCTTTAAATACTAGTGCGCTAACGCTATAGCAAATTGGCAATTTCCTGACATGACCATTTTACACGGCTGCGCCAGGAGCGCTTCTCAATCAAAGGTGCGGGAGGTGCAGAAAAGTTGGCGCGCGAATCAGAGGGGGAAAACAAGGCACATATATTAATTTGTTATTTTCATGATTTGAGTTTATATTTTGAGACCTACATTGTTAAAAGAAAGTGTTTTATTTTACCATCTCTTTTTTTCCTTATTTGTAGGCTTTCCTACTATAAAAAAACAATGTTTCTCTTCTTCTAACTTACTGTAATTGTTAAATGGAAAGCAATAAATAACAAACTCACAACTGCAACTGTTTCATTTATGTTCATCATGCAGTAGGCCTACATGTGTCACCCTGGAGTGTGCATCACAAACCACCTGGATATTAATGGAGTGGACCCCCTTCCGATTCACATAAATTATACCGTGATCAGATGGTTCGCGCAACTGCACATGTGTGCAGACCCCAGGGAATCCACATTGCGTATAAAAATCCTGTTTAGTTCTCTGCTGGCTGTCGGGTGTAGGAAAAGTAATAAACTAATTTGCATGTTGGACAAGACTGGAAGAAACTGCATGTACAGCCGAACTGATAGCCGTCTGGCAAACATTGGCTACCAAACCCAGGGTATCGCTCACGGTATCGCATATCGCCTATCGCATTTCCTGTAGTGCAAATGGAAAGAATAAAACCCTTTCACATAAGAAAAACAATGTGCATACAAACATATATTTATTTAACAGGTGTATCTTACTGAACGGTAGCGATGGATGGCCTGCTGACTTCAGCCTTTCATGTCCGTGCATTGCATTAACCACTGAATAACCACAAGCTGTGGTGAAATAGTTTTTAGCTTAATTGATTACGCTTGCAAGTTACCCATGGATCGGACAATTTGCCTCAATGTGGGGGGAAATTCACAATATTCACAAAACATTCTCATGTGATTTCAGATAACCTTATGTTCATATGTGCGCAACAATAAAGTCACCAAATTGCCCAGAGCGGTCCAGTGTTTCCGCACTAAGAGACGGTTTAGTTGGACATTCGGCTCTGGCCGGGAGTGCCACCAGGGGGCATTATTTTACACCAAACTTGCATAGCGCTGACTGTTTTCATAGTCACACCCCCTACTTGTGATGCCCAGCCCACATTAGGGGGATTGACGCAAAAATAGCAGGTCTAATTGGCTACAAATTGGGAGAAAATGAGAAACAAAAATTTTTTTTTTTTTTTAAAAGTCCAAACTCAGCGTTTGCACTAAGAGGCGGTTTAGTTGGACATTAAATATTCAGTTGCATAGCGACTGTTTTCAGTCACACCCCTATTGTGATGCTAGTCGCGCAAATGCCTTCATTGCGCACCGCCAAACTCAGCGCGGGAAATATTCAGTTTGCGCCTGGCAATTCGCCTGCACTAGGGCATAACGCCGCTTAGCGCCGGCATGAAAATAGGGCCCTTAGTGTTTTTTTATATTTGGCATTATACTGTAGAGTATTTTGTGTTTATCAGTGGCAAGAAATCCCAGGAAGCAAGAAAATACAATGTGAAAAATGCCAAAGGGGGTGAATATACAGTGTATATATATATATACTGTATATTCACCCCCTTGGCATATATATATATATATATATATATATATATATATATATATATATATATATATAGAGAGAGAGAGAGAGAGAGAGATAAATATTTCATTAATTCCCCAAGGGAATTTGACAAACACTGCACAAAAGGGGGACAATACAAGACAAAAACCATACAACACAATGCACAAGGCCATAGAAACCAGACTGAACACGCAAGGCAGTAGCACACAAAGGTTCATAGTAAAAGTGTAAAGAATGAGATAAGGTCAGATCAGATCACCAGGGCTCTGCAGCTGACGGTTAAATAAAAGCCAGGTTACCTTGAATCATTACGTGCTGTCTATACAGTATATAAGGTATGTTGTGTGGTGATAGTATATGCTGTGTATACAGTATATGTGCATGATATGTTAACTGCCAAAATAAACGAAACACTTTAGTAAATGAAGGGTTCTGGCGGCTCTTTTATGGTGTGGTTTGCAATTTACTGGCATAATTTAGGTCCACTCAACCCCTTAGAAGGCGAGGTAAACGCCACTAAATACAAAGCCATTCTGAGTGATCACCTTCATCCTATGATGAAGCATTTATATTCTGATGGGAGTGGTCTCTTCCAGGATGACGATGACCCCATCCACAGGGCACGAGTGGTCACTGAATGGTTTAATGAGAATGAAAACGATGTAAGCCATATGCCATGACCGTCTCAGTCACCAGATCTCAACCCAATTTAACACATATGGGAGATTCTGGAGCGTACATCCTTTGTACAATGCAGATGACATTTCACTGCTGGTCTGACCTTTCTCAGAGAGCACGTTAATATCTGCTGCTCTCTGTTGCTCATTAAAGCTCATTAAACTTCCCCGCTCTTCCAACTTTTGCAGAATGCATCTAACGTTTCCTTTCATGACATCTCATCACATTTGTATCGTTCAAAACAACTTGTGTTTCTGTGGATTCAGGTACTTGTACATAGTGAATGGCATTGCATTTTTGGAAATGACCTTGAAAGGCTGAACAGTGGCACTTATCCCATTTAATTTGTGAAATGATACTCAATTCATCATAGTTAGTAAATCAATGTCTTCTCATTTTTCATATTTATAAATTTGGTCACCTCGCTATTCGTTTTTTTCCTAAACGGGTCCTGTATCTGGATTGTCTGTTGTTTTTTTATTGGTGTATTGACATTGTATTATTATTTTTTTAATAGCTGCTAGCCACTGCTTGGTGGAATATCTCTGGAAGGTAACCAATCAAATAACAGATTTTCTGCTTAGGTCTTATAATTTGTAAAGCAGACACAGCACAGCACATGACAACCATAGCTAATGAACAAAACAATAAATTATTCTCTTTGTGATGCTACCCTTAATCCCTGGGCTACCTAGTCAATAACTTGATCTGTAATAGCTAGCTAACAACATTTTATCCACTTTTTTATCCACTTTATCCACCCATCTGCTATTCTCCCTTCAATCAAGCGGTATGGTACAATGGCATAATGCATTGTGGGGAATGTAGTAAGGTGCATTGTCCAGAGACTGACAGAAGTGTGAAGATTCGTTTCACTTATTCACTTATTACTTACAGAAGTAAAACCGTGATTTTTTTCCTTTAAGAAAAAGCTCCCTGCCATATCTGCTCAGGCATTGCATTAGCTGGAGGAAATCTTCAAGTGACACAGTGTTTGCATAATTTGAACGGAAGCTAAAAGTTTTAAAGCTTTATCGATCCCTAGGCTGGAGAGAATCCCTCCTAAACACAAAGCTGCTGTTCATTAGGTGGAGCTCATTAAAAAGCCAGGATTGCAGAGCCTGGCAGCCCAGGCAGCCTTTATTTGTGGGTGTGGACAATTAGCATTTTCCTTTTGAAAAATCCTTAACGAGGGAGAGACTCAAAATTATTCTGAGACAAGCCTGGATCTCATTCCTCCTCTCCTGGGGCAATTCACTCATTCGGCATATATTAGTATTTGCTGTTTAGGCTTATTTAATTCAGCTGAAATTATGCAATAGTTTTGTAGGACGGAAGGTGAGCAAAATCACTGTTTCCTTTGCAGTCTGATTAATTAGGTAAATGGATTGCGTTTGCTTTATTACCAACAATTAATCATCTGGTTTTTTCTTCTCTCTTCCATTGCTTTGTGTGAGTGGGGCTACTGTTTAAGGATCTGCCAGCTAATTAAAGTCTTACTGTGGCCTCCACTATCCTGAATTAAGGAAAAACAATGTTTTTTTGTACAATGTATTATGTATTTTGGCAGCAATTGTTAGTATTTTATCCTTTATCCTTTAATTGTGTAGTATTTAATCCTGTTAGATCCTTGCTGTGTGCCCAACCACGTGTGCAATTATCAAAATTAAAAATGGATTCAGTCATTAGTCATAACATGGAGAGTGGGGAGAAATGCAGGCTGCTGTGGTAATTGTGTGGTGTCAACACAATGTAAAAAGTGACAGATGTGTTGATGTAATGAAATCCCCCTGAGAAGATATGGCCTTGCCTATTGGATTGTAACGGTGCAAGAATTTCCATTTACACTCCAGGAAGGGTTAAACATCAGCTCACATCCACAGCTAGAGGTATAGGGCGACGGCTACGCTCGTGTGCCATGTTCCACCATCTGAACACATCTTGAAATGATTAAAAAAGCACCTCAGTGCAACACAAAAAATGGATCCTTTCATCTCGAATATCCCTCCTCAGAAAAACAGGCAAGCCTCCAATAAGGGGGACACACAAACATGTGCAGGTAGTGCACAGCTGACCCTTCAGCGCCTCCTAGTGGATTTTAACAAACAAACACAGTGGATGTGGAATAACAAGATCACTCACTGGTGAGGAATCTGAGGCACACTATTCAGACATATTTAAATACGTCTCTATATAGCACATGCTATTTCCTCTGAACAAAGAAATCAGTAAAAATCACATCACAAAAAAGTGCAGTTGCATAAAATAGATCAGATGGGAATGGATCGGGTCTGTACATTAATTTACATTAATTGAAGTGTCAAATCTTAATATTTCACACAAATATACATAAATACTTTGGGGTGCTCCATCCTCGAAATATTAATGAACGATGGCAAAATCTCACCTGGACTGAGGTCACTCTTCAGTTGGTGTGGTTGTCCACGTTGGTGCATGGAGATATTTGTCTTTGTGAGTGTAACAGGACTGTAAGGTCAATCATAATTGCTAAATCTACGCTGAGCGGGAGAAGGGTGCATCTTTCATGTTAACTGAGCATGGAAAAGCAAAAAAGCGTCAAACTTACTCACAGTTTTCTTCCGGCTGCAGAGCTCAATCACTCCCATCTCTCCCTCGGCCAGCCAAGGAGGGGTCCACTTATTTATTGTTCGCATCCTCACTCACTCTGATGCCAGAAAGCATGCGTTCAAGTGTTGCGTTTTCCTCAGTTTTAAGGACCATTTAGGGCCAGTGAAGAAATGGTGCAGATCTCACAAAGCAAATGTGCAAACTTTACAATCTCTTTGGAGCTCTCCAAGACAAACCCTTTCTTGCTGGCTGTGCAAATAATCCTCTTTATGAAAGGCAATAACAAGGCTGGAGGATGTGGACATGGCATTCTAAATGGCAGACGTGACCTCACTGTTCGACCAGGGCAGACCATGCAATACACAGATATATTACATTTCATGAAGGAGGGGTGCCACCCACTCATTTTGCACCCAGTAATATGGAGAAACCATCTCCCTGATTTCTGTTACCCCTGTTCTGTCATATCTGTTCCCTTTCGGACACAGATATATTACATTTTTTATGAAGGAGGGGTTTATTAACTTATTACTAACGTTAATTTAGTTTAGTTACTAACACTACTAATCACTAATTATCTCACGATTTCTATCTTTTCTTTACATCTTTATTTCGATTGTCATGTGGTTGTCTATGGGTCTATGTCTATGGCTGCTTTGTGTGTAGACTTTGCATCAGTAATATGGAGAAACCATCATTGTTTTCTAGGATGTGTTGTAGCTTTTCACCAGTGATTTCACAAGTTCAGCATCAACATTTTATTGGAAAATTATCATTTATAACTTGGGCTTTGAATAACCAAAATGATAAATAATGTATATGTTTTCTTATATTCATAATTTATATTGATCTAAAAATGGAAAGACTGAGCCAGTTAACTGGCCCAAAACAGTCCATGAGATGTACTTCTAAAAATAAGGAACTGGTTAAATCATGCATCATCTTTATATGTTGTTGTTATTAATATAATATTGAACATGATTAACATATGAAGATATATATGCTGATATTGGTGTTTGATTCAGCAGAATAATACTGAATCTCACAATTAATTTGGTCATTTACAATTCATTTAATTTTACCCACCTCTGCATTCTTTTAACATTTATATAATTTAAAATTATTGGTTAAGAATAAATCTTCCAATTAATCTGGTGATAATGTCAGGAATGTGAGAAATTGTGTTACTGAGAAATGTATTGCTCCAATCAACATAAAAAATCTATGGCCGGAATTAGACTAAATAAAGGCCAAATGCAATTGAATGAAACTGAAATAAGCCTTCTCAGATAAATCCAGGAAGCTGCATCTTAATAAAGTCGGTTTAATGCACCTTATCTCTCTATGGTAGCAGAAGTAAGAGATTGTAGCCAATGAAAATGTGTGCTCACTAAGTAATTGGCACCATATGTTGCCTCTGATTGACCAGGCAGTCCCCCAAAACACCCTTTCACTTATTGGGTTACAGGTCATGCTATGTCCAGATAAATGTTCATGTATTATGCTTTTAGGAAGATATTACACCATGGGAAAATTGATTGTTGCTACATCAAAAAGATTGAACTGTTATGGTGATGTAAAAAAATTAATGAAAGAAATACAGGCAACTGCAAAAATTAAGTAAATTAAGTAACACAAGTAAATTAAGGGTTCTGCTGGCTCTGTTATGGTGTCGAGTGCATTTACCTGGCATGTGTGTGGAGGACAAGGTGAACACCAATAAAGACAAAGGCATTCTGAGCATTTCTATCCTGACGGGAGTTGTCTCTTCCAGGATGACAATATCCCAATCCATAGGGCACAAGTTGTCAATGAATGGTTTGATGAGCCTTAAAATGATGTAAACCATATGCCATGATTGTCTCAGTCAACAGATATCAACCCAATTGAACACTTATGGGAGATTCTGAGGCAGTGTTTCCCACCACCATCAACAAAACAAACAAGTGATGGAATTTCTCATGGAAGAATGCCATCCAGGCACTTTCAAAATCCATGCCAAGGTGCATTGAAGCTGTTCTGGTGACTTGTAGTGGCCCAACACTTTATGTTGGGGTTTCCTTTATTTTGGCAGTATAAGTATTAACCTTTCTCCCTGTTTTATAGGTACGGTGCATTGCTGTCTATGGTGATGAGCTGTTGCGCTAGCTGTGATTGTTAAAATACACGCATTGTAAATCACTCTGGATAAGAGCATCTACTAAATGCCCAAAAATGTAAAAACTGTAATTTTTTGTATTGCAAGAAAACTACTTTGTATTTCTGTTCCTAGTCATGTATGGCACTTTTGCTGCCATTGATTTAAAAAAGAAAGTAGCATAACAATGGTCATTTCACATCAGTGAAATCAGCTGGTAAATGTATATAATACAATTGTACACAAATGTAATGATATCTACCACAGTTCACTGGCACAGACTTTTTTTTTTATGCACTTGGGTTTAATTTCTTAGTCATGCAGTTTATTTATTTGATTACGTTTTTACTGCCAGCAAGATATTTTGTTAATGACAGACCTGTGGATCCATGGCATTGATGGATTTAGAAATGCAGGATATTACTAAAGGGTATGGGATGGAAAAACAATGTATAGACTATTTGATATATATATTTGTTTTCCTATGCAGTAGCTGCTGTCAATTTTTAATCATTAGGTGTATTGATCTATGCACAGGGGTTCCAGCTCAAGTTCAAGTCAACTTGGCAGCAAAAACTATGCCTTCTGATGGTGTCCTGTTGTTGCAGTATGAAAATCAAGTTAAATTATATATCAGTATTATAGTGGTTGTTGGTCCATGTTCATTAGGTTTTATGACTGCTTTGCTTTAACGTTACAAAAACGAGGCGTGCAACCCATATTAGCTGAAACATAGATGCATCTATTATTATTATGTGGCATTAGGCAGGTGTCCAAATGAACAAAAAAATCACTTTGTGCAATGCAGTATATAGAAACACATTTCAATCAACTTGTTCTTCTCCAGAGTTACTCTAAATGCTAATTGTTTTAACCAGGCACAAGCACAAGCACAAGCAACTCCTTAATCATCACCAAACACTTCAGAATATATATTTCCACCAACTACCTGAAATAATAATGTGGAATACTGTAACCCGTATCATATTTAATGATACGTTCCAGTTGAAATAGCTCTTACTCTGAAAATCGTATTTTGAACTACTAGTGATTATTATCCCTGTATAATTTTGACAGAAAATAACTAACATTTGCTACAAACAGGAGAGACTAACTACATTAGTTAATTCCTTAATTTAACATTTTTCTTGGAGAATATTATATTTAAATAAAACAGCTGGGATTGTATATTTGGAAACAGGCAAGCATCTCTTACTTAAAAAACTCTTACTCTTACTAAAAAGCTCCCGTCTCCTGCCTAGGCACCTCAGATTTCAGGCCACGCCTTTTCCTGTTTCATGAATTTTCTGTGTTTATTATCATAAGGATGATCCTTATGAGCATACGGTTGGTTAGATTGAATCCAGATTACATTTAAGTCTTGTTTGAATGAATTGCAGTTGCCCTTATTTAGTCTAAATTCAGTTAGATTGAATTGATGTTAATGTCTTGCAATTTATTTTACATTTACAATAACTAAACATATGATGAATGAAAGGCACTGTATACTAATTGCTCCTTGTGCAATCACATTAGTATGCTGTAGGCACAAACCTTTCCAAGGGGTCTGGACCTTACTTCTGCTACATCCGCCATAGGATGATATAAACAAAATGCAGTGTTTCATGCCTCATTATGATAATAAAAACATAACCATAAAAAAACACATGTGCTTATATCATGTTTTTCTATAATTGATATACCATAGAATGTCCCATTGCCACTTAGCAGGTTTGCTGTGAAAAATGAATTTCTGAAATAATAATAACATTTATTTGAGCAATAAAACACTGCAATTACAATACACACCTGTGAACAAGCCATTTAATAAAGAATATGGCT
Organism: Aldrovandia affinis; assembly: GCA_029706075.1. Lineage (NCBI taxonomy): Eukaryota > Metazoa > Chordata > Actinopteri > Notacanthiformes > Halosauridae > Aldrovandia > Aldrovandia affinis. Next base: position 1,529,228 of record JAINUG010000072.1, on the reverse strand, counting down.
GCAGAAGGCCATTTAAATGTAGATTGAATGTAGAACTGTGACAGAAATTAGATTGCATAAGAATGCAACAGCACATTATGTAAGTAGAACTAGAAGCCTCTGGAGCCTTGAGAGCCATTTCCAACGCAGTTGTGCAGGTTGGGAATACGCTTTGTGACAGCCCATCACAGATTTAGTCAGATTGTTTAGCTTGAGAAAAAATCAGAAGCAGGAAAGGGGGGTGGGAATGGAGGTTGGGAGAGACACTGCCAGTAAATGTGGCTGATGGACAGACTATATTCCAGATCATTGATCGGACTTCCTGTGAATCAGAAGCTGGGAGGCTCTGTGGTTTCATGGTCCGAAGCTGGATCAGCAGTGCAGGGAAATGGAGAAACACCACCCAGGCTCTCCATCAGGGAAAATACGGAATGCTCCCACAGCCATGTGTGCTAATAAATAAAAAAACATATTCCTGATTCCATCACCAATCATCCTTTTGTCTGCTACCTTTTCAAGCTTAAAGAGACAGTTGTGTTCCTGGAGCCAAGGGAAAATAAGTGTGTATTACAACTCGCCTTTTATAGCCAGTCAGGAATTATAGCTGTTCTGAGGATTCCCCACTGTGTGTGTTGTATTCATCCCTTTTTGTTTTGCATGTTGACTCCTACTTTTTCGGGTTTCACTTCAGTACTGTTTGTTTTGCAAGCGCAAATGGAGCGCTTGGCCCCTGAATGTGAGAACAGTTCTGTGAATCATACTTGGCCCAAGAAATGTCTCACAACTTGACAGACAGAAATCTCAAGGCCAATTTCTGTTTGTCTGTGTGCATGTGCAAACGTGCATGTGCACGCGCATGTGTGTGTATGTGTGCGCGTGCTTGTGTGTCTATGCATGAACACATGCATAGGTTCATGGGTGCATTGATGCATGTGTGTGCGTGCTTGTCTGTGTGTCTCTGGCATGTTTGTGTGCTGCCTTCTCCAACACTGAATTGCGAGGCTGGTTCATTTTAGTATTCACCCAATCACCACAGTTTTTTTTCTGTGATTTATTCAACCAATTATCATTCTGCTCAGACTCTCTCACGGTCTCTGCACCCCTGTCATGCAGATTACATCTAAACAGTTGAGGTAATCAAGACGCATACTATCTGGGCAATCAATAGATAGACCAAACATATCTATTACATGGCTTTCGTGACATGATGGAAATTTCCTCCAGAGAAAATAGCCCAGGAAATAAAAATGATGCATGCATGCAAACAGAGTGACTGAATAGGACACCAGGGAGGAAAAATACTGCCTGCACACCAAAGGACTCCCGGACTTCTAATTTGAAGAAAAAAAAACGAATATTAAAAGGAAAGCTGTATGCTGTGACATTAGAAACATAACTCCTGGACAGAGTTCCCCTATAAAACCCATTCATATTATCATATATACATTTTACATTTACATTTACATTTTAAGCATTTAGCAGACGCTCTTATCCAGAGTAACTTACAAGATGTGCATAAATACATGGTAGGAACAATCATAGTTTGCGCAAGAGATCAGTGCAGTAATACAGCGATAGACATCATTGCAGGCAGCTGCGTACCATACCTGTAACACTGGGAAGTAAAAGGTTAGTAAAATTTATTTTTATTTTTTATGGACTAAGCAGGGATACATAGTGTTGAGCAAGAGGCTGTGGTGATAACAATTAGCTAGATGTACAGAATTCAGTGGTAGTGGAGTCTGAAAAGGTGGGCTTTGAGTCTCTTGCGGAAGATCGCAAGTGATTCCGCAGTCCTGACCGATTGCGGAAGGTCGTTCCACCACCGAGGGGTCAGGACAGAGAAGAGGCGAGACCGCGAGGAGCGGCTGCCAGGCGCCCGGAGGCGCTTAATAATTACTCTTAATATTCTTTATACACAGGTTGCTATCAACTAGTTTATTAGGCAATGGTTGAAAAGGCCATGTACTGGCCATTTCATTTGTAAAATGACACATATACAAGGGGCACATTTCCCAAACAAACAAACTTGAAGGAAAGTCTGAACAACCTTGGAAAGGAAACTGAAAACATGAAAAGACTAAAGCAAAATGTTTAGATGTCAGCCACACGGCATATCGTCTCCCCAATGAAGCCTTGGGCCAGAGAGTGTTAAATACTATCTGGGCCAGCACAGGTGAAAGACATCTTGATGAAAGGCAAGTCTAAGGACCACAAAGAAGCCTCATCCAATCAGAGTGCACCATCCAGCCAGAGCACCAACTAATCAATGGAGCCCCAAAACACCCAACCAACCATGTCATGGAAATGGAGAGAGAAACCAAAGACCATAAGACAAGTTTCTAAACATGCATCCAATTTCCACCTTAAACGCAAAAATAATAATAATAATAATAATAATTTCAAGACAATAATCTAGTGTATTGGTTAGTTTATTTCTTTATTTCATCACCAAATCTTTGAAATAATTAGCAAAATGTCACTCCATGTGTATCCATCGTAAAAAATCAATGTCCGTGGGCTGAATCCAAATTTCACCTCGTGCTGCTATATAAGATAATTAATGTTACACCTGAGATTCTTGCAGCCTTCTATCCCCACAGTAAATAGGCTACATTTCAGGACATTCACACTCACATTTCTTGCATGTCTCTCTGGATAAGAGTGTCTGCTCAATGTAAAATGTAATGGGGCCATGGCAGGAATTGTACACTGCAGGTGCAAAATAGCCATAACAGCTTGTCTGCATTTGTTAAACTGGCCAAAAAATGGACAAGGCTCTCATGCTTACTTGTTTGTTATGTTATTGTGACTGGACTGCTGCAATTGTATATTCATGAGTGGCATTATATTATTCCTGCCCAACCATATAATTAGGTTGTAATGAAAGTGGTAGAGAAATTCTGTGAAAGTGAATGTAAACATTTGTCTTTGTAGAAATGTTGTGTACTTATTTCTGAGATGAATATGGCTACATAATGACAAATGTACGATTTTTGGATGGTTCCAAGGTCATTTTTGCCAGCTCTTGCAAAAATTCATCAAAAACCATGACAGTTCTCCTTTAAACATGCAGATGGTGCACATCACAAGGTGCAGTAGGAAATCAACAAAGTAGGTAGGCAGAAGCACACCCTGCGTGTGCTCTCCTATGAATGAAAAAGTAAGAGGAATGAAAAATATACAGCATATGTTTTCCCTTCCCAAGAAATGAAGGAGACACAATTATACCACATTTAAATAGATGTATGGTTTATTATTCATCAGTCTTTGATTCTAAATGTGAATCAAAGGTTAACTAAACTTTTTTCTCAACCACAACTTTTCGAAGAAATTGTAAAATTATTGGACTATTGTAAATAATTCAAAAAATACAATGAGTAACACACACAAGCTCTGTGCAGTTAGGCATACTAGTAGATGCTGAGGCCATCAGCAGAGAGTCAAATCAGTTAGTGAGCAGAATCAGTCGGCTCACATAATTGTTTGTTCAAAATATGGCCAAATGAACTACTTCTTTTCACAGCATTCAATGTGCAACCTGGGCATTTGGCTGTGTAACTTCATTACAAATGTCCATTGTTGCAGAAATGGAAATAAGCTGGGAAGCTCAGGATCAGACAGTGGTGTGCCACCTCCAATCATTAGCAGAAGGGCAAAGGAGATACAGTGCTGTCACTTCCCATGTTAAAATTCTCAGTTTTCCCACAAAATGGTGAGTTGCCGAAAGCAAGCCTCAAGCCTTACAGGAACACTTGCGAAACTGTCATTCATTAAATATAGTCATGCAGGCAAACAGCAATGTGGAATTAAGCCACAGGCTGGAGTTACCTGTCACAACTAATGAGTTCAGTTAGCTGTAGCTTGCAAGCTAGCAAGCTGTTGAACAAGTTGCCAATAATGACCAAGTTTGACCATTAGGTAAAATTTGAAATTGTGTGTCTGTGTGTGTGTGGGGGTATGAGTGTGTCTGTGTGTGTGTGTGTGTGTGTGTGTGTGTGTATTGTATTGTATAATACTGCATATTACTCTGTTTTGAGTGTGCCCCTCTATATGGGATATCCATTAAGCACTCTTCAGGTTTTTAAAGGTGCTATTACAATTAGGCTACTCAGTTTGTAATTTGGTTGTGGTGGGTATGTTGGGACATCATCTTTGAGTTGGTATAATTTCAGTGGTGATATTCATTTGATTACCATTTCCAGTCTACTAGTTTTGAGAATAATTTGCTTTCATTTCAGTGTTTAATTGTTCTAACTTTGAAATACAGAAAATAACTTTGTATTTGTCTTTTTTAATGTGACAATGAAAGAATGTTCAGATTCATATTATTGCATATTTTGGTCCCACTTTATATTAAGTGGCCCTTATACCTGTGTAAGTACAGTGTAACTACTGAAATAGGTACAGTGTAACTACTGTTTATATAAACACTGTTACACTGAACTTATAATTGTAAGAACTGTATTTCAACATTTGAATGTTGAACCTTGTTCAGATTCAGATTCAGATTCTTTAATCGCCATCATGTTGTAGGAACAAAAAGTTCATTCTTTTTACAAATCAGCAATAACAACAACCGAGACCAAGTGCAAAACATGACAAAACAGTGCAACAACAGAAAGTTCAAGTAATGGCTGGTAAACACAATAGACAGGGAGGTAGAGCAGTAAAAAAGAAAATAAAGTTCAGTGGTCAGTCTCAGGGAGGGGGTGGGGGGGGGCAGGGGAGACCAGACTTGTTGACTAGGCGTGCTGCTGAGGGGAAAAAGCTGTGTGTGTTCATATCATGTTGGTACAAAGTTCATATCATGTCGGTAGAAGAAAATAAGAATGAATTAGTTAGATAGTACTTGTGAATGTGGCTGTGGGGACAACACTTCAAATACATATGCAAATAGGTTTTCACAATTGTAAATACAATGTAACAGTGTGTACATACATAGTAGTTACACTGCCTACTTTATATTTACAGTGTAATTACAAAGGTACAAGGGACACTTAATGTAAAAGTAACTCAAAAGAAAAGTAACTCAAAGATAATCTTTTTGAATAAACATACAGATTCACACCATAAGAATAAGGGCAAAAAAAACACATATTGCAGGCGAAAGTCATTTTAACGTGATGCTCGGTCAGTATTTCACACATTCGCAAAGTTCTGCTGACTTACAGTAAACTTGTACATCTAATTTGACAGTATGCACAAATGTTTGCCGGTATACCGGATTGCTCTGGGTTTCTCCCCCTTTGAAAGCCCGATGAATGCTCTCGGCAGAGCTAAGAGAAGGAGAAGGAAGAATCCCGCCAGGACCGCCAGCATACCCCGCGGAATCCGCGAACAGGGAAAAAGGTGGAGAAGCCTGGGGGCAGGGGGGGCTGATTGTGGTGCTGATTGACTGTAGCTGGAGAACCGGTCTCAGGACGCAGACGAGAGATCCAAAATGGCTGTAATGACGGGGTGCTCCACGGGGAGAAGCATGAGAGAGGCGTGTTATTGATGCGATTTCTCGCTCTGGCTCCGAGTGGCCCAGTGAAGAAGAAGGCAAGGGATGCTAGAGCGCAAATTGCTCGGTTCATACAAAATGGAAGCAATTTCCAACGTTCCCCATTGTGTGGAGTCCATTGAGGCTGAGGGGCACAGAATGCCATTGTCATTTACCGCAGTAAAAGAAATGAGACCAGGGGAGAATAACAACATTTTGCCGGGAGAAAACCAATCACTGCCATGTGCACTCCATTCAGCTCTGTCTTCCCCGGATTTCTATCATTATCACTTTTATTGCCATGTGAGCAAAACTGTAGTTTAAACGTAAATTATAAGCTGTCATACCTTGACCATAAATACAAGTTGGCTTTGACACTTACACACGCTGAGGTGCAATAATAATACCATCAAAACAGCAGAGTGTAGGCTGCAATGCATTCAGAATGTGAAACCAGTATTTTGCTATTTTGTTGTTTGCTGTGAAAGCCTTCATAGAAAATGACTGTGTGCAATAGGGCATACCTTAGCTAAAGTGTGGCATTATGATGACAAACTGTAGATGCTGTGTTTTGCCAGGTGTAAGTGGTCACACATCTTCTGTGTCTTGTGAAAAAGCAGACAGCGGTATATTTAGTCTATGTAAATCAGAGCCAGACAGCTCTATTAAAACCCATGTCATTGAATTGAAAACGTATAAAGAAAAAAACTTTTAGATTTTTTGGGGTATTCAGCACAAGGCGAACGTCTATTAAGATATATTGGACCCTGCAGAGTGGAATTCAGTTGAGTCGGCATGAGTAAGGCAAGCTTGCCCCGTTGAACATTTTACATCTGCTTGTGAAGTGGCTCAGTGTTTCAAAATCATTCAGCAAGATTAAAATGTCAGAGCATGCACAAAACACACGAGGCTACAAAGCAACAGAGGCAATTTAGTGCTTGCCTGACTGTTGACTTAACAAATGCAATTGTGCTGCACATTGAATTTGATTAGTTAGACATTATTGCATTACAGACTTTTTATTGTATTATTTTAGGACGGATATGAGACATGCATAATAGCTTTTTAAACCACGATATGTCAGTGACATATGTCTTCTTTTGTTAACTTTATGCTTTCTATTGTGGCTCTTCATTGCCAGTCATTTCATCAGTCAAATATTATATATGTATGTTGTGTATGTTGTTTATTCACATGAACAAAAAAAGAGACATAAAAATCAAGTGTATGAATAGAATTGCAAGGAGAAGTTTCAGTGTGTCAACTGTCCGGCTGGTGCTTCCCTATGTCACTTCATAACTGCATTCCCTTGTGACCTTGTTTTTAAACCTGTAATTTGTTTGAAATCCAACAGGTGTAACTCTTTAATTGATCAACTTAATCAGTAAACAAGGTAATTGGCTGTGATTAAGCAGTATATAATTACATGAACTGTTCCAATGGTAGTTTTTACTGTATATCAGTGGTTCCTAACTCTCTCCTCACGAACCCCGAGCCTGTCCATGTATTTGTTCAATTCCACCACCAGCGCACCTGATTCACCTAGTTAACTACTAAATGAGCGTTAATTTGTTGAAACAGGTGTGCTGCTGCTGGAATTGGACCGGCTGGGGGTTCGCAAGGAGAGGGTTGGGAACCACTGCTTTATATGATTCAGTATATAGCTGGGTTTGCGATAGGTGGTAATGGAGGTTGATGCTATAGCAAAAAGCTTATGCAAACTTGTCGGGCAATGCCAACCTGTTGAGTTGCAGATTGATACAAGGTTGTTTTTTTTCAAACTACAATGTATCCTTGAATCGCACCAAGATATCTATAATAGATCAGCACTTTACACCAAAAAAACATGCAAAATTGAAGGCTGACTTTCACAGCAGCAAGACTATGTCCACTGGTAATAAACAAAACACGAGTAGGGATATACAAAAAAGCATGATAAATGATTTAACAGAAGCATTTATATCTGCAAACAGTCCCTTGAAAAAAGTTGACAACCCCAAACTACATGGTTTCATCTACAAACATGACAAATTCCAACAGCAAGTCAAGTCGAGATGGGAATATGTAGCAGAAATAGTCAACTGAACAAAGAACAAAATTCAACAGCTGAAAACATCTGGCAGCATTTGCATCGTGATCAATCCACTACATTTTATGCATTTTGTTTGTTTTACAGGTATTACCAGGGCATGAATTTAGAACTTAACTTTATGTCAGACATTTGCCATCTGTGAATTGCTCCTCAGTGATATTTAAACTCATTTCAATTAAATTTCAGAAATGTAAACGGATATGCTCAAGGCATATATTGTAGTTCTTTGTGGCATGTTGCCCAATTCAGTTCATTGAACCTGCAATGGCCACATGGTTGCCTTTGTCGGTAATATGTGGCCAACTTATTTCCCGAAAGGGGATGATCAAAAATTAATTGTCCGAGCAGAAAAATACAATGGTTCAAGGACCTACAACAATTAGTAAAAGATAAAAACCCAACTCTCACTAATCACGATGCATGGAAAGGATTTGTGGACCTCATGCACTTTGTTTGAAAGTCGAGATGTGAGAATTGACAAAGCATACAATAAAGTCACAGAATTAATTCAAATATTCCAGTCACTGGCACAACAGGTTCACAGTGCAGGTGCCTCAATAAACAAGAATGTGTTCAAACCGTCAAGGACATGAATGACAACCTGACTGATTGCTATAACCTGGATCAAAGCAAAAAGAAACAATGCTTTTCAACCAGTTCACCCTCGCCGTGAAAGCAGTGAGAATATTCGACCTATAGCAAATCTGTAGACAAGCACAATGCACAATTCCTTCCGTTGTATTACCTTCCAGGGTTTTACAAACACTGCAAATCAGAAATTGAAGCAAAACATATGCAAGAAACAGGAATTCATTTGAGTGAATTTTGGACAAAAGCAGAATAAATTATTTCCAATTGCACAAGGAAAAGCCTTGTTTATCTGTCCATTGTGACAAATTCAGTGGATATTGAAAGAAGTCTGTATTCCTATGAATTTTTATACCACAATGTCAGGCTATGACTGAAAATTGGATCAGTCAAATGGGAATGCTGAATCATGCAGCTAATATTTTGATGAGCTGTCAGAAAAACACGCATCAGAAGAAACGTGGCAGGAAAACATTAAAATTCTAACATTTTTTCAGTTCTATTTAAAACAAGATTTTAAAAAAGCATGCAAAAACACAATAAATTCACAAGCCTGTGCAAAGATTATTTTATTATTTTCCAACAACAGAATGCACAATCTCCAGGTTTACGAATAAGTTCATTTTGGTAGTGAATATATTAATAAGTTGGCTACACATCAAGAGATGGTTGATATACAGTATTAAATACTGCTGAACACAATTCGACCAATAGACATACAGCTCTTTTACGCAAGTACAGTGAGTAGTAATTAAATGACTAATTGAGATCATTAAATTACCTTAATTGAATGATTGTGTACAATTTGCCTTTATGAGGAGGCTGTATCAGCCCCTTGATAAGGGGGGCCCTACTGAATTGCAGTTTTTAAAATCAAGCAGCAGGAAATGCAGGGCCCTACTCAACTCATAACATAATGGCCTGTGTGTGCCCATATACCTAAAATAAAATGGACACACAACAACATGGTGTTAGAAAATAATCTCACATTAATGGCTATAGATACAGATCGCAATTATATGTCTAAAGTAGGTCATATCATGAATTCTGTTCCAATATTCATATTCAAAGATGAAAACAAAATTCGGAGCCAAAAGGGTGTTTGTATATACCTAAAATAAAATGTTGTGAGTGTTACGACCCTAATAGGGTCTAGGGGTATGAAAGGGGAGGTAACATAAAAATGCTAAATAAATAAAGAGAGCTGGTAGGGGGCAAAAGCACAGTCGAGAAACAACCATGATATATTTCAGTGTTTACTACAAAAAGGGTGTGAGCCAGGGCTATATATAATATTTACAAATATATTCAACTACAAACAGCAATACGAAATACAAAGACACTCAAAAACAAGGGGGAAAGAAACGAGGGCAGTGCCAAAGGAAAGTAAAAATCCCAACCAAAAACAAGTCCAGCTTACCTAGTCTCTTTTCAATGATCTAACTAACTAATAACAACACAAATGAAAAGCTGGAGACCTAGCTGACTGCACTGACTTACCTAACCAAAACCAAAATACAGGTGGTGGCACTCACCCCTAACTTAGTGTGTCTAGACAAAACCACAGAACCTACGTGTGCACAATCAAATCTTTATGCAGGATCATAACTGTCAGTTATTAAATTAAGGGAACAGGCTAAATAATGAAGAATTTCTACAATCCATTCAGCTGAAAAATATATTATAGTTGACAACTCTGCTGCCATTGGGTAAGTCCACTGACAATGCCTGGCAGATGCACATTTAAATGGAGGTATTCAAAGGTTTTATGAGACGTTTAGTCTTGACCCTCTCCATCACTGCCATGTCATCTTCCAGGAGCTTCTCCTGACACTGAGGCCCCAGCTCAGGAGTAAGTATGCACTAGACTCTAGTACCCCTGCACTAGAGTGTCTTAGGCAGGATTGGCCTGACCCCCTCCCCCATTCATTTCCGTTCCCTAAATTGACCAGGGGGATGGCTGGGGCTGGCAGTGCGTTCCAGTTCAGATGAGCCATTGTGACATCACAGGGCACCCTACTATGATGGATGTCACAGAATGGCGTGGGTTGGTGTGTTCCACCAGAGTGGTTCCTGGGAGGGAATGTGGAAGAATATGTCTGTCTCACAACAAAGGGAACTGAGACAAAGATAGAACAGGGTGCAGGGAGATAGTCTTGTTATGAGGCCCTTGTTACCAGACCAAGATGAGAAGATTTTTCAGAACCATATTGTTTGGGACAGAGTCCAAAAAGTCTTGCCCTTTCTTGGCAGAAAGAGTGAACAACTTCACTTTCATACAAGGGGAAGAAGGTCATTTGTCACAACCGACAAGCAAAGCGAAAGTTGTCTCAGGACTGGCATCTGCTTATTGATCATCAACAGTCTTATTTGATACCAAAATTTAACATCCAAATCAGGAGCCTCTTGATGAGTTAATGAGTAAATAATCTACCATCAAATGACTTCACCCCTATTACAGAGCTAATAGATTAATGGATCACTTATCTAAATTACTTTTTGGATCCATACCACACTGAATTTCTGAAAATCATATGTTAATGAATCTGTAGAACATTGATGACACTAGTACACAATTGAATTAAATGAATACATTGGTTTGGTTAAAAGCCCTGCTGTGTTGAAAGCATCATTATGTGTTGTGACATCAAATCACTCCCCCCCTTGCAGTGTTCTAATCCACACAATTATCTGTACAGTGAGTGAATACATTAAGAGTTTTGTTAATCTTGGTAGATGGTATGGACACATATAATTTGTCATCAGTTCATGACTGCTGTCCTTTTATGTCAGTTTAAGTTTTAAATACATCATTGTATATTTAGTGATTTTGTAGAAAATTTGAAATAGAGTGAATTATGGACAGTGAATTTTTTGCAGTGGTTTCACAGCCACTATAAGGATCTTAAACAATGTCTGACTTCTGCACAATGAGAAGTTGCCCAAATATTAAATCCCCTTAAATCTGGGCATATTCATTATAAAAAGTTGCACTGCTTTCAACCCTGTTTGTCCCAGGCTCCCAGCGAGTTCTTCCTCCAATGAATCACTGTGTTGAGTTGACAACACGGATGATGACTTTACAGGCAAGCTATCCACTGTAAAGCTTTTCCCCACTTTTTTATGGCAAATAAGAATGTATTATACACATTTGCCATTTTATTTATGACTAACAAGCAGTTAACATTTTGCGATTTTCCCACATTACTGAGTGTAAGACCTTTACAAAAATGAGGAATTATCACAACAAGACAGCTGTATTTTATAATGGCAGTAGAGGAACAATAACTCTGATTTAGTCTGGCCCTGCATTAACAAATAAACACTGGCACACAAAAACAGATCACTTATATCGCTGTGTGTCTGTTATATATTTGGAACAAGTTGCAAAATAAGCATAATAAGCGCTAAGTGGTGCTAACTGCAAACAGTCTGTGATTCGCAGTGTTTCCAACTGCCATTGAAAGGATCTAATGACAGGAAGCAATGAAGACAGAAAGACATGGGAAGAATTAGGCAGGAAACGATTACAGTAATTATCTCTGTCATCACTTGTACCAACAGAATCATCCTCATCAGGGCTGCTCTTGTTATGATATGATTATTATATGATCGTTGGAAGATAAGTAAGTAATATGCAACAGAGGGCTACGAATCTGAGGGGTCATGAACGGAAAATCTTAAGGAAACCCAAAGGCAGGAAATTGAGAAAAGAGGGGAAAATTAGAACAGAAGAGAAGACAGAGGAGTGTGAAACAACTTCATAAACTCTCTGAAAAAAAAAAAAAGGTACCATGTTTTACCTATGAAAGTACAAATGCTTGTCACTGGGGCAGTACCTCTGTAGGGTACTGAATTGTACATTTAGTCAGAAGAACATAATTTTACCCTTGCAAGAAAAATGATGTTGTTTGCAGTACAAGCCTCATTTTCATTCTAATATGGCTGCCAGTCTGAGTAAGGATTCATTACCTTACCTTGGTACGTATCTGTACCTTCCCTCAATTTTTACATTTTTCACTGGGAAAGGGTACAAAACCTGAAGGATCTTATGTGTACTTTTGAAGGTACAATGAACACATTTGTACCTTGAGGAACAAAAGTGTACCCTAATTGTACCTTTACTTTTGAGAGTGTAACAGGTTGGCATGTGGAGTCGATGCAAAATGTAACTTTCGCCTACTTAAGATGGGAACTTGGTCAGCTCTGATTAGAAGGGGTAAGGATCCCTTCCAATGTATGGGAATGGATTCACATCCCATCACCCACTGCCTCTCCAAAATGGGCCACACAAGATGGCAGATATGCATCTCAGTTGAGAGAATGACCATGTTGCGTCCCAATCCACCCACTCGGGAATAGGGCAGGAGATTCAAAATGTTACTTTGGGGGATAATGTTACGGGTGCTTCGAAAAACCCAAATCATCAGTATATACACTTGAAATTTTGTCATAGAGCATATCTGACACCAAGAATTAGACATAGAATGGGATTGGTACCTGATCCATATTGTTCATTTTGTTCACCGGGAGCTATTGGTTCTTTTATGCATGTTGTATGGGAGTGCCCAGGTGTCTTTGATTTTTGGGGAAAGGTTATTAATATCCTTGCAGACCTGACAGGGGTGCGTTTGCCAGTGGACCCTGCTGTACACCTTTTGAATGATGATTCTCGCCTCTCTCTTACGGGAAAGTCACGTAAAATCTGGCTGGCAGGTCTGACGGCAGCTAAGAAGATTGTAGCCCAGCGCTGGACACCTCCTCACGACATTTCAAGTACTCACTGGCTTCGGAGCTTTTTGGACATTTCTTACATGGAACTATCGTCAGCGAGAGTCAATGTTGCACAGCCAAACACAATTTCAATGTGGACAGAGTTGATTTCTAACTTAAAGGATATTCTAGCTACGTAAGGTTGCTACGTCTGTGTGGACATTACCCTGTTGGCTGGTGGAGGGGGTGGGGTGGGGTGGGGGGATGAGAACGGGGTGAAGGGAGGGGTGAGGGATAGGAGTGGGGGGGAGGGGGTTGAGGGATGGTTGGGTTTACATCATTCAAAATGTATTGTATATTCTGTTATGTTTGAAGATATAATAAAAAATGAATGATAAAAAAAAATGTTACTTTGGGACACACTCTGCCCAGTTTGGCTGTGTTATTTCTCTATGAGAAAATACATGTTGATTTACAGCTGATTAGTGTACAAGTTCAATACATTTCAGAATTTCTTGATGCTAACTGTAACTGTAAATAAATAGAATCAGTTAATCAGCTAAATCCATTATCATCCGTATTGGCCAGCAAGATGAATTTAAAGATTCTGAGCATTTAGTCAGTTCAATTAATTTCTAATCTCACTAGCTAGCTGGATGAATTGATTAAATTATCAGCTAGCAGGCTGAACATTTTCAAAAGTAGCTAACACGTATTTAATTAGCTAGCTTGCCATATCATTTACAGAATCCACTGTCAACATTACTAGCTAGCTAACTAGCTAACCAGCCAATTAAATCCATTTTCAACCTTAATTGGCTATGCAAATGAGTTTTCTAGCATTCTTAATCTATTTAAACGTCATTAGCTAACTATATTAATAGCTGGTGAACTGTAGCTAGCTGGCTAGATAATTGTGCTGTCATATCGATTAGCTACTGCTGGCCTATATAGATTGCACGCTTGAGAGTAATGGGTCTTTCACTCTTGCAATCATGTAAGTGTGACTTGCCCTTCATTTTTTTCAATGGAGAAAAATGTGCAACATATCTGAACAAGATTAACAAGTCTGAAAGCTAAATTCTTATAATTGCAATAATATCTACTTTTACATTTATTTAAACTAAGGGTGACGGTATACCACGATATTAAAATATGAACTATAAACTTAACGAATTATAAACTTAACATGATACCATGATAGTAATCACGTAGATCACGTGGCAAAATATATTTTCATGCAGGGGAAAAAATATTTCAACTGTTACCCTTCTAAAATGTCTAAATAATCCATATTAAATAATGTAATGCTGGACCTGGGGTGTCTGCTAATGTAATTTAATCCAACCACCTTTTTGGCTGTTCTTGCATTTTGTTTTGTTTGCAATGCGATTGCGCACGTGCAGACAGCTCCCTCTGAATTTTCCAAATCTGGTAGGTAGCTGTTATTAGCTAGCTACACGGCATAAATCTCAGTTTGCAGTCCCTAATAAAACATGCAATGTCCGATGCTGATTCCAATGCCGAGGCGGTCTGTAATGACTAATTATATCCCCCCAAAAAGCAAACTTGTTAATCCGTGAACATCATCCTTCATGGTATGCCACAATGGAAAAAGTGAGTAGTACTAGATCCGATAAGCTGATAATGCGATAAAGCAAAATGTTTCTTAATTCGCAAAGTGAATTATTTAAATTGATTTAAACATACAATTACAAGGAGTGAACTATATACAGTTTTTTGTTTTTTTCAATTTAAATGGTATATAAATCTACAAAGAGCCATACAATAAAATGGTATATAAAAAACTGATACTGACAAAAAAACCGTGATATTGAGTAGTACGATTATCCATCCATCCATCCATCCATCCATTATCTAACATTCCTGGTCATCGCGGGGGGCTGGAGCCTTCCCAGCATGTGATACACCCTGGACAGGTTCCATCGCAGGGCACACACACCATTCACAGTTTAAAATTACTGATGTCTTTGGACTGTGGAGGAAACCGGAGTGGAGGAAACCCACGCGGACACGGGAAACATGCAAACTCCGTGATTCTTGCTGTGAGGCGACAGCGCTATCCACTGCACCACCGTGCCGCCTAGTACGATTATCATATCATGAAAATGTTATACTGTCACAGCCCTAATTTAAACA
The DNA here is from genome assembly GCA_029706075.1 of Aldrovandia affinis. Taxonomy (NCBI): domain Eukaryota; kingdom Metazoa; phylum Chordata; class Actinopteri; order Notacanthiformes; family Halosauridae; genus Aldrovandia; species Aldrovandia affinis. Next base: position 1,514,211 of record JAINUG010000072.1, on the reverse strand, counting down.
TATAATACCAATCTTTGACTTATTTGAGATTAGCTAGCTCAACCATGCACTCATAACTGGTCAGAATTCTCAAATAAGCGCTCATTAGAAAGTTATCTGTGAATGTTTATTTATGGCTGACAGTAAACACCGCCACCTTCTCGAGTGGCAACTTTCTCTGAGCTTTTCCTCGTGGAAAGAGTTCGTTTTTTGAGGTCTGAAATGGGCTTAATGTAGGATCACAGCATATGTGAGCATCCCATAACTGTACACTGACATAACCTGTAGAGTTGCATTACATGTGAGGCCCTGTAATATTGCAGTAATATTGCAGTAGCCTGGGTAAAAGGCGCATGCTGTCATATTGTGTAATATCATTTATTCAAGAACTCACATCAACATAACACTTCGTAGTACTGTTTTGTACACAGCCAGCAGTTCATATTCCACATTAAATATGTAACAATACCAGGAAACATCACTCTGGCTTATATTTTTGTTATATTTGCTTTGCGCATGGTCGTGTCAGATTTCAAAGGTGAAAAACGCTGTAGCGGGAAAACCTGGGGGATGCAGATCGAAATGATGTTGCCGTTCTTCTGGGATCTTGTGCTGGACTCAAAATGCCCTTAAGCAAAGCTGACAAAGTTAGTGCGTAACCTCCCTCTTAGAAGCCTTTTGGTAAACTGCCTCGTCAGCCAGATAAAGAAGCTGAAGCTTTATTGAATGCTATAAATCTTTGCCCGGGAGTCTGCATTGTCCCAGCGCTGGGACTGCGGAGAACAAAGTGGACGTTTTGGTGGATGGTCAGTAACAGCGCATCAGGGACTTCCACTAAAGCGGCCTACCTGTGTCCACGCACGGTACAAAGTCTGAGCAAAGCTCAATCGAAAGTTATGAAAGCCTACAAGTAATTGTAGAAAACACTTGTCCATTACTCATATCCTTTTTTCAATCTATCTGTAATCATGAGAATCCCAGATGACTCTGGGGGTGTGCACGTTTTTTTGGCGGCCATAAATATACAAGCTCCGCTAATTAAGTCTTGCCTGCTTTATTACACTCTGACTACAGACTGCTGGTAATAATTACAGTCAAGACCCTTTTATAAATGCATTTTATGCTCTAATTTAATTACTTTTATTAATCAGAGGGAGAATATCTGCGTGATGGCTTGCTTATTTGTTTTAGCTTCAAGCCAGGGGATATTGCATTGTGCTTTGCTGGGCTGTAATTGGATCTGATAATGATAAATTATGGAACATTTCCCAAAGATAAACCATCGCCCAGGCGCCTGTTTGAAGCAGGGACCTTATACATCAAAATGAGAGGTGTGGAAGTGCTGGCTCCCGGAGCAGGGGCAGAATGGGCCTCGCTGGGCCCCCGCCATCAATTACTTTTATTCATTTTTGGAGAGAGAAGGAAAAACAACAATAAAGAGCGTGGTGCAACCTGTGGAGAAGCAGATAAGAGGCGGGCGCCGCGTGTGTCAGCTGGCTGGAGCGTGGGATCTTGGGACGGCTCTGGAGAGACATCTGCTGGATGGATCCTCGGACAATTCAAAACCAACACTGCCTTCAGAACCTGCCTGGGATCATAGCCTTTAGAACAGTTAAAACATGAAAAATATATATACAGGAAAAAATATATTATTATACATACACACACGCACACATATATGTATATATACTGTGTATGCAAGCCGGCACGTGCACAGATAGGGCCCAAGGGGGGCTTGAGCCCCTCTGCCCCTTTGCCCCTTTTTTTTGGCTGGTGTTAATTGTATTTAACTTTTTATTTATTTGTTATTGAAATTCTATCAAATATTAAGAGGGAAATGTATAGTAGTATCCACGAAAAAATACATCTTATCAATTTAAAAAGTACTCCGCTCTCCAACCCCCCCCCCCTTCCAAATGGTTTTGTCTCAATCAATCAATCAACGTCGCATCTTCCGACATTCTGAATAAAACTTGTCATGAAAAGCACTGCATCCCCAGCCTCAGTTCGGTTACGGTGAATGATATCACTCAGGTAGGCACTGTTTTAATTATGAAACCACGATTAAACAACACTTACTTACTTTTTATGTTATATATCCGTTAAAAAAACTATGAAGTAGGTCAGTAGGACTTGCTACGCTGTAATTTTGTTATTACTAGCCTCGGTACTCGCGAGCAAATAAGCTAGTCTAATTATCATTAAAACAACGTTATCTCCATCATGCAGGACAACTTACAAATATGCAATTAATTTCTGAAGCAAGTAGTTACGTTTTGCATAGTTTAGTGTAGTTTACTGACCCTGGATCAGTTTTTCAGCCATATGTATAGATGTAACAAATATATAACAGTGTGTTTAAGTAGTGTGTACGTGCGTGTGTGCGGGCGTGCGTGCGTGCGTGCATTTTTGAATATAATATAATACTGTGGTTTCTTTTCCTCTCAGTGTGATGCTCAAAAACATGTTACTAAAATCAAACTGTAGTTCAGTAGTTGTACCATATGTCTCATTAATAAAATATATGCAGTGTAACAAAATGATACAGAACATGAAAACAAAAGGAAGTTTTGAAGCCCCAAATTCAGGGGGCTTATGTATCAAGCATGTCAGAGTAGGACTGCTGATCTAGAATCGTATCATTACTTATAATGAAAGGTAAAACAGGTCCCATGTTATGAACATAGTGTGCAACTATGGATGGTGGCAACATCGGGGTGGGAGTAGTGCGTGTCGGTGGGGTGAGTGCCCTTTTTTTTATACTTGAGCCCCTGCCCCCCAAAATGTCTGTGCACGGCCCTGTATGCAAGAATAAATGTACCTATATGTATATATTATAAATATATGTAATCAGAGATATATATATATATATGTATGATGAAACCACTGCAGCACTCTGGGGTACCCCTGATTTGCAGGGAGCATTAGAACCGATTGAACACTCGAAACGAAAGTGGGAGAGTGGTGTCAGAACTATGACCCGCACATTTCACTGTCACTCTGACCCACAGAGAGGCTGGGCAGAGACAAGATGTCTCTGGCTGTTTAATTACTCCCAGCATTTTCCCTCCCCTCCTGAGTGACAGCTGACAGCAGGCGCACTGTGCATACTGATTCCCGTCCACTATGCGCTGTCAAAAACCAGACCGGCCCTCGTTGTGCTGGGGGAGGTGGGGGTGCAGCATAGGCAACCCGTTCAAACTGAAAATGTGGGGGCGCAGTGCGGTGTGGTGCGCGTGGTGGTGCTTCATCCAGCTCGTGATGCTTGATTGGCTGCGGTCCCAGGGCTCGGTCCAGCACAGCCCCTCCTTCCGGGCCCGTTCTCAGACATCTCCTCTGTTCCCGCTTGTTCCGCTCCGCTGGACCGCGGTCCGGCGCCGGGGCCCGCCGCTCCCAGCTGAATACACAGTACCCGACCCTCCGCCATGGCCCACTCCCTCATGTGTCACCAATCCCCCTCGTTTGTCATGCGGCAGCCCCGGGAGCGGGGCTCGTAGGAGCCGAGGTGCACTGATCCCTGAACGAAGATGGAGTACTTTATTATGTGTGTGCGAGGGGCTCTGGGGGGAACAAGGGGGGAGGGCATGGGGGGGGGGGGAGGCGCCCTCACTCCAGCCTGACACCCGCGGCTTACATCATTGCTTCGGCCTTTTGCAGTGGCTCCAAACAGGGCCGTGGGGCTGTAGCGTGTGTGTGAGACCCTACTGTCTGCGTGCCCCCCCACACACACACACACACATGCTCTGGGTGTTATCTTACTGATCAGAGAAGAAAGGCAACATGTGGAAGGGTTGTTTTCTGGCGTTCTGGAGCAGCCGCGCAGCCCCAACTCTAGCATCCTGAGCTACATGGACATCTTGCCGAGCGGTGATTTCTCCACGCGGCAAGGAAGCGGACATCCGCCCTCGTGGGAAATATGTCACAAGCTCCCTCTGCACCAAAGAGCAAGTCCAGTATATAGGTCATTGTGAACAGAGAGAGAGAGAGAGAGAGAGCGATAGAGACAGACAGAGATGAGGTGGGGGGCTGAGGGTGTATGAGGGAGAGCAGAGGGTAAAATCGAGGATTGAAACCAATTCGAGTTAAAACCAATCAATAGCATAAAATATAATAACCCAAGAGACAAAGAATGAGGTCTTCATACATACATTTCCTTCATTTATCAATCCTCTTCCATATTATATGCAACATATATTTGTATCACCTTTATTGTCTTATTGTCTAAAGGATGCACAGCATGAATATAAATGTTTAGTAAAATTAAAAAATAATTTTCAGAAAATGCCAAGCCATGACTGGAAAAAGTTGAGTCTAAGACGGACATAAATACATCTTGTTTCCCTCTGGGGACCACAAATGTATGATTTGTGCGCTTCAGGGTTGACTATGACTACAAAGGACAATAATTATGTCATTTTGTTCTGGCTGCTGCAGGTTTCTGCCTCTCTTTTTCAATGGTGGTTTAAATAGCCCTCAGTGCTGAGTGTCACTTTGCCGGAAAAGAACACCGCTCTGCACAAGGAAAAGTGCAGCAACGGCACATTCGGCCAAGACTGAATAATCTTTACTTATTGGTCCTGGCGGTCTTTCCATAACATTCTGTTTTGAAAACGAGGTTATTGTTTAGTGTGCCCTTCTATTTGAAAAATATTATGTGGCACATGAACATGGATTGATTTTTATTTCTTTTTCTAAAATGTGCTCTTTTCATGAAGGAAAATACTTGCAGAACTTGTTTTAAACATTAGAGATCTCCAGACACTGCTTAAGAATGCTGTGCCCCCATCTGATAAGCCCAGACTAAATGAACAAGATAGTGTCATCTGAACATAAAGCAGTGACTAGCCACACGCGCTTATCTTGCACTTATCATACACCCACAGTTTGAGTCAAGAATGGCTGTGCAATATCAAACATGACATATTGTCTTCTCACCACTTCATGAGGTCACATCAGTCAAGATTAGCACCAAGAAATTCCATCTTTGGAGTCAATGGCAAAGGAAGACTTCTACAAAGAATATTATACAATATGGGAGCAGTGTAATTGTTGCATAAGAACAGGTGTGTTCTATAATCACAAATATTTCTGTTTGGGATCAGGGGTAGTGGTTATTAATTGAGGCAAATTAATAAGATTATATCATGACATATATTTGTTCTGAAGTGCATAGTATTCAAGATGTAATTAAATATTGATTGCACAAGGACCTGTTTTATTTTTCTCTCAATTTTCCCAAACACCTTGTCAAGCAGCCTCCATCTAGTTGAACATAAAAAGGATAGGGGGGTATGTCATTTTCATTGCTGCCATATATCAAATCCTCCTTGCGAAGTTGTGCAGATGCATTTTATCATGGAGTACAATGGATCTATAATCATAAAGCACTTCATAAATACCATTTTAAATGCTGGAAATCATTCACATGAAAGCATTAAACCCCAGCGTATCGATGAGTATCAGTTAATTGCAGTAGCAAACCAGGGGATCTACAACAGAGACTTCAGTAGCCTTACCTTTAAACCGACCATTGCTCTCAACTTGTTTCCATTTAATTGGTTGATTAGACAAGCGTGCACAGGTCAGATTAATGCATATTTACGGAGCCAATACTCCAGGGTTCTCTACATTTATCCCCAAGTTCAAGTAATCTGTAATACAAAATGCTACACAATTTTGTGATATACAGAAAAGTGATATCGCACAAAAAATTGCAATACTTATTGCCATTCATTATTCAGCAAATTAATTGCTTGATTGATAATCAACAAATGCAAATGTAAACAATTTGATAGTAATTGTCAGTTTAAAGGTACAATTACAGATGGCCCAGTTCTAGATCCCACAGAATGCTACTGGTTAATTGTGCCATTGAAGTGTCAGTGGTCTATGACAGGGGCTGGCGATGATAAAACCTGGCTCAGGTCCTGGAGTGCCAGAAATGTTTTTTGTTCCATCTGAACCCCAAACTATATACTGTAATTGGATTAGTTATTGGGCTTCATGAATGCAGGAGATCATGTGCTGGAGGTACTCAGCATTTCTCACTCTTAGACTCAAAATTAATCAAATTTACAGGTAACTGTCAAAGCCAAGGCAACACTTTGGTAACCATGGAGGACACTCCAACGGCCCTGGACTGGGCTGGGAGAGTGGAAAAGGTTTGTTAGAAAGGGGAGGTCCGGGCTTATCCACCAGGCTTATACTGTACCCCTTTAAAGGATCCCTCATTTACTAATTTAAGTGTTGCCTTTATTTTGGCAGTTACCTACACTATATGGCCAAAAGTCAGTGGACACCTGACCATCACACCTATGTGAGCTTGTTGGACATCCCATTCTAAAACCATGGGCATTAATATGGAGTTGGACCCCCCTTTGCGGCTATGACAGCTGACACTCTTCTGGGAAGGCTTTTCCACAAGATTTTGGAGTGTGTCTGTGGGAATTTGTGCCCATTCAGCCAAAAGAGCATCTGTGAGGTCAGGCACTGATGTTGGACGAGAAGGCCTGGCTTGCAATCCGCGTTCTAATTCCTCCCAAAGGTGTTCAATGGGGTTGAGGTCAGGGCTCTGTGCAGGCCAATTGAGTTCCTCCACACCAAACTTGTCTAATGTCTTTATTGACATCATGCTGGAACAGCAAAGGGCCTTCCCCAAACTGTTGCCACAAAGTTGTAAGCGCCCAATTGGCTAAGATGTCTTCGTATCCTGTAGCATTAATAATACCCTTCACTGGAACTAAGGGGCCTATCCCAAACCCTGAGAAACAGCCCCAGACCATTATCCCTCCTCCACCAAACTTTACAGTAGGCAGTATGCATTCCGGAAGGTAGCGTTCTCCTGGCATCCGCCAAACCCAGATTCGTCCATCAGACTGCCAGATAGTGAAGCGTGATTCATCACTCCAAAGAACACGTTTCCACTGCTCCAGAGTCCAGTTGCAGCGTGCTTTACACCACTCCAGCCGACGCTTGGCATTGCGCATGGTGATGCGAGGCTTGTGTGGAGCTGTTTGGCCATGGAAACCCATTCCATGAAGCTCCCGACGCACAGTTCTTGTGCTGATGGTGCTTCCAGAGGCAGTTTGGTACTCTGTAGTGAGCGATGCAGCAGATGATAGGCGATTTTTACGCGCTATGTGCTTCAGCACGCTCTGTGAGTTTGCGTGGTCTACCACTTCATGGCCGAGCTGTTGTTGCTCCTATGCGCTTCCGCTTCACAATAATAGCACTTACAGTTCGCAGAAATTTCACGAACTGACTTTTGGCAAAGGTGGCATCCTATGACAGTCACTGAGCTCTTTATGAACCATTCTGAATTCTAAATGTTTGTCTGTGGAGATTGCATGGCTATGTGCTGGATATTATGCACCATGGGTGTGGCTGAAACACCTGAACTCAATAATTAATAGGGGTGTCCACTGACTTTTGGCCATATAGTGTATATCTATCAAACTTTGCAATCAAGCTCGGATGGAACAAAAACCATAAACATCTCTGGTACTCCAGGACCAGAATTTCCTACCCCTTGTCTATGTATGACATGCCCCAGTGAACAGTTGCCCCATTTGTTGGTCTACCACTTCTTTCCAACGTCTACTGCATACATAGACTTGCATTATACTGGGCAGTTGGTTGGACCACAGCATTGAATAGACCTGAAAATGTGGACCTATTTTGCACCTATTTTTTTTTAAATTAGGAGTAAGCAGGGATACATATACAAAAAGTATTGAACAAGTAAGCAGTAGTGATGACAGTTGGCTAGATGTACAGAATTCAGTGGTAGTGGAGTCTGAAAAGGTGGGTTTTGAGTCTCTTGCGGAAGATCACAAGTGATTCTGCGGTCCTGACCGATTGCGGAAGGTCATCCCACCACCGAGGGGTCAGGACAGAGAAGAGGCTGGACCGCGAGGAGTGGCTGCCGGGCACCCGGAGGGATGGGACAGTCAGTTTTCCAGAGGAGGTGGAGCGGAGGGGTCTGGCTGGGGTGTAGGGTGTGATGAGTGTCTGGAGGTATGGGGGAGCAGTTCCTCCAGCCGCTTGAAAAGCAAGCACCAGTGATTTTAATCTGATGCCTGCTGCAATGGGGAGCCAGTGCAGAGAGGAGAGTAGAGGGGTGACATGGGTACACAATGGACTTTCTGGTGACATATGGACACAATGGACTTTGGAATACACCTAGTAGAAGATATGCCATTTTACAAACTGATTAAGAATCAGTGCATATTCTACATTGTTGGGGACCTTTACATTAATTCATTTTAATAATGATAACAATAGAGGCCAGTCGTGTGGTTTTCATAAGGGCAGCTCAGCAGATGTGAATTGATTAATAAATCTTTTCCATTCTCATGAAGCTGCCCTCTCCGTCCTCCCCCTTCTCATTCCCATGGTTGAAAGGAAAAATCACAGAACAGGGGCTGTCCTTTGCTTGTGACTGTGACTGTTTACGCTCCCTACGTGTCCCTGATACTTCAATAGGAATATGTATGTACTCCATAGTACTGCATCTAGAAACATTGCACTCAGATCAATACTGTGTTCTGTGGTCCCTCAATAAATACCCTGGTCTGACACTGTAGAATGCACCGGCACCAAAGCACATACGTTCAAGATAAGCAATCAGTGCATTGTACACCACACTGTATGCTATTTGCAGTAATTCAGCACAGCACAATAAAACAGTGCTTCCTCGCATGCAGCATGGTGAATTTTGTATAAGCCTCATACTCGCAGAGGTCTTGGGCTGATTGCAGTTGGAATCATTCCCATCGCTCAATGACGATGCCCCCAGTGCATGCAGTTATTGTGAAGAGCAAGGCAGATTATTCATTAATGTGAGGTTCGATGTGATCACGTATGAGCGTTTCACGTTTAGCTTCTTGCCCCATTACAGGCAACATTAAGCTGAAAAGACCAGGGCTCGTTTTCAGAGAGCAGACGTGTAATGAGAGATCACAGCCTGGGTTTTATCATGTGCAATAAAACATGAGGACTGCGTGTTTGTTAATAAGATCCCCGGGGGGTTGGGGAAAAAGACGAGTTTCTGTGATCAAAGAGCCGTCTGCGAGAGACATAGATACAGGGAAGGGAGAGGGAGAGATAGAGGGAAAGAGATAGACGGAGATAAATGGAGACTGAGAGAGATAGAGAGATAGGGAGAGAGACAGAGGGAAAGGGAAACACAGAGAGAGGGAGAGTGAGGGAGATGGAGAGAGAGAGAGAGATTGAGAGAGAGACAGAGAGAAAGAGATAGAGAGAGGGAGACAGAGAGAGATAGAGAGAGAGGGAGATAAGAACAAAATCAAATGCATGAAAAAATGAATAATATGGAATCCACCATTAAAGAATATCAAAATCCATTAGACTACCCAATTACAGAAAGATAATTAACTGAAAAACTTCAGGACCTGCTGCCCAAAAAAGCATGTGGAGCAGATGGCATCCTGAACGTAATGCTCAAAAATGCTGACAACAAATTTAGATTGGCCATACAAAAACTGTTCAACTTGGTTCTGAGTGTCGGGTATTTCCCTGACATCTGGAACAAAGGAATCATAACACCCATATTCAAGAGTGGAGACAAATTTGATCCTAAAAATTACAGAGGCATCTGTGAAAGCAGTAATCTGGGGAAGGTATTCTGCAGTATCGTAAACACAAGACTTATAAACTTCCTTATCAAGCACAATGTATTGAGTAAAAATCAAAAACCCACATTTTTGCCTGCTTTGTAGATTTCCAAAAGGCTTTTTATTCTATTTGGCATGAATGTCTATTCTTTAAACTTATTGAAAGTGGTGTAAGGGGAAAAACATATGACATAATAAAGTCTATGTGTACAAATGATAAATGTGCAATTAAAATTGGAGACAAATAAACAGAATACTTCACTCAAGGGCATGATGTGAACAATCTGCAGCACCTGGTCTCACTCTTTATGACTCTGAAATTAAATTCCTACTTTACGCAGATGACCTGGTTCTGCTATCACCAACAAAAGAGGGTCTACAGTAGAACCTTGATCTGTTACAACAGTTCTGTCAGACCTGGACCCTGAGAACTAACCCCCAAAAGACTAAAATATTAATATTCCAAAAAGGGCCCAGATGTCAGGGAAACAAATACAACTTCAGCCAGGAACAACTGAAATTGAGCAAACAACCAATTACACATACTGTACAGTATCTAGGGTTGAAAATCAGTTCCACTGGAAATTTCAGCTTGGCCATTAAGGAACTGAAGGCAAGAAAACAAGAAGGGCTTTCTATGACATTAATTTTGAGATCCCAATTAGGATCTGGCTCAAAATATTCCAATCAGTCATTGAGCCTATTGCACTGTATGGCAGCAAGGTGTGGGGTCCACTCACAAAACATAAATTGGGAAATGGGACAAAAATCCAATTGAAACCCAGCATACAGAGTTCTGTAAAAGCATCCTTCGGGTCCAGAGGAGAACACGTAATAATGCATGTAGGGCAGAATTGGGCCAATATCCTTTATTGATTCACATTGAAAAAAGCCATACAATTTTTGAAACACCTAAACATGAGTGACCCCCCACTCTTATCACTTTAAAGCCCTGAAAAGCCAATAAATGAACTGCGAGGAGGGTCCCCTCAGCCAACTGGTCCTGAGGCTCAATACATTAACATCTACTAGCCCGACTACCAACATCCAGCCTCTGGACAGTGACACCATAGCTCAGAGAATTAGACCCAACCAAATTATTAATAAACAAAAAGAAATACACATAACCCATTGGAATGAAATGATAAAAACCCCAAATAAACTTCAATGCTATTTGGCTCTAAGCAGACAGTATACCATGGCAGACTATCTGACCACAGTGACTGATATCAAACTAAGAAAAACATGAAAATGTACAGACTCAGTGAGCACAGCCTGGCCATAGAGAAGGGGCACTACAGGCAGATCTGGCTGCCCAGGGAGGACAGGCTGTGTTCTCACTGCAGTCAGGGTGAGGTAGAGACGGAGCTGCACTTTTTAACCAAGTGACAAATACAAGGAAATTACATCAGAATATTACGCAATATTTACACAAATGTTCCCTGAATTTCTATATCTCAAACACCAGCAACTGCATCCTTATGTATTAGGGGAAAAGATGGAATGTGCACAATTGGCAGCACAATATGTAGCCACCTGCCACAAATTGAGGGACAATTTATGACTGCTCATAGCATGTAATGAGTTAGTTAATGTCATAGTGTGTGTTATGTCTAAAAAGGTATACCTTTCAGTGTCTTATGTAAATCTGTCGATGTGTTATGTCTGTAATTGTAAAATGTGTGCTTTGGCAATATGAGAGTATTTTCATGACAATAAAGCCATTTGAAGTGAATTGAATTGACAGAGAGAGATAGAGAGAGGGGGACAGAGAGAGAGACAGAGATAGAGAGATAGATAGAGAGAGATAGAGACAGAGAGACAGAGAGAAAGAGATAGAGAGAGGGAGACAGAGAGAGAGAGAGAGGGAGAGACAGAGTGATAGAGAGGGATACAGAGAGAGAGAGATTCCCTCCAGAGTTGTTCACACTGAGACCATAGAGCAGAGATTTTTGTTCATTTTATTTGTTCAGCATTTGTCTCGTCTAATAAATAACTTCACATTATAGGTCTTGCCAGAATCTCGCCAGAGTAATCTAACCCACCCTCCCCCCGTTCAATTTCCATAAACAGGCCAGGCATTTGTAACAAACAGTGCCGCTGAGCACTGAATCTGGAGGAGCCTTTCCCATTTAGTGTGATTGTACATGTTCCAGGCAAGCGGAGGAAAGGCCCCTGAGTATTTAATGTTGCTAAGGTTGGAAAATTGATCATTTGATCCTCCTACGGTACAGGGGAAAAGCAAAATACAAGGGGGGGGAACAAGAGCTGCATTAGTTTCTTCTCCACCATTAACGTTTTTGCCCTATACATTATTGACAGCAAAACAGAGCTACCCACAACAGCTAGCCCATTGTAAAATGTCAAACGGCTTTTTTTTCCTTTTTTAATTTTTTTATGAAAGGACCAATTCATTGCACCTTGAGCATCTAGCAAGGCTCGGGCGTTGCGATCACATGGATAACAAGATTAATTGTAATCAAAGTTGGAGACAGAATGAGTAGGCAGATGCGTGTGCTGTGTCGCGCACAAAACTGCGCCGGTTATCAAGATTCCCTCACCTCCTCAGCAGTCCCCCCCGGAGACGTCAGGGTTCTGCGAGGAAATATTGGCTCTTCACACCTCCAGCAGACGCATATTAGAAACCGCGGGGTAATTGGTCTCGCTTTGCATCTGCTTTTCCGTCGGCCTCAAAGGCCGGGAGATAAGGCGCGTTCTGTGCGCATGTATGCAAGATCGTCTTGCACTCCGACCGTGTTGACGAAACTCACTGATAATCTGGGAGTGGTCCAAAAAAATCCTGGCAAACCGATGGCTTTGTCTTCACAGCCACACGGCACATGGTCACGTTGTCATGGTGTCACAGAACAGAGACAGGCTATAGGCGTGCATGGAGCCGCAGTGTGATAAAATCCTGGCAAGTCCTGGCAAAGCAACAGCCCAGAAAACGTAAATAAAAGCTCTTAGGGGGCCCTCTGCATTCAATTTGATTTCAGTTGAGGTTCCTAAATCATGCATAAGCCTCTGCCTCCCAGATCCTATAATGGAGCATTACAGACATTCACAGCCTGAGGTAACAAACAGTGGATTTTTGAACATGCTTTTTTAATTGTGGATTTGTATTTTTTTGTTGTTGCTTATTGAATGGTATAGGAAAATAACGTGTCTCCGTAAATTGTACAACAGGCAGCTGAGCCCACAATAAGGATGATTCTCAGTGTATAAACATGATTATATGTCATTGTCACACACATTTAGAAAAACATAATACTTAAGCGGATGATAAAATAATCTTTTTTGAGCAGCACAAGATTCCCCATGAATCTTACAGTCCAGTGAACACTTTACACAACAGAAGAGAGTCAAGGCTCAGACTGACTCATTTCAATGGCATATTGTAATTGATAGCTATTTGAATTTTGGATTAAAACTGAGCCACTATTGAATAGTTTAGTAATCTTCACTTAATATTTTCCATAATAATATAGTAATCATATACTTCGTCTGAGCTTTATGGATGAGATATATGTGCTGTAAGTAAGGGCCTGTTCTTTCTGCAGTTGCATTTTAACAGCCTGGTTCATCATCAAGCCAGCTGTGGAGCAATCATCAAAAATCATCACATTTCATAACATGAATAATCTCAATTAGTCACTGAATTATTACAAATTATGCACATCTGCACACAAAATCACAGAGCTGTCGCCATGGCACACATTTTCTGCTTTTGTTCAGGATAATGAGACTATAACAGATTCATACTTACCAATAAGAGAATATTTGGAGGTTAACTGATCATTGTTTTGGATTTATTTTTAATGAATTAAATATGCCTATTGAAACTCTAGTGAAGTAAAACTCTATTTTAAAAGGTTATTGCTTACTTTTTAATAAGAGTAAAATAGTAAGCAACAGCAATTTAAATTTACATATTTTATTTATTGCAAATTTGTCACAAAATCAACCAAAAAATCTATTATGATTTGTTCCTTCACATGTCCTCATATGTTTGATGATCTCAAGATAACCATTTGGTAATGTCTTAATCCTGAGATAATTGTCTCATGATCTTTATATTACAAACTAAAAGAGCCACTATACATCCATGACCACCCAGATATGAAAGGCAAGTGGGGATTTAAAGGCCAGTGGCAGTGGGGAGTTTTCAAATTAAACCATTTGTTTTGTAGTGCACTGCAAATGTTACCATTGATTAATATTATATTATTCCCATACTTGTTACTTCAGCTGTTGTATTGTGTTAATGTACAAATGTTGTTAAATTGCGTGTTAGCAGTTATGTTACGCTAAAACATGATGCAAACAACAGGTTGCATGTATGTATTTATTTGTCCTGCTATATAATTCATCAGAATGACTGTATACAGCCTTCTTGTGTCTGTGTTACACAAAAGCTTTTAAAAAATGACATTTTATTATAAATTTATTATAAGATATTATAGTGCTACTTGTGAGGTGGATTGTGAATCCCAGCTATGCCCATCATCTTGGGCCTCCTCCAGGAATTGTCCACATTGTCTTGCGGTTAACCTTATCTTCTATTTTGGATTTACATTGTGTTGTGAAAATGAACTGTTTGTGCAAAATAACTTCTCTCCCCCTGTGCACAGTTTACCAGGGGGAGACCGCAGCAGCAGGCTGTTCATGCAAAACACAGCGCCAAATTCATTTTGATTGGTGATTCTCAATCTAATTAATCACAGCTTTATCACGAGCCAACAACCTTGTTATGTATTTTAAAAAGGCAGTCACGGAGATGCATCTCAAGTCAATTGCATTTTAAAAAATCTCACTGCAGAAAACGTGTGAGTCCTACCTATAAGGTGCCATGCACAGGACTGAAATGGCCCTCATGAATTTCTCATTGTTGTTCTTGTTGTCTGAATCCATCTCCACTCCTACTAATTGGAATCACAGCATCAGCAAGGATTACGCATAATCCTGGCCGCAATTCGATTACAGCTCAATTACATCAGACACAGCAAAGGCAAATTTTATCTTTCTGATCGAATGAGGAAGGACTTAACCAGATCAGCTAATCTCAACCTGATGGGGAACAGTTTGGGCAGATTTTTCTCTCTAATTCTCAGGGTTTTATTTTGTTTTGTTATTGTTTTAAAATCCTGACATTTAATGATGACACATGATCATATTTCAGGGACTAGAATGTACACCATAAGGTTGCAGGTTTGATTCCTATTTTGGGCATGGTCATTGTGCCTGTGAGAGAATACCCAGCAGAATATAAAGTAGTAATAATAATAATAATCATAATCATAATACTTTCTCCGTTAAGCATTTTTCAAACATTGTGCTCACAGCACTTTCCACAATGAAAATAAAAGGTAATAGATTTACAACACAAATATGAATAAAGTATTTAAAAGCTGGTATAAAACATGTATATACAAATATATATCAAAATGTATATAAATATATTAAATATTATAAATAAATAAATAAATAAAGTTAAATTAATATTAATGGTGTCTAATCTAAAACAATAGACAGGGAAGAATATTAATTCTGAAATGTGCTCAGATTCCATACCGTGCAAAGCCTTAAAAGGCATTTCAGAACATCTTAAGATGTTCTGAAACTACTCTGCATTCACTGGAAAAACAATCGATAGTCAGGAAAGCAGGGCCTGTGATCCTGTTTGTTCTGTTTAGCACTCTTGCAGTAGCATGAAAAAAGTGAGGTTGTAAGCCAAGCAACAATTAAATGCTAATAATTATACAATTATATAGTACCTCCCTTGAACTCACCTCTCCTGATCGCTTTTCGTGCACAAAAGTATGCGCTAATAATGTTACAAATAAGTGTTTGCTAGATGCGTAATTCATCGATTGTTCACGCTGTGTGTAGTTTTTGAAGTTTCCTTGGCAACCTCTGAAACGTCAGTCAGCTGGATAGCCCGTAGCCTTGGTTCCTCAAATGCTTCTTCTGAATCTGGGTTTGTAAATTGGAAACACGGAAACAAGCCTGTGATTGGTGAATCTGACATCACCCTCTTGTAGAGTCTCATTATTATGGGCTGTGTGTGTGTGTGTGTGTAAACACTGAGAAGCTTTGCCAACCTCTTTAAAGGATATTGGCTGTGAGGGCTGCTTTGTGTGCTTAAAACATAATTACTCAGTTGTTATCCTGCTCAGAATCAACTCTCAATTTGAGTATTAGCAATCTTAATGCACTCAGTGCAATTTCAAGTGCTAGTGTCAACGCTCTTATGAGAATCCTAGACAAGAATTAGGAAATGGGACTTGCTTGATATAGCTATGAGCTCTGTTACAACAGCTAATGCCTCCTGCCAATGCTAGGCAGCACAGCTTATTCATGGCCCCCTGTATTACTGCTCTAATAAAGCAATATAAATGACTGTGCCATTGGCCACATCTGCTGCAAATGAAATATACCTAATCAGCTCGATCCTGGGAGGACATTTTCCAATAAATACTGCAGTAAACAGACAATTAGTGCCCTAATATTGCCTTCCTTTATTACATTCTACCAATTAACATTCAGAGGCTACCCCCTAATTTGTATCACATTCCTTCTCTAATCAGCAATTTAGTAAAGCATGGAACTGCTGTGCATTCACTTAATAACCAGGGGGAGGGAGATGAAAGTAAAGAGGAGGGGGGGCGTGGATGTGGGTTTGGGGGGATGGCAGGAGGCAAGCCTGATCCACTTCACAAGGCTTTTGGGGTTGCAGTTTACTTGACATCTCAGCCGGGTACTCAAAGCTGTGGCTGGACACTTTGGCCCGGTCTGCCGAAAGCTCTGCTGTGTTGTTGAGTACGGAGATGTGTGGCGAAGCAGAGCCCCTTGGGCTGTCGGGGGCAACGTCGATTTCTTTCACTCACCATTCAAGGGCAGGCCCTGCTGCCTCACCATCAAGATTTCTGGATCTTTACACAGGAAGGTCTGAAATGTTGCTCCGAAAGATTCCTCAAATCAACAGCATCGAACATAAGAGTGTTTGTTATTCATGGCTATTTTTTTTTTTGCGATTGCTGTTAGCAAGCCATCTTTCATCAGTAACATTTGGCCTTGGAGACCTTTTGTTCTATAACTGGGCCAAGCATCTCGCTGGGCAGCTTGATGGCCTTCAAAATGTTTATTGTCGTCCAAGTGTTACCCCTCAACTGTCTCATTATTGTTTGATTTGCTTCCCATTTTCCCTTTTTATTACCTCAACGGTGTAATTATTCAAACATGCTTTTTCATTCTCACTCCCACACGCTGTCAAAGCAGAACAGCCTGCTAAAGTGCAGTGATGCCGGTGCCTTGCTTTCCCAAGGAAACCTGTCACTGTTGATTACCTTTTGTCAACCCACTCCACTTCATAGTTTAGCACACTACTTGGAGTGGCATTGATTGACTTGGATTTTAACAGAAAACTAGAGTCTAATTTGATATCTCAGTAACAATTCTCAGGAGGCAATAGACGTAATAGAGCATGACGAGGAACTTGCGGTGCAAAAAAGCAAACACCAGCGTGTGGAGGAAGCATGAAAATACTGATCTCAGGTCAGTTTCATTCACTGCTGAGAGAACCTTGCCACAGTGATACATAAAAAATAAAAGCATAAACCTCTAAAAACATAAAAACATTTTTGAAATAAATATTTAAACCTTTAAATCACACTGAAAAAGAGGATTAGCTAGTATGCAATGAGGAGAATTATCATTGGGCTGTATTTGTTGTCCATTTCTGTCACCCAGTGGACAGAAATATTGTTGCACATAGTGATGTAATGCTCCCACAGTTACTTTGTTTTTAGGTTCCGCTGAGATTCATCAAAAGCATAGATACCGAATCTAATATTCTGAATCATGTCCTGAAAATGTTGAATTGAATAAAAGTGTTTCTGCTTAGCTCATCTGCCTTGAACTGAGACCTATCAGTGGAAAAGTATACAATTGTATGACTGAGTCAGTAAAGGTGCTCGCCACAAAGCCATCTGCAGGTTGATGGGTGGATTTAAGTCAGCCTGAGTTAATCGATTTACTGCTATATTAGCTCCTCCCAATGATTTACCGGGTGCCCATAGGCTCTCAACATTGAATGATACAACCCCCCCAACTGATTGATGTTAGCTCTCTCCTATAGTGGCCTGTAGGGTATGAAAACAATTTTTGATCAGACTTCTTCTTTATTATGCTATGTGTGTTTTTGTGTCAAATTCATTCTGGATAAAATACAGTTTATTACATTAATTATGTTAATTAATACATTCAAAAGGTAATACATCGCACACAATTGCACACGGTGTTGATTATAATTAAGGTTTTACATCGTTGTGCAACTCTTGCTGAATTTATTTCACGCCTTGTATAGTATGACAAGAGTGTGAAGGTAGACAGATTCAGTTATAGCCTCCCCAGACTGCTATTAGCAGTCTTCTCTATGTAGAAATATTATTATTTAAGAGATAGGCATTACTTGTGCATTTAGATCACTGTTGTTTACCATGTTAGATGTCAAATATTTAGTAATATTTCAATATTTCCACATGGAAACGAAACTTAATGCAGTCAAATGCTGATTTGGCTCATCGCTTTCGCTGTTCATCGACACCAAGCAGCTAACATACACTTTCTTGTTTGTTTCATGACGAGTAAATGTGTTTTCATATTATGTGAATTACTTACAGGAGAACTTGGTGGCTGGCAGTGAAATACTGCAGAGAGGTTCAGACTGGCATCACAAAGAGGGGACGTGGCGTTGTGTCACTTGTCTACAGATGGATTATTCTTGATTCTGGATTGATTTTTCTCACTAATGTATGCATTCTGCCACTAATGTCCCCATAATGTGCCACAGAAACAAATGGACAAACATTTTAATTCATGCTGTAGTTATTTAAAGCAGTTAATTGTTTCTAGAATGCCACTGTGGTATTTCTTTCAGCTTTTGTACCAAAGCCATAGTCATATCCTAATAGGATTATTCACTCATAATCAAGGCTCTAGACAGGTTGCTGTATCCAACAATAGAGGCAAAGCAAGATACTTTTGTTGTATATTTACTCATCTTGTAACAATTTACAGGGAACTGCCAAAATAAAGGCAACACTTGAGTATAAATAAGTACATCTATCCATCCATCCATCCATTATCTAAGCCACTTATTCCTGGTCAGGGTCGCCTGGAGCCTATCCCAGCATGCGTTCCGGGCGAGAGGCAGGAATACACCCTGGACAGGTCGCCAATCCATCGCAGGGCACACACACCATTCACTCACACACTCATACCTACGGGCAATTTAGACTCTCCAATTAGCCTAATGTGCATGTCTTTGGACTGTGGGAGGAAACCGGAGTACCCGGAGGAAACCCACGCGGAGAACATGCAAACTCCGCACAGAAAGGCCCCCGGCCTGGATTCGAACCCGAGACCTTCTTGCTGTGAGGCGACAGCGCTATCCACTGCACCACCGTGCCGCTAAGTACATCTATTTGTTGATAATGCAGTTGTTTACACTTTAATTGTTCTTAAGCAGACCACATTTAAAAGTGTTACCAAACTCACTTACTTCTGAGCAGTTTACACTTAAGTAATTCAGTAAGCACAAGGGAAGCAATTACAGAACTTCCTAAGACTCCCCCACTGTATCAGTTAACATTGATTACTGTCTCCCAATCCTGGTCTAGGGGCACAGCATACATTCTGTTTTGTCTCCCAGCAGAGAGAAAAAGATAGTTACCATAGGGTTTATTTATCTCAGCTGTAATTAGTAATAATAACTGGAGGTATCTTTGTGATAACACAAAAGATTCCATTCATGAACTTACTATATTGACATATTTGTTGTTAATAAATGTTGCTTGAATTAATTAAGGATGTGTAGCTGTCAATTAATTGTAATCAAACTTAATTGTATAAATCAATTGTTCTTGGCTCAATTAATTATTCAATCTGAATACCTGTCTGTAATTAATGTAGTTATATGAAGCTGAAGCTGAAGCTAAAGGGACAAGAATAACATGTCCTTGGAATAGATCTGGGTGATATTTCATTTCTGCACCACAGATCTGTAAGGACAGGGTGAAAGGAATATGCAAATATATACTGTCGATTGATTTTAGATGCTCTTCTGCCATCTTGTGGATACAGGTGCAACTAACATGTACAGATTGGTGGAGGCAAGCGGATAATTTTTGTTCTAGTCACAAAAGTACCCAAACCTGGATTCAGTTAAATAGGTAAATATGCAGGGTTTTTACCAAGTTACCATTGGGGGATGAAGTCCATATATGAAAATGATCTGATTCTTGAATCTAGCCATGGATTAGACCTCCCATTAGCATCACATTAGAAATGCTGTGGAAGGATTGGACCATTGAATTCAATCCCTGAGTATTGAGTAGACTGTTCCTGAAAACTGTGGGTAACTGACGGGTATTTTATCATAGCTCACTAGACAAGCATGTGCCCATGCTAAGTAATTACTTTCTTGAATTGTTCCTCACACCTGAAAAAATATTGGAGAAATGAGCTGAATCCTAAATCATCTTGACAGAGATAAATTAACTTCTAGTCCATGTTTAGTCTTCTTCCAGTCCTCTGTACATCTTTAATCTATAAACGATTCAATAAAATCGCATGAGTCCTCCATTAACAAGGGGCCCTTCGGTCAGAGAATCATCCGTGACCCACTGTTTGTACGAGATTCAGATGGGCATGAGCAATAAGGCCAGGCTCCTTTTAGTTTCCTGTCCATCCAAAATAAGTTACCAAAAAAAAATGAAACAAGAGAAGTCTTGTGCCATTCTGGTGCAAAAAGTGAACGTGAACGACCTGAACGAGATGACCCCAAGGCAGCCAGGTATTTCAATGTCACACGTCTGTGCATGCATCGTTATCATCAGGTCCACCAATATGGACGATAATGATCCATTCAAGATGTGAGCAGACCATGGCCACATAAAGAGAGAGTGCTGAATCACTGATGAGCAGCATTCTGTACAGTGATAAGCACGCTGATAGTGACATCCAAATGGCCCTAGGCAGCCATTGCATCATACCATTGCACTTGTAACAGCCTAATAACGTTATAATGACTAAGAATGTTTGCACTTTTTGTAAACTTTTTGAATAGTTTTTTATAAGTAGATATGATTGTTCTCATTATGTAATTTACAGTTGTTTTTTGTTTTGTTTAATATTTGCTATTTTGCTATATTGAGCGAATTTACTTTTTCTAATGTCTTTGTTCTAGTACTGGGTAGGACCCCCCTTTGCCCCCAGAACAGCCTGAATTCTTTGTAGCATGGATTCAACAAGGTGCTGGAAACATTCCTCAGAGATTCTGGTCCATGTTGACATGATAGCATCAAGCAGTTACTGCAGATTTGACGGCTGCACATTCATGTTGCGAATCTCCCGTTCCACCACATCCCAAAGGTGCTCTATTAGGCTGAGATCTGGTGACTGTGGAGGCCATCGGAGTACACTGAACTCATGGTCATGTTTGTGGAACCAGCATGAGATGACGTGTGCTTTGTGACATGACGTATTATCCTGCTGGAAGTAGCCATTAGAAGATGGGTATGGTTGGCCATAAAGGGATGCACATGGTCAGCAACAAGACTCAGGTAGGCTATGGCTCAATGCTCAATTTAAATGCTCAATTGGTATTAAGGGGCCTAATGTGTGCCAATAAAACATTCCCCACACCATTACACCATCACCACTAGCCTGAACTGTCGACACAAGGCAGGATGGATGCATGGATTCATGTTGTTTATGCCAAATTCTGACCCTACCATCTGCATGTCGCAGCAGAAATCGAGATTTGTCAGACCAGGTGACGTTTTTCCAATCTTCAACTGTCCAGTTTTGGTGAGCCTGTGACCACTGTAGCCTCACTTTCCTGTTCTTAGCTGACAGGAGTGGAACCCGGTGTGGTCTTCTGCTGCTGTAGCCCATCCACTTCAAGGTTCAACATTTTGTGCATTCAGAGATGTTCTTCTGCATACCACTGTTTTAACGTGTGGTTATTTGAGTTACTGTTGCCTTCCTGTCAGCTTGAACCTGGCCATTCTCCTCTGACCTCTCTTATTAACAAGGTGTTTTCGCTCACAGAACTGCCACTCACTGGATGTTTTTTTGTTTTTCGCACCTTCTCTTTAAACTGTCGAGACTGTTGTGTGTGAAAATCCCATGAGATCAGCCATTTCTGAGATACTCACACCACCCCGTCTGGCACCAACAATCATTCCACGGTCAAAGTCACTTAGATCACATTTCTTCCCCATTCTGATTTTTGATCTGAACAACAACTGAACCTCTTGCATGCTTTTATGCATTGAGTTGCTGCCACATGATTGGTGATTAGATAATTGCATTAACGAGCAGGTGTACAGGTGTACCTAATAAAGTGGTCACTGAGTGTATATACTGTATATATACAGTTGGACACCA
This sequence comes from Aldrovandia affinis, assembly GCA_029706075.1. Classification (NCBI taxonomy): domain Eukaryota; kingdom Metazoa; phylum Chordata; class Actinopteri; order Notacanthiformes; family Halosauridae; genus Aldrovandia; species Aldrovandia affinis. Next base: position 1,492,144 of record JAINUG010000072.1, on the reverse strand, counting down.
CACCTTCACACCTATATGGCTTGTTGGATGAAACCATGGTCAGCTGCCACTCTTTCTGGGAAGGCTTTCCACAAGATTTTGGAGTGTGTCTGTGGGAATTTGTGCCCATTCAGCCAAAAGAGCATCTGTGAGGTCAGGCACTGATGTTGGACGAGAAGGCCTGGCTCGCAATTGCCATTCTAATTCCTCCCAAAGGTGTTCAATGGGGTTGAGGTCAGGTCTCTGTGCAGGCCAATCACGTTCCTCCACACCAAACTCTAACCATGTCTTTATGGACCTTGCTTTGTGCACAGGGGCACTGTCATGCTGGAACAGCAAAGGGCCTTCCCCAAACTGTTGCCACAAAGATGTCTTTGTATCCTGTAGCATTAAGAATACCCTTCACTGGAACTAAGGGGCCTATCCCAAACCCTGAGAAACAGCCCCAGACCATTATCTCTCCTCCACCAAACTTTACAGTAGGCACTATGCATTCCGGAAGGTAGCGTTCTCCTGGCATCTGCCAAACCCAGATTTGTCCATCAGACTGCCAGATAGTGAAGCGTGATTCATCACTCCAAAGAACACGTTTCCACTGCTCCAGAGTCCAGTTGCGGCGTGCTTTACACCACTCCAGCCAACGCTTGGCATAGCGCATGGTGATGTGAGGCTTGTGTGCAGCTGCTCGGCCATGGAAACCCATTCCATGAAGCTCCCAACGCACATTTATTGTGCTGATGGTGCTTCCAGAGGCAGTTTGGTACTCTGTAGTGAGTGATGCAGCAGATGATAGGTGATTTTTACGCGCTATGCGCTTCAGCACTCGTTGGCCCCGCTCTGTGAGTTTGCGTGGTCTACCACTTCGTGGCCGAGCTGTTGTTGCTCCTAGGCGCTTCCATTTCACAATAATAGCACTTACAGTTGACCAGGGCAGAAATAGTAGAGCAGAAATGTCACAAACTGACTTGTGGCAAAGGTGGCATCCTATGGCAGTGCCGCGTTTAAAGTCACTGAGCTTTTTACGAACCATTCTGAATTCTAAATGTTTGTCTGTGGAGATTGCATGGCTATGTGCTGGATTTTATGCACCTGTTGGCAATGGGTGTGGCTGAAACACCTGAACTCAATAATGAATAGGGGTGTCCACTGACTTTTGGCCATATAGTGTATATATATATATATATATATATAGAGAGAGAGAGAGAGATAAATACTTAATTAATTCCCCAAGGGAATTTGACAAATACTGCACAAAAGAGGAACAATAAACACAAGACAAAAACCATACAACACAATGCACAAGGCAATAGAAACCAGACTGAACACGCATGGCAGTAGCACACAAAAGTTTATAGTAAAAATGCTAAGAATGAGATAAGGTCAGATCAGATCACCAGGGCTCTGCAGCTGATGGTTAAATAAAAGCCAGGTTATCTTTAATCATTACGTGCTGTCTATACAGTATATAAGGTATGTTGTGTGATGATAGTATATACTGTGTATATATGTGCATGATATGTACAGGTAACTGCCAAAATAAAGGAAACACTTTAGTAAATGAATGGCTCTGAGTTGGTTGATTAGATCATTGCATTAACGAGCAGGTGTACAGGTGTACCTAATAAAGTGGCCACTGAGTGTATTTTGTTTTGTTTGTTTACATACATTTTTTCATTTGTTTTGTTGGAAATTAGCCTTTGGCTATAAATACTTCGGGCCAGATTTACTTAAGAATTGCGAATGCTTTTGCAACTTCTACAAGGTCGCAACCTCTCCGTCTGATTTACTAAATGGTCACAATGAGTCAAATTGCTATCAGGATGTAATTTGCAGGGTTACTGTGACTTTCCTTTAGATGAATAGTTACATCTGTTCATGCATATGTATACCTGGGGTGAATGCGCTAAAGGTGGACATTTTGTAAATTATGATGCTTAAATATTCATTCTGATTTACTAAAGCATGCCTTAATTTGTGACTCTCCTCTTTCCATGAGAATCTTAACACCTGAAAGCAAGTGTTGATATCGCTTGGGCATTTTGCATTTTGTCCCAGTGATGCAAAACTAATAATCACAAATGTTGTTGCAAAGTGCCTCGGTTCATGTCCTGGCAGCTTTATTTTCAGGAATACCTGTATCTATGGACAGCAGTCAGAATTTTCGACATAGACCCTGTATAGCATACATATTGTTTACTAGAACTTAACTTATTAACCAATCTGTCATCAGCTAGCAGTCAAATGCAATTCTGAATTTCAACAATTGTCAAATGTTGCGTATGCGCTCAGAAAGGCATTGAATTAATCATAAATACAGTTTTACTTTCACACGCTGTGTGGCCTTCTCCAACAACAAGTTTAGCCATGCCATAACAGTGAAGTTTGAATAAAAATGGTGCATTCCTTGAATAGTTACATTCCCTTGTTTAAAGTTCAGCAATCTGAATACTGAACACAAGTGGTATTAAGTATTAAAACCTCTCACTTATCGTACATCTAAAATATATTTATTTGATTTAAAATCACAATTACTACACAGGATAACAATAATCAAGTAAATCACAGAATTTGTTGATAGTCAGAGCAATCTGATGGATCACCCTACATCAAAATATACGACTCACAATTCAATTAAAATTAACAGTTGGTTTATTAAGTTACAACAGTTAATATTCAACGTCCAATAAACAGAAGTACATTTACATTTATATTTTACATTTTAAGCATTTAGCAGATGCTCTTATACAGATGTGCATAAGTACATGGTAGGAACAATCATAGTTCGCACAAGAGATCAGTGCAGTAATACAGTGATAGACATCATTGCAGGCAGCTGCATACCATACCTTTTTTTATTATTAAATGAGTAAGCAGGGGTATATAGTGTTGAGCAAGTAGGCAGTGGTGGTGACAATTAGCTCGGTGTACAGAATTCAGTGGTAGTGGAGTCTGAAATGGTCTTGCGGAAGATCGCAAGTGATTCCGTGGTCCTGACCGATTGCGGTAGGTCGTTCCACCAGCGAGGGGTCAGGACAGAGAAGAGACGAGACCACGAGGAGCAGCTGCCAGGCGCCCGGAGGGATGGGGCAGTCAGTTTGCCAGAGGAGGCTGAGCGGAGGGGTCTGGCTGGGGTATAGGGAGTGATGAGTGACTGGAGGTATGGGGGAGCAGTACCTCTAACCGCTTGAAAAGCAAGCACCAGTGATTTGAATCTGATGTGTGCTGCAATGGGGAGCCAGTGCAGAGAGGAGAGTAGAGGGGTGACGTGGCTGAACTTCGGCTGGTTGAACACCAGACGGGCAGCAGCATTCTGGACTAGTTGCAGTGGCTTGATGGCACAGGCCAGCAGAAGTAGGTTCAACTACCCTAACAAATATTAAATCCGAGACATGTAACAATCACAAAAGAGATGAAATGAAGAAAGAAAAGAAAATTATATAAAAACAAATTTGTCACTCTCCAAATGCAAACACACAAAGCTGAGGTGTGAGCTGGGACCAGGTCCCCCAAGAGGAGGGGGGGATTGGCTCCTTCCCATTTTAGCCTATGCCTGATTAGCCTATGCCTGGCCATCTTTCACAATAGAATAGAATTCTGCATTATATTACTGCTATACAGGTTCTGACACTAGAGGGCACTCGTATGTCATAGAACACACAGAAAGTAAAAGGAGAAGAGTTCAGTCCTATTGGAACATAACAATATGGTTGCAGGGGTTTTGCACACATCCAATGGCTATAAAGGGCTTCTGTTTATCCTGGCCCTAGTGCAATTGCTCCCATTGCCCCCCACGCTATCACTAGGCATGGATATACCAACAAAACACAAGAACTGAGCTGGAGATTCAGAGAAAGGGGTGATTCAAACACCTGGATGGAAAGGGTCAATTTGTGCACACCTCCCAGATAGAGTGTGTGGAAGGCGTCGGTCTCAGCAGCAAATCAGGGCAATTAGCGGCCACGCCTACTGGCAGAGCAGCCAGTGCACACACTGGTCCAGGGTTTGACAATTACACCTGTGTGCTTAAAACTGCTCTGCTCTCTTCAGTATGTTGCTGGAACCAGGAAGGAGAAGGCTGTAGAGACCAAGGAAGTGGAACTGGAGCTGAAAAGTTCCGATGCGGTTGTCGTGGAAATTCTACTATTCAAAGGAAGCGGACTGTGTTCTCAAAGTTCAAATAATGTTTTATTACTGTTTCGAAACAGGGGAGCAGTCTAACACTCTCGCATGAAGAATGTCAGAGTATCTCCGACGAAATAAAGGAAATACAACAGTATATATCTTTTACATTCGAGGTGACCATCGCCCCTTGGAGTTTCACCCATTGGTCATGGTTGAAACCCCTCCTTTATTGATGGGTCCAGACACACGTTTTACCCTCCCAACATACACATTTCTTGCATACATTAGGATGAGGCAACTCTCACCTATAACCCAGTAATAACTTTCCATCCATGTTATTATGATTTATACAGTGCAATAATTAAACTCATTCATGACGCTTCCTGCTCCCCAACCCAAACATACTTTCATGAGTTGTTTCTCTCCCACTTCTAGCAATACACACTTATCCCTTCCTGACAGGATGGTACGCGATATGAGGACAAAATGTTTGACCTGCTCATGGAAGCAGAAACAACTCAGTAAAGCTGAAAGCGGCCTGTCCCAAGGCCTAATTAAATTCTTCCCTTACACTGTATTGTTTAATTTAGTTTGTTATTTTCAGTTTATTGTTTTTGTCCCGAACCCGTGAGGGCAACGGATGAAGAAGTTGTCTGAATTATTTGACACTCCCGGGCTCGTTCTCTTCCCCGTGTCTGGGGAAAGAGAACCTTAGGAAATAATGAAAACCCGGTCTGTAGACCCAAAAATCCACTCCGTCTCCGACTGCTCTGTTCCCGTCCAGGGATTGTCACATGGTGTGTGGCAGAGTGTTTACAATTAAAAAGAGGGGTTAAAACAATTACATAAGTCCAATGTTTCACTCAATACTTCTCCCCATTCACTGGGAATTGAGTTCTTCACAACATTTTAAACACACACTGGCACATTGTAAATGCTGACCCCCATTTAAAAACATCTTCAAGGAACCACCACGTATTGTTTTTAAAAGGCTACCCAACACCTCAGAGACGCTTTGACTAAATCCGATCTGTCACTCCCAAAACAAAGAAACTTTCCCAATGAAATTGAAGGCAACCACAAGTGCAGTTGTGCTCAACATAATTTTACACACAAGTGTAACACATTCCGTCATCCCCATTCACCAAGGTATATAATCACTAATATACTGTATATATGTTCTCTGGATTATGGACATGATTGCTGACATGACACCTGGCGCCTTTGATGTATAATTGTCAGGTTTCATAACAATAAAAAGGAGTTGCTAACGTGTCCATGTATGTAACCCAATGTCTACATATACAGCTGTACACACATGATCACCTTTACCTGACAAAGACCTAATGGTGGAAAGACTGTCACTGCTCAGATTAACATAAATAAAACACATGGAAGCATAACAGCAGTGTGTGGGTATCCTTCTGATTTTATAACCATATGATTTGAGTACAAAAATGTAGTAGCAGTAGTGACTTTTAGGACCCAGGACAATCATCCCCACTTTAATTAAATTAAATAGTAGCCTTAAGGCCTCAAACAAAATCAAATTTGACGTGTTCGTACTGGCAAGATGGCGGATTTGCGACCAAAAGGAAGCGCCGCATTTGGCTTCGATTGCTGCAGTGTGTGCAGGCTGGCTGGCTAGGCTGGCTTGGCTTGTCAAACTTTTCGCACAGCCCCAATAGACCGTCACAATTAGTCAACAATGTCACATGATTGGTTGCATTTTTTACGTATGTCATTTGGGTCATGTGTTTCCGGTTTACATCTTCTTAACGTCGAGTCCAGCTGTGTGTCTACACGCGGCCCAAATGACAAAACCTAGCGTACTTCTATCTAGCTAACATTTGTCATTGTCATATTCATTGTCACTGTCATTGGCCACTACTACTTGCAAGCCAGGCGAAAGTTTTTGTATTCCCTTCCAGTTTAGCAAGCCATCTGAATTGCTGAACATGCTTATTTAAAATCTTGCAAACTGGCTACCGCTATGACCAAAAATTGTTTGATTCTAGCTAGAAAGCTACGTGCTAATTCCCCAGTGTCCTGGTCAAATTAAGAAAATTGCTCTTCTTCCAGTTATTCATCATCCAGTTAATTTGACTCAATAATTCCCTCCCTGTCCACCTCAGCTGATGTGTGGTGAGCGTTCTGGCTAGGGCTGTAATGGTATTACATTTTCACGGTATGATAATCGCACTACTCAATATCACGGTTTTCGGTATATTACGGTATCAGTTTTTAAGCTAAAAAAATATCACACAAAGTTTACCACTCAATCTGTTTATTGTATGGCTCTTTGCAGATTTATATACCATTTTAATAAAAAATTTAAAGAAAATGCAACTGCATATAGTTCACTCCTCATTTAATCAATTTAAATCATTCACTTTGCAAATTAAGAAACATTTTGCTTTATTGTGTTATCAGATTATCGGATTTAGTACTATATTTAGCTACTAAATATACTTTTTCCATTGTGGCATAAAGTGAAGGATGATGCTCAGGTGGAATGCAAGGTTTGCAACATTCTCAACAACAACACCATCTTTTTTTACAGAATCCAAAGTGAGTTCTCACAGATGAACGAGTTTGCTTTTTGTGGGGATATAATTAATCATTACAGACCGCCTCAGTATCGAAATCAGCGTCGGACATTGCAAGTTTGATAAGGGACTGCAAACAGAGATTTATACCGTGTAGCTAGCTAGCTAATAACAGCTACCTACCAGAGTTTGGGAGTGCGAGGGAGCTGTCTGCATGTGCGCAATCGCATTGTCAACAAAACAAAATGCAAGAACAGCCAAAGAGGTGGTGGGATTAAATGACAACAAAACAAATATTATTTAATATGGGTTATTTGGTCAAGAACAGCCAAAGAAAATTGCTTTTGCAAGAACAGCCAAAGATTAAAATGACATTAGCAGACACCCCAGGTCCAGTATTATATTATTTAATATGGGTTATTTATTCATTTTAGTAGGGTAATGGTTGAAATATTTTTTCCCCGCATGAAAATAGCTTTTGCCAGGTGATTTACTATCACAGTATTACATCAAGTTTATGATAGTCATACCGGTATGCCATCACACTCCTAGTTCTGGTACAAAATGGCTGCCATGCATCCCCCATATGGGTGCTATACATTGATGGTGGTTGAGGTGAGTTTCACCCTTCACTGTAAAGCGCTTTGGGGAAAGGCAAAGAGGCAAACTCTGAGAAGAAACAAGACAAAGGGTTGTTCGCCTTCACAAATGAGGAGATGGTTACTAATAAATAAAAAACTAATAACTACTAATAAATAAAAAACTAAAGATACTAATTTCAGATGAGCTGGCCGAGTCAATCACTGGATCTGAATCCAATTGAATGCTGAAGAGGAGACTGAAGGCAAAAAGTCCCTGAAACAAGCAGGAACTGAAGATGGCTGAAGTACAGGCCTGGCAGAGCATCACCAGGGAAGATACCCACCGTCTGGTGATGTCTATGCGTCGCAGACTTCAAGCAGTCATTGCATGCAAAGGATATGTGACCAAATATTAAAAATGATTACTTTATTCTACATGTTAAACTGTCCAATGAATTATGGTGCCTGAAAATGGGGGGGACTATGTACAAAAGGTGCTGTCATTTCTAAACGGTTCATCCAATATGGATGGAAATACCCTCAAATTGAAGCTGACAGTCTGCACTTCAACCTTGTTGTCATTCATTCTATTCAAACTCAAAGTGCTAGAGTACAGAACCAAAATAACAAAAAATGTGTCACTGTCCATTGAATGATGGTGCTCACTGTATGTATCAATCTCATAAAATGCTATAGAAGACAACTTAGTGTTATTCTTGCAAGGGGAGGGTTCACAAGTACTGAAAACAGGGGTTTGAATAATTGTAACACATCTTTTGTGGGTTAGAAATGTTACTTGTGAAACAAAATATTTTTCTCTGAGCAAATGTATTAGTATAAAGGAATATCATTTTTCCAATTTCTCAGCACACAATACAGCCCATTAACTGTATTGTTTATTCTTTGCTCATCTTTTCAAGGGTGTGAATAATAGAGGGTCCTCTATACCATGACAGGATTGAAACCTCTTCAAAAAATCTTGTAGCAAACATTTGTGTCAAAATTTAGATAAAGCTCATTACACAGATGAGACATCAGAAAACAGCGTGTTCAATAAACATATTCCTCACTCAACATTCATATGTTAACATTATACATTTTAATATACATTTGGAAATGTTGTTATTTAGCTTTATGCTTAAAGTCATGTGTGTAAGTGTCAAACAAAATAAATGAATTACTTTGACTTCCATTCTGAAATTGTAGAATGAAATAGATAAGAATTGGAATGCAATGCAAAATGACATCCAAACCATGTTCATATTGGCATGAAACTGGCTAAGCAGACACTAACCTTGTCCCTATACAACACTGTCATTCAAAGAAATGATGTTGGATTTATGGCCTTTCAACTTTCACAATTGCCTTAGTTCTAGTAAAGTTGTTTGTCTACACATCTGACATTTATCAACTTGATAAAAGAACAGAGGATCTTGAGGTTTTTGGGGGGATGTTTTGTTTTTATTTATTTATTATTCACTTTGTACGTGCAAAGTATAGCCCACAATATGCATTCACCAAATTTCATTAAGACTTACTCATTTTGAATATTATTTCCAAATGCTTGTGGTACCCATGCTTATTGCCTTCAACAGAACAGGCAAATAAAATATTATTTATTTTTTCAAGGAACTATATGGATTGTATAGCCATTTTTCAAAGGTGGCAGAAAAAAGAAAACAATCTGAACAATAGCAGTAGGGACTCTTGTTGTATTTTGTGCTTCCCCCACTGAAGCTCAATTGTGGAAGGCGTCTGTCTCAGCAACAGTGGGGGAAGAAGGTTGCCTGTTCTGCCACAGGACTCCTGACACAGGACTCCTGACTCTGGGACAATTGAACTTTCCATGGCCAGGTTTGGCAATCTCACAGTTTGCAAGATTGTGAGAGAGTGTGAATGGTTGGCCAGGAATGCTAGTTCCAGGTGCCTTCGTTTATCTATGAATGTTCATTTGTGTCGATGTCAAGTGAATAATTCACTTGACGGATTGTGTTTGTGAGTGGGTGTATTTATGTGTGTGAATGGCAGAGCCACAGATTGCCTCGTGAGTTCCACCTGAGACAATTTAGCTTATTTTAGTGCAGGTGTGTGGTTACCGGGAGTGAGTGTGAAGTAAGTGTGAATGAGTGAGAGTCTTGTTGTGCATTGACCTGGCATGGTTTAGGTCCACTCATCCCCTTCGAGTGCAAGCTATAAATGCCAATAAATACAAAGCTGAGTGATCACCTTCATCCTATGGTGAAGCATTTATATCCTGATGGGAGTGGTCTCTTCCAGGATGACAATGCCCCCATCCACAGGACACGAGTGTTCACTGAATGGTTTGATGAGCATGAAAATGATGAAAATCATATGCCATGGCCATCTTAATCCAACTGAACACTTATGGGCAGTGCTTAATTAGTAAAATAAGAGATGCCGGGGCTCAACTCGACTCCCCCCCCCCCGCCCCCCGCGGAGGAAAAAGGGTAAACTTTTCAATGTCATACACATTCACTTAAAACGGTAACCGTTGCTTGCATTATGTAGCCTTCATTTTTACAAAGGGGAAAAAAATATGTATTTTGCTATGATTTATTTTTGCTTTTTATCTTTATTTTGCTGTACATGGTTCATCATGGTTTCTAAGTGATTATGTATCCCCTCCTTGTTTGCGACACCGAAGGACGCGAACGGCTTCGTAATTACGAGTTGGCGCATGGGAAATACGAGCTTCCGATGAGCAAATGAAGGCAACACATGTCTATCGTCAGCTTGTCCAACGTCACAACATTCCACAAGTATCTTTCCGTCGTTGTGTCCAACGTCCAGAAGATGGCGCAGTGGGCTTCTGAAATAACAAGGACATTCTATTTCTGGTGGAAAATCACGGAGCTACTGTATTCAAAAGCCTGACAAATGTATCATGAGCGGTCTTTCAGACATAGAAGCATTGTTGTCTTTGGTCAGGGTCTATTCATCAGATTTATTTTAAAGTTATTATTTACAAATCGGAGTGGGAGTGTTTTATAATCCACGTATAATAATAATAATAATTCCAGTTTTTTAAAAATGTATTCGAATGCCTGATGCCTCGCATCATTCTTTCTTGGAGTGCCACGCTTGGAGTGTGTGTATGCGTGTGGGTATGTGCAGGTGCGCTTAGCATCATGCATTGTGATCGTCCTTTTCACCACCAGAGGGAAGCACTGAATGATTAATAAAAAATCCAGCAGCAGGCTGGATTTTATTTTTTAACCTCAATCAAAATGAATGTGTCCGCGGAGGGGTGGGATTGCTGTGTGAGACGTCTGTCCCAGAGCTTTGAATGCAAATCAATGTATCCCTTGTGGACGTGACCTACAGGTTTTCACTGCATATGCTGTGCATTACACTGTCAAAATATGCCATATGACCCCATAAATGCATTGGTTCTGCTTAAATTATTTGTTCATTTGATGTTTGCAGATGACGCGTCCCACAAGACGCGCAGCACGGACCTGTTTTGACCTCTACCTCTCTTGCAGTCTCTGCAATACGGAGACTCATTTCTTATCAGGTGGCTCTGCCCGTCAATGACTTTGTCTTTCTATGTGATTTAAATTTAAAATGTTTTTTTAAACCGTGCAGGCTAACGTGATATATGGTAGTTTCACTGTGTAATTTTGGGGTATGAGCAATGATATTATCCATTTCACACGTCCTATGCAGTTTGTGCTATTTTTCCATTTTTTAAACAAAATAGTTTATAGATCTAGATAATGCCTAATTCATTTTTAGTATGTATTAGTCGTTGGCTACCACAGCATTTAGGCGTTATGATATTGTGTTTGCGTATACGTGAATGGATGTGTCCGTCCATTGTGAGAATTCTGCAGTTTCTGATGTTCTGTTTCCAATGAAACGCATGTTCCTCCTTCGTCACCGAATGTGGGATATTGTTAGTTATGATTGGCTAGCGGAGATGGTTACGCTGGTGCACTGCTCTTTTGCTGCCATTGAAGAATTTTAGGATACGCGTGAGGGAGGAGTGTCTGTCGCGTTAGGGTCCGCCTCTACTATAAATGCCCAAGCATCCAGCCGCGGCTGTAGATCGGCTCAGCTGAGAGCAAGACGAAGTTAACGTTAGTGACTGAAGTGTTCATTTTTAGAGACATCGTTGGATTGCTAATATACACCAAGTGTGATAGAGACAAAGCGCTAGATTTCCTAGTTGCGTATTCCTCGGTCATCTAAACGAACAGCAGGTGTGAATTAATGTCTGTATATTCTCCCCAAGTGTATTGGTGAGTATAATTTTCTCCTTCGTCGTTTTTCGAACTACTTACCTATCGAGAAAGTATCTGTCCATGCATGTCCCGCATGAAATACTTTTTTTTTTTTTCATTGGAGAAGAATATAAACTCATAGGCGCTTACACGCCCGTCATTTCTATATCAATAGAACCTGCGTTTATGCGTTATTTTTGCGCTAGCTCAAATTGTTGCATAATTACTATGTAAATGAGTCGTTTTCTTCAACATTACCTCTGTTTTTAATTCATTTTAAATCAGGATCACGATTTTGATCGATTGTGGCTGTGTTTGCATGGCTGCAAATATGAACCTCAACTTGTGCTTGTACGCTTTACTTAAAACATTCTTCCTCATACAAACTTACAATATTGCCTGGAACCATACCCTAATTAGAGGCGTCTGAGCCATTTAAAGGGTCTCGTCCATCCATTAATATGAACCTATGAATTCTGAGAATGTATAATGCGAGTTGCCACAGTTTAAGATCAGTTTTCAATAGGATGTCAATTTACCATGCTCAAACGCAAAATATGTATCGTGCTTTCAGAATCATATTCTATGCTTGTTTAATCAAACGCGTAATCGTGAATAGCAATTAAGTGAATTGTTTCTGAATTGAAGTCCACGCCTTGTAAGCATATGTTCTTCTGTGAAGAGAGCACAGACGGTATGGTACAGCAGATTTTTAGCAATTGGTGCACTATTGACTCAGAATGGAACAAGCCGCTTGTCTATTATGGTATTGCCCCGTTGTTCTGATGCAGTCTTTCCATTGAGATGATACGGCGCCTGGTTAACTTTAGCGGAGCTCGTTTCCTATGCATGAAAGTAACGAAAGAAGGTAATGTCCCAAAGAAAATGGAACCACGCATTTCTACCTAGCCCCGTGATTTGCATTTTCCTATGGTTTAACCGAATTGACACGTAGAACGTCTGTAGCAGCGACAAATAAGTGAGTAATGTGCACGGCTCCTTTATTTGTGCTGTGCTCTGTCGCAATAGCAGCAGGTAAAAACGTTGAGTGAGCAGCTTGATTGAGGTAAACAGCATTTGAGGTAATTTCAAAGCAAGGAGGGGCCACTTGTATTATATGACTTTGTGTCCATGGAAAGCATACGATTTCTGTTCATTAGGGAATCACAACCTCTCCAAATGCCAGAAGCTCAACAGCACCCAGTTCATGCCCTGATCTGCCCTGATGTAAGCCTGAGATATATCTGTATCTCCTGGTGGCTAGTGGTTACATTTGCAGTTGAAGGTGCAAAAGGTCTGGTAGATACTATGTCACAGCCGCATTGCCCCAGTTATGACTAATTCATGTGGTAACCATCTGTGTTTTGGGTGTTCTATATCCAGTGACACAAGGTTTTTGGATCAAAAACCCTAAAACTTACCTAACATGGCCTGCAGTTGTGGAAAAAATAATGTGCATGTTAGCGGCTGTTCAGCTGCACCCCGTGTGTCAGTACGCCTCAGGGTTACACGGCTTATTTAAAAATCCCAAAACAACGTGATGTCATCTTTCTGCCAGGGAATCCAAAACCATGATGTTACATGGTGAAAATGGAAAGTAAATCCAATACCTGCAGCAATGCTTGCTTTTGAAAAACCAAAGAAAAGAACTGTCATTTGGCTCCTTATAACTAACTAGTCACCAAGGAACCACAAATATGACTATTTCTGTCTGCCTTAGGAGTGATGCCATTGTGTGATTTCAACAAAAAAAAATGTTTTTGTAAGATGACATGAAATTACAGGGGTGAGGTCAGTTGGCTTTTCATTCCCACAAGTAATTTCAAAGTCTGACAATTCAGCCTGTTGGGCTGAAAATAACACGGCTTGCAGCGCGGGTAAGCTTTAGGGCTGTTCGTCGAGTTCAATCCAACTGGAAAAGAGCAGAATGGTAACACTCGACCAGGTCTGACCTGCCCCCCTGCTCTTCTTGTGTTTAGTCAGCATATTGGGCTGCCCGTCTTGGTTCGTTAGCGAGCAAGCTGCCGCTAATTAAAAGTAATTAGTCATTAGCGGCTGTTTCCTGCAGCCTGACCTTTAGAGGGGCGAGCCGCGTGCGCGCCTCCTGCCGCGGATGGCTAACAGCGCGGTGTGAGTGGGCTGAGGATCAGGTGAGCTACTTAGCAGAGTCGGGTGGAAATTACCGCAAGCCCAAAGCGCAGAGCCTGCACAGCATGCCACTGGCGTGCGTTCTCTTTGTATTAGTCTCACCTCTTTAAAGGGATATTCTACCGAGAAATCTCAATTTCATGGTTTACTACTTCTACTTCCTTTTGGTGTTGTCAGTCCTTTTAGATAGTTTTGTTGTGTGAGCCATGAGCACCTAAATGCCAAATACAACAGAAGTCAATTGTCAAAGGTTTCAAATGGATAAATGGATGGCAAAATCTAATTTGGAAGCAGTAAATGTTTGAATAAATGGCTGAAATGATAATATTTTAACTGCTCATATGAGACCATATGAAGTGAACCAAAGGTAATCTTACCAAAGGTGAATTTACCATTTGTTTGTGTGTGTTTTTTAGTTTTTTGTAACCATTCACCCCCCATATTAATATACAGTATATTCAATACCATGAGCGTATGCGTCAGTGCTCTTGTATAGGGAAACATAAAAATAATATATTTGACATCGTAATCTTCTGTGCATTGACTATGACATCAGGTCAACCATTTAAACCAATTGAGAATTGCAGGTTTCATTGTTGATCCTTTATGTTGAAGTCATTAAGCCAGGGATTTCACTATGCAACCAGCATTTTTTACCAAGAGTTTTTGCTGCCTTTTTTGCACAACTGTAACATGCATTTCAATGCATCCTCACCAGGAAGTGAAGTCTTGACCTCCTTTCAAAGCTGCTATCCATGATAGTCTGTTCTCTGTTAATGATCAAAAGCACACTGTGGGTGTGTTGCTGGGGGACCCTTTTGCAAATGCCTTTTGTTTGTGTTTGCTGTAGGTGCTTGTGGTCTCGTTCAGAATTGAATCATAAGTAGCATATGTGATAACCGCATAGCATTGCATTTTGAAGGGTTGGTTTGAGGCCAAAGAGGCTTTGTTTTAAATGTTTAAGCTTGTTTTAAGCTTGTGAGGTTCAGTGTACCAAGGCCTGATGACTTCCTGGAAGGTGAGGTTTGTTTGTGTCTGGAACTTCAACATGATTGCATTCCCCTGTCTTTGAAGTGTACGTTGTGTAGCTGCAGGTTCACTATTTCAAGCCAACGCCTTGCCGTACGGTAAGAACGGCGCTTTGGATTCCCCCTTGTAATACAGGTATGTCTGTGAAAAGTTCCCTCCAAAGGAATTTGCACTTGCTATAGGCACATGCAGATTGTTTTTCTCGGTCTCTTTCTCATGTGCACACGAACACACACACACACACACAATCCTCTCGACAGTGAGAGTCAAAAACATTGCGCTAATAATCTTGAAATGGAATGTAGCTCTCCTTTTGGCTGTAGTTGCGATGAGCTAGCCCAGGGATGGAACAAACTAGTGATGAAAACACAGCATACAGAACTGCCATCGATCGGTCTGTCCCATCGCTTTGATCCTCTCCATTCACGTCATAATCTCATATTTCATTGTCTGTCTCTCTGACCGAGGATTGCTTGCTCTGTGGCAAGCCAGGCTTGTGGATGCTGGAAACCAGGAATCTTTAAGAGGGAATTCTCAGAAAGCATAGCATTCCAATTGGACCTCACACCCGTGTCGAACACAGGCCTGCAAACTGCCCCTGATGTCACAGTGGCTGGCTGGATTGCTGGGAGTGATCCAAAGCACTTCCAGCAATCCAGCCAGCATCATGTTCGCCCTGGCACATTTTAAAGCAGCGATGCAATTCCCCTTCCTGATACCAGGCTGTATAGATGCATACAGAAATGTGTTCACGGTTTCCATTTCATTCCCATTCCTCTGCTGATTTATGACTGTGACAATGCGGATTAAAACGGCAAATCAATGTCAATAATGTAGTATACGATATCCCATCATGCCTTGCATGCAGTGGACAGAGCCAGTTAGTCCAGCTGCTGTCAGCACCGTGGAATTAGTCTGAAGAGTTCTAATGCAGAGAACAATCAGGAGGATGAGGGGCTCCCTGAAAACAAACCACCTTGACAAAGCCCCAAGCCTACACACACACACACATACACACAGACAGACGCACAACACATGCATGCACATACAGCATGAAGGCCTCATAGACAAGAACACCCATTTTTTTATGAATATGACTCCTTACAAAGATCCCGCCCCCTCCCCCAAATTGCAACTAGAGTCAAAAAGCTGCCAAAACACTCAACATATGTTAGTCCTTACTTGCAAAGTCATTGTTTTCAGTAAAGTATATCAGGTATTCAAATGCAATATTTAGTATTTTTCAAAAATGTGAAGCATGTTTTACGAAAAGCTTTACGTAAAAAAATTGTCCTTGTAAAAAACGTTTAAAAATCCTAATTATATTTAACTGTCCTGTTTTTAGGGGGTTTTGTCTCCACGGTTTGCTGTTTTTGTCAGCAGTTATATCTGGAAGCACAGGTCCTGGAATCTGGCCGGAAAGTTTCTGGAGCATGGTGGGGATAAAATAAGGGCACTCCCCGAGCGCAGCAGTTGTTACATGTTGCCCCCATGAGAGATGAAATCCCCAAACCCCCACTGCACAGTGTAGTACTGCAGTTGCAACACTGCACGCCTGCAGTACCTCTCAGATTAAAGCCATTCCTCATTATTGTAATGGCTTGGTTTCCCTGTGTGATGGCGGCTCAACACGGCCTTGTTTTCCCCGCTGCCCAGCACTGCTTTGTGGGCCGATGGCCTGGGCCAGATTGGAGTTTGAGGCTGGCATTGGCCCATTGCTGCAGGTGTAGGTCACTGGGGCAGTGCTAGAAAAGCAGCTTAGCACCACAAAACACTGACAGGTGTGTGTGTTGTGTGTGTGTGTGTGTGTGTGTGTGTGTGTGTGTGCGCATACGACTGCTCCTCACGTGCCCGAGAGATCAGATGCAGCACTCCTGCTGCCAGAATGGCGCCAGAGACTAGCAGATGCTAACGCACTCTGCTGACAGTCGGGGGAGAAAAGCTCAGTGCAGTATACTGAATGAACCGTATATTCAATACCATGAGCGTATACATCAGTGCCCCTGCCCCATTTTTTTTGTCAGGAGCCAGACCTATAGGGCAACATACAAATCATATATTTTTACATCATAATTTTCCATTTAGTTTGCTATACATTGACTTTGACATCAGGTTATAAGTTGTCCCATCTGGGATTTGAACCTTCGGGACATCCGCCCAGTTCCATTGAAGCTGAATACAGGCGTGCTCCTCATACAGCCGTAGCAGCAGCTATGATGACCCGACGATCCCCTGTCCTGTGATGGAGTTGTGAGAAGAGGCCGCGAGGACATGCACGTGCCCGTGTGTTTCTCGGTGTGTTCGTCTATGTATCCGTGTCCGTGGCCATGTCCTCGTAAGCCTTGTGAAACAAGAGAAGACCCTATACGTCGATCTGGGCTATTTCCAGTAGTAAAGCTCTCTGGGAGCATGCTGTACGGGGAGTAGGCCAAACAGGCAGAAATAACTCCAAAACCACAGGAGGAAGAGGAGGTATTCAAATCCCTAAAGCTTTGGGACGCACTTTGTCGTGTAGTCCGGCTGTCTAGCTGTGTTTCTGCATAGTTATTTGAATCTAAATCGCCTGATTATAGAAATTGCTTGTTCCATCTTCTTGCACCAATATTCTAGATACCAATTTTCTAGTCGATTGTTTAACTTTAACCCAGACCCTCTTGGCAGTAATGGATTTAAGTACTGTAGTGTGCAGTTTATAAGTTTTAACTGTTAAGTGTAATACTCATCAGACTTCCTTTTCTACCCCCCTTATGTTTTATTAGGCTTATATTGTGTTATTCTTAGCTGAGCAGGATGTTTATATGAACCCAAAGTAGAAATATGACTGGCAATGGTGTGTTTATCTTTCACGGTACTTTTTCGGTTTTTCGTTCTCTCTCTCCCCCGGTCTCTGTATGTCTCACTCTCTGTCTCTGCCTGTCTGTGTCTCTGTCTCTGCATCTATCTCTATCTGTTATTTACACCTTGGGGGTATAAACAGTCTTGTATCAAGAGGTTATGTTTATGCTGAGGTTTTTTTAAAACATTTTTTATCTTCGCATATCCTTTGGTTGACACAGATTTAGACTTCCAGCAATTTTTCTAAAAGCAGCGGGTGTCGGAAGGCAACGGCAGGAACTGATGATTACAAGGATCCTGTTAAAAGTCTGTTTCGGTTATAAATCATGTTATCATTGACCTGGTTGTGTTTGACCCTGCTTGCTGCATTATGTTGTTGACCGGGTAACAAGAATGTTAAAATGTTGATAAGCTTATTAGTATGCAGCGTTTGTAGCAAGGCCATGTAACGGAGCTGATTGTAAGGAGAACCTCTGTGAAAAAGCTAGCACCACGTGGACGCGTATGGAGTTGTGAGGATTACCATCGTATACATAAGAATATATACATGTCTCCCTTCCTGAGTATTTGCTGATGCTGTATGTCTTCTGTTAGAGCAGGGTCTTGCAATGTTTGTGATGTATTGGAAAGCTCATATGGCTGAGGGCTTTATTTTCAATTATCGGGTTGACAGTCTTTTCTGAGATTTAATCCAGGTCTCATGCTTTCAATCATGAGCTTGTTAAAGAATGCGGGGTTGAGGCCAACCGGCGTTGTATTGTTTTCACAAAACGCCTTTTTCTAGTGGGCAAAGGTAATCGTTTAAATCCCATGTTTTCGAAACAAGATGTGCGGTATACTAGCAAATTTAAAAAAGCAGAAATGCATCATTGCTTCGTTCTGAGTTTTTCCACGATTCGTGGGAGGGAATGGAATCTGTGTAGGCTGCTGAACGTATAGTAGAGTCGGTTTCGCCTAGTCTTTTGCCAGTGAGACGCATGTTGTTCTTTTTGCGAAAGCCCAGATATTACCAGTGATTCATTTTTTGTTATTTGTCCACAATTTGGACCAATGCCTTTGGACTGACATTCTTTAACAGCCAGTTCAATTATCATACAGAGGTCTTGAGCACCAACTATGCCAACTAGTTTTTTCAGAAATGCAGATCCTTGCTGTTGCGTGTAGAGTGTAGAGTGTATATGGGGGTGCAGGAGTCTGAAGGACAATCTTTTCCACAATTTTGCCTTCGAGAAGGAAAACTCTTCTCGATGTCTGTCTCAATCCAGTCTGAGGGGAGATGAGGCTTCCTGTGAGGTTGGTATACAGCTCTGGCACAGCTGTGCTCTCCGAAAAAGATTTCTCACTCACTCTTGGCGCAGTCTGCCTCCTTTTCAGATCTTGTGGTGAGAAACGCTGCCGAGAAGAACGCAGGGAAACGTTTAGGCCGTTTATGTAATTTTAGCGCAGCTCGCCGAAAACCAGCTGGGGAATGTAGCAACTATAAAGAAACAGGCTTTCTGCGGCACATCCATTTAACTGATCTTGAACACTCTAAAGTTAAATTTGTAATGGTTTACTTTGCAGAGCGAGGGATAGGCATGGCTTACTTGGCAGTGATATTTGGGGGGCGGAAGGGAAGGGGAAGGGGGGGGGGGGGCGTTTATAAATCGTAAACGGTCCTGTAGAAATTTTCTATTTTAATTTTCTATTTTCTGTCTTCACCACGGTTGTCCTGTTTCCATGCAGCTGTGCAGACCACAGCCCCACAGACACTGATCATCGCGCCGGGCAGCTTTTAATAGTCGGCGTGTGACGGACACCAGGTCATGATCAGGGTGACCCGGTGCACAAAAATAGGCTCTCTGTTGTAATCTTCCATTTCTCCCTTCGAAAACGTTCATTTCCTGACCTCCACTAGCACACTGTGGTAAAACAAAACGACAAGTTTAAGGTTTCTCGCAACAAAAAATGAGATGCTCCGTAACTGTTGCAGTGGAGAGTTGTGGCAGACTGGGAGTGGTCCTGCACTAGTAACTTGGGCCCTGTTGGCGGGATACCCCCCGTACTGTACATACTGTGTTTTGGCTATCTGCACCCATGTAGCTGAGTTTGACTGCAATGCACGCCCACTGTGCAGTTTCACAATGACTGTCTGCCACACCACCATTATTCATTTTTACTGTATACTGAGCTGTATACTGAGCGCACAGTCATGCAAACCGTCTCGCAGGCAAACGGAAACGGACAAGAAACGGACAATGCAGAAGCGTGTCGGTGGCCCTCCGTGCTTTCTTGCAGCAGGCTGCATGCTCACCGCGCTGCCTGCGTACGTCTGACTGCGCTGCGACCGCTCGTTGCCCCGCGACACCTCTCGCTGCGGATTTTATCACGTTGTTCGAACGAAACGAATCCACTCTGAGTAACCCGCAGCGCGTGGCTTTGTTCCTAGGCCCCCGAAATACCCTTAATCCCACACGCTGAAAAGGTTAGGAGGACAGCGCTTTACAGCGCTGCCGCATCATGCAATCATAATCCCAAGAGTTGGGCTTGCGTAACGCCATGGGCCATGTGCCGCGGCGGAGAGGTCATTTGTCACCTCTCTCGCCCCTCGTGTCGTGCGACCTGCGCGTGGAAGCTTGTGGGAATTCAGAGGGCCAGCTGCCTCTGGATAGATGGATAATAAGTTATCTCTCTCTCTGTGTGTGTCCCCCTTCTCCCTCCCCAGCCCAGTGTTTGTGACCTGCCGAGAAATGACTGAGGTGATGATAACCAGCAGCCCGATGGAGGATATGCATCTGAATCCCAGCAAAGACAGACACTCCTATCAGGTACCATGCCCCTCCGGGCCTTACAGCTGAGGGTTTAGAGAGAATAAGTGGGCGTGTATGCACATGTATGTGTGTGTGTGTGTGTGTGTGTGTGTGTGTGTGTGTGTGTGCGTGTGTGTGTGTGTGTGCGTGTGTGTGTGTGTGCGCGTGTGTGTGTGTGCGCGTGTGTGTGTGTGTGCGCGCGTGTGTGTGTGTGTGTGTGTACGGATTCATGGTGAAGGACAATGCCACAGACTGGTGAAGGTTCCAGTAAGAGACCCAAACCACCAGAGTGCGTGCTCCCATGAACAGTTTGCCTGTTCCCCACTCGCAGCATGACTCATTACCCTGCCACACGAGCCCTACCTCAGACCCCAAGACTCTCTCTCCGTCTGCTGACCCTGTCCCCGGTCATCTCCCTGCCGCTATCGCAGAGCGACAGTTGGCCAGTTCGGTATGACCGAACACCGCGGCGCTCTCGTAGCAGCTGTCCTGCATTAACGGGACGCCTTTCACAATATGTAATGCATTGTACTGTAAAGCCACAGCTAATCCCACTCCGGTTGGCCTTTGCCAAATGGCTACCCTTATATGGCGTTCTATTGGCCAGACAGGGATATAAGTGGATGTATTTCTTTCACCTGTCACGGACGGAAGCTCGCTCCACAGCGCCAAGTTGAGTTTGGCCACTGGCCTCGTGGTCTGGGATTCTGAACTGTGCGCTCTTCTCAGAGCCGGGGCAGGGGAGGGAGGGAGCTGTTAAAGATGTTTTGATTCCTCCTGCCTGTCCAGCTGCTATCCCATGGGCGCCTGGCCTCTCTCCGGCCCCCCATCTCTCCAGCCAGGCCAAAAGTCCAAATGTGTGTTTTCAAAGCAGAAGGTCTTCATTATTATTGTAAGATAATGATATTTATAGAATCAAAAAAATGTTTTGTTCCTTCTGGAAGTTTTATTTAAAGACCGGATAATTGTGTAATGGAAGTTTTTTTTGTTTGTGGATGAACGGGCGGGGGGGGTTGCGGTAGATCACAGGAAACGGTGACTAATAAATACTGTCTTTTGATTATGTGTAAAACAGGAAAATAAAGAGGAAAAGGAAATGTGTTGTGGAAACGGATTCACGTTTGAGGTCTTCGGGAGTGTGTAATGACCTTGGTAAAAAGTCGCTTGCCACACTCCGATGAAAAGGTCTGCTGCGAAAAATGGCCTTGGGTGTATTTTTGTTGCCTCTCCATTTTAGTTTTATTTAAAGACTATTTTGTTGTTACGCAAACCCACAGCTGCAGATAAGATAGTCGACGGCGTTTGACGCTGAGGATGCGGCCTGCCTCCCGCACCACAGCTGCGCCTCTCTCTCCGTCTCCGTCTCTGTGTCGGCGAGGCCAGCGGGGCTGACTCTGGAGTCGGCTTGTTTTTCTCACACTGCGCTCGTTCGCGCAAGCCCTCCCGCAGCTGTGCCATCTTTGCCACTTCCTCTTCTTCGTCGAGTTGCTGTCTTTGGTGCTTTTCGTTTTTCACACAGAGCAGGCTCTTCTCACCCGCAGGCTCCTGACCCCAGACTGAGGCCTGCATTATGACGCTATTCCATGTAAAGCCAGTACACGTGCCTTGGGCTGTGAGGTTTTTTTTGTAGGCATACCAGATCAGGCGTTCTGCTGCGCTCACTCAGTCTGGAGTGGATCTGGCTTTGTGGGCCTGAGCCGACTGATCCACACTTCAACGGAGTGACCTCCTATGGAGTGAGCGCTTCAGTCACATGGATGTGCAGTACTGTTTCTTAGGGGTAGATTAAAGTGGAGGTATTCTCATAAGCAGATCTAATTGGACCCTGTAAAGGAAGCAGGGCTGCGGGCTGCAGACTCTCTGCAGTGCCTCCAGCCATCATGTGTCGTCCTGTCCTCCCTGTCTCTCTCCTCTCATAGACCCAGCTGGGTCAGGTCTTACCCTGGCGATCACTCCCTGGTCACTCTGCCTCCGGTGTCTGCCTGTGTCTCTGTCCATCTCACCCTCTTTCCGTCTCTTTCTGTGTCTCCCTCTCTGTCTCGTTCTGTTTTTCTCTCGCTTGCTGTCCCTTGCTCTCTCTCTCCGTGCCAGGGACATTAGATGGGACTCCAGCCTAATGCTTTCTTTCCACTGGGCGATGTGCCCAGACTGTGATCTCTCCTCCCTCTCTCTCTCGTTCTCTCTCTTTCTCCCTCTCCCTGTCTCTCACTGAAATATGCAGGTTTAAAAATAGTCCACAGTCCTGATAACAGTGAAATGTGCTGTTCTTGGAAAAAAGACTCATGCCTACCCCCTCCTGAAATTGAGATTGAGAGTGACGGCGTTGGAGTGTTGCGTGCTGGAGCTCATGGCCCACTCAGCTGTCCTGCCGGTGCCCAATATGAAGCCTGTCATTATGAATCTCCCTCCCTTTAGTTTTATTCCAAGTACTATCAGTGTTTCCAGTATCCCAGTCCCAGGAAGCACCCCCCTTTACTCACCTCATTGGCAGAATGCTCAGTTGGCATTTTCATCGCTTCCTTCATACATTTTGAAACTGATGCTCTCTGCATAGCGTAAGATCCTCTGCTTGTAATGCAAACAGCTATTGCACCGGCAGCTTTGTCAAGCCGTCATTAGTGTGTCGACACTTGATTTCTGGACCCATCTCACCGTCTGTTTCTCATTGCCTCCAGACCCACAAGTGCTCTCGCAGTGCCTTGATTTGCTCAAGTAAAACTCCATGTGTTCGTAGGTTACGGAATGTGTAGGCTGTCACACTGTACGGGAGAAGCTTGTCTGGAAAGGGGCGTCTGCCTAGCAAGTGCATGTAATGTGTCAGAGTGTTTTGCTATGTTGGTCCCTGTCTTGGCATCAGTGAAAAGGATGTTTGCATTGCAAATGCAAAATAACACATACCTGTCCAGGACCTCAACCTTGCATTACAGTGAAGGGAAGTAAACTACCACCATGTGTAGCACCCACCTGGGTGTGTGTGCATGTAATCTGATGCGGTATAGTTCTGTTGGTCCTTACCCGGGCCTTAAAAGTGAGTCAGTGCCGTGAGTCACAGCATACTGGTCCTTGTGAAGACCTCGCTGAAAGCAGTGTTTGATGGGTAAATGTATGTCATTATGCAGCTGGTCCCTGCTTTGGCCTCACGGAGCCCCTCTGCCTTCCTGCAGATCTTCCCAGACCCCTCAGACTTTGAGCGCTGCTGCAAGCTGAAGGACCGGCTGCCCTCCATCGTGGTGGAGCCCACGGAGGGCGAGGTGGAGAGCGGAGAGCTGCGCTGGCCACCCGAGGAGTTCCTGGTCAGCGAGGAAGAGGGGGAGGAAGATGGCAAGAGCCAGGATGGGCAGCCAGTGCAGAACTCACAACATTAGAGATGCCACAAACATGAACACACACGCGGGCGCGCACACACACACACACACACACACACACACACACACACACAGTGGAACACATACACATACACACATGCACACGTTTTCGGAGACTGCGCATCAGCAACTGGAGATGCACAGTACACTGACACACACTCATTTGAACAAGCCTGTTGTGAAGCAGGGAAACTGCACACACTGCACAACTCATTGTGGACACTTTAGGGAGAAGCAGTGTGCACATGTACACATTCACACTTTTTATGAAGATACAATGGGGAACACATAATCCGCTGGGTACACAACGACACCCCAACCACAGTGCACCAGAGGCATTGCATAGCACATATCACTCTCTCTTTCTCTCTCTCTCTCTTTCTCTCTCTCTCTCTGTCTGTCACACTCACACACCATTCTGCAATCCCACACAAGTACGCTGAACGCGTCTCCAGAAGTATCTTAGCCCGCTGGTTGTCGGTGGGCCAGTTGTGACTCGCGCACTATGGACCGTTCCAGCACTGCAGGGGAAAGTGCTCACAACCTTTACCAGCTGAGCCTCACTGGGCACCTGAGCCCAGAGCGAGAGACTCTTCAATGTCCTGCATGCTCATTGCCGTCGTGACAGCCATGCGGACTCCTGTCTAGTTTTTCATACATGCATACAGTATACAGTATAAATATATATATATATATATTTTAAAATATATCTTTTAAATGTATATATATATTTGATTATGATCATTGGGGGGGCGGGGTGTTAAAGGATTCCAGAGCCAGTTTCTAAGTGTTTGTGTGTGTGTGTGTGTGTGTGTGTGTGTGTGTGTGTGTGTGTGTGTGTTGCTTTCCTTAGTTTTTCTTTCTGTTCCGTGCTCGTTTCTGACGGCAGAAGGGATGAAGGAAAAGACAGCTGTCAGGAGAGCGAGTGAGGGCTCATACCACGCGGGCATGGTGCAATGTTTAGATGCATATGCTGAGGCGATGTCTGCAGCGCGTGTGCGCTATCCTGGGAGGAGCAGTTTGTGCCATTCAAAAGGCCTCCGTGTGCCTGGCCTCCTGAGGATCAGCCCACAGACACCAACTTAGAAAGGTGCATAGAAGAGCTGCAGCGGACTGCACTCACCCTCGTTATAACAGGGCTGGCACGTCACAGGAGCCCCAGTTTGTTTCGCCTCCTCGATGGGGGTTTTCTGCCCACCACAGCGGTGTTGAAGTGCACAGTTGAAGTATAGACGGTGATCTTCTCTCTTTGTACGCGTTGTTGAACACCAAGTGGTAGATGAAGTGCCAGAAAGGCCTGTTGTAATGCCGTAAAACCCAAGCACAGATTGTGCTGGCATTAGTGTGTGGCCACAGGTTTGACTTAGGTCATTTGAGCAAGTACACATTTGAGCAAGTAGAGGCCACTGACAGTCATTTGAGCAAGTAGAGGCCACTGACCGTGAAACCAAATGCTACCCTGTAGGAAAGAGACCGGGCCTGTGCACAAATTGTTGTAGGTTTATTGTGTAAAGAGACATTTGTCGCCGCCTGCTTGCGTTTGTGTATTGCTATGTTTGAATATTTATTTCTTTGACTGTTTTTCTGTGTAAGTCTGTGTGGTCCTGACTGAAATTATGGCTCTGTACATCTCCTCTTCTCTCTGTGCTCTCTCCTGTAGTTTCTTTTGTATTTTGTAAAGCTCAGGGAGATTAGCTGCCATTTCTTTTTTTGTTTGTTTGTTTTTTTGTATTTAGACCACTTTCTCTGTCATGAATACAGAGGATGTAAATAAACATTTGAAAGCTCTTTCCAACCTGACTGCACCACTGTGTCTTTTTGGGGGAAGCTGCAGGGGTTTGAAGAGGGGGAAAACCATATCCAATGGTATCTTTTGCAGAGAAAAACAAAACATCTAAGTGTAGCTGCTGGTTGAAGGTTGTCATTTTGTGCAACTGTGTACAGTACCTTCCACTTTCGCTCTCTCATCCTCTGAAAAGCCACCCCCTAACCTGATGTTGTTTAGTTGAGAGCTGCACACTGTTGCTTCCTGCCTATCTCTGCTTGCACCTAGTGCTGTGCGTATATATATAGCCGTGCAGAAGTGCAGACCGCAAGCTATCTTCCTGTTGCACCTCAAGGCCCCCCACTCACACATTTTCTCATTCCTGATCTCTCCTATATATATCTGCATAAATCCCTTGTCTTCATGCACTCAATCAGCCCAGAATGCAGCTCTACTCTCCATTGACCCTACACCAGGGCTATTCAATTCCAGGCCTCCGGGGCCACCGTGTCTGCAGGTATTTTGCTCCAACTGCAAACTGCGCCACCCGATTTCACTCATTTGTTTACCTCCTTGGACAAGGAGGTGAGCTAATGCATGAACTCAGGTGGTGTAGTGTGCGGCTGAAGCAAACGCCTGCAGTCACGGCAGCCCTCGAGGCCCGGAATTGAATAGCCCTGGCATACGCATTATGTATCTGGTGCAGCCTCCGTCTGTCAGGACATGCATCCATTTACTTATTTATTTCTATATTTGATTCACACAACCCTGGAAAGGAGTGACTGGGTGAGCGAGCGAGCCAGTCGAGGCTGGGCTGGGCTCAATCCAGCGTTACTTGGTTACCTCCGGAATCAGCAGCTTCTCTGTAACGACCGTAATCAGAAGCTCTGCTTCGGCTGCAGTGGAAAAACACTTTGCACGAGTTTGTGTCCTGGGGAGCAGTGTGGATGAGGGGTCCATGCGCTGAGCTGGAGGGGTGCCAGGTTTAAACATGGACAGGGTCTTGCTGGTGATCACTGGAGAGCAGATGTTTCTTTTTTCTTATACATTGCTCCAGAACAAGTGTTGTGCATGTAAATGAATGGTTATGCTGACCTTTCATTCTGCTGAATTGTCTTTATTTGCATTGCTTCAAACCAAATACTTCCTCCTCTCCTGAGAACCTTGAATTTATACAGCAGGTGTATGGTGTTCATTACAGTCTTGATAGTGTTCTCCCTATCTATCTGTACAACGTCAATAAGGATTTTTTTGATTGGGGGGGTGGATTTCATGATGGCTGTGTTTCCAGGCTGTATGTAACAGAATCCCACATAAAATATCTGGCGCCATAGGTACTGATACATGGGTTGCATGAGTTTATTTATGAGCACCCATGCTAACCACCATATTGAACGTTGGATTGCATGGCATTGATCAGTCATCCCTGTGAGATATTGGTACTCGTATATGAATGCAGAAATATTTTTTGTTTGAGTAGTCTCCCTCTAGAAAACAATATTTTCACGATTCCTTAATGGGTACAGTAACATTTGTTTCAATCCCACAATAGCTAGTTCACTTAGCCATTGGATTTGCACTACCATCCTATCCCTGTGGGATAGGTTTTGATGAGCTTATTTGATGGCCACTCACTCCCTCTCTAATCTGCTCAGTAGAGGTGTGGAGGGTCCCCTTGCCAGAATTACTTTTTTTACATTACAATACTGTTTATTGCGCAGGCCAATATGAAAATTAAAAGCCGTTGAAAATTAGCCTCATTGGCAACGCTGGCACATTTACAGAAATGCACTGTCCCTGTCAAATAAATTAATAAATGAAATGAAATGAAATATGCCCACAAATTATGGTTCAACCATGTATAAGAAATATTGTACATGCACACAAACTCACACAAACATTAATGAAATAAATTAAACCATTGTAGTAAAAACCATGAAACAAGAAAATAAACCAAACACTACAGAAACCAGACAGAGAGAGGGAGAGACAGACATCCCTGCTCACCGTCCTGCTCGTCACTGTCACTGCCCAACCCTGCCCCCCACTTCCCCAGGCTCCAGCTGAGCGGGCCTGGAACGATGAAACTGCACCCCTGCTGCCAAACCCTTGTCAGAGGCATCCAGCACCAGTGGAACAGAGTGAGGGATGATGGGATACAGCTCTTCAGATGATATCTCCATCTCACTCACTCGCTCACACACTCGCACAGCGCACCCACCCACAGCCTGTTTCGCTCATGGCTCTGTGCTGCCCTGCTGACCAGAAAGTCCCAGGAATCAGGTGAACAAGTGCTTATGTGTGTGTGGTGATCCAGGACAACGCTGGTTGGCACAATGCTAGACAGCAGCGGGTAATAATAGTGCCATGTGCTTAACTGGCCAAACACACAGCGGGACGCACAGCGACAGTGGTCGAGCAGACAGTGTGATGTAACGTGTCACATTACTGCGGGGACATGCTGGCGGTGTACTTACACACACACTGACTGACTGGCTGACTGACTTCGCCGAAATTAACAGCCTCAAAGGCTTTGTGTCTCCTCCCCTCGTCGCTGTCGTCACCACTCGCACCCTACACCCTTTTTATTGTTTTTTATTTTTTTATGGTCACCCCACACTACCCGGTCAACACCAATGAGGAGGGCCTGTGTTTGGGAAGACCTTCCCCAAATTAGCTGGAGGAGACTCTGAGGCCCTTGGAGAATTTCTGGAAAGAGAACAATGAGTTGAAGGCCGATCTCTACCAACACTTCCTGCTTCCTGGAAACACTCTTGTACAAAGAGTTATTTATACACTGGGGCATATGTGCACATGGAAGTTGGATTAAACACAGAGGATCTGTTCAATGCACCTTTGATGAGAAGATCTCAAATGATCTAGTAGTCACACTGCTATCACAGGGCCAGCACTGTGAAGTGTTGGTTATTAGGGTGTACTGTGGTTGTGGCACTACCTTCAGATTGAGCTTGAAAAAAGTTGTAATTCATTCAATTCATTCAATTCAATTCATTCAATCTATTATCCATCTTTCAACTCATTCTTTCCTCAATATCTGAGGACAAATGTGATTATTGGGTGAATACCCATGTTAAATGTATGGAAACCTATTCACTTATTAAGTTATTCTTTAACTTTACAAATGTGTCAGCAACTTACTTAAGCTCCCAAACTTGTGCCACCCAAATATGCCTTTAAGTTATGTATATAAATGTTCATTTAGTGCAAGATATGTGTCTGCCAGTAACTGGAACAACTTGATTTAAAAAATGAATCAGCTCTGAATGGCAAACGTATCAGATTAAAATCTGAACACAGAAATGTGTTGTTACAGTAACTGCTCCGGGCGGTTTATTCGTTCTAATTATCACTGTGAGGCAGATCTGTGTGTGTTTTGTGTGTGTGTGTGTGTGTGTGTGTGTGTGTGTGTGTGTGTGTGTGTGTGTGCATGGGTGTGTGTGTGTGTATGTGTGTGTGTGTGTGTGCATTATGTGTAGCTTGTGTGATGGGATGTGAGTGAATGTGTGTGAATTTATGTGTCAGTGTTTGTGTTTGTGTGTGTGTGTGTGTGTGTGTGTGTGCACAGTGTATGTCGTGTGTTTGGAGTGTGTGTGGTGTGTGTGGGTGTGTGTGTGTGTGTGTGTGTGTGTGTGTGTGTGTGTGTGTGTGTGTGTGCATTATGTGTAGCTTGTGTGATGGGATGTGAGTGAATGTGTGTGTGTGTGAATTTATCTGTCAGTGTTTGTGTCCTTGTGTGTGTGTGTGTGTGTGTGTGTGTGTGCACAGTGTATGTCCTGTGTTTGGAGTGTGTGTGTGTGTGTGTGTGTGTGTGTTTTGGGTGTGTGTGCGTGCAGTGTGTGTAGTGTCTGTGTCTGTTTGTGTGTGGGAGTGCCTGTGCATGTGTGTGTGTGTGTGTGTGTTAAATGTTGTCAGAGAGTCCTGAGAGCACAGTCACTGATAGCTCTTCCCAGTCATTCTTGGAATTCTTTCCAATGGAAACAATCCAGCACTGAGCCTGGCCTGTCAGCACAGTCTATCCCCTCTCTCCCGCTCCCCTTCCCTCTTGCCCGTTTGCCCATTTCCCAAATTCACACCCACACCCTGTCCCATACCCGCACGCCTCCCACACACCCCCTTTCACACAGGCGTCACAAGCTTCATTTACACTGTCACTGACCTCATGAGCTCACTGTCCCCCCTCGCACTCTTTTTCACTCTCTCTCCCTGCATCTTTCTGTCTCTCATTACTCAGTCCTCCACTTCCTCCTCTCTTGCTGTTACAGGTCCCATAAATGTTACTTTCATTGGGATAACATGAGTATCACATTACAGTACATGTTATGTAATGTTTCATTACGCTATTCAGTAAATCTGAATATTTAGCATGACATGCTGCAGACACACTAGTTGCAGAGTATTTTATGTGTTCGTGTGTGTGTGTGTGTGTTTGTTAATATATATGGGTGCATAAGTGTGTTTATGTGTGTGTGTGCGTGTATGTGTGCATGTCATTATGAGTGTATGTGTGTGTAAGAGGGAGTAAATGTGTGCATGCGTGTGTGTGGGTGTGAATGTGTGTAAATGCATGTGTATGTGTGTGTGTGTGTGTGTGTGTGTGTGTGTGTGTGTGTGTGTGAATGCATGTGAATGTATGTGTATGCACATGAGTGCCTGTGTCTCTGTGTGTGTAAATGTGTGCGTGCATGTGTATGAATGTGTTTGTGTGTGTATGTGTGTGTGTGTGTGTAATGAATGTGTATGTGTGTGTGTGTGTGTGTGAATGTGTGTGTTTGTGAATGTGTGTCTGCATGTGTGTGTATGTGTGTCTGTGTGTGTATTAATTTGTGTGTGTGTGTGTGTGCAATGTGCATAGGGGAAGGATTCTGTTCCCAGGCCTCCATTATTGAGATGACAGCAGGGCTCCCAGGACACAGAGAAAGCTGTGGAGGTTATTTATATCAGGACACTGAGAGACCACTCAGTTGGCACTGCCAACGGAGAGAGAGAGTGGGGGCATACAACACAAGCTCATAAAGAATGGGTGGGCAAGGTGGGCAGATGGCACAGGTGAGAGTTGGACCAAGAGGACAGAGGAAGGAAGACAGAAACTGAGACAAAATGTCTCTGCAGAGATAGAGATTACATTCATATAGAGATGTAAGAGCAGTAAGTATGAACATATAAAACTGTATTTGGAAAATCAGATAACTATTTTGGAGCACTGAATGATTTACTTGCACACACTCACACACGCACACACACTTTATGTTATCAAAGCTTAGAAAAACTACCCCCTACTCATCTTACACACATATATGCCATAGAAATGCATGTCACCCTTTTAGTGGTGGTTCATAACAGATGGAATTGTCTGATGAAAC
Source organism: Aldrovandia affinis (assembly GCA_029706075.1). Taxonomy (NCBI): domain Eukaryota; kingdom Metazoa; phylum Chordata; class Actinopteri; order Notacanthiformes; family Halosauridae; genus Aldrovandia; species Aldrovandia affinis. The sequence goes on along the minus strand of JAINUG010000072.1, from coordinate 1,461,354 downwards.
TACTGCTATATCACAACTACCGATTATGTTGTCAAGGTGTCATTTACAGAACTTGTGCTACTTGGGGTCTTTCATTTGATTAGTATGTGTCTGTTTGGGAATATTTGCTCATGTACTTTTGTGTTAATGTGTTAATCCGTAGACAGCAGGTCTTCCACAGGCTGTCATTTATATAAATAGATAACTGATACCCCATATAATCCTCATTGCCTGGAGGCTGGTGTGGAAAAAAGTGCCTCACCTTGCATTATACTGAGAGAGAGAGAGAGAGAGAGAGAGAGAGAGAGAGAGAGAGAGAGAGAGAGAGAGAGAGAGAGAGAGAGAGAGAGAGAGAGAGAGAGAGAGAGAGAGAGAGAGAGAGAGAGAGAGAGAGAGAGAGAGAGAGAGGGAGAGAGAGAGAGAGAGAGAGAGAGAGAGAGAGAGAGAGAGAGAGAGAGAGAGAGAGAGAGAGAGAGAGAACGAGCAAGCATACATGGAGGGGAGAGATGGGAGAAGAAATGAAGGAAGAGAGTGGGAGTTAGACAAAGATGAATAGCTACATATAAATAACGGAAAAAGGTAAAACGATGTATGTGGACACAGAGTGAATGAAGAGAACCATGTTTATCCACAGGGAGAAAGATCTTTAGATTTAATTTACCCTGTCCCCTTTCTGAACCCTGAACCTTTCCATTGCTCTCTCTCACTCTCCATCCCCCCTTCCTCTACACCCCCCCCCACTCCTCTGAAAAAGGCAAGGTCAGAGAGGGCAGGAATGTTTAAAAACAATAAACCATCAGAGATTCTTTCCAATAAAACATCGTTAAAATGCTATCAATAGACTGCTTTGAAAATAAACCCAAGACACAAGGTCCAAAGTCTGAAAGACTCACACACACACACACACACACACACACACACACCATTACACACATTGTCAGGTATACACACAAACATGCCACAGGCCATGAACTGGACACATTCACTCACACCAAGCACTGATATTTCTTATCTGAACCTTAACTGATAAACTCACTTCTGACTTGCACTGTTATGCTTCTGTAATCCCATTTGAACACTACAGTTCTGATACACTCATACACTAAAACACTTTTCATACACACACACACCACATATTAAATATTGGGGGGGACATAATCCATCCATCCATCCATTATCGAAGCCACTTATTCCTGGTCAGGGTCGCGAGGGGGGGGGCTGGAGCCTATCCCAGCATGCGTTCCGGGCGAGAGGCAGGAATACACCCTGGACAGGTCGCCAATCCATCGCAGGGCACACACACCATTCACTCACACACTCATACCTACGGGCAATTTAGACTCTCCAATTAGCCTAACGTGCATGTCTTTGGACTGTGGGAAGAAACCGTAGTACCCGGAGGAAACCCACGCGGACAAGGGGAGAACATGCAAACTCCGCACAGAAAGGCCCCCGGCCTGGATTTGAACCCAAGACCTTCTTGCTGTGAGGCGACAGCGCTATCCACTGCACCACCGTGCCGCCGGGGGACATAATGAAAGGCAATATTTAATATCTACAAATTATTTGGGGGGCAGAGGACTGATACATGTCCCCCCCACTTGTTATGCCTATCACACACACACATGCACATACACACACACACACACACAAAAATGCATACACCTGTGCTTTGACATTGTCAGACACATGAAGACCATAACAAACCAAAACCACGAATCCCTTTGATACATTCTCTTTCTTACTACACCAAAAAAACGGACACTCTCACACAATAATGTATAATGTAAAGCCACATTGTTCCTGGGTTTGTAGGGCAATCTCGCTATGTTTTTACACTATTTGGGAGACACTATCTTATGGAAGACCAAGTACTGTACCCAAAGGCACACTCTTCTCTATGCCTGAGAGATACGGCATGGGCAGCCACACATGGGCCCTGCCATCATCCTCTGGAAGGCCACATGATGACCATGCACGGGTGGAGAACATTTACATTTGACATTTTTGGCATTTAGCAGACACTCTTATCCAGAGTGACTTACAAGATGTGTATTAATACATGGAAAGATCAGTCATAGTCCACGCAAGAGATCAGTGTAGTGATACAGTAATAGACATCATTGTTGGCAGCTGCATACTGTACGTGTAACACGGGGAACAGGTTGGTAGAGTTTTGTTTTTTTGGACAGTCTTCAACATAGATACATATTACAAAACGCACTATTAAACATGTAAGCAGTGGTGATGACAATTTAGTGAAATGAGTCAGTGGTAGTGGAGTCTAAAGAAGTGGGTTTTGAGTCTCTTGCGGAAGATGGCCCTTGATTCCACAGTCCTGACCAAGTGCAGAAGATCGTTCCACCACAAGGGATAAGGACAGAGAAGAGGCTGCCAGGCGTCCAGAGGGATGGGAAAACTGACAAGGCCAAGTGGATAGTTCTCATCTCTAGTACATTGATTTGATGCCATGCTCAGGAAGGAAGCAATGGCTGCTGATGCCAGTGCTTTTATGCAATGCAGCTTAATCTTCCAGATGCATTGTTTGCTATAAGTAGAATTGCAACAGTAGGCTTATTAAGGATCTGTAAAGATATTCTCATGTTCCCACCCAGACAAAAAGAGGGTATATTCTGTCTCAGAATACAGACACCAGTGTTTTGAGTCTTCACTGATGGCTGATCACAATTCAACAAGTAGAAATAGAGACAGATGCACACAATGTCCATCCACGATCAACTGGCATGGGGCATATGCCGGATTTTCATCAACTTTTGTCAGCTAGATATGTAGTGGCCTTCAGTGTATAATACAAACAACAATAATATTCACATTGGGAAGCATACCTTTCTCCCACTGGCTGTACAGTCCACCTCATCTACTACACAATGCATGTCTAGCAAATGGTTTTGAAACTTTAATTGATTTTGACATAATTTATCAGCTAGACATATTTTAGAAAGTGTGTTTAAGTATGTATAGAGAGTATATACTCAGTGCATACAACTTGGCTTAAAAAAAAAATCATAATAATTGTGCAGTGCATACTGCTTTACTTCCTTAACTTCAAAGCGTATATATTGTGCTCTACCTTGATAAAAGTATGGGTAGGCTAGAGTAAACCAAATAAACAGCGCCCCCTGGTCGCACACAACTGCATTAATTTATAGGGTTAAAGTTTAAAGTTTAAAGGTCAATCTTGTTTCATAGCAATGATGGCAGCTACGGTAGGGGTGAGATAATGAGAAGAACAGCTGTAGCTAGCTGCTTCGTACTATCCAGTACGTGCTCTCAGCGACTCGCGCTGATGGCTTATGTATGATCTGGTGCAGCTGCCCTCTTGGAAGACTGCATTTATCTTTGTACGTTAAACAAACTCTTGCAAAAGCGCGTTTGATTACGTTGTTTTGCTAGCTATGTCGCAACCATATAGCTAGCTTGCTAGCTGTAGCTAATTTGTGTTTTCAAGCTCCTGGCGCTCGTTTTGCCTAGCTAGGTAGCTGCGGGAATCACGGATATTCAGGTGGGTGAGGCGAAGTGGCTATTCAGTGTGTCTGATCTGTGTTGTTTTCAGAAGATGGGAGTTTTCTTGTCCCCATAGCTATCAGTTCCCGATTGGTCGCCAGTTGACTAACGTTAGTGAGTGGGTTAGTTAGCATTGTACCTGGTAGTTAGTTAGTTAGTTAGTGCTAAATTAGTTAGCTAATCTTGTTAATCTAGCTAGCTAAACGTAACGCTAACAGTTAACGCTTGTTAAAACGTGGTTGCTGGCTTGATAACTAGTCTAGAAAACCAACCGAACTGCTAATATTTCCTAGCCAGCTACGTACTGAACTGTGACTCGTGCCCAATTTAATTGCTAGTAGTGTGTTCATAAAACAGCTGAGCTAGATGGCTAATATTATTAGCTACCTAACGAGGCATGGCTAGCTGACATAGTGTGACTGTGTTGTTAGCGACATTGATTATCTTCGCTATTGACATATATTTACAACAGTTATTAGTAATGGTATTTCATCTCTGCTTTACTGTCAGATATGAATAAAGTAGGTTACACACAAATTAAAGACATTGAACTTTTATTTTAATACCAGAAATAAATTGATCAATTTCTAAGAACGGAGTGTCTTAACTTGGCTATCCAGCTGTAACGTTAGGTACATTCAATATATTTTGCGTTACATTATACCGCCATGATTGTAACGTAATAATGCATTGGATGGCTGCTGCTGGCACTTGGCTTGTTTGCTAGAATCTCCCGCTGGATAAGGCCAGGGCGTTAGCTCTGTAACTAGCGAAGAGCCATAGTCTTAAACATGCGGTATAGTATGCATCCCTCTGTCTAGAGTCCTCGCCTGACCTCTACTTGTGATGTTTATTTAAGTTCTCACAATACCAAATTTGTTGTTGTTGTTGTTGTTGTTGTTGTTGTTGTTGGACAGAGACATAGTATTACTGCGCACTGTTCCCCTAATGGTTTGTGACATTTATTTGATGAAGAGGAATCTCAGGTTTTGGGTTCCAGTCCCCCATTGTGTACTACTGTCCTTTGAGGTTTCATTGATCAGTCCTCATTATGATTCCACTCATTTAGAATTTACGGACTCCTTACCTCATCCCACTGGCACAATATGTGCAAGATTTCAACCAGCATAGCTCACCGTCCTACAATTGCCAGTCCGTGCTAAGCATACCAGGCCCATATCTCACCCCCCTATTGTTACTCCAATTAATGTTACTGTAGTTAATCCTATGGTTGTTTTGGTGTCCTTAATGGAATAAATGATATGGTTTTTGGAAAAGCCTGTCTGCTAAATTAATCTGATGCAATGTTTTTTATTTTAGTTTTTAATTATAAAAATACATCCCTGCACCCAGTTTTGCAGTCTTGGTTCTCATTCTAATTTTTGGAGGTGACTACGGTTCACACTGTCAACTGTGTTCATGCAGTTCCTTCAATGTGGGTTAAGTAATGTGTTAAACCCTTATCAAGCAGTCTTCCTTGATAATTCACAGGTCATTAATACACTCCTTTGTAAATGGGTCCTTTACTTTTAGAGCTCTCAAATATTCATGAACTTTGAACAGTGCAATGTCTACCCTGTATTTCACGAATTCGTGCAAACTATTGTATATCATTTATTTACTTATTGAACTTTGATGTGTGGGTTCTGTTGCAAACCTGCATTTTGTTTTAGTTAAGAAGTAGAGGCTGAATACAAAAAGGTTGTTGGTCTACCCCATGCGAATATTTGACAAAATCTGAGATAGGACTGTGATACTGATGTAGCCTACTCTGAATGTCATTTCCTGAATGTTTAAGACCATGTAAGATAGAGGTCTCAGTTCTCCTTCACATTTTGGTTGGTAAATTGTATTGTAGCATATTATGTGTCATTATTATAAAGCATCCCTTTGGAATGGACGTTACAAAGGCACACATTTATGCCACGCCTTCTTCAGGCAGGTTTTGCAAAAGAGGATAGCATAGGTGAAACATGTCCGTTTTTTTTTTTTTTTTTTTAACCAGTTAATCTACCTAACCCTTTTAACATAGGAGTTGCTGACATTTTTCTGCCCACTGCACTGTTGTCCTTTCACGCACATTGGTGTACCTGCAAGGCAGCATCAATCTTTCCATATTTCGCATAGAATTGGAAGGTATGCATTTGATCAATTTTAATTAGAAGTAGCTACCTGTCTTGGTAATTGCATTAGCAAAATTAGCATGCTGTAGCCGTGCACTGGTGGTCAATACTCTGGCTGACTTTGTGTGCTCAAGAAATTGTTGGCGTTTGGGGCTTCGAATCAAGACCTGAAATGTACGAAAACCAATGTATGGAGTTCAATAGCAAGACACGTGGAGGCTTGCAAAGATTGTTTTGAGGTTGTTTATCTCTACAATTTACAGTGGCTCCAGTATGGTCAGTCGGCATATTATTTCCTACAAGCGGATCCGTGTCCCCCAGTGCAGGAAGGGAAATGCCAATCGAACGACACAGGTCCACTCAGTTTTCAGTTTTACGGGATGGTGATTCATCAGGCAATGGAGGAGAGGTGTCCTGGCTTTGTGCCCTGAAAGGAGCAGAGTGTGAATGGACTCCACACTTTCCAGTCCCTGCTGACTGATCTGGGGTCAGCGTGACCCCCTCACTTGAGTGTGCCATGATTAATTACCATGCAGACTGAGGTGACCTGACCCACATTGTTCTGACTTAATGCTGCTCGTGCAGTACAAGGTGTATTTACCCGTTTGTCTGTCTCTGTGTTGGGGCAGTTTCACTTGTACACTACTTCCAGATAGATTTAGATAAATCTGGTACGTTTTCAGAAAATGCATAAAAATTGGCTGACATTTGCCATAATAATTTGGAGAAAGGAGCAGGTTTCCAGCAACGTTAACCATGTCAGTGTTTTCATAGCCTTGTAGAGATTTGATAATGTCACGGCATGTGTTTTTCCATCTTCGCGTGAGTACGCTGCACTTGAAATCTCTTCGACCTTTTAATGGAGACCTGGTGGAAAGTAATTAAAGTGTGTATTTTTTTTTGCATGTAATGATTACAGGCAGCAATTAGCAGTGTGCCCAGATAAAGACGGGTTGAAGTCCTTTTTCTTTTTCCATTCGTCTCTATTCCCCTGCTGCTCACAAGGGAGGATTTCAACAGACGACAACCCAGGCAAAAACTAAGTTCTGGAGGGTGACCTTCCTTTTACATTTGGTTTGGGGAAATGTCACTTTGGAACTGATTTGAATGGAAAAGCGAGTGTCTTTGCATAATGAGGGAGAAAGCAAAAATTCAGAGGAATAAAGAATCTTTATCTGCGTTGCAGTTATATCGGATTAGGTCTTCATTTTAACGAGCCAAAAGGGGAGTCCTGTGCATAACACGTATGATTAAAAATATGACATGCAAGTCCTTAAGTTAAAATAGGAAAATTGCAATTATAATGTTTAACCTTAAGTCTGTAGGTGAGCTCACTTCATTTTTGTTCACACTATGAATACAGTAATACCTTTGAATAAATAGTTTTATTCATTTGAATGTTGTTGTTGGCGAAATGGGGAAAGGCATATATGCTAAGCTAATTGTGATAATTCCATTCACACTGTGGTACCCGTGCTCAAGGGACCCGTAAAGGCCTGCCCCTTTCACTGCCTGACGTGAGCAGGAGCGTGTGAGAGCCTGTTCACGCAGACGTCCAAGAGGGCGTGCGTGATTTTCCCGCGGCACATTGTCAGGCGAACAAGACTGTGGGAGAGAGCCGCAGCAGGTGGGGTAATTTCACAATTGTGCTGAGCCAACAAATCCTGTACCTCCCTCACGGTTTGTACTTTTCCATTATAAAAAGAGGGGGAGGGAATTATCATTGGGAACAACCTCCCCAGTGCTCCCGTCCTGGCCGTAAGTGCTGCAATAACTGCTTGGTGTTTTGTACTGCAAGCTGCTGTGTCATGGTAATGCTGTTTTCAGGCATGATGGGTCTTGTGTAAGCTCGGCTGGTGAAGTAAGAGGAGAAGTAAAGAGCTATTGGGCGAGAGGCGCCGTCTGAGCCAAGGGGCTACCGCCTCACTTCTAGCCCACATGTACTTAATTGCGTGTGTCGTCAGCAAGACGCCCTTATCGGTAAAAATATCTATTTGATGTGCACCTGCGTTTCTCCGGCCCCCATGGGCAATTGAAAGGAAGAGGAGCACAATGTGGCAGTGGCTTTTTGCTCCTGGGTTCTCTTATAACACCCTGTTGAGATGTTGTTCACCAGCTTTTATAGTAATATAATTTATATATATAATATACTATCATTTAAGCAAGACACCTTAGTCTCGCAAAAAATGTCTCAGGTCTGTATCTTAAATAATTGTTGAAATATGATAAGGTCTAGTTGAATCTGTTATCTTTGACCTTTTTTGCCAGTCCAGGGTTCCTGGAAGACTTTGTACATTTGGATTGACATGATCCAGGCAGTTTGTCTAAACCTACAGAAGATCCTATTCTGCAATTAGGCTGTCTTTTACAAAATTGTACAAGCAATATCCTATCTAAAAGGTTTGAAACGGGAAAAGGCTATTGTGATTATTGATTGATACTGATATACTGGCACACACACACACACACACACATATATATATATATACACACACCGGTCAAAAGTTTGAGTACACCTTCCATCTGGACTATGGCTAATCGGGCACTCCTTCATTCTTCAGCAAGATAACGACCCGAAACACACCTTGAAGTTGTGCAAGAACTACCTGGTGAAGGAGGAACATGAAGGACAACTCAAACTGATGACCTGGTCTGCCCAGTGTCCAGACCTCAATCCCATAGAAATTGTATGCGACAAACTGGACAGAAGAGTCAAAGCAAAGCAACCCACAAGTTTCTGCAGGAGAGCTGGGAAGACATATCGGGTGATTTCCTGCCGAATGGCCCGTGTTTGTGAGGCTGTTATCACGGCAAAGGGTGGCTATTTTGAGGAATCCAAGATTCAATTTTCAATATAAGTTTCTTGAACATTTCTTTGATGTTCATTTTGTTCATTGTTACATGTGTTTTTTGTCATTTTAAAGTATTTACAGAAATGTATACGGTGTAAAGCATTGTCAATTATGAGATAAACCTAGTTTCCAGCAGGTGTACTCAAACTTTTGACCGGTAGTGTATATATATACACACTCATCTGAATCATTGTAGTTGGGTTTTGTGTAGACTATGAGTCTTGTCTCTGTGTGTGTGGGTGTGTGCTTGAAAATAGCCATATATATATTTGTGTTGTGTGTAAGCACACTCGCACAGTCATGCCTGCACTTGCTCGTCTCGATCACACCATCCTCAGAGCACAAAGGAGAAATATAAGCAGGAGTAGGCAGGAAGGGAGGAACATGTAGGAAGGTGTTGTGGAAAATGTCTGGGTGTCTCCCTCGCACACTAGCTGACAAAGCAGAGAGCATGCTGGGATTGAACCCGGTCAGGTGGTGATCTGTGGAAACCTCAAAGCAAGACGCAGTAAAGAGGCTCTTGACATTCCTCACTGTCTGAAACTGTGAACCTGACTCTTGAGTTTGACCTCTCCAAAGTGTGAGCAAGGCACATCAGAGCTACACCAGGAGAAAGCAGGCCGCTCTGAGGGCAGAAGGAGCCACGCTTTGTATAGATCTTAGCCTCAATGCTAGAGAATGTACAAGCTCACTTCCTGTGTGGGCTCTCATTCAGGGTTAGGCTGCGGATTAACATCAGAGGGCTTCAGTGAGTTCCACATATTCACTTCCTGTTCAGTTTCAAACTAATCCCAGGTCCAGATGTCAGGACATTATACCTAAATCCTTGTCTTTATAATTGATGTAATTAAGTAGGTAAAATAACTATAATTATACATGTATACTATATTTTTTGGTTTGTTTTAATGAATGCTTTATTCTGTTGTGAAAATATCAGTAATTCCTTTTTTGAAAATCTTAATTTGACACTTTCCTCTTGCTAGCTAAAGCTACTGCTAGTCTCATTGGTTAACACCATGTCATCTGATACAGTCGGGTATATGTCTGACAGATTTGAGTTAGGGATAAACATTTTTTTAAAAGTATATATAAATGTACATCACAATGAAGCAACATGTGGCTTGTTGGGCTCCATTCCAACAAAGCGATATTGATTATTCCATTTCTGCCAAAGCAGCAAATTCAGTTCCAGTGTCTGCAGTTTATGTAGTTCCCAGTTCCGTCACTTTTGAATTGGAATTGATTGTATAATTTCTATCCAATACAGTATGGACTGAAACTGACTGTTTTGCCAATACGTTTTCAGTGTCTAGTTTTTCCCTGTTGTTCATTCTTGAAGCACCACAGTAACGGCAATGTGTCATGCGTTTTTCTGTTCTAGCAATGAAGACCTCCGAGCACCTCCTTGAAAACAATATAAATGGAAATAAGTATTTGCTTATGTGTAAATATTTACTTTATTAACACATAATGTTTTATTATGTATTAATAAAATCTTTCAACGGAGTCATGTGCCTCACGTTCTGGTATCCGATACTGCCTGTGCTGATTGGCCGGCAGCCCCGCATTGTGGCATGTTACTGGCTGTGGTGTCCCCCGGGGAGGGAGGGTTTTAGTCGGTAGCGTTGTCCCCGTCTTAGCACGCGAGTGACTCCTCAATTTGGCACAAGCAGTGTTCCTGTGCCAACTGCACATGGAAGTGTACTCCTCAGAAACACTTACTGCGCAGCTGGCAGACTGCAGAGGGGAAATGAGGTTGGGGCTGGCAGAACACACTTTTGAGGAGAGCGTGTGCTTGTCTGCGCTCTCCTGAATTGATGGAGGACATTGCAGCGTCGAGACGTGCCGACAAACATGATTGGGCGTTCCAAACTGAGAGAGAGAAGAAAAATGAAGGGATGGGTTGACAAACGAACAGTAAAGGAACGTCGATTTGTCTCCGCAGGGATGGCGGTGTCGTTGCGGGGCCTGTACTTTGTGGCGACCCTGTTCCTGGGCAGCTTCTTCGGCAGCGTGTTCATGCTGGGCCCGTTTCTCCCCCTCATGCTGCTCTCCCCGGCCTGGTACCGCTGGCTGACTGACCGCATCGTGGCCACCTGGTTCACCCTGCCCGTGGTGAGCGTCTCTCCCCAACCCTCTCACCGTTTTCAGCCCGCTCTCCGACTCTCTGTATTCAACCCCTCATTTACGATTCGCCGCCTACTTTTTGTGATTGGGGAAAATAAGAGGACATGTTGCGTTGTTTCTCCCTGCCTTTCTTTCTTTGTCTTGTGCCTTTTTTCTCTCTCTCTCTCTCTCTCTCTCTCTCTCTCTCTCTCTCTCTCTCTCTCTCTCTCTCTCTCTCTCTCTCTCTCTGTGTGTGCATTCTCTCCTTCTCTGCCTGCCTTGCTTCCTTTACCTTTCTTTTTTTTTCTCTTTCGTTCTCTGTGTGCATTTTCTGTCCGTCTGTCTGTGTGTGTGTGTGCGTGTGTGTGCACGTGCAGGCGTTGTTGGAGCTGGTGTTCAAGGTGAAAGTGGTGATCACGGGGGATGGGTTTGTCCCCGGGGAGCGCAGTGTGATCATCATGAACCACCGCACCCGCCTGGACTGGATGTTCCTCTGGTGCTGCCTGCTGAGGTACAGCTATCTGCGGCTGGAGAAAATCTGCCTGAAGGCTGCGCTTAAGGCTGTCCCAGGCTTCGGTGGGTATACGCACACGTGCACACACACGCGTACACACACACACACACACACAGATGGGCACGCATCCAGTGACCCCCTGCAACTCTGAAAGGAGAGTGACTCACCATGGCAGTGAGACTGAAACGTTTCGATTAAACCCGAGGGGGAGGACTTGCCCTTGGATATTAAGGACCACTTATGCTTTAGGGTGCATAGCAAAAATAACCGGGTCTGTTAAAAACAGCACCGTCGATTGTTCTCATCTTTTAATATGAATAATCGTAATGGCTCAATCATTTCAAAGGTTTGGTATCACCCGATTAGCATTTCTAAAGAGTCTTTTTGTGGAACGTGGTAATCAGGTAGTGGGTGAGTGGTCATCAAATTTAGAAATGCGGAAAACGCAACTGATCAAGGCACAGAAAGATGATCAAATATAAAAATATACACCTTATTGTGTGTGTCTGTGTGCGTGTCGCAGGCTGGGCCATGCAGGTGGCCTCCTTCATCTTCATCCACCGCCGCTGGGAGGATGATCGGCGCCACCTAGAGAATATGCTGGCGTACTTCTGTGACATCAGGGAGCCTCTGCAACTCCTCATGTTCCCAGAGGGCACCGATCTCACGGGTGAGAACCCATACCTGCATGTCACACACACACACACACACACACCTGTACCACCTATACATCTACACCACACACACACACACACACACACACTGCACTGTAGCACCTATACCTCACACACACACACACACACACACACACACACACACTGCACTGTAGCACCTATACCTCACACACACTGCCCTGTATCAACTATACCTGAAGCGCACACACACACACACAAACATATTGCCCTATATCTCCTATACCTCTGCACACTCTCTCATTCTCTCACTCTCTCTCTCTCTCTCTCTCTCTCTCACTCTCACTCACTCACTCACTTTAAGATACACCCACTTCCCACCCTACACTACACTGACTTTTGTCCAGTTCTGTAGACTGCTCCTCCCAGGGCCCACCAGGCTGTATTTGTTCCTCTCGCGCTCTCCACACACTTCCCTGCAGTTCTGCCTCTCTCTCCCTCCACCACATCCCGTTGTCTCACACTGTAAGACCCACGCACTCTTGCTTTGTCCTGTTGATCTCCACTCATCCAAAGCACATAAGCCCCTGACGCCTGCTCGACTGCACCTCCCTTAGTAGGTCATTAGTGGTAGCCACAGAAAGGCTGCAATCCTCTTAACAGGATTGGTCGGCTTAGGTGCGTCGGCGTGACATCACCGACCTCGCGAGCGCTGCATCTTTTCATCGGAAACGCACCGCGAGGACGTCACACACTGTGGTCACACAGGCTGAGGCACACCGAAGCCCCAGCCACTGGCTCCAAAGCACACTCCGGAGTTACCCGTGGGGACCGATCCTCTTTAAGGGGATTGGTTAGCTTAGGTCCCGAGGGCTGATGTCATGGGGAAGAGGACCATGTCTAAACTGCTCTGCAGGGACTTGGTGGATAGCGGTGAGGGTGCAGTTGTGGTCGTAGAGGTCAGGGGTTCGTTTGAGCACGGCGCTCGTTTGCTTTCTTAAATGAATCTGTCTTAAGTGGATGAGTTTAGCCCTGATCCTTCCCATTAAGAAGGTAGAAACATACAAAGATGTGTGAACACCAGTGGACCATAGCCTTGCACGAGCAGTCGCCTTACTGAAAAGTATGTCTTGAAATTGTGAATTTAATTAATAAGCATTTTCCAAAAACAGTCTGTAGGTGGAACTGGCCTCGAGGGGTTTGGCTTTAATTTTCCTTCTCCCCCCCCCCTCCAGAATGATTAAGATGCACTTAAAATACAAGTTTGCATATAAATGTATAAAAGGAGACGTGTGTACGTGCTTTTCATGCCCGCCCCACAGAGAACACGAAGGCGCGGAGCGACGAGTTTGCGGAGAAGAACGGGCTGCCGAAGTACGAGTACGTGCTGCACCCCAGAACCACGGGCTTCACCTTCATCGTGGACACGCTGCGCAAAGGTCAGGGGTCACGGCGGGGTGGCGCGGGTGCATTACAGCGGCCGCACCTGCCACAGCGGCTCAGCTTAGCGGGAGCACAGAGACGGGCACATTTGCAGCTCACGAGCCCCCAAACAGTGCTACTGACTCAGAGGTGGGCTCACCCACCCGGTGCCTGGTTTACATTGCTTTTAAAAATAGATTCCATCCAGGCTGAAATTGTCCAGATTTTTGGGATTTTTTGTGATCATTGTTATCATTATTAATTGTTTTCCTCTGTCGAGGTCTGTTGACTGACTTTCAGAAAAACAGAGCTCTGGGTGAAATGTAACCAGGGGGAAAAGGAAAAGTGGGGGGGGATTAAGTCCGAACAGCAACAAACTTGCAATGACAGAGCGAAAGACAAATGGTCGTGCCTATGTCTGCACATGCATTGCAGATTTGTAAACGGCAACGCTGCATTATGGTTATTATTATGTTTTTGTTTCTTATGTGATGTGCATTGAATATATCCTACCATTATGGCCTATGGCTGCTTCTCTGGTTAAGAATATCTGCCATATACAGTGGGTATAAAAAGTATTCACACCCTTTTGCATTTTGCATTTTATTTTCTTCTTGGAATCTAAATGGATTTAATTGGTATTTCTTGCCACTGATGCACACAAAATACTCTCTAATGTCAAGTTGAAAAAAAACAACTCGAAAGCTTTTTATACCCACTGAATAGCCATGGCTATTTGTGTGTTGCTCTGTCATTGCGAGTTTTTCTCTGTTTGTTCTAAACTCACTGAGTACGTGTAAACCAGCTTCAATAAATGTGAGCTGGTGCTTACATTTTCTGAAGCTTACATTTTTTGAAAAGCTTTTAGCACAGTTCTGTTTACTCTTTGGTGTTTTACCAGATCATAGGGGACAATATGAGCATTCAAAACCCCATTGGTCGTCTTCCATTTTCAAGCCACCCACAGTGAATGACACGTTCTGTTTTAAAAAATAAATAAAATAATCTTGGTTTGGCACATATGCACAACATAAACTGTTGCACGTGTTCAGACTTGAGAACCTGAATAGTAGTTTGCTGCATCATCGTGTGACTGATGCATCATTCAGAACTCAAGATAATTCAGCGATTGGCTGTATGCCCCAGTGGCAGGGGGTGAGGGAAGCCCGCAGGAGCTCGCCGCATGCGAAGTGGCTCTGCGTATCAGAGTTACGTTCGACAGCTTGGTGACTTCCGTCTCGGAGGAGGTGGTTTGGCGCCTTTATCACTGCCGGTCCCAGTGGCAAGCTCGTGGTACGAGGGAAGGGATAGTCGAAATACAAATGGTGTACAATTGGCTATCAAATTGGGAGCAAAATGGGGATAAAATCAGAAACATTTTCTTTCTTTCTTTTTTTTTTTAAAGAAAAGAACTCAAGATAATTGAATGTTCAGACACTTCTTGACTGACAAAACTGGCGAGGGATTGGTGCCCACCAGGAACTGTAGGGGAATCGAGCAGAAAGTGTGATATTAGGTGATTACACCTTTCGCTAGTACCAGCTCATTTTCCCCAGTGCTCATGTTAAAATTGCACGCACAGTGGGAAGCATCATCAAAGTGCTTGAGGGGATCATTTGTGTGTTTGAACGACCTGTGTGTTGGACTAGCACATGCCAGCAGCGTCAGTTCTGCGTGAATGGCATTACTTAATACTGCTATCAAGCCCAATGTGCAATTAACCGCAAAGGGTTCTAAATTTAGTGTGGCCCGAAGTGTGAATCATTGTGTTGGAATTTTCTGGTTGCTTGATTTACATTTTTCCCCCACCTGTCTCATTCTCCCTGAGTACTGTGCAATAATGAGGCAGCGGTGCAAGTGCGAAATGGGTGCGAAGGTTTATAGCGGTAGGGCTTTGGGTCTGATTTAAAAAAAAAAAAAAAAAAAGAAGAGAAGGCCTTTAGTATTTGGCCTCCGTCTAATACTGAGAGGCTGTAGAGACAGCAGAGGCTGAGCAGCTCCGTGAGGTCATTGGGTTCCAGTCCTTTTAAAGGTTTAAGCGTGAATAGCAGTGTCCTTTACACAATTGTCCCTTTCCTTGAAAAAACATTTAAAATGAAAGCAAACTTCCCGAGCTCAGATTCCAGAATTGAATAGTGCAGACGTGGTGGTTCTGGTAACGATTCTGTGTCAGCCCTGGAGTAGGCCTACTGATGGATTAATAAAATGTAAAAAAATTAAACGGCCTATGCGTTAAGTTAATTTTGACAGCCTTAAAATAAACGTGTGGGGGTAACAAATTCAATAGAGATGGTGTTTATACCCGTGACTAAGACAACTCTGTTATTGCACCTCGGGCATTTCGGGAGTACTTTAAAAGAAAATCTGGAAACATTTTAATAATGTAACAGTGCACATCCTGGGGTGTCCAGGCCATTACAGGCTGGCAGAGAAGGTGTTTGAATCCGGATGCTATACGGTGACCTTTCGGGGATTGATTCGGTATGTGGGGGGTCCCCTCTCTTCCCTCCGTCTATTTATACTTCTCCCCTGGAGCTCAATCTGCGGATGGGCCTATTACCATCATCCTACGGTGATATTTCCCTCCGAATCCCAATATGACGTATCCCAACATGGCTGGCAGTGTAGTGTAATGGTTAGGGAGCTGGGCTTGTAACTCAGAGGTTGCAGGTTCAATTCCCAGGTGCTGTTGTACCCTTGAGCAAGGTACTTAACCTGAATTGCTTCAGTAAAAATATCCAGCTGCATAAATGGATTGTATGTAAACAAATGTAAACTGTGTAAGTCGCTCTGGATAAGAGCGTCTGCTAAATGCCTGAAATGTAAATGTAATGACGTGACCGATTGAATGAGACAGACTTATGCTTATGTAAGGGTCATGAGTAATATGTCATAAATATAAGGGCACCGCTGTAGTCTGTCGAAACTCTGACTGCCCTCGTCTGTGTGTCCGTTTGTTGGCCGCATTGGCGCCTTTTCCGATCACAGAGCTCACCGGCGAGCCATTAGACTGCATCCTGCTGTGCTGATGGTGGCACTTTGTGTGGGCAACTTTATAGTATGTTGCGTCGACATGCGTTTGTGTGCATGCGCGTGTTATTTTCGGTATCGTTGACAGAAATCCTATGCCATATAAGTTTAGCTACGTTTTATGCTTTTAGGAGCGGGCCCAGAAAACGTGGGCGTTTGAGAAGTAATTGTTATACGATTGTTACACCGTGGAGCCTAACGGTGCGCATCTTAGTGTAGTTTGTCTGCACGTTTGTGTGTCCTTTGTCCTGCTTTCCACAGCTACCGTGTGTTATTTTGTCCTTTACGGTCCGACTCTTGTCTTTATTGGAACTAATGACGTGACTGACGAGACCAACCCAACAATTGTTGCAAATACTTTAACCCTTCGGGCGCCAGTAAAATTCCTGCAGATTACTGACCATTCAAATTAGACAATTTTCACCAGAATTGAAAACAAAATTCTTATTTCATACGATTGCACGTTTCGGTTTAGCGTTTCGTCTAAAATTCTCAGGAATCTGCAGTGGCGTGTTTTCCAACTTTTACCAGCGCCTTTTTAACCAAACGGTTTGCGTGTCTAAAATGTGTCTGACCCAGCATTCGCCCCGCAGGTGACAATCTGGACGCCATCCACGACATCACGGTGGCCTATCCCCAGAACATCCCGCAGACGGAGCGCCACCTGATCCTGGGCCTGTTCCCGCGCGAGATCCACTTCCACGTGCGGCGGTACCCGGTGTCGGCGCTGCCGGGCGCCGGCGCCGCGCTGCAGGAGTGGTGCCAGGAGCGCTGGGCGGAGAAGGAGGCGCGGCTGCGCGACTTCTACACGGGCGGCCGCTGCTTCGACGCGTCGGGCCGCAGCCGCATCCCGCCGTGCAAGACGGAGCTGCGCGTGATGCTGATCAAGGCCGCCTCGCTGCTGTACTGGAGCGCCTTCATCGCGCTGTGCTGCGCCGGCCTCGTCCTCTCGCCGCTGGTCAGGGCCTACTTCCTGGTCATGGTGCTGTTCTACCTGGGGCAGCACAGGTTCGTGGGGGGGCTGGAGCTGCTGGAGCTGGCCTGCCATCGGCACTGGGGCGGGAGGTCTCCCGCCGACAACGCCGCCGCCGCCGACAAGAAAGAGTGAGGCGCGAGGTTCCCGGAAAGGAGACGCGTACGTGCCAGGGGAGTGGGGTGAGCTGGAGCTCTGCGTTTTAGGTTTCCCCCGCTTCCCCTCCTCCTCCTCCTCCTCCTCGTCCTGCCATCGCTACCCCCCCGCGATATACAGGGAGGAGAACGGGCCGAGTGAGTGCATGGCTTCCTTGGGAGGGGGGGGGGGTAGGCTACCTCAGGGTGGAAGGAGGGAGGAGGGAGGAGGAAGAGGAGGATGAATGTCCATTTCAGCTGGATTAACAGAAAAGGGTTGCAGAAGAACCACCAGCCTGCGTCTCTCGCGCGCGGAAGCTGTCTGACAGGGAGCCTCCGTTTCTCCCACACTGTGCATGCGTCTCTCCGTCCGTCTTTGGATTCCTCTGTCTCTCTGTCTCTCGGCCTCCCCGCTCGGGAGACCGCAGTCTCGTTCTGTTTTTTCTCCGTTCCCTGGAAACCAGATTCTTCATTTTCAGCACGTCCATCTGTACATCTGTTGTCCTGCCCGTGGTCTTTTGGGCAGAATGTACTCTTTGATAAGTCCATATTTTTCTGTGTACTTTGTGAGTATGTTTTTGTTATGGAGTTTTTCATGCTGTATATTTATTTGTTTTAAGTAATGGAACACAGCCATAGTGCATAGCCACATTGTGAACACGAGGCAGGTACCCATGTGTGCACACGTGCACATACACACACACATACACATGCACTCTTTCCATTGACTCTCAATCAGTGTCGATCAGACACCTAACTTCTGCCAAATCAAGACCATAACTGAATTGCAATGACTTTTAAGCTTTAAATCAAAATATTTATTTTTAGGATGGGACATCCCTTATTGGCCTTTACTGTATCCAGGACTCATATCAACCTCATTTTGTTTCTACAGTAACAGTCAGTAACAGCTTGCACATGTTTACACACACACACACACACACACACACAAGCTCTCTACGCTTGGAGTTCCTCCCTGATCGCATCTCAAACTGCCGTTGTGCAGGGAACCCACAAAGGCACGGTCATTTTTTGGTCACACCGCAGTCATATTGTGGTCCTAGTACGGTCAGCACCGCGGGGTCTGAAACCGACCGGGCTCGCTGGTAAAAAGCCAGCCTAGATACCCAACCCAAGCACCCGTCCTGAAAATGGCCACGGCTAACCCGCGCGCCCGCCCCCCCCCCCTCACTGTGAAGCACTTTGAGATCAACCGGGAAGAAGATTAAACGGTGTCGGCGTCCCGTGTGATTCGGGAGCCTCGCATCCGTCCCTCTTATTGGAGTCAGCCAAGCCAGACAATCTATGGATCTCGTGACGTCAGCCGGAGGGCCGGGGAGGTGGGCCCGCTAATCAAAAGAGACGCAGCTGCTCGTCTGCCCGTCCCTGTTTGTTATTCGCCTCCAGCGCCGCGCTGACGCACTCTCGCACGCTCGCAAACTTTGCGTGCGCCAGACTCCGTAGGAGAAGCGTGTGTTTGTACTGCTGATTAGCACTTTGACAGAGCAGGGGAATATTTTCTACTTCCACACCCCTCCACCTCTTCAGCAGACCAACCCCCCGAAATAACATGCATCTGGATTGCGTTGCCATGGCAAGGGTGAGGGCTCTTGTTTGAGTGGAACTGAGGGAGGAGGGCTGGAGTGGCGTGTTCGGGGGGGGGGGAGGGGGGGGGGGGTAGCGAGACCGCCCGCACGCACGTTCGCCCGCGCACGCTCTTTCACATTATGGGGTGGTGAAATGTGCGTGTGGGGGGGTGGGTGGGGGGGCGTAAAGTCGCGTGGCGAGGTCCTGATTAGGAACGGAAACTTGCCCTGACCCAGCCCTACCTCAGCCAGCTCTGCACTGACGTAACCAAATTAGTTATTGACAGCTGAAAAAGCAGCGCGGTTTGTGCCAAAAAAAAAAAAAAAAAAAAAAAACTAACAGGGAAAAAAAAAAGTAAACGTAGTGTGGGGGGGATGGTAAGCGTTTGATCAGCTTTTACCTCAGTCGATTTTTACCACGTTTCACTTCAGTCCTATTCCAGCCACGTGATGTAGAGTGTTTTAATACCTGTGTGATAAACCCATGTTACACTTCATCACACTGTCTTATTTGAATTTGTACTACCTTAATGCTGCAGATCTACTCATTTTGTAAAGGTGGGGGGAGTCGTGTCCTATGGAGGGGGGCTTAACGGCCCGATGATTTCTTTAGGTTTCTTGTGTTTTGTGGCAAAGCATCTCTGGTCTTGTATGGGCACCTCGTCCGAAAGAAGGGACGGGTAAAGTCACTGTGATGGACTGAATAAACAGTTCTCGTCATTCGCATGTCCGTACGGTCAACCAAGTATGCTTCCGTCTGACTCTCGTCTTTTGTCTCTCACACGAACATACTCCCCTCTGTAAATGTGTTTACTTTAACCAGCTAGACACTGCCCAGCCCCTCCTCCACATATCTTTCTCTCTCTTTCTCTCTCTCTCTCTCTCTCTCTCTCTCTCTGCCTCTGTGTTTTCCACTGAGAGGAGAGATAGACCGTTAACCCTGTGTTCACATTGAGGAGGGTTTGCATTTCAATCACTGTCTTAAACTGTGCACTGTATCATTTACTTCTGCTATTATCCCCAGTACTGTTAATAAATAGCATTTCCCCCAGCCATTCCGGATTGTCGTATAGAGTCTCATTACGTGTGAGTCACAGACATACCTAACTGTTGCACTGAAGAGGAGAATGTTGGGAATAGGAGGGTAGTTGCATTAACATATCATCCAGAAGCCATTGAACCTGTGCGCTCCCAAGTACTCTCACTGTAATGTCCCGATAAGGCTGCTTCAAAGCACCATAGAAACATCTATTTTAGTTATTTTATTTTTTTTGGTCCTTTTTTGTGAACAATTGTTTTGTTAATTGTTAAGAACATGCATGAACATCACAATGACACAACCCCCCCAATGGGGACAGAAATGCACCAACACAGGAAGTGTAGGAAACTAAAAGAAAAACTGCACAACTGATGCAGTGATAAAGAGTTGACTGTGAAGATGTGGCAGTCTTGCATTACGTGACCGACACAGGTTCTTATATTCACCGACGTGTTGAGAGACCGCAGCGAAGGTGAACCCCCCGCCCCCCAGGGGGTTACAGCAGTTCATCAGTATTCACTCTGCAACAGTGGCACGCAGGGTGATGAGATTGATCACAGGTGTGTTAACGTCGCCATAAACCTGGTGCAGGGAGCAAAGCATTAAAACGGACCTGCGGCTGAAGTAAGTGCAATTTTACTGGCCTGAATAAAGAACGGGGGATAGAAGCAAAAGGTCAGAACAGTGCAGTTTCCGCACCCTGACCACATTAGTTTCTGTGAGGTTCAACATGGAATCCAGGGGTGTCAACAAAAAAAAACTATGGTATCTGGTTATCAAAAAACACACACACACCCCACACCACCTGTGAAACGTACTCTTACACTGTGGGTACGTCGCCTTATCATTTGGAACAATGTGTGCACATTCAAAACCGAAAGGCCACCTTGAATAATCAGCATAGGATGCAAATTCACTTTTCTGGCTCCGCTCACTGCCTCTCCGCCGTCTGTGTATCCACATGATGATTTATCACGCATTTAAAATGTCTCTAAAGTCTACTCGGTGTCAGCCTTGACTAAGGAAGTTTGAGTGGTTTACAAATCGAATCACTGATCCTTGAAGCTGGAGCTGTTGATTTAGTGTAGGAGAGAACCATCGTACACCAGAGCTACGCTTTCTACAGCTGTGTCTGTTCAGGTTAAGGAGGAAGATGAGGAGAATGAGGAAGGCTTTGGGCTGGGGCTGCGGAAGTGGTCACACACATACTGTGCATAAATGATTTACAGTGGCTATGAAAAGTATTCACTCCCTTTGACATTTTTCACATTTTACTTTCTTACTTTGTGGAATCAAAATGCATTTGAGATTTATTGCCACTGATTAACAGAAAATACTATTTAATGTCAAGTTAAAAACTACTAAAGCTTTTTCTACATTAGTTACACATAAAACAGACAATTGATTCCATAAGTATTCACCTATTTGCTAAGGCACAAACTTGTAATTTTTCTTCCGAGGTCATATAATTTTTAGATTGGAGTCCACCTGTGTAAAATTGTTTCAAATTATTTTAAATGAAATGCACCCGTCTGTGAGAGGTCCCACAGTTGGTTAGTGCATTTCAAAACGAGCTTCATCATGAAGACCAAAAAAACATTCAAAGCAAATCTCAGAAAAGGTTCAAAAGCACCAATTGGGAAGAATAGAAAAAGATTTCAGAAGATTTATATTCCAGCAGGACAATGACCCAAAGCATACAACAAAAGCCACATTGGAGTGGTTTAAAAACAAAACAAACTGTCCTGGAGTGGTCCAGCCAAAGCCCAGACTTTAATCCCATTGAGAATCTGTGGAAAGATTTGAAAACTGCTGTTCACCGACAGTCCCCATCCAACCTGATGGAGCTTGAGCAAATTTGTACAGAAGAATGGGTGAAAATTGCAGTGTCCAGATGTGCAAAGCTGGTAGAGACTTACCCAAATATACTCACAGCTGTAATTGAAGCTAAAGGTGCTTCTACCAAGTATTAAGTATTAAGTCAAGCGGGGGTGAATACTTACAGAATCAATCATTGTCAGTTTTTAATTTGTTTGACATTCTAGAGTATTTTTTGTGTTGATCAATGGCAGGAAATCCCAATTAAATCTATTTTGAAGGGTATACTACTTTTTATACCCACTGTATATGGCAGATGCTCTTAACCAGAGAAGTGTACAAGGCCATAATGATAGGATACATTAAATGCATATCACATACGAAACAAAAACAACCGTTTACAAACCTGCTGTGTTTCAAAGGAACATCGTTCAATGTAGAGCCTATTTCCAGCCAATCAACACGGTCATTTAATACTGCAGTGCATGAGTCAACCTGTGAAGTAAATGCAAACCCTAAGAGCTAGTGACTGCCTTCTCTATTGGTTAGTCTGCATTATTTAAGCATATGCGCAGAGGACATGCAATGCATTTGCCTGTGGGCAGCAGTGCCAATACAGTACACCTCCTGTTCTTTTTTAGCATCACCGTTGTAACACCAAGTGACCATCAAAACAAAATAGAGCTCTACCCACGACCTCGACATTCCTCTCACACTTTGATCAAACTCTTATTTTCACAGATGCTTTCATCTGCCTTTGACTCGTCTTGTTCGTGCCACATTCCACAGTGATTATTAAGGAGATCGGCTGCGTTTTGGCCAACGGTCGGTAGCTCGTTTAGAGATGGAAAATTCAACCAAAAAAAAAAAAAAAAGTATGTGTTAACTCGAACCAATGTTTGGACTTTAAATGAACTAGCGCGTGGACTGCCGGAGCTGATGGAAAGTCTCTGATTGGGTTTCCTTTGATAAACAGGGGATTTAATAACCTGCGCTCTCTGGTGAAGTATAGCGAGATCCTGTTGCGCTGGGGCGCCGCGGCGAGAAGAAAGATTATACTGTTGAACTGTGACTCGTGAGCAAACACAGTAGTGCTGATTAGTCAGGAGGGCACACAAGAGTGCGGGAGAGTTGCCATGTTACACGCCGAGCTGTAGTGAGAGCAGGCCGGCCGTGCCTCAGCAGGCACCAGACGACGCAGGAGAGGCTGAGGACTTTGAGAGGCTGAAGGTGAGGGGGGTTGCCGCGGCAACCGATGTTGACTTCTCGGTTGCCCGGCAACGTGATGCAGAGTGATGTCAATGCAAACTGCGGCCTCTTTTTCTTTTTTCTCTCTTCTCTCTCTCCCCCCCATTTTATCGATGGGATGAAAGGTCTGCTGGTGATGTGTGTGGAGAGTACAAATAGACAGTGCAGGAAGGGGGGTTGAGTGTTGCAGTGCCTGTCAGTATGTCTCCAATGGCCTGACTTGACATCATAGAGTTTAATCCAGTGGGGAAGAGGGGGTGGGGGAGGGATAGGGGGAGGGTAATGCTGCCATCTGTGAGAATAGGTGAGAGCGAGAGAGCACACACATTCCACAATGACATGCAGCGTTTAAAAATAGCCACCCCGGGACTGTGATTCACGAATGACCCGCAAGTGCACTCACGCCCAGGTTACTATGTTTTCCATCGGAGCTCCAGCTGAGTTTACGCTCAGACTCAGACGGGCGGGTTGAGCGGTGGTGGGCGCTGAGAGGTACCCAGAAGCCCTTGTACTCTCCGGAAGAGCGCTGTAAGAGGCACAGCCTGTCCCTGAGTTTCACACTTCCCACCGATGACACAGGCGACACCTCCCTCACGGTCCCCCGATGAGTTTCCAAGGCGTCGCGCTCACCTCAGCACATGGAGACATGTTCATACCTGAGCGGGGCCCTTCCATTCATTAGAACCGCACGCCAACCTAATCCTGAATGCAAAAGGTCGGAGGGACGGATTTTTGAATCTGAATCAACGCCAAATAAAAACCAAACCTGTGGGTGCAATGCGACATATCTAAAGTCGTACACATCTAAAACCCAACCGACTAAGAATAACAGACCCATTTTACAGGTCCATCTTTGGAATGTGTCTTGAAAACGGCACACAGTGCTGAGAGATTTAAAGATGACTGGGTGAAGAAAAGCTGTCTTGGTTGCGTTCTTGAGGAGAGATGAAACCAGCTGGAATCTCAGGTTGTTCGGACTAAGCTTGGCTTAGAAATCTAAAGCTTGGTGGTGGTCAAATCGGTCTTGATTTGGGGCGGGGAGGGGGAGGAATCATCTTTCGGGTGGCTCTTTCCATAATTGTTCTCACAAAGGACGTGAGGCAGCAAGATGTATGTGTAGACGTGATGCCAATGCCAGCGGAGCCCTTGGTGGGTCAGAACACAGATTTTTCCAAAGCGCTGTTGTGACTGGGTGCTTTAGGGACAGCACTCTCAGAGCACTGGCAGTGCGCTGCAGAGGCAGCCTAACCCAGGAGAACAACACCCTAACACACAACCTTCTCTCGTCTGTGCAGCTGTGATGTTATGTTGCACGAACCCCAGCGTTGCAGGGTAGACCATACATGTTCCATATGAGGTGATTTACGGCCGCTTGGTCTAAACTGAAGAGGCGTTGCGTAACAGCCTTTCCCCTCGGGACACATCCACAATGTCCCACTTAGGACTGGAACCCAACTCCCTCTGGGCTGCGATGGTAAATCCCAGCCTCCTGGGCTGTGGACTCTTCCCCCACCACCCCCTCTCCTCGCCAACCCCCTTTTCTTCCTTCCCTTGGAGGGTAGGTTTTTTCTCGACAATGTCCCCTCTGACTTGCTGACTGAGGATACAGGAGCTACCTACCTACTCCATACATTCCATGCACAGGAGGTGGGAAAACACACTGATAGAGGTCCTTGCAGTTCTGCCTCCATCTCACTGCCCTTTGACAGGATTTTATCAAATTAGATTTTTATGAGATATTGTATTAAAACATTTTTTTAAAAGATATTGAAAAGTGTTCACATATTACAATAATCGTGTCAATTTTATTCCGATTTCACAAAGTGAAATATATAGTTGCTGCCTAAATCCAAAAATATTTTTTTGGCTTTTGTACTTTCAGATTGGTATGTAACATTGAAGTGCAATGTTTTCAATTATTTTGTTTTCTTTATATTTTCATTGCTTACCCATTGTCACTTTCAACCCATTTGTGGTTTTGTGCTCGGTCTCATTCTTTGCAGGTCAAGCTGATGGCGAATTGCGAGCGCTTCAAACTGCCTTGTTCAACGTACAAACAAGTTTTTTCCCCACACTTTAATGAACTGACCACACTCATGAACTGAGCTACCGTCGTTATAAAGTTTATAAATGTAGCCTCCATTTGGCAAGTCGCACAAAACTGTGAATTGACATTGCAAAGTTGTATAAATTCACAGTAATGGGAAATTATTTTGGCACACACACACACAGTGATTATCAGAGGGCTATAATCATAATCAACTCATGTCTATAAATACACCTATGCTCAGCGCTGCGATATTTGTTCGCTCACGAACCTGCTTTATCCTCACCTATTATTAGCTGAATTGCATGCCCCACCGATTTCCTTCATAATGGCGATATTTGTGGAGAGCGTGAGTCAGAAAACCCACCGTTTTATTTTTTCCCCTTTAGAGGACTGGAATCTACCATTTTTGCATTCTAATAGTTTTCTACCTCACCTAACCCGCCTCTTCGTTTTTGGCTATCTCGTTCTCGTTCTCTCTCCGTCTCTCACCCTGGCTGCCCCTCTCCAGTCCTTTAGTTTGGGTCTCGGTCTTCCTGATTGCATTGTGGTAAAGCCCCGCTGCTCAGCAAGGCAATGTCAGGTAGGACACTTGTTTCTGTCATTGGAAATCCTGAGTCACGCTAACATGAAAGAACACTACACCGTAATGATCTTCACGTAATTGCGCAAGACCACACTGTAATGATCATCAAATAATTGCGTATTCAGGGCACGGGTTTAAGCCCCTGGTCCTTTCATATACACGCCACATCTGCTGATTACTTTGAGTACTGCCACGCAAGTCAATTGTGATAAAAAACCATCTGTCGTTCTCTGTGTTTCTCACCTCAAAATGCTCAGTGGTAGTGAAGCACAGATACAAATTCCACCTTTCCTCCCAGAACATTCTGTAGGTTTGATGCCGCTTTAAAAAATACTTTGGGAATAAAAACATCGTCGCTGGTCAACTACTGACGCTGCATAGAGAATGCAACTGCATGTCCTTGAACAACTCAGGACGCAGCCTTGGAAGTCCTCTGCTGCCACCTAGTGGTCAAGCTCTTATACTGCAGAGGATACTTCCACCTTGCTGTAGTGGCAAGAATAACAAATATAAAACAAATATCAAATTATGGCAAATAAAACAGTATTACAACTATTTTTTGGTGATATTATTGGAATTAAGTAGTGTCATACTTAGTAGTGATGAAAAGTATTTACTACTGTATTTATAGCGATTCCAAATCAAGTAAAATGTTGATTGCGAAGCACACATACTCTGAACACAAAACAGCAGAGGCAGTCGACAATCAGCTGAGAGAAACGTCTCTCTGAGTTTGAGTTTAAATCGCACCCGCACAGCAGCTGCTGTGAGCCAGTCTGTTCACTGAGAATCAACACAGAAGCAGTGAGAGGTGGTTCTTTCCTGGTGGATATAGTTCTTCCCATCTCTGACTCAAATACTCAGATCCCATTAGTGTCCACTGGTGTGCTGGAACCGGTATGAATCTGTGACGTGTATTTGTGTGGTGCTGAAGCAGAGAGAGCAGGAAGAGGAGTAGGGTCGGATTCCATTCCAGTCCTTGGTTTGGGACTCCCTCTAAGTGAGAGAGCCGAAGGAACTGAGAGGCCACGTTAGTGTTTGTGTGTATGTCTCATCCCCTCCTTCCCCACACAACCTCAATCTCTCTCCGTTCGCATCTAAAACTTGGTGACGTTCACGTTTGGTACCCCAGTCTCGCCCAGCGTCTCCTTCGGCGTGCCCTGTACCCCCTCGGGAGGGGTGCTCGCCACCGCCTCCGGGACGGGCGTGGCCGCGTGTCCGTTGCAGGCCGAGACGGGGCGGGCGGAGGCACGCTGCAGCAGGACCGGCTCTGGCAGGCGGGCGACAGACAGGGGGCTCTGCAGAGGGGGCCGTCTCCGCCCTCCCCGAACTCGGGCTGGATGGTGACGCTGTGCACGCCCGCCAGGTGGAAGACCTCCCGCACGCGGTGGGAGAGGAGCCCGAAGGACGAGGGGTCCGCGCACCGGACGTGCAGGGTGGCCACGTTGCGACCCCGAGACAGCTCCCACACGTGGAACTCGTGCACACTCTGGACACCGGGGATTCTGGATATATCTTCCACTACGGGGAGAGAGAGAGAGAGAGAGAGAGAGAGAGACAGACAGGAGAGAGAGAGAGAGAGAGAGAGAGAGAGAGAGAGAGAGAGAGAGAGAGAGAGAGAGAGAGAGACAGACAGACAGACAGACAGACAGACAGACAGACAGACAGACAGAGAGAGAGAGGACGGAGGGAACGTAAAGAGAAAGAGCACCATAGGGAGAGTGAGAAACAGAGAAACAAAGAAAGAGACAATAGAAAAGAGAAGAAATAAATAGGGAGTATGAGAAGAGGGAGATTGAGATTAAGAGAAAGAGAGAACAGGGGTGCACTGCGTGACTCTCGCTGTCCCCTGTGCGTTTGTGTATTTGTGTGTGTCAGCCTAAATACTGCAGAGTTAACTTTAAAACCATGGTACCGTTTTGTTGTTGTACAAGACAGAAATAATACAAAGCTTAATTGCACAAAACGAGAGTTGCCTTCCTACAGCTTAACCTTGAATGCGGCAAAACGGGTCCGAGGTCAAGCATAACAGTCCCTCATGTCTGAGGTCCTGCTTGTTGGCTACTGGTTCCAACTTCCAGGCTGTGCTAAATAAGGTGGGTAGTCTTTGCCTTGAAATGCATGCCTCTACTGCCTCCCTCCCTCCCTCTTGATAATTTTTTTGACCCTTCACTGTCATTTGAATCTTGCTTTAATAATACCTTTGAGGTGTCAATCCTCCACCTGAGAAACGCTGGCAAAGTTAGACCCCATCTTAAGTTAGACCCCCACCTTGATCACTACACAAGCTCCCAGAACGCTGAGAAGCTCAGTCACCCCATTGTATATTATATATTGTCACTTGATCACTGACACAAGCTCCAAGTGGTTCAGAATGCTGTAGCCAGAGTGGTGACCCATTCTCAACCCTGGAGTCACGCCACCCACAATTTTAAAATACCTAATTTGGCTTCCAATTAAAGCCAGAATTGATTAGAAAGTCCTGTTACTGACCTATAATGCACTAAATCGCAGTAAATTTTCCTGTATTCTGGAGCTTCTGCACCTATAACGTCCCACTAGGCAGGGAGGCCCTGGTCCTAACCACTTCCGTATCCCAAACCAAACTCCTGAAGCATTTGCTAGTTCCGCTCCCAGGCTCTGGAACGCTCTACCTGCATAAATCAGCAGGAGCCTTTAAATCTAGATTAAATGCTCACCGTTTGCAGCAGGCTTTTAATTAATTAAACTACAAGGCCTTATGGAATTTAAATCTTTGCATATGTTCACTTACAGCAAACTGGAGTGAAGATGGGGAAAGAACAGCGGCCCATAGCTACATTCAAAGCCGGACCTGTCACATATCCAGCTGGAATAACCGTTACGTACAATCAGCAATAAATACGCACCTACTGCAAATATAAAGGTTACCTTATTTTAACTTTTCAGGATTTGGAAATAATGTTGTTTTAGGGCGGGTGGCGAATGGAAAGTTTTGACAGGAGACGGTGGAACAACGTTGGAAATGCTGATCTTTCACAGACCAGGACCAGAGAGGAAAGCATTAGACAAGGTGAGGCTGGGCTGAGGTTTCAGCTTAGTGTCATTATTTTCCTTTTGTATGACCTGTGACCCTAACAGGAAGGAAGTGTGGAAATAGAGCTCCTGCAGTGTCAATAGCTATGTTTCCATTAGGATGTCGTTTTGAGCTTACTTCGATGCACAACGATTGCTTTATTAAAAAAATAGCCACAGCGCTAAGACAGGTGTTACCAAACTGCTTTTTTGTCAGAAGAAGTGGCATCATGCGATTTTAGCAAGCCACTCGTGTTTCAATCCGTGATAACGTAGTTATTCACACATTTACATGTACGCAATACTAATTTCCATTAGCCAATATGCACAAAATTGGGAATAGATGTTCAAAAGTAGCATAATGTAGCGAACGCCAATGCTCATGGAGATGACGCAGCGAGGCGCAGTCTTGATCCAGTCTGGGGGGTGTCCCCAGCATGGATCAAGACTCTGTTTCGCTCTCATAGCTCACAGCATCACTGCTTTGATCAACAGTCATATGCAGAGTACTCGGTAAACAAGCTTTCTGTAATGTGACACAGACATGGAATGTGCATTTTAATTAATCTAACACGTTACGATAGAGTATGCAAATAATCAATCGCATTTGTATCCCAAACTGTACGAAATGCCAGTCTGTTCTGTGTAAATAATGTCTCAATGCTGAGGCATCTGAATTCACAGAGGCAGTAGGATTATTCAAATAAATGAATAATCTGTTATTTAATGTCTCTTTTAATGTCTCTTTTTTTGTTAAATTAGCAAGCATTTGAAATACTTATCCAAACACTGTAATTGATTACTGATAAAATGGTTGAATACTCAAATAATGAAATATTCAGTCTTGTCGCTCCTACAGAGACCCCTACTGGACAGCACAAGTATATACCCCAACACACCAGCCCTTGCAGTACAGAACTCTATAATAACTGACCTTCACAGCACAGTGTGAGTGTACCATATAGAACAAACCCCTAATATACAAATATACTAGTAATATACCTCAACAGGACAATGTTAGGGTACCGGTACCTATAACACAGACCCTGAAATGAACCTGTACAGTAATGGGCCCTCAGGCGCAATGTTCGAGCACAGTCGACCGCATTAACAGACCTTAACAGGAGCGATATCAGTACTAGCAGCTGCAGTGACAGATCTAAACGGACAGATTGATAGTACTACCCACTGCAGTAACAGATCTAAATGGACAGATTGATAGTACTACCCACTGCAGATCTAAACAGATCTAAACAGTATTAGGGATCTAGAGGGTCTAACATGTCTCACACACAGGCATGTATTTTCTTTTGGGCACTTGTTGCAACGCTATGACGTAATACACAGGTGCTCTCCTTCCAAAATGGTCATATAGGTATCACCTCTCCCGGAGCAGAGTGGGATGAGGAGTTGCAATCGGGAGTTTGTTGGAAAGAGAAACCAGAATGACGGTCTCGTGGCTTGTCTTCATGGTTTTGTTTGTTTCCTTTTGTTTGTGTTCTTGTTGGAGAATGGACCCCGATTTAAGTGCACTATATTCCCTGTCTTTTTGGTTGTGGAAGCTGTCTGGCCCCTTGTTTTGGTTTATTTTCTTACATACTAGCTACACACACAGCTGCTTACCCTTTTTGCAATTATGACCTGTATTGCACATGTCTTGGGGTCTAAGGGGAGGGTCGTAACAGATGGTACAGACAGAGAAACAGTAGTACCCATGCAGTAACATAGCTAAACAGACAGGCATATAGTACTACCAATGTAACAACAGATCTAAACAGACAGAGAGACAGTACCATGTACCCAATGCAGAAACAGATCTAAATGGAGAGATAGTACTACATACCCACTGTAGTAAGAGACCTAAACAGGAGGGAGTGACAGCAGCGCCCCCTGCAGTAAGAGGAGGGAGTTTGACTCACGGAGGGTGCTGAGCTGCAGTTCCGGGGGGCTCATCTGCAGCAGGATGCCTGCGGTCTCCTTCACGAGGGGGGCGGCGGAGGACATGATGATGGCCATCATGAGCAGGGTGAGGCTGGGGTCCACATAGCACTGCCAGGTACAGGGCTGCTCGGGCCCCAGCGGCCACACGTAGAACAGGGTCGAGGCCACTACCACCACCACCGAGCCCAGAGCATCATTCAGGACATGGAGCAGCACCCCTGCGGGAGACATAAGGCCACAAGAGGGCGCTCATGCACAGAGGCAGCGAGAGGGGCACAGACAGGGAAAGGAAGGAAGACAGAAAATCTGGAAAAGCAGATGTGGGGAGAGATGTGGGCATACAGGTAACTTCCAAATGAAAGGAAACACCAACATAAAGTGTCTTAGGGTGTTGGGCCACCACAAACCATCAGAACAGCTTGGCATAGATTCTCCAAGTGTCTGGAATTTTATTGGAGGGATGCAAAACTATTCTTCCATGATAAATTCCATTATTTGGTGTTTTGTAGATGGTGGTGGGAATCGCTGTCTCAGGTGCCGGTCCAGAATCTCCCATAATCGTTCAATTGGGTTGAGATCTGGTGACTGAAACGGCCGTGGCATATGGCTTACATCATTTTCATGCTCATAAAATCATTCAGTGACTATTTGTGTCCTGTGGATGGGGCTATTGTCATCCTGGAAGAGACCACTCCCATCAGGATGGAATGCTTCACCATAGGATGAAGATTATCCCTCAGAATGGCTTTGTGTTTATTGGCATTTACCTTGGCCTCTAAGGGGTTGAGTGGACCCAAACCATGCCAGGAAAATGTACTCAACACCATAACACGGCCGCCAGAACCCTTAATTTACTCAAGTGTTTCCTTTATTTTGTAGCTACCTGTAGCTAGATGGATATGGGTATGTCTTTCTGACCAACTTCATTGGTTTGGCAGTATCTTTATTTTATTTTATTTTTTCCTTTCTCCCAATTTGGAAAGCCAAATTTGTGTGCAAGGTCACTCATCACTGCAACCTCCCCAGTCAATTCAGGAGAATGCAGACGAGCACGCGCTCTCCTCCATAACACATGATGTCCAACGTACTGCATTGTTTCAGTCCGTAGTCCAACACTTAAGCTTGCACAAACATTGAGGTGGAGGAGGTAATGTGTATTTCAATGTGTAGTTCATATGTAGCTTGTGCAGGCAGACTGTGGGCGCCTGGTTGATCAGAGGGGGACGCTGGTGCGTGATGAGGCATGGACGTCCTGGCGCTATGACCCATAATGCACCGCCATGTGGGGCTGCTGGTCAAGCCGGCGATGGCACAGTCTAGATTCGATACCAGACCACAGGGCCTGTCCACACACTAGATCAGCCACCCAACAGCCCCTGGCAATTACTTATAATCATGCTACTGAAAGCCATTTGGGGGCGAGCTGTAGGACGTTCTGTACCTTGAATGTTGAGGGGCTGACCGTCTTTCTCCTGTCCCGTCTCTCCAGATGTGGCATCATGCAGTACGGGAGCACCTGTGTACCAACAAGACAGGCCACGTGAGTGCAAGCTCTCGGAGAAAGATGCCAAGAGCTCAGATTCATGAGCTCACTGCCACCTGTACTGACACGCATGGACATATACCAAAAACTTCAGTATTCTTCATTCATTCAAAGTTCTCTATAATCTGTGTTGCCTTATAAACTTATTTCATCGTGGATTTTGTAGCATGTCAATATACCTTGTCCTGCAAATCAACCCTGATTAATTGAACCGTGTGGACAGAGAACAGACAGGGAAGCACAGTCACAGCATGGACAGACACAGAGACACACTCTTATGAGTACCACCAAGATACAGAAGCACACACAGGCACAAAGTCTCACAGACAACTGGTGACCACAGTGCATTACCATTTTTTTGTGGGGGGGGTTAAAATCTAGTTTTAGAACACTTGTTGTGTTCCTCACACGCAGGGAGTTCCAGAGAGTTCGGCCTTCAAAAAGCTGCTCAAAACCAGATGCAAACAGTGCAGATTTATCACCATGACAACAGCTAAGTCATGCCATGGGTCACAAGATGACTGAGCATTTTTCATGAGCGTTCACGGGACCAGCAATATTTGTATGTTGGCAGTATTCGGTACCATTAAGCATAGACCTAGCCCAACAAAACTACCATGACTACGACGGTTGTGTGAAAACAAATCATGTTCTATACGAGAACGTACAGAGTATTACTGAACCCTGTATAAATCAGATAGGTCATGATCACTTCTCAGATAAGTCATGTACGGAATTGAAAACAGACATGAATGTTAAAGCTCACAGGAAACATTCCTCTTGTCACAAAAACGTCTTAGACACAATTACTCCAAAGCATCAGACCAGCTGTTGTGAGGCCTGAGATTTACAGAGCTGATCTGATTGAACTACAACGCCTATATTTTCATTCTTGCACTCTCTATTCCCTGAATACATATTTAACCATATGCAACCTTGCCTGACATGCAAGGTTCACAAAAGTTTTGTTTTCCAGTTCAACATTTTGATAGCATAACTTATGCTGTTCGACAGGCTACAATAAGGCTATTAAAGCATGGTTAATAATGCTTTAGCGTTATTGGTAGCATTATTTACTGCTGTAAACATGATTCGATTACAAAGCATTGTGCTTTTAAAAACGACTATATTACTATGACAATATGAGTGCATACAATATGATATAATAATAATAATGATAATGATAGGCACCTGCTTCACCGTTCTCCCCACTGTCTCTTCGGCTTTTAGCTGTGATCTCCTCCGCCGCCCTCCACCCCTACAGCTGCGGCAGTCCTGGAATATGATCAGGCCGACAACATTGACAGCAAGACCTAGCGCGCCCACAACCAGTACCAGTCCAGGGTCGGCGATAGCCTCCGGGCGGGCCAGGCGCTGCATGGCTTCCACGGAGATGGAGAAGCAAAGAGCTGCCAAAAACACAGCGTTGGCTAGTGCGCCGACCACCTCAGCCCGGTGAAGACCGTAGGTGTAGCGTCCCGATCCGGCACGACGTGAGACCCGTGCGGCAGTCAGGCCAACGCACAAGGAAAGGAGATCCGAGAGCATGTTAAACGAGTCGGACACGAGCGCTATAGAGTTACCCATGTATCCGGCCACAATCTCCGCCACAAAGAACACCACTGTCAGTACCAACATGAAAATCAGGCGGCAGGTCTTCCCACTGTAGCGCCCCATTTTCCCACGAATGCACGTACAGTTTAGCTACAGTAGTCTTTGTTCCACAATGTTTGTTTTGGTGAAAGTAGACAGGCGCGCGCGTGCAAGTTCAAATCGCCTGATGCTGATAATTAAAATCGCGACCTGTAGAGTGTTACGTTAAACCCACTGGCTGCCTCGACATTATCGCCTCAGACAATGTAGGCTACAAATATTGTACGATGTCTCCACGCACGACATGGTGCAGCAGGTAGTATTCTTTGCAAAGACTACAATGTCTTCGTATAGGAGCCGCGGAAGCGCAATAATATTGTTGTTACGCCCCGCTCAGTAGAGGTATAGCTAAGGGAGATTTTTTTACTCATTGCTTGAGCTCGTTACCAAACCTACGGCTCAAGGCTCAGACTGCCACACTTGTCTCTCTTTCATCCCTTCTTTCATAGCCCGTTCTCTCTTTCCCCCCTCTCTCTCTCCCTCCCCCTCTCTCTCTCTCTGTCTCCCTCCCTCCCCTTCCCACTCCGTCTTAGCCGTAACACAATAACACCACGTTTGTATTTGATTAAAGATTGAATCAGAGATATTCTTCGTCTCACGTTGATACGTTGCTTCTCGGCTCGTTTCCTTCACGGCCCTATGATTAGATTACATGGGTTAGAATACCAGCATGACCAGTCCAACTAGCAAAGAAGCTGCAGAGGTTAGCATTCGTCAAATATTTACATTTTTGTTTTCGCCCGGAACGTTTCCCCGAGGCGATTACTTACCTGACCGTGCGGAATGCAGGCCCAGCTTCTGTGTACGGCTCTGTCGGATGTGGTCGTTTTCAAACTATTTCCAGTTAATCATCTCTTGTATTTATTGACAATATAGGCTAATGTAAATTACTAACCAGTCCCACTGTATTTCAAATGTACTGTGAGCTACTGTATTGGGACTGTAGCTCCACAAATTCCCTCCTCTTTACCTTTAGCCTTTGTGCATAATGGATAATTAAGAATTGTTGAGTTGAGTTGTTTACTTATCTCGAACAATCAACCATATAAAATTACAATAGAAAGGATAAAACACAAAACATAAACAGTTAAATCTAACAGTCTTCATTTAAAAAAAAAGCAAAACAAATTAGTAATGGAGCAGAAGGAAGCAAATAAAACAATATCATAACTTATAACATAAAAATCTCTTACAACCTAAAATAACATAAAATAATGAAGAAACAAAGCATAAAAAAAAGAACAATATAGTTTACTTCTGCTTAATTGTTCAAATGTCAATATATTAATTATAGAATTCAGAAATATAATTTAAACGCGAACCATACAGCTAATTCCAATTAGCTTGTGATTTCTTGTCACTAACATACAGAGAATTGTGTTATAAGATATTAAAAAGAAAACAATTATCAGCATCACACCATCTCTCTCTCTCTCTCTCTCTCTCTCTCTCTCTCTCTCTCTCTCTCTCTCTCTCTCTCTCTCTCTCTCTCTCTCATACACACACACACACACACACAAAAACTCAATTACCTGTAGAAAGGGAGAGGCTAATGTTGTCTTACATGTTTGCAGGTAGTCTTATCATCTAGCCCGTTATCATCTGGTAATGAGTCAACTGCAGCTACCTGTTTCAAAGAACAGGAGGTGCGTGCCCCATGGGGAGAGGTGGCCTAAAATGATTTAATGTATGTATGTTTTATATATATATTTACTTTATATATGAGCCACAACAGCAGAGCTAAGAACTCTATATGGTATTGTCATTTAACACAAAAAAATATATAACAAAATAACTGAACAGTATTTTAAGTCTCATCTCATCTCATTGTCTAAGCCGCTTATTCCTGGTCAGGGTCGCTGGAGCCTATCCCAGCATGCATAGGGGCGAGAGGCAGGAATAAACCCTGGACAGGTCACCAATCCATGGCAGGGCACACACACACCATTCACTCACACACTCATACCTATGGGCAATTTAGACTCTCCAATTAGGCTAACGTGCATGTCTTTGGACTGTGAGAGGAAACCGGAGTACCCGGAGGAAACCCACGCGGACACGGGGAGAACATGCAAACTCCACACAGAAAGGCCCCTGGCCTGGATTCGAACCCGAGACCTTCTTGCTGTGAGGCGACAGTGCTATCCACTGCACCACTGTGCCGCCCTGGCTTCCAAATCACTTTATGAATACAGTGATTATGATTACCAAACCACGACAAACTAACTCCTGATGGAGGAATGAATGCAAAACATTAGGATGTGGTAGGTAGCTGGTGTTTGTATTTAAAACAGAGCATAAATTGAGACTACTACGAGTGCCTCCCTTTCATTACATCAACCACAAGAATCAGCATATTCATTGTAGGAGGCTGCATGTGCAATATTTAGTTTATAATACTACTACTTATTCTTATTATATCATTCTTCTTATTATTCTTATTTTATATTATACTGTATAATTACAGTTATATAGTGCTTTTCAAGGAACACAAAGCACTTTGCATTGAAGGGTGAAATTCACCTCAACCACCCCCAATGGGCATCAACCTGGGTGATGCACAGCAGCAACCAAGCTGTAAATATCTGTGTGCGATAAATTACTGCAAGATTCAGATTTGCCCCCAAGTACTTACATTTTTATCCCTTTGTTAATTTATTCCACAATTTTTCTTTTTTCACTTTTTAAATCTATTTGTATTCTTAGAGTCTTTGCTAACTGTGCACATTGCTAGATTTGTTTCTATGGCAATCCAGGCAATCAAGATAAAAATACAAAGACTAATCAGATGCCGGTAGCCAGACCAATGCTCTCTGATACTGAAGTCAAAGCCTGTGCCAGGTGTTCTTGTCGATCGATATATTAAATAGTCTATGGTCAGCTTTGACATGTGTGGCTGTTCAGAAAGACTTGAGATGTAAAACCCGAGAGCTGTCCACATGCTGTGCTCCGTACGCTACAGGTGTAGATTGCCCCGTCCAATTTTTTTTAGTGCCTATGCATGCAGTGGTACTGGTAAGGTTGATGTCATGCCAAGTGGATCTGCATCTTCTTTGAGACTCCCTTCAACCGAGCACGCCATTGAGATGTCCTTTACCTGTCTTATTAAAACTGAGAGCACTGGTGTCTAACTGCCCACCAGACAAACTGACCCTACAACCAATCTGGGCTGTCCAGACTTTAACCCCACGGTACTGCTGACGGGACATGACTGACACAGCACACGGAACCTGATCCCATTAAATTTGCCAGTGGCCTCATTTTATACTTACAAGCAATTTCACAGAAGATAAGGCTGAAGCCGCTTTCATCATCGGATATAACGGTGGAACTTGGATGCTCCATCAGGAAGTATAATTAGCTGATCTGAGGAACTATTTATTAACCATTATAAGTTGTAAAACCTGTATCAGAAAAAGAACGCAACTATGTCTAATATGATAAGCCATGCATATATAGTTCTTGGGTATTGTTTTGTTCTGCCGTGAACATCTGAGGAACTATTTATTAACCATTATGAGTTGTAAAACCTGTATCAGAAAAAGAATGCAACTATGTCTAATATGATGCCATGCATATATAGTTCTTGGGTATTGTTTTGTTCTGCCTGCATGGGCTACTGGAACACAGTACGACAGTCAGGTACAGTACAGTACTCTTTAAAAAAGATGCCAATCTCAACCTGAGTACCCTTGTTAAATAAAGGATAAATAAAAAAAACAGCAAGTTGCGTGTGTCTTAGCTGGATTATTGATGTTGTTCTCCTCCATTAAACAGTGAGACAGAGGTGCACTCAGGTGACTGATTTACCTGGCTGCCCTAAGGGCGACAGAGGCATGACAGTAGGCTAGCTTTCAGTCAGAATGCTCACTTTATTCATAAATCATCACTACAGAAAGGAACTCGGCAACAAAAAAAATACATTCTTGCTTTCATTTTCACCTCAAAAGATTATCCAGACAAATGTTCAATAACTTTAGTATTAATTATAACGGTAGTAATAGTAAAATATTGATAATAATAATGTCATAATATAATGATGATGATCCATATGTCCGATATGCACAATGACACAGGTAATGTAGTTGGTGGAGGGGGTGTTTAATCAATGTCCTGGCGGAGATTAACAACAGTCCTTACTGATCCCCCAAATCACACACACATACAAGCACAGGCATGCGTGTGCACACACACACAAACACACACACACACCCACCCACACATGCACACACACGCACACACTTATACACCAACACACACACACACACACACACACGTGCACACACATCCCTTCACTCCGCAGCCACCAAAACAAGCGAGAGGAATGCGAACAAACGGGACACGCATATCCAACGACAAGCCCCGGTGAGAACTCCTCACCGAGAAGAGCCCCTTTCATAACGCGTGCTCTCCAGGTGGGGACGATTCTGTACAGGCTCTTCAAATGGCCTCATATTGCTACGTCAAAAAATGCTTCTTGTGACAACTCATTTTGAAAATGTAACCAATTAACTGAAGTTTAATGTGATCGTTTTCATTCTTTCTTGTCCTTTTTCCAGAATAAAGCGTGTGATCCCACTCACACGCGTGGCGGGGGGGCAGAGTGGACCGCGCTGAATGTTCACAGCTGCGTCAGAAGACCAGGGCGTATTCCGCTGCATGCGCTGGCAGACAGTACATTCCTCAGTGCGACACGACAGAACAACCGGCTGAGCGAGGCACTACGGCAACACGCCACACATCATTACAGCACGGCACAAGCCCACAAATACACAGAACACACACACACACACACACACACACACGCACAACGAGACCCAAATACACATCTCTGCTTGCGCTATTTTGGGATCTAACTCCTCAAAAGAATTACAAGAGTATCTTATATGCAAGCCTTGGCGTATGATGTGACAATACCACGTCCCTCGGATCTCGTTTGAAGTATGTTCAAGTCTGCCCTACTACAGGCAGCTCTCACCATGGTAACAGAGTAGCAGAGCATTCTGGGTCACGAAGACATAGCAGGTACACAGTGTGAGATTTTGCGAACAAGCACAATACTGCACTGTGCTACGGAGACACTTGAAATACTGAGAGGAGGGACATCCAGCGAGAGGGACAGGAAGGATCAGGAGAATAGGCGCTCTCACGGAGCCCGAGACAGCAGGCTTGCGTCTGAGTGCAGCCTGAAATGCATTTGTGTGTTCTATGTGCAAGTGTACGTACAGTGGGCATGTGTGTGTTTGCATGTGCATGATAGCAGGTGATGCCGGTGTAGCTTGTGTGCAGGGATTCTCTCACATGCACGCGATTCTGTGGAACTCTGTTGGGCTGGTTTATGCATGGGTACATGTGTAGGCATGGTGGACTGGTGTGTGTGTGTGTGTGTGTGTGTGTGTGTGTGTGTGTGTAGGTATGGTATGTGTGCGTGTAGGTATGGTGGATTGGTATATGTGTTGTATGAGTGTGTGTATGTATAGGTATGGTGGACCGGTGTGTGAGTGTGTGTAGGTATGGTGGATTGGTAAGTGTGTTATATGAGTATGTATGTGTAGGTACAGTGGATTGGTATGTGTGCACTGCAGCGTACTGTGAGTGTGTTGGTACGTTTGGCGGGCAGGCTGGTGTCTGTCGGAGTCTCTGAGTGACAGGAGCCAGTGGTGTCTATGCGAAGCAGAGGCGGAGGGGGGGTGGGGAGAGAGCGAAGATGATAGTGGCTGATGCTGGAGCGGCTGTGTCGACTAGGAGTGGGGCAGGGTGGGGGCGGGGCGGGGCTCAGGAGTTGTCGGAGGGAACGTGCTCCTCGAAGCCTTCGCTCTCCCTCACTAGCGCCCTCTCCAGGATGACGCGACCTTCCTTGTAGCGCTGGCTGTCCTCGGTGGCAAACTCGTAGATCCAGCCCAGTTTGCTGTTGCAGTTCTTGCAGCTGACGTCACGCACCATGTGTCTGCCTGTCAGCATCACGCGGTCCTGCACCTCGCTGTACTGCAGGTTCACCACCTGGGGGCGACAAACGCACCTGAGAACCAGTCATCAGGACCATCAACACATTCATCAAGCCTTGGTTTCACAATTTCTGCAAGGCTCGCATTTGTGAGGGAATCTATTGTGATTAAAAGGTGCTGTAATCACAATATGATAAATATGATAAACAGAACCATTAATGTAGCAGTGAGGCCCCTGGAGTCTCGGCCTAGTCGCCCACTTCATGCTTGTGAATCAACTTAATTCTTCATTAGTGTCAACTCTGGTCCCCAAGGGCCCTACAGTGACTTCCTGTTTTTCCTTTGAAGTAATCAGTTTAATTCATTCTGATTCTATTAAAAAGCTGAGATCAGTGAAAACTACTGGACTGCAAATCTTGAGCTGTGCACGTAAGCAGCTCTTGTTTGTCACATGCACATCGTGTGGGTGAACGTGCTGGAAGTGTCAGATCGGTGTGTGAGAATGCGCTGGACCTCTCAGACGGGTGTATGGGAACTAGGGATGTCACAGTATTGGTTTGTGATGGTATGATAACCATCCTGAAAATGAATGTGGTAATCATGGTATCAATGCCTTTCCTTAAAAGAATATTGGAATGAATATGAATATTGGCAGGCCAATGGGGGCTGTAGGTACAAGGCAATCAACACCCTGCCAATATTTAATGTATACAAAGTAGCCCTGCCAACAACTTATCACTTTAATAAAATAGCTCGACCGGTTTAAGTAGGTAGCTCTTAAGTGCATTTACAAATTGGGCATTCAGTGAAATTCTGGTTTCGAGAACATGCTGGATCCATCAGATGTGTGGATCCATCAGATGTGTGTGTGTGTGTGTGTGTGTGTGTGTGTGTGTGTGATGGCACTGGACCTATCAAATGGGTGTGTGCTAGGTGTCAGATGGGCTTGTCAGGCACAGGAAGGGGGGCGTAAGAGCAGAATTGGGGAGAGGGGGGGGCATGCACTTCTAGCACTTTGAGATTTACTTATAATGAAAAGTGCATTATAAATAAAATGTATTATTAATATGATTATTTATTATGCCTTGTTGAAGAGGAAGGCACGGCCCGTGGCTCCGGTGAACCGGGTTGAGATGAGCTCAGACCGGTTGGTCAGGATGGTGTCGCAGTTCGCGCACGAGAAGAGCCGCGTCCCTCCGATGTGGTCCAGGAAAATCCGTCCCATTGCTCTCTGCTCAGATGGGACCAACCTGCAGGGAGCAGGAGAAGACAACATCTCAGTGTGCAGCGACTCCTGCTGGACAAATGCTGTAACAGCAACATTCTAACAGTCCTGCCGGACAAAGAAGGCAGCCAGTCCTCCATTTTGGTTCTCTTGATACTTGAATATTCCATGGTACCAGAGATGAATTTTTAAAATCAAAAACCGCTTTCCTCTCCCATCCTCAACGAGCTCTGCATGAAACTTCAACTCAGTCTGTTAATACTGACACACTGCAGACAGATCTGCATTCACTCACTCTAAGGCAGAAAAATGTATGATATCAGGGAATTATCTTTCATTTTATGCAGGCTCTCAGACAGTCCTTCATAAACGCTGATGAGAAAGAATAAATCCCTGGATTAAAGGAAAGCAAGAATAAACCACTGGAAGCCCATTATGAATGGAGCAGCAGGGGGGGGGTATCACAGAAAAACAGAATGCACGCTGTATACTCTGTAAACACACTCAGACAGGGTGCGTTTGGGGCTAAAAATAAAAGTCAGAATGCAGTTCTGCTGACAGTTTAAACAAGAGCAGACTCCTGCTGCAGAGTGGGTCAACAGGGTCACACATACACACACACGCACACACACTTTCTGTATGTGCACAGGAAGCAGGATGAACTCTTGACTTAATTTCATAATTTCCGTTACAAAGACCTCACCCAGATACAGAGACAAAACAGGCTGGTGTGCGCAGGCCGGCAGTGTAGTGTAATGGTTAGAGAACTGGGCTTGTAACTGACAGATTGCTGGTTCGATTCCCAGGTGGGGGCACTGCTGTTGTACCCTTAAGCAAGGTACTTAACCTGAATTGCTTCAGTAAAAATATCCAGCTGTATAAATGGATTGCATGTAAAGAAATGTCAATTGTGTGAGTCGCTCTGGATAAGAGCGTCTGCTAAATGCCTAAAATGTAAATGTATGCAAGTGTGTATACGTGTATGGGGAAGCAACAAGCAAATTGCTGCCCAGACAGGACTCCAAGAGGCATCATCAGCAGCTCTAGGCATGGAGAACACTGCAGTGTTGCCAGCTACCACATGCCACAGGTGCCAAAAATCTGCCTACGCTCTGATATCAGACAACAGAGAGAGACAGAATCAAAGATATTTACATTTTGGGCATTTAGCAGACGCTCTTGTCCAGGGCAACTTAGAATAAGTGCATTTTAAATAGCAAGACCAATCACAGCTAGAGCAAGAGATCAGTACAGCAACAATGCAAGAGATGCCATCATAGACAGATGCGCACCACACCTACAAAACAGGGAGATAAACTTTTTTAATGAATATATTCAGTGGAAGTGTGATGTGAAGAGGGTTTCCAGTCTCTTGCAGAATATGGCCAGTGGTTCTGCAGTGTGGAAGTTTGGAAGGTCATGAGGAGAGGCTGCCGGGCACCCAAAGGGACAGGACAGCCAGCTGGACAGAGGAGTTGAAGCAGAGAGGTCTAGATGGGGTGTACGTTGCATTTGCTTAATTGAATTTGGGCTGCCATAGGGAGCCAGTGAAGTGTGGCGAGTAGTGGAGTAACGTGCGAATTTGGACCGTTTGAAAACCAGACGCGCAGCGGCATTCTGGACTTGTTGCAGTGGCTTACATACATTGATGGCACAGGCCAGTAAGCCAGCCAGCAAGGCATTACAGTAGTCCAGATGTGAACTTACCAAAGCCTGAACCAGTAGCTGTGTGGCCTCTTGGGAAAGAGACAGAGACAAAATTGGCTGGTGTAAAACATACCATGAAAAGGAAAAGACCCAGTTGAATAAAACACACCTATGTATGCAATGTATGAAAAGTGTCTACCCGTGTTTGTGAACTGACCTGCTGTTTCCGTCTCGTCGTGTTAAGTATCTTTGGTTTGCTGCGTTAGTTTTGACTGATCTGTTAGTTATCTGTAGTTTCTAAACTTTGCGTAGCTTATTGGTGTTTAATTGCTAGCTATTACTGAATTAGATTAGCCTTGTTATTAGTTAGTTTCAACTGTTTATCTGCAATTGTTGGTTTGATTGTAGTGAATTGCAAGCAGTCCTGAGTAAATCCGTGTAATTATCACGCTATTTGACTCAGCTGTTTGATCCCTCTTTTAGCTTTGTCAGCTCGTCCGCCTACTCCTTCTCCCACACCCCCCGGCCATCCGGCCGTGGTGGTGGTACAGGTTTGCTTATCTCTCCCACATG
Source organism: Aldrovandia affinis (assembly GCA_029706075.1). NCBI lineage: Eukaryota > Metazoa > Chordata > Actinopteri > Notacanthiformes > Halosauridae > Aldrovandia > Aldrovandia affinis. Next base: position 1,418,159 of record JAINUG010000072.1, on the reverse strand, counting down.
GAAGTTCTCAGTCGTTCCCCTCTCCAACCTGTCTATATCCTCTTTTGAATACCACCCTGTCTCCATCACCTATCCTACTAAACTCTTTATTGTTGTTGTTTATCGTCCACCAGGGCCCCTGGGATGCTTCCTTGACGAGCTAGACACCCTGCTCAGCTCCTTCCCTGAGTACGGCACCCCGCTGATCCTCCTGTGAGACTTCAACATCCACCTAGAGGCCCCCCAGTCTGCTGCCTTCCTACCACTACTCCACTCCTTCGACCTCTCCCTGCAACACTCCTCCCCCACCCCCCCAACCCCAACCCACAAGGCAGGCAACCTCCTAGACCTGATCTTCCTGAGGAACTGCCCTGCCCCTGCTCCAATCACAGTTACCCCCTTGCATACATCTGATCACCATTTCATTTCCTTCTCCCTCTCCCTTGCCCCCCATCCTCCCTCCCCTCCTCCAACACCCACTATCACTGCCCGTCATAACCTTCGCTCCCTCTCACCCTCTTCCCTCGCTCCCATTGTTACTGCTTCCCTCCCCCCCCTTAAAGCATTCTCTAGACTCCCCACTGACACTGCTTCCTCCACCCTAATCTCATCTCTGTCCTCTGCACTTGACTCTCTCTGTCCTCTTCTCCCCAGACCTGCACGCTCATCCCCTCCTAGTCCCTGGATGTCTGACACCCTGCGCACCTCCCGGGTCAGCCTCCGTGCTGCTGAGAGGAAGTGGGCGAAATCCAGGCACCCATCCGACCTTTCATCCTATCAGTCTCTCCTGTCTGTGTTTTCTTCTGCCGTCACTGCCGCTAAGGCAAACTTCTATCAAACTAAAATTCAAAACTCTATCTCTAAACCTCGTAAACTGTTCTCTATTTTCTCCTCTCTCCTCAGCACACCTCCTCCCCCACCTCAGTCCCCCTTCACTGCAGATGACTTTGCTGTTTTCTTCGAGGAGAAAATTGCAGACATCCACAGCTCCTTTGTGCCCTCCATTCCCTCTGTGCCCTCCACTCCCTCCCCTCCCTCCCTCCCTGTGCCCTCCCCCTGCTTCCCCTCTTTTCTCCCCTCTCAGACTCTGATATTTCCCACCTCCTCCTCTCCCACCGCCCTACCACTTGTGCCCTCGACCCTATCCCTTCATCCCTCCTCCAGGCTATCACACCTGACATCCTCCCATTTGTCACCTCCCTTGTGAACTCCTCCCTGTCTTCTGGTTGTTTCCCCTCGCCCTTCAAAATGGCCCATATCACCCCTCTGCTGAAAAAACCCACTCTAGACCCCTCAGTCATCCAGAATTATTGCCCAGTATCCCTCCTCCCCTTCCTGTCTAAAACCCTCGAAAGAGCGGTATCTAACCAACTCTCTGCTTTCCTCACAGAAAATAACCTGCTGGACCCCCACCAGTCCGGCTTCAGACCTGGCCACTCAACAGAAACCGCTCTCCTCTCGGTCAATGAGGCACTTCACACCGCACGAGCAGCCTCCCTCTCCTCCATCCTGATCCTGCTTGATCTCTCAGCTGCCTTCGACACTGTGGAGCACTCCAATCTCCTGTCCTCCCTGGCAGCAACAGGGATCTGCGGTACAGCCCTCGCCTGGATCGATTCCTACCTCTCCGGTCGCTCCTTCCAGGTCGCCTGGGCTGGTAAAGTATCACCGCCTCGCTCCCTCCCCACCGGGGTTCCACAGGGCTCAGTCCTCGGTCCCCTTCTCTTCTCCCTGTACACCCGCTCCCTTGGCTCTGTAATCTCTGCCCACGGCTTATCTTACCATTGTTATGCTGATGACACAACTCTTTCCCTCCTTCTCCCCATCAGACACTCAGGTCTCTACCCGCATCTCTGCTTGCCTGAGGGACATTCAGAGCTGTATGGACAGTCACCACCTAAAGCTCAACCCAGGTAAAACAGAACTAATCTTCATTCCTGCCCTAAACTCTCCCCACCTTGATTTCTCCATTTCTCTAGGTGACACCTTGGTGACATCATCACCCTGCGCGAAGAATCTCAGTGTGGTGATGGACAACAGGCTGTCCCTATCAATGAACATTGCAGCGGTAAGCCGGGCATGCAGATTCTTTCTGTATAACATCAGGAGAATCCGTCCCTTCCTTACCACGTACTCTACCTAGCTCCTGGTCCAAGCAATGGTACTGTCCTGCTTGGACTACTGCAACTCGCTCCTGGCTGGCCTTCCCGCATCTGCCATCAGACCCCTGCAACTCATCCAGAACGCTGCAGCCCGTCTGGTCTACAACCTTCCTAGACACTCCCATGTCACCCCCCTGCTCACCACCCTCCACTGGCTGCCTGTTATAGCTCGCATCAAATTCAAGACATTGGTCCTAGCATACCAGGCAGTCAAGGGATCAGCCCCAACATACCTCCTCAAGATCTTCAAACCCTACACACCTGCCAGACCACTCCGTTCTGCTACCTCAGGATGCCTAGCACCTCCCCCTCCGCACCTGCGCTTCCCGGTCACGTCTCTTGTCGGTTCTGGCTCCACGATGGTGGAATGACCTTCCTGTGGAAGTCAGAACAGCGGAGACCCTGGCCACCTTCAGGCGACGACTGAAGACTCACCTCTTCAGGGTGCACCTCTCCCCGTAGTCCGGTTTTTGTTAACTTAGGGACATAGTTGCTTAGTATTACACGTCTACTTGTTTGTATTGTATTAGGCTTAGGCATTATTTTCTGCATTGATTGCTTTATTGCTACCTTTGAATTGTGGCAGATTTACCTAGAGGGTCCTAGTTTAACTATGTGGTTGCTCCTAGCACCTAGGAACTGTACTTCCCACTAGGGTGGCTTTCAGCTAAACTGTACTAAACTATTTCAACTAAACTTTGGCAGACGCTCTGGATAAGAGCGTCTGCCAAATGCCTGTAATGTAATGAGTACACACGGTAAGAGGACCGTTACAAAATGTATCACTGAAGTACACCATGAAAACGCACATAGGTGCCACAGCGAGAGACGGAGAAAGAGAGGAGCGTGGGAGAGAGAGAAACATTTGAAGAGCGGGATAATTTTATTCAGTGCAGCTGTACAGTCCATATAAATACAGCCTGTATCCACACAATCCGAGAGGTCCAGCCCACGGATGGGGTAGCGTACAAAACTTTGTTGCGTTCTGCGTCAGCAACGACCCGCCACTAACCCTAAATCCGAAACGGGAGTCACCCATTCATTACTGGCCTGCTGCTATTCCGGCTTCGGCCATTCCCCACGATGGCCGTATTAATAGTGTCACTGCTGCTATTATTACCTGTGCAGCTAGAGCTGACTGCATGCTCTTTGACAGCTGCTCAAACTACTGTTACAGGCTATTGCGAAAGCCTGCACCGGCAGGCGGCTAACCATTACGCTGCATAAAATGTCAGACTACTGTGAAAAGTAACTACCACCTATTAAAGGCAGTGTTAGTGCTCTGTTCAAATGTAATGGGGGTAGGTCTGCAGCAGGTCCTGTCCGACGGCCCTAGACGGCCGCTCAGCACAACAAGAGATGCGATTAGCCCAGTGAGCTAAAGACCAAGTTCCCCAAGCTATGGGAACTATTCGCATTCTTACCGCTTTACCATGGGCGACATCACATTCTGTAGCGGATACTCACAGTGCTAACTCACGTTCTCTACATTTGCTACACAAACAGTATGAAGAAGAGGAAATGAGGCTTTGTGAACCCCATAACAGGTGGAGGTACCATGTCCTATTGAACACTGGCTTGTGCTAATAAAAAAACCTGTCCTCTGTATAGCAAAGCGCTGATTCATTCAGATCAGCTAGTCATTGATGACACACTGAAGATAGCTTCACCCATTTTGGAGATTCGTGAAGCATCTCATCCACTCTCCCATATTTTGCTTATCCCAAGCAAATGTGGGTGCACCATTTGTGCAGTCTGTGTTCAAAGGAGTGCCCAGCTATGCATTTTGTCACATAATACAGCATTTGAGGAAATGGGACAGAACAGAGCACTGATTGTGACAATGAACATGAGTGTCAGACAGTGTGCAACATGCCTGTGACACATATCTGCATGTGATGGCAGCATTTCTTTCTGTAATGATGATGTAACTGGCAGGATACAGACTGAGCTGTGCATTAGGGACAATGCAGTGTGTTTGTGTGGAAGATAGCAGAACAATGCAATAAGCTATGATAGGCCTGTGAGAACTGTAACAGATTAGGTCTTTAAGTAGGCTACAGGAGACAGAGACAGCATCCACGGTGTGCCCCTGGCCACCATCACTCTTGGACAGAATCCAAAAACAAGGAACCACCGTCAACAGCCCTCTGCCCCTGCCCTTAGCCACTGTGACGAACTCCAGATCTGGGGTGATTTGTGCCAACAGTGATGGACAAGGCGGACTTGTCATGTCATGTCATTGTTTTTATGTGCATTGAAGTCTGACCAATGTCCCTCTGCCCATTCCTGAGTGTTGTACACAAACAGACAGAGGCACGGACAAACACAGTTCAGAGGAAAACAATAGGGTAATGCCGATTTTAAAAACACGTCGTCATCTTTGCTCATCCAGTACGAAATGACGAATTGCCTTTCCGCGTGTTAACCACACTCCAGACATGTCATATGCCTATGGTTAGATACTGTGTAAATAGCGATACCTTTTTATCTGTTGTTTAAAAAACAAGCACACTCGTGTGTACGACTGCGCCAGAGCCGCGCTCCTGCCGCAACTAAACCAACGTATGCAACCCTCTGTGGCTAGTACATAGACATTGATTAATAGTAGCTGTGCCTTATCATTTCAAAATGCACTCGAGGGTGTAATAATGAGACGCACTCATTAATATTATCCATCAACTGCAGTCTTATGTCCACAATAAAGATGATCGATGTTTGTGTCTTGTTGTGTGACAGCATTTCCACCGTTCTTAAGCCAGATCAGCAGAGCTTGCCGTCAAAACAAAAACAATAGTCGCGTCAATGCAGATGCACTTGTTTTCGTAGCTCGGAGTCGGGGTAACATGGTTGTACAACGCACAGTTAGCCAATAACTGAACTGAACACCAAACTGTATTCGTAATCTACAACCAAAACATGAAATATTATTAAGACTGAACGTGGGTGAGGCAGTCTCGGTACAGCATTCGAATTATCCATGTAAACAAATGCGTCGAACAGCAGCATGACGCAAAATCCCAAACCCGACCGACATTAGACAGCGAACAGCTTGTAGGTGCGATTTCGGATGGCTAACAAACGTTAGCTACTTATAACCCAAACCACAAAAGTTGAAGTCAACGAACGTTAGCTGGCTTGCTAAATACTCGCCTTCGCGTAGGCGTCGGGAACCGCATGACTGTCTGCTAGCACTAGCTAGCTAATGCTAGCAAGTCGGGCGATCGAGACGGACGTGTTTTAAACAGCCAGCTAGCGAGCGACACAACTCAAAAGTGCCCAGTAAGCTCCATACATTGGGGCACAGTGACAATCATCGAAAGTTGCTCGCCGCTTTCTACCCAACTTACTTCACAACACAAAGTCAACAGCCGAATATTTCAAGATCCATTGGATGTGCCCTCCTCCACTCCACGGTACAGCGTGTTCCTTTTCTGCCCCCAAATCTCGAACGAATTTCGGTTTGTACATTATTGTCACAAAAACCTCGCCTGTCTCACCTCTCTCCGTCTGTTCCTCGGGTTCTGGACTTTACGCTCCCCGAGTTCTGCTTTCCCACAGTTGTTTCCCTTCACAAAGTTCTTCTAAAGTCGTCTGTATCGGTGGATCTCTTTTATTTTCGTTTATTTCTTCTCTTCCCCCTCTATCTCTCAGCCTGAACGTGTCAGTGCGGCGGCTGCTTTGTTGTTGTTCTCTCTCTCTCTCAGCTGTTCCCGGAGACTTTATCAACATCCGGTATGTTGACGTAGCTCCACCTTCCTGATCAGCTGATACGCGGCTTTCTTAAAGCAATGGACACCTTTAGCGGTACATTTATACAGTACCATGAATCAATACCGATAGCAATACAAACCTGATAACTTCCGTTAAATTCAAATAAATTGGATTTATATAGGACTTATAGCCCTTATGTATACCTTCGTGTGTAAATGCTCTTATCAGCAATATTATTGAACTTGCAAACTTATCATATGTTTGGTTTCGGCTAATGTGGGCTTTATTTGTATTTTATTTTATGTAGGCTTAGTAACGTTATGTGTAACCGAGGTACTAAACACGCAGTACAACATTTTTAATTGAATATAAATATAGGCAAGAAACACCAATTAAATCAATTTTGATTCCATGAAGTAAGAAAATAAAATGTGAAAAATGCCAAAGGGGGTGAATACTTTTTATACCCACTGTATATTTAGACATACATATATGACCACATAATGGTGTAGTTGCTAGGAGGAGCAGGACAATCTGCCTTGCTTAGAGTTTGGAAATGTGATAATAATGTTCTTTACCTCTTTTAAAACCGCTCGCTTACCACAATATATTTCTTGCTAAAGTTATTTAAGTACGTTTATGTGTGTTTGGCAACACATCACCAATCAACTCCAGTGTTTCCAACAGATATCTTTCTCTATGTCAGGAGCATATCAATGGCTTATCCTCCCAAGTGACCCAACGACAAATGCACTCTTCAATATATTATTTTGTTTTAATGTAATCTTATATTTTTATATTTCTAAGAATACAGACACCACCAACAAACCATTTATTTTACAGATAGCTTATAGCTGATAAGTTGTGATAACTATCAAAACAATGTCAAAGATATGGTATATTCAGTTAAAAAGTTGTAATTTTATGTAATGTAAGTAACTGAACTCACTCACAGGAGCCCCATGATCAATATCAAGAAACTGACAATTTACCTTCTGCAGTCCATACCGAGCAGGTACTGTATATATATTTTATAGGTACTGTTTTTATATTTTACTGGAAGTGACTATTGTACCAGCATGTGCCTGTTGAGATTAATTTGGCCCACATGGGGGCAACACAACACAGTTTATCCCTGTTGATAGGCTACTATTGCCTGTCTACAATATAGATAATAAGACTATAAATGTCGTTTGTTAAACACAGTAATAGATAATGATTTTACAGTAAATAAAATATGAAATAAAAAATGTCAATGTGGAAAATTATATGAAATGTGAACAGACAAATGATAATGGGTAACAGCAGAGGCGACCTCGACACATTTAGGAAAATTTGCATATGACCCAGCGTCTCTGTCTGTCTCTTTGATTTGTGGAGGACAGTAGATAAGCAGCTCTAAGGGGAAGAGGCAATAGCGATATGCTGTTTTACCATGTCCTGACAGTGACGTGTGTGTCCTTGAAGAGCAACAGCACGATTGTGCAATGCCTCAAATGATCTGATTGACAGTGATCAGAATTATCTTTATTCTATCTGATGAGGATTTGTGACCAGGGAGGCAATCTCCAGGGCAACGGATGACATAATTCATCTCCATTATTAACTGGATATGTGGTTGACCAAATCCAAGTCAGCCAACATTCTAAGAATGTAAATTAACAGATTGCAGTGTCGTGTGGATTGGGTGTGTCACTCCCATAAACCCTAATCTTATCTGAATCAGAGTGGTGGCGTGGCATTGAGCCGTCTTCCCTCAGCTCTTGCAATATCTGTCAATCAGACACACCAGTGCTGTCAGACTCTCTAACGTACTCTGGTAACATTATAGTGGAGAGGGTCTTTGATTGATGAAAACAGAACATGAACAAAAAGTGACATGCTTGTCATTCAATAACGTCTGTCATTCAGACACATCAGTGCTGTCACACTCTAATGTGCTCTGGTAACATCTATGGAACCTGTTCCGCTGGATGCATCAATCCCCCAACAACAAGATTTAAATGACAAATACATCTGACAAATCATTTTCTGTTCATGTTCCAAGAACAAAATTCAGCAATGCGACTTGGTGCTCTGGTAACATTGTAGTGGAGAGGGTCGATGAACTCCCATAACACTGTCCCTACAACTGTAGCACCAAGTCGCATTGCATGACGGTCACACAGTTTTCCTTTGTTAAAATTAAAACGGAACATGAACAGAAAATGATTTGTCAGATGTACTTGTCATTTAAATCTTGTTGTTGGGGGATTGATGCATCCAGCGGAACAGGTTCCATAGGGTCCATTTTCAAATTCATATAGGCTTTTTCCAGACAATTGTAAATTGATTTAATGAGCTTTAACTATGCGTGCATGACAAAGGTATATTCATAAGGTACATCACTTTTGGAAGAAGAATAAGGCGATAAGAGTTAATACAACAGTACAATAAACAATACTTTACATCAATTGTATGAACATCCAGAATCTTATCTTGAACCTTGCCTTCACCAGGAAGATGGTGTCTTTCACAAAGGCTCACAGTGATCGTTCATCTGATTTTGTGCAAAAGCAAAGAAAAAAAATCAGTTTGTTTGCCAATAAGATTAAGATCTGTTTGAGCAAAAATGCAATTCAGAACTAGTAATGACCATCTGTACCTCATGTACCATTATGCGAATCTAATCTTATCACATCGTATAGTTTCTGATCTAATCTTGATCCCATCTCTGCACAATGCAGCAAACACTCCCGCCTCTGAATCGCTTTATGATTGACTAACAGCATCATAAAAATCTCTGCTCTGGTAATGTACCATACCCCCTCAACATGCTGACGCAGAAATAGCTCTGGCCCATGAGAATCCATCACATGGAAACAGTTCTCTGTTTTTTGTAAAGACAGCCTACCTTTCCATTGCTGCTCACATGAAATGCAGCTGACAAGTGTATGCTCTCAGGGATCCCTTACACAGTCGATCGCATCCTGTCCAACATTGCGCTCCATAAAATGTTGCAGCATATTTGAATGGAACAGCTTCTTGATTAACTGCATGACCTTGTAGATGGAAAGCGAGGGGTGTTATTTGTGAGCACGCTCTCAGGTGCAATCAGGTCCTTGGCAGGGGCAGGCCGGGGTGTGGAGATGTGTCACGCACTGTCTGTGTGTTGAGAGGATTTGAATCTATTTGATGGCAGAACTGAAGTGCATACAGCTATGTTTAGTGGTGGTTAAAAGTCTCAATTTATGGTGAGAGGTCCCAAATAAACCATTGTCCGGATGTGACCTAGGGTATTTGGACAGGACATTATGGGATGCGTCTGCCAAGATTCCTCATATTGAAAACTGAAGACTCGTTGGGAATTCATCAACCAATTGGAAATGCTAAATACACGTGAGGTACCAAACACTGTATTTAGAGGGTGGGGAGTATTACTCCAACATCAGTAGTGGGATGAAATATACATTAGTGTTGTATTAGTTATGCATTCACTTCATTAATCAGCAATCATTTCATTCTGCATTTGATTTATGAATAAGACAAACATTTGGATGAATAATAAGGAGAAGGAGTTGAGAAAGAAAAAGACCTGATCAAGGAAAATGTAATATACTGCATAACCCAAAATAAGTTCATCGAAACAGAATTATAAAGTTGATTGCTTGACTAGATATAATGAATAGTCACTATATCTGATTCAACAACAGAGAACAAGAGAAATGGAATCCAGTGGATAATGTGAACACAGCTAGACGGCCTTGACTTTGCAGACGACTGGCTCTCTCGTCACACAATCACAAGCAAATGCAGGAAAAAACAACCGACCTGGACTCCACTTCCATCAAAACAGGGCTCAACATCCACCTCAGGAAGACAAAGTTACTGAGACTCAATACAAACAATAATAACCCGATCACTCTCAGAGGGGAGCCACTGGAAGACGTAAACTCATTCACTTACCTGGGAAGTGTAATAAGCAAACCACGGTGGTACAGGCGAGGACATCAAAGCAAGAATCCAAAAGGCAAGAACAGCATTCATAACATTGAGAAATGTCTGCACAGGTCCCAGTGGAGGAAAAGGCCAGAAGGCGGAGGTGGGACTGGGTTGGTTTTAATTCATTTAAAAAGTAATCTTTCTGTCCCTGAGTGTTAAATGTCTTCTTCTCACGCACAGAATTGGGACTCTGTGGGTATATTTAGTAGTCACAGAGTCACAGTCTAGTACTTTATTCGGTCATGCAGAATCCTAAAATATGAATTTATTTGGATGAAGGGCCAGTGAATCTTGATAGTGACGCATTGGTGGAATCTGGACCTTACACTGCTCCAGGAAATCCAATATAAATATCTCTCTAGGTCGTCCTCAGACGAGCTTCCATCGGAGTCTCCAATCTTCTCGGTTCTCCATACACCCGGCCAGCTCCAAAGAGCTTTCAGCTCCCGCATCTGTCTTCAGCACGTCCACGTACGTTAGCACGGGACGTCCCCGCGACCGATGCCCGTGTGTTGGCTCCCACAGGACCAGCCTGCTGACTGGGAGCTCCTGATGTCTGTGGCAGTGGCCGGCCAGCTTCATCCTCCTGGATGCTACTTTCTTGCTGAGCCTCGGCAGCCGCCCGTACAGGTCCTTGTTGGTAATGTGGATGTTCTGGTGTGGTATGTGACATATAAACATAATTCATCTATGGGTTGACCAGCAAGGTGGAATCTATTCTACCTTGGTTAGCTTGGTAAATTATGAATGTAGGGTAGAACTGGTTTTAAATTCACCAAAAGCCGCTGTGGGAAAACAAACTGAAATTTGCACCAGACTTTGGTATTAACTCAAAAAATCCAGACAAAAAATCTAAACATTAAAGTCCATATGTAAATAAAGTTATGTTTGTAATAAAAAAAAATCCAGAATGAAACAGGAAAAAAGTATTGAACACACTAAGAAAAAGCAGTACACCACAGCAAGGAAAGGCAAGGAACCAGCTGAAAAGCTGCCTCCTAACTAATTAGGAGGCAATTCTACCTCCAATCTGTGCTAATTAATGTCAGCTGGGTTAGAATATATTGATGGGCTATAAAAGTTTTTTTTTTTTGTTACCAAGGTGCCACACAAGAAACATCTAATGATGGGTAAAAGCAAAGAGCTCTCTCAAGACCTTCGCAACCAGATTGTTGCAAAACATGAAAATGGAACTGGCTACAGACGTATTTCACAACTTCTGAATCTTCAGTAAGCACCATTGGGGGCATTATCCGTAAGTGGAAGCAACATCACTCTACCATCAACCGGCCACGCACAGGAGCTCCTCGCAAGATTTCTGATCAGGGAGTCAGAAGGATACTTAGAAGAGTAGCCAAAGAGCCAAGGACCACTAGGAAAGAGCTCCAGAAAGACTTGGAGGCAGCAGGTACAACTGTGACAGAAAGGACAGTAGGAAATGCACTCCACCGCCATGGCCTCTGTGCACGCTCAGCCCGCAAGACTCCACTACTGAAAAAAAGACATGTTGAAGCTCGTTTAAAGTTTGCCAAACAACATTTGGACAAGCCAGTGAACTACTGGGAGCATGTACTCTGGTCAGATGAGACCAAAATTGAACTTTTGGCTGTCACACAACACACGATGTTTGGAGGAGAAATGGCACTGCACATCACCCGAATAACACTATACCAACAGTGAAGTTTGGAGGTGGAAGTATCATGATGTGGGGCTGTTTCTCCTCTCGTGGTACTGGCAGACTTCATATAATTGAAGGAACAATGAATGGAGCCATGTACAGAGAGATTCTTGAGATTAACCTGCTGCCATCCACCAGGATGCTGAGGATGAGATGTGGGTGGACCTTCCAGCAGGACAACAATCCAAAGCATACAGCAAAGGAAACTCGCAATTGGTTTCAGAGAAAGAAAATCAACTTGTTGGAATGGCCCAGTCAATCACCTGACTTGAACCCAATTGAACATTTGTGGAAGCATCTGAAGATCCAGATTCACAAGAGGGCCCCCCGCAATCTTCAAGATTTAAAGACAATCTGTGTAGAGGAATGGGCCAAAATCACACCTGAATACTGCGGGCGATTAGTTACTTCATACAGAAAGTGCCTTGAAGCGGTCATTACAAACAAAGGCTTCTCCACTAAGTCCATCCATCCATCCATCCATCCATCCATTATCTAAGCCGCTTATTCCTGGTCAGGGTCGCGGGGGGCTGGAGCCTATCCCAGCATGCGTTCCGGGCGAGAGGCAGGAATACACCCTGGACAGGTCGCCAATCCATCGCAGGGCACACACACCATTCACTCACACACTCATGCCTATGGGCAATTTAGACTCTCCAATTAGCCTAACGTGCATGTCTTTGGACTGTGGGAGGAAACCGGAGTACCCGGAGGAAACCCACGCGGACACGGGGAGAACATGCAAACTCTGCACAGAAAGGCCCCCGGCCTGGATTCGAACCCGAGACCTTCTTGCTGTGAGGCGACAGCGCTATCCACTGCACCACCGTGCTGCCTTCTCCACTAAGTATTGAATTAATTTCAGTTAGTGTGTTCAATACTTTTTTCCTATGTCATTCCACTTTATTACACATAACTTTATTTACATATGGTTTTTTGTCTGGATTTCTTCAGTTAATACCAAAGTCTGGTGCAAATTTCACTTGAATGGCCTCATTGGAAATACATTTACTGGGAAAAATGTTGATGTGTTCAATACTTATTTCCCCCATTGTATATGTTGATCAAAAAAATGGATATCAAAGAGAGCTACTCTACATCACCTTCTTCATCACATTACATACTTGGACTGATGGGAATTGAAGGGACTGGACATTCCATGATGGTCAGTTTATCCTGCAATTTGCCATGTTGTCCAGGAGGAGAGAGATAGTCATTTTCAAATTTATACAATAAGGTATTATCCAATCTAATCTAATCTAATCTAGCCTATTCTAAAAGGTGGACCATACTTACCTGGTTTGTGATGTGTACTAGGCCTGGAAAATAATATTGTTACTTTCAGTCATGACTTGATGTAACCCTGCCAGACGATTTCTTGCTATGATTGGCAACAATTGTTCTTTCACTGACATACAACAGGGGTAATAAACGTATCTAACACTTCACTGCCTTGTGCATACCCTTTTTAGGGGAAGTATAAACTATGGTTGTAAGGAGATGTAAGTATGTTGTTGTGGGCTTTTTTAAAAATATCTGGAAATAGTATTTTAATTAAGAACATTTTGTTTAAAGAAGAGCGACGCTGCATGTTTTTTCTTCTCTTTTTCCCTTTTATATTTTTCCCTCTCCCATTTGGCTCGCCTCCTATGGATGGACGGCGCTCCTAGCATTCCCCTATATCGCCTATGCCACAGGCCGGCTCTGGATTGCCCTACCGCTCCTCGGTAAGTTCCTGCCAGCTCTCCCCCCTCCCCTGGGGCAGACAGCTAAACGCCCCCCTCAATCGAGGATCACCACCAGGACTGGTCTGGTACAGTCGGGTTTCAAAACGCGACCGTGATAGGAAACTCACACTCATAAAGGGCCAGCCAAAACGTGTGCGTTCAACTGAGGCCCCCCAGTGAAAGTTAATTTAATAAATGTATATCTATTATGCAACTCTGCTTAATAACAGACAGACAGACACACACCCACACAAAGCAACTCAAAAGGTAGTTATAGACCAATAAATACTCATGTGAAAAAATGCAGTCCCTCCCCTTCTCCACCTCCCAGATACTGTATAACTAACTCCCTGCTGAAAGGTCTGTCTTTCAGTAAGTAGCAACCAGATAGGTGGGAAGATAGGGAGAGAAGACAAGCAGACACACATTGGTGATAATGGGCATTACTGGACGAGTCATTCTTCCTGCTCTGCTGGTGGCATTGCTAGGACCTGCACCTGCACTTTCAGGTATCTTTATACCTTTACCTGTCTTCACCTATGGATCCCCAACACCTGAGGCCATTACCTGTGTTTCTTACAGGATAGATGAGTTCAAGACAAGACAATAAGAACAATATAGACTTTCATCTATGTTAATGTAAGCAGTTATGCCATAGCATTGCAAGAGTCATAGAATTATACCTGGGACATTTTGTCAGAAATTCTGCTTGTATTTTTATTCATTTAATTTCCAGATTGGGTTTCTTGGTTATTGTTATTATTATTTAACTATTATTTAATAGTTATGTTGCAACAAGTATTGCATTCAGCTTCAGATAATAAATCAGTTTTTTTTCTCCAGTCATATTCGGTCATATAGTGATGCAACCAACTCAAACTCAAACTCTGCTGAATTCTGTATCGTCAGTTCAAATTCAAAATATGATTGCATGCTTTGTGTTCATGAAAGGTAAAAATGAGTGCTACGTTTATCATTTATTTTTATTTTTTTATTTGTTTGACAATTGTGTTGGATCACTAATACAATTAATCTCAATCTTTTTACAGTACCACTATCTCAAGATCAGTGGGCACTCTAATGTCTAACTCTAATAATTCTGATTTCACGATAACCAAAGAATGATTGTGTGGATGTTAGGAGATACCTTATCTCAAGACTTGGTGAACAGCAGCAACTCTTGATAAAATGTTGAATTGAATAAGAGGTATTTTGAATTGTACATTGATACCTTGATAGGCAAATGGGTAAGTTTTTTGTGACAAGATATATAGTACTTACATGATTAGTTGCTCACTTTCTAAATAATTTCCCAAAGATACTGATAATAGTATAGCTAAATAGCCTAGCTGGGGTTATATTGTTTTTCAATTTTAAGTCTGTTAATCTACATGATCTGTAAATTATTAACCACAAAACTGAAAATATAATTTCAACAAGCCATTGTTGTTATATATACAGATAACTGCCAAAAATAAAGGAAACACTTGAGCAAATGAATGGTTCTGGCGGCTCTGTTATAGTGTGGAGTGAAGTTTCCTGTTATGGTTTAGGCCCAGTCAACCCCTTAGAGGGCAAGGTAAATGCCAATAAATACAATATAGCCCTTCTGATTGATCACCTTCATCCTATGGTGAAGCATTTCTATCCTGATGGGAGTAATAACAGGATGACAATACCTCCATCCACTGGTCACTGAATGGTTTTATGTGCATGAAAACGATGTAAACCATATGCCATGATTGTCAGTCACCCGGTCTCAACCCAATTGAACACTTATGGCAGATTATGGAGCAGCACCTGAGGCAGCATTTTCCACCACCATTAACAAAACAAAATGGAATTTCTCATGGAAGAATGGTGTTGCATCTCTCCGATAAAGTTCAAAACACTTGTAGAATCCATATCGATATGCACTGAAGCTGTTCTGATGGCTTGTGGTGGCCCGATTCCCTACTAAGACACTTTATGTTCTTGTTTCCTTTATTTCAGCTGTACCTGTACAAAACAAAATGACTTTGTGCTATCTTTATTTAAAGCATATACAAAGCCTGGTATCAATAAAAAATGCCCTGTTCTAAAAGGTAATACAACTATTAGTGAGCTAAATCTAAGCAAATGTCATCTATGGAAGCCTGTCACCAATAGTTCTGTTCCAAAACTTAATGAAAACATAATTGAGCTGGATCTAAGCTAATCTTATCTAGTGGTGCAGAAACTATTTTGCTGTGAGCATGAATGCATTGATTTTTAGGGGGCAACGAACTAAACCTGGCAGTGTCTGAATGTGTTTATCCCTGGCTTTGTGTCTGAGACTGACCACCTGACTGGGAATTAGAAAACCTGCTGTTTGGTGTGGAGAGGTTGCATGCTTGTGACTTGTGTGAGGTTCCAAACCAATACAGCACTTAAACTACGATCCAAAGTCTCCACAGACATCTGGGTAAAAGTGCAATGGAGTCAGTGTCAATGATGCGCTCTCACGTTTCACCTGAGTTATAATATGTTTGTGTGTGTATTTTGCATGTGCGTGTTTGCATGCATGTGTGTGTGTGTGTATGTGTTTGTGTGTGTGTATGTGTGTACATGTATGTATGCATCTATGCATGTGTGTGTATATATGTGTATGCCTGTGTGTGTGTGTGTGTGTGTGTGTGTGTGTGTGTGTGTGTGTGTGTGCATATATATGTGTTTGGTTGAAGTGACCAATCTTTCACCTCCTCTTGCTCTGTTCCCTCCTGTATCCCCCAGTCTCCATCCCCCAGGCAGAGGGGTCATTCGTCAGCAGACTGTCCAATGATGTTCCAACATGGGTATCAGAGAAGGTAAAGCCCATGTCTTGCTTTGTCTGTGGTTTTATCTGTTTGAGGTGTCAAAAACACAGATTATAGCAGGAAGAGTATATCAAATAAAAAACCCTGCTGCTGCGTTCCAGTTTAGTGATACCTTCCATGGTCTGGTATTGAATCCTGACCATACCACTGCACAGGGTGGCTCGGCAGCCCCACAGGGTGGCCTGTAATTGGCTGTAGCATTGTCCACTATGGGAGAGTTTTGGTCAAAGGGTTTATCCTTGTCTTATTGCACAAGAACGACTCATCCAAATGATTGTATGCGCTAATAGTCTGCCTGAGGCAACTGAATGCAAAGAAACCCGCTGGAAGCACACATTGCAGAGGAGAGTCCATGCTTGGCTGTGCTCCCCTGGATCGAATGTTGCAGCGATATGACGGGCCTAAAAATACAATTGGGAATTCCAAATTGCTAGAAAGTAAATCATCTGAAATCACTCTCCTCCAAAACATGTGCTGTCAGTCATCACTTCTTTTCACATCGCAGTCCACAATTTAAGCTTGCGCAGACCCGAGTCCGTGGGTGCCCGATTGACCAGCAGGGGTCGCCGCTCAGCTTTGAGAAGCGGGCAATCCGGCCGACTGAATCCTTCCCTGCCTGGGCGACGCTACTGCAAATGATGTGTCACCCGCAGGGCTGCTGGCCGCAGTTGGCACTGGCACGGTCCTGGAATCAACATCAGATCGTGGGTCCCAACCACACACTAGAATAATACCTCAACAGGATGAGCTGCCCAGCAGCCCCATCTGGTTCAAAATTACGTTTCAAAAAGAATTTCAACTTGTGTGTATGTGTATCAGAGTGTTCATGACTCGACCAGCGACCAGACGTGTGTGCATCTCTCCTTCTTACAGACAGAAAGTTTTCTTCCCCTGCTATGTGCCAAGCCTTCTCCCTCCCTGCCCCCCCCTTCCTCTGGTAAGTGCACTCATAATTCCCTGACATTACCAGCCCGTTACTGATTAGGATCGGTCGCCCTACACCCTGAGGGAGATAACGCTCCTTGGTCCTGCTGTATTGTACACGGCTTCTTGCCTAGTTGTCTACTTGACTCTGACATTCTGATATTTTTCTTGACTCTTTCTTGACTTTATTCACAATCTCAGACTCAAAAATGTGGGATTTAAGATCAGCATGATTGGGTCGCCTTTCCTCGCTGTCTCTCTCATCATGTCTTTGCCCTTCTTTTACAGCTCACGCTCTTAGACCCTCGGACATTGCAGTCATATCTGCCATCGGTCTACCTCACTCATACAGGTACTATAGGCAGGTGCACTCGTAGTGAGGCTGCTATATGTGTGTGGCTGTATACTTATTTTTAATTATTTAATAAATTCAATCATTCGTTCATACTGAATGATTTATAATGTAGAAGCCCTTATATTTTCCATATATGAAGTTCTAATATATTTCCATCGTTTTTTTCATTATTTGTGTCAATTAAACACTTTTCTCACAATATTTTCAGCACGTACATACATATAGAAATGATATCAAGAGATTTCACGGGCATGTGGGTGAAATTATAAGCGTTGTTATATGTAATACATTATATTGTATGTATTGCAAAATATAGTTCATAATATAATTGCAATATATTGTACACTATACAGATTATTGGCACTTCTCATATATTGTAACAAGTATTGCCATGTGTTTAATAATAACATAATACATTTTGGAACAAAAATAATATATTGGCATGCATTGAAAATATATGTGGAGTCCTTTTATATATTCAAATATATTATTTATTATATTACAGTACATGTTTCAATATATGTCAATATATGTTCATTGCATAAGGGGGAGGAGTAATGGACCGGTTGCCTGATGTATGACGGGGGTAAAAGATTATGGATCATTCAGCTAACAATAGGCTGCAAAAAGAGAATCTTTTACAGTCTTCTGATCATTCCTTCTTATCTTCATCCATCCTCGTATCTCTGTATCTTTCTCTATTTGCGTAGGAGCAAGGAGTCAAGGGTGCTGAGTAGATTATCTGGTAAGTCTACGCTTGTGTTCTTTTTTCGAATGAAGTGGCTATCCCCCGAGTGATGAACCTGCTGTACATTACTCGAGGGACGAACATAGCTCCCTTGAACATACTGCATTCCTATTGTTGGAACTGTGAAGTTAGAATAAAAATGGTATATTCCCCGAATCCAGTAGCCCTAACAGTCAAATGCCCTTGTTTAAAGTTCAGCACTTTAAAATATATTTACATTTTTACATTTTAGCCATTTAGTAGACGTTCTTATCCAGAGCAACTTACAGAGTTTACATTCTATCCATTTATACAGCTGGATATTTTACTGAAGCAATTCCGGTTAAGTACCTTGCTCAAGGGTACAACAGCAGTGCTCCACCTGGGAATCGAATCAGCAATCTGTCAGTTACAAGCCCAGTTCCCTAACCATTATACTACACTGCCGCCGAATACTGAACACAAGTGGTATTACGTGTTAAAACCTCCTCACTTATCCTACATGTAAACTATATGTATTTGATTAAATATAATAATTACTACACAGGATAGCAATTATCAATTAAATCACCAAATTTGTTGATAGGCAGAGCAATCTGGTGGATCAACCTTCATCAAATATATAACTCACAATTCAATTTAAATTAACAGCTAGTTTATTCAGTTACAACAGTTAGACAAAATTTATTCAGACGTTTCAACTAAACAAATACTAAATCGTTTGTAGGGTTTAGTTCTGCCTTCTCACATTTATTTCCAACTAACTAAGTTAAGGCTTGCAGGCAGTAACTGCTGTATCTAGCCAATTGTGAACCCACCACTTTCAGGAAAAATTATCGCTACCACTTTACAAGCTTGCTCGTAACACGTCAAGCTCTGCTCTCATCTAGCCGCGACCTGAAAGATGTAAATTCCAAACTGGAAAGCCTCAACAATTATCACCCATAAAATTGACATGTAACAATCACAAAGAGATGAAATGGAAAAAATGATACCAAACCAAACTTGTCTCTCTCCATAAGCTCCTCTCATGTTGAGAATCGTGGCGATATCAAACATCACTAGGGCCTGGGGAAGTCAGCTTCATTTATACTGAGATGCTGGTTGAGCTGATATTTGGAGAGGCATAATATGCTCATAATATGTTACCAAGTGACAAGGCCAATCATACCATGTTGATCTCCGCTTTAATCTGGCAGGCCATAATTATTTTCTCCATGATCTATAATTCCCAGCTCATAGGTAGAACCCTGCAGTTGTGGGCGTGGCACTGATTCACCATCGCTACATACCCAATTGCCTTGACTTCACTCATAGAACCATAAACCAAAGATGGCCCCACTCTGTCTGCCTGCACAGGTTTTTCAAAAGGAACCTTCCCGACACTATATTGTAACCCACAGCCAAACTGTTGGTTTACAAGTAGCTTTAACAAAAGCACACAGTGACAGTTGAGTCCAGTATGGTTTCAGATGTAAGACGCACTATGGGTGGGTGTTTTGGCCCAAGTGTGTTTGACACAGGCAGGAGGAGGGGCCTTGACCTTCGCCTCTGTCACTCTCAATAAAACGATTTGCGTTTGATAGCAGGGCAAATTGGTGTCATGTTGATGACGCAGGCTCAGTAAACAGTGAGGAGATAGGCAGGGTCTGACCCTCATTGCCAAGTATATTCTGATACAGCTCATCCTGCAGGGTGATAAGCAGAGCTGTCTTTCACCGAGAAACCTCATTTTCTGCATTTAAAAGGGTGCCAGGCTTTGAAACCATATTGGTTGGTTTGCATTGGCTCCTTCAATCTTCATCTATATAAGGCTCTGTTTGGTTAACTGGTGATTCTGGAGGTGTTCATGGCATCATAGAAACGTCCTATGACAGTAAAATCCTACATCTTAAAGGGTCAGGGGCTGGGGAGTGGGTCAATGCCAGTCCTACTTACCTTGAATTGTAAACCATTTTTGGTGCAGTTCTTTTCCGACATTGGTCAAAGTTAGACAGTCTTCATGATGTATAGTATACTTACATAATATACTGTTTTTGTAAGTACTACTATTTTGCATAAACTAATTTCGTGGGAAATAACCATTTTAATTCCCTTACTATGTAGAATACTCTTAAAGCAATATTGGTAATGGCAATTGGGGCCTCGGGTGGTGTAACGGTAAGGGCATTTACCAAGAATGCAGGCTGCCCACTGCAGCTGGGGTTCGAACCAGTTCTGCCTGGGAGCCCCATTCGGGGGTGGCAATTGGCTATCCACCCCAGGGGGAGGGGGGAGGGAGAGCCAGCACAAATTCACCAACAAGCACGAAGGGCGTCCCTGTAAAGACAGTTGGGCAAGTTCCGTCTCGGAGGAGGTAGATCATTGCCGGCCTCAGGGTATTGGCTTGACCATGAGGACGGGCGGTGGGTTCGTGGGGGAGGGTGAATTGAAAAGATACAATTGGCCACCAAATTGGGAGAACAACAGGGAAAAAATCTGAAATATGTGGGGTTTTTTAAAGCAATATTGATACTGGCAGTTGATATTTGGTAGCTTGCCTACTAGGTTCCAAACCTATCAAGTTGAATTAGGTACCGTTAACTATGAATATGAATTAGGTAATATCTGGTAAGCAAATAAAAGGGATCTAGCTAGCTCGACATGTTAATCATAATGCCCAAATCCTTTATAGCTAACACCAGTGCATTATTTTAATTGTCCTGTCTAAAACTTCAAGTAGATTATTTTTTAAAGGAATTCAAACTTTTGTAGCTAGCTAGCTACCATGTGTTTGTTGATTCCATCAACACATTAAATACATTTAATCAAAATTACATTTTTCTTGAGAAATTAGCTTGAAAATATATTTGTTAGCTACAAATCAGCAAGCTAGCTTTCTCTGCTTCCAGGGCTTCTGCAAATTCTTATCACTGTAGATCAGTGGCGGGCCGTGCATTTCACACCTAGGCCTTCAGTAGTGCTCCGTCTGAATCAATCAATCCACACCACTTATTGTTATGTTTTGAGTGTCTGTTCGGTTTGTTTTTGCACTTTGTTTATTTATCTTTCTTCAGTCATGTTTCATTCTCGTTCTGTCATGCACTTCGGGAAATTCTATGTTTCGGTTTTTCCGTCTTCGTTTCTAATCTCGTTTTACTTCCTTCTTACTTTCTAATTACACTTTGTATATATTAGTTAGATGTATATAGGCTAGTACTAACCAACTAATCTACTAACATTAGGGATTTAGATTAAGTTACTAACACTACTAATCACTAATTATCTCACGCTTCTAACTATCGCTGTCATTCTCTCTCGTCTCTATCGCTGTCATTCTCTCTCATGAAACATGACTGAAGAAAGATAAATAAACAAAGTGCAAAAACAAACGGAACAAACACCCGTTGCCGTTGCATCGCAGATAGATAACTCGTGTATCCAGAATACATTCCTTTACTGAAGAAACAAACCCGGGGTACTACAGCTGCGACACACATAAAAAAGCATCAATAATAATAACCTCATAAAATTGCAATATTATTTAGGAAAATAGCAACATTTTACTCACCAAAATCCTTATTATTTGTACACAAAATCCATCCTCCTTTCTTTCCTCAAAAAGAGTTCAATTACTCTGTCGTACAGATTATCCGTGTGTTTCAGTTCCATCAAGAAGTTCCATCCTTTTCTATCGCCATCGAAGCTAATGCTGAAAGTCGAGCCTGCCCTGTCGTATTTCTGGCATAAGTTTTAATTTGCTTTAGGGCTGAAAATGTCCGCTCAAATGTCTGAATCACAGACTGATGTTAATTATATTTTGTCCATGAATACTTATTAAATAATTCCAAATGGTCTGTTAAGCTTCCTTTCATAGCTGTTCCCCTGGTTGCGCTGCATCCAGACGTGTATTTTCATATTAAAGCATTTAACCAATCACATTACATCATAGTCAGACACTCTCTGACTATCCAATCAAAGGGTGTGAATACGCTGACGTTACCTAGGCCTTCTAGAAGGCCTTCGTGTCCCCAACTCAAAATCAGATTGGTTGAAGCAACAGTTTGATCAACACTTATTTTATGCTACAGGGCCTGCAGAATGGATTGTGAAGGCCTCCGGGCAGATTTCTTTGACCCTGGCAACAAATGATGGCTGAAATGTGATTGGTTAAATGCTTTAATATGAAAAAACACATCTGGATGCAGCGCAACCAGGGGAACAGCTATGAAAGGAAGTGAACAGACCATTTGGAATTATTTAATAAGTATTCATGGACAAAATATAATTAACATCAGTCTGTGATTCAGATATTTTTTAGGCCAGCAGAGAAGGCCTTGCAGGCCCTGACGGCCCACCACTGCTGTAGATGTATTTACGAAGGCCTTCTGGGGACTGAACTGATAGGGGGAAGAGGAACTCTTGCAGTAATTGTATTTTCCCTTTTTCCCATTATGGCTCTGTCCTTTCCCTATGGGTAAATCATTGATCAAGCTAACAAAACTGTCTTTGAAAGAAAGTTTTGATACTTTTGTCTAAAGGCAGCTTGATAATAAGTTATGTGTTAAAGGTTAGTCCATTGTCTTTTGTCTAATCTTGTGGTACTTGTTGTAAACAGGGATTTACTCTTAACAAGTGCATTTCAAAGGTCTTAGTTCATTTAAAGGTAAAATGAAGACTTGAACTCATTGAACTCATTAAGGTAGAGAAAGAATTTAAAAAAGTAAAGCAAAATGCCAGTTGTTTCATTCTTTGGAAGGTCAGCATTGATTTCCCTTTCATGTTGAACCAAATACAGTATACAAAGCAGCACTTTTTCAGGGAACGAAATTTCACAAGAGAATGATAATGACAATGTGAAAATATACCTATCACAAGATAGAATCAGACATCCATAAAGATAACAGAACAGTCCATAAACCATGTCCATTCACCTGTCTCCATTGTGTGTGTGTCTCTGCTTATGAGCATATTTTGTTTTGAAAATGACAACAATACGAATACTGAAAATCTACCATTGTCATATTTATTTGAGTTAACTCTACTATTTCTCTGTCTTCTTCTTGTCTTCTTCTCCTTCTTAGTAATGATAGTAAACTTTCCAAACAAAAGACAGTACAATAATTTGACGGCAGACATTTTTTTTCTAACAAGGCAGTTAAGTAAGTTTAGATCATTATTTAAAATGAGCTCATAAAGCAAAACGTTTTTTCTTTAATTTCATCCCGCTATTTCTTTTCAATTTGGAATTGCGAATTGTGCCTCCCCTTTGTCATCCTTTGCTGTACCGCCTGCTCCAGCACTTCCCTGTGAGCCGGTGACTATAGTACACTCTACGAGCCATGCAGTACTGCACGAGAGAGCTCGTGTCAATCGACGGAGAGGCACATCTCTCACTGGTCTACTAGCCTGTGGGGAACAAAGTTTTCAATGTCAGATTTAAAATTTGGGATTAAGGTGTCCAGTTCATTCCAGTTCATTCCCTCATGAGGCACTAAGCCAATCAAATCAGTGCATTGCTTTGGATGGGAATCACATTATGTTCACAATTTAGCTGGAGCAAATTCTGACACATCCAATGTTTAGTATCAGTGAGAAGATCAGGATGAGCAGATATTTACTTCACTATCACTTGATTTTGCTGACAGAAACAGTGGTATATCATCTGCATAACAGTGAAAGGTTGTGAAAGGAGATGGGGATGGAGGACACATATTCACTAACTGCTGTTGAAAACAGTCAGACAGCTAGGAATTGATCTCAACTATTACACTGTCATCAAGTTCTTAGACAGTCAATTAACATAGCATGATCAATAGTTTTGAAAGCTGCAATCAGGTCTAAAATAATTGATAGTGAGGACAACCATCATTCATTAACATTTATTTCAATAACAAGTGCAATTTCAGGGGACAGAGCTAAAACCAGACCATATTTTTCAATAATGCAATTATCTCTAAAACATTAGCAAGAAAAAGTAGCTTAGAAATATTGTTGCTAATGATAGAAGAGTCTAGGTTTATTGGAAAAGGGGTGTACCACTAATATTATACTTATGGTATATTATTGCTGTATTATGATATATAATATTTCATTTATGTATGATGTACTCTCTTACTCAGAGCTGCTGTCCATGTTCAACCCTGCTCTTACCGACCTCTTGCCTGATCAGACAAGCACACAGTCTTCACAGCACAGGTAACATACACACACACATACACACAGGCTGTCTATGTGCCTTGTGTGTTTGTATGTGCGTGAGTGTGCCAGTGTTTCTGTAAGTCTCTTGTGTCTCATTGTGTTTGGTTTTGTATTATTTATTTCACCAGGATTAAGTAGATTGCGAACATCACTTATTTTACAGTGACCGGGCAACTGTGCCCCTGCATATGCATTTCTTTGTGCCTTTGTGCATGTGTCCTGTCTTGGGTTTACCTATGGGTGGGTGTGATTCTGAGACACTCTTAGTACCTCACCATTCCTGTATTATGCTTGTGTTGCAGGAGCTTGGCAGAGCAGACTGTGGTCCTGATCCACAGTTTACAGGTACTGCTCTGTCCCTGCAGTATTCTATCTCTGATCAGAATATTGTTGAAATTTCCCCTTGGATAATCTCAGAAGAGTATATTGCATCTCCAGGGGGATAATCTCAGATGAGCATACTGCATCTCCAGGGGATAATCTCAGATCAGCATACTGCATCTCCAGTGGGATAATCACAGATTAACATACTGCATCTCCAGTGGGATAATCACAGATTAACATACTGCATCTCCAGTGGGATAATCACAGATCAACATACTGCATCTCCAGTGGGATAATCACAGATTAACATACTGCATCCCCAGTGGGATAATCACAGATTAACATATTGCATCTCCAGTGGGATAATCTCAGATTAACATACTGCATCTCCAGTGGGGTAATCATAGATCAGCGTACTGTATCTCCAATTGGGTAATCTCACATGAACGTCCCAAACTCACATACAGAGTGACCAGCCCAGATGGATTGTCAACAGCGCAGTTTACTTTGTTCTCAATGCCTTTGTACCCCACAGGCTGCTGACTATAATAGAGAGTGGAAGCTGCTGTTGCTGCTCGTCCCGGTGGATCAGCTCTGTCTCTGTCCTGAGCAGGTCGGCTACCCGATTCCTCTTGTCAACCTCAGTGCTAATCACAGGGGGCGCTATTGTATTTAGCGCTGACTCTCATCCATCTCTCTCTCTCTCTCTCTCACCCCCTCTCAAATTCGATTACATGTCTTTATCGGCATGACAGGGTGTTTGTCATACCAATGGTTTGGCAATACAATGTTTGTATTGACAAAGTATGATTATAGCATTAATGATAAATACATTTAATTTAAATTTTTTAATTGCATGTTTCTAATAATCTCTCTCATGGTCTCCTTATCTGTGTGTGTGTGTGTGTATGCGCATCTCAAATATGTATTTGTGTGTTTCAGGCCAGAACTGCAGTGGCAGATACTGTACAACAAGTTGAGGAGATTCTGCAGACACTGCAAAGACAGGTGTGTGTGTGTGTGTGTGTGTGTGTGTGTGTGTGTGTGTGTGTGTGTGAAGGGTGAGGTCATAGCTATCCTGCAGTTTATCTCTAACACCCTGTATTACAGAACAATAACCCTGTACAGTTGTCCCATATTTGTAACAATATTTATCCATCTTGATATTAACATACCTAGTGTTGGTTCAAATGCTCTATTGCAATGGCAGATTGCAGAGCTCTTTTTTGTTCTGATTGTCTGTACTGTATGTCTGTCTGTATGTGTGTCTGTATGTGTGTGCAGTTGCAGCGCACGTTGGTCAGTGCTGTGGTGTGGGGTGGGCAGTCTGATGATGCTCAACATGGCAGGTGAGCTATATTCTTTCTGAGAAGAGCATCGTCATGTATCACTACAACTGTAAAAAATTCCCAGCTAGATGCTAATGTACCTTCTGCAGTGTATAAAATCATACCTTATTGTATGTCGGGTCTTAATGCTGGAATGTGGTTTAGAGCATGTTTTTGCTTTAGTTGATGTTATGATATAGAAAGATTAACATATAGTTTTAGAACTGTAGGCCCTTATCTTGTTTTCAGTTGTAGAAATGTATTGTTTGTAAAGTATTGACATACACATTACCAGTAGAGGATGTGCTTGAGGTAAGACTCCTCTGGTCATGATCATCTTTTGATTGTCCACATGCAGCACGTGCCACTGTAAAGAGGCTCACAGCACAGCAGAACTCCGATTGATGAGGACCATTCTCGCCCAGGCCTTGCAGGTGCAGTGCAATATTTGTTTTATTTAAAAATGTATATTAATGGCCTCCCAGGTGGTTTAGTGGTTACAACGTTTGGCAATTGGCTGTCTGCCCCAGGGAGGGGGGAGGGAAGCCGACAGGAAGTTCGCTGTGTACAGGAGTGGCTCTGTAGTACTGGGTTACGGTCAACAGACTGGCAAGTGCCATCTCAGAGGAGACGATACTTCGCCTTTGTCACTACCGGTCACAGGGCTACGGCAGCGAACTCACAATACGAGGGGGGGATTGATGTGAAAAACTAGAGGGTGTAATTGGCTACTAAATTGGGAGAAAATGGGAGAAAATCTGAAACAAATTCTTTAAAAAAATATATATATATTTGTTGTGTAATATGTTTTACATGTTATCTACCTGTTTCTGTGTACACATACATGTGTGTGTTTGTGTGTGATGTGTTCATGTTTCATTATGGATATATTTGTGTGTTTTTCAGGAGTCTCTTGAGCACCACCTAGAGGAGAGGCAGTGGTACAGCGATAGAGAAGACTTCACTGTGCTGTTGCAGGCAGCTCCCGCAGCCATGGACTATTTCTCCGTTGGGGTGAGTAAAATCTCCGCCTGGCTCTGGAGACCTACTGAGAGTGTTTTTGTTCCAAATTGCCTCTTAATTAATTTGATTTAATTTGAGTAATGTTGCAATGAATTTGTTTTAAGAAGTAGAAATGATTTTTTTTACAACATGTGTGTGTTCTGTACAGGAATCAAGGGCACAGAGTTCAAAAGCAATAGACCACGTGGCTCTCGAGCTTTGGAAAAACCTGGTGAGACATACACAGGCCTTCATCGACACAGTCACTGACAAACCTTCATAGTTATCAGTCAACACCTTCCTTGTTGTTCCTTACAATTTGATTTATATACTAAAGTGTACAGAAGGTAATGCAGAAATGTGTGTGGGCTGATCTGACCAATCACATCAGAAGATCAGAAGATCAGAAGATCAGAAGTATTTATTCGCCAAGTACGATGTGCAAGGAATTTGCCTTAGTGCAAGGTGTCAACATACAATCCAATCCAATAACAAGAGCTTAAAAAAATAGTGTAATAAAAATACAATACAATACAATACAATATAATATAATACAATACAATACAGTACAGTGCTAATATACATCACATGTTTTCTCTTCCAGCTGCAGCCAATGAAAGGGCAGTTTGACATGAAAGGAAATGACATAATCAGTACACCTTGTTCCAGTGAGGTGAGGAGCACAATGAGGAAACAACAGGAGAACTCCAATAGCCCCATAAAAACTCATATTATGGAATACATAATAGGTGTATATGTATGTAGATATAGATGTAACAGTGTATGTGTATATGTCATGTGATATGGCCTCATTTTTGTATCATGTCTTTTTAGTTTTTTTTATGCTGCACACTAATTGCCCTCCAGGGACAATAAAGACACACTGGGCTGAACGGAACATATATAAATCTTTGGAAAAGCCGGCTCTCACTGTTTCTGTGCTCCACAAACCTCCCCTTCTGCCCCTTTCAGCATCAGCCTTTCCTGCGGACACAGAGGAACTCCCCCTCTGAGGCCTGGCCCCTGTGGGACAAGAGCTCGGCCTCTCCTCCCATAGACCCTGTGAGTCCCCCAGCACTCCCCTCTGCCCTCACGCGCCCCATGGATTAGAGAGGCTGACCTCCAGAGAGACACTGGCAGTGACTTTATGATAGCACCACACAAGCACAGACTCCAGCAGGTCTGTAGACTCTGATTACTTTGCTCCTTATCAAGCTTGTGTGACAATGGGCCGCGTGGCCTTGAGTTTGACTGTGCTCTGTTTAGTTTGACCGCATTGTGCTGTGTGGTGTAGCACACTCGAAAGCAAGGCCATGCTCACTGTCACACTAGCTTGACAACAAGCAAAGTGTTCAGTGCTGTTTCGTTTGTCTGTGTGGTGTAGCATTTTACAGAACTGAGCTGTGCTCTGCCAGTTTGTATTACGCTGTACTGTGCCACGTCGTGTTTTATTTCACAGTGTATAGTTAGGTCGTGTCTCTTGGTGTTTGGACATCCTGTGCAGGGAACTGCCAAAATAAAGGAAACACGTAAATAAAGGGCTCTGGTGGCTCTGTTATGGTGTGGGGTGCATTTTCCAGGCGTGGTTTAGCTCCTATTAAGACACTTTATGTTGGTGTTTCCTTTATTTTGGCGGTTACCTGCATGCTTATTCATACTGTGCGGTTCCATTTAACCTGCATTGTGCGTGTGTGTGCGTGCGTGCGTGCGTGCATGTGTGTGGTTCTGTGTGCCTCAGTAGGTAGAGCATGGCGCTAACAACACTTAGGTTGTGGGTTGAATTCCCACTGGGGCCACATACACTGAAAGATGTATGCATTCACTACTGTAAGTGGCTTTGGATAAAAGTGTTTGCTAAATGGCGTATGTTATGTTATATCTGTGTGTGCACAGATCATGGGCACTGAGCTTCCTTGTGAAGATCGAAGCCCCTCCAACTCCACACCCACCTCAGGTAAGACCTTCCTCTGAAGGGAGGGATACATATTTTTACACAATTGAAATAGCCCTCCCCAATTCCAAAAAAACGTGCATTTATCGAACGACCACACCACACATCACTACCCGAAACAGAGTAAAACATTGCTGTGTTAAAATTGTCAATGTTATTATTTATAATCCTTTTGTTAACATTCAGTTTATTATTACTGCTACCGGTATAGTGACTATTATAGATTATTTTACTACTGCTACTGATACTATTATGCTATAATGATGGGACAGTGAGATTTCATCAACCCCAAATTTGGAGGAGCCACCATATGTTCAATAAATCTATGCAGAGAAAGGTCTTTTGATTGGTTCATTCATGTCAGTGATTGACAGCACATGAAAGCTCCAACCATTAACAGGCTTCAGGATGCCTCATTGTCCTATCTCTGGAGACTGCAGAGTAGGACTAAGGGTGGGGCTGAGTGGGAGGGCCAAATGGCTGTGCACTCCACAGGCAGGGGCAGTGGAGGAACTGTATGTTAGTATGTTACTGGTGTGGGCTCACCGCTAGAGATCTGCGGGGGCTGGGGAGGTTCAGTGTCCAGACTCTTGTTTTGTCCAGATGACAGGGTCTCATGGGAGTTGTAGTTTTGTATTCAAGTTCTGTCGAGAATAGTTTCCATCAGTCCGCTCTAACTCTCTCCTCCATTAGTTCATGCTCTCCGACCTGCGGATATCAAAGTAGTTGCAGCAATAGGAGATTCCCTGACGGTGAGTCTGCCAGTCCTTCTGTTTGTCTGTCTGTCTGTCTGTCTGTCTTCTTCTGTGTCTTTAGCACTCTCCTCTGTCTACCCGCATTGTCCCTCTTCTGGCCTGTGTAACTGTTCACAAATATTCCTTCACTCTGCAACCTGTACGTGCCTGAAGCTCTTATTTTCCCTGAATCTGTGTCTGTCTCAATGCAGGCAGCCAATGGAGTTGGCGCTACTTTCAACAACATATTGGACGTCTTGAGCGAGTACAGAGGACTGTCATGGAGGTGGGTCCTTCTGGAGAGACCAGCCCAGAGCCTGTCATGAAATCAGGAAATGTCTTTTTTTTTTATTGAATTTTTTTATTTGTTTCAGATTTTATCCCATTTTCTCCCAATTTGGTAGCCAATTACACCCGCTATGTTCAAGTCAATCCCCCCCTTGTAATGTGAGTTCACTGCCATAGCCCTGTGACCGGTAGTGATGAAGGCGAAGCATCGTCTCCTCCGAGACGGCACTCGCCAGGCCGTTGACCGTAACCCGGTACTCCAGAGCCACTCCTGTGTGCAGCGAACATCCTGTCGGCTTCCTTCCCCCCTCCCTGGGGCGGACAGCCAATCGCCGCCCCTGGTGGCACTCCCGGCCAGAGCGAGATGGGGAGATGGGGAATTGAACCCCGGTCGCCATGGCCAGCGTAGAAACGTTGTAACCACTGGACCATGCAGGAGGCCGGAAATGTCATTTTTTTACAGTGGCTGTGTGCTTATTGGACCCACTGTGTGTGCGTTTGTGTGAAAGTAGAGGCTAACTTAGTCTCTCCTGTGTTTTACAGTATTGGTGGAGATGAGAACCTCACCAGTGTAACCACGCTCCCCAGTAAGTCACTCAGTGCAGTTATAATATGCTACATGTAACCACCGAAATAAAGGAAACGCCAACATGACATGTCTTAATTGGGCGTTGGGCCACTACGAGGCACCAGAACACCTTCAGTGAGCCTTGGCATAGATTGTACAAGTGTCTGGAACTGAAAAAAAGAATGTAAGCCCTCTTCAGGGTTGACTGGACCTAAATCATGCCAGGAAAATGCACCCCACACCATAAGAGAGCTGCCAGAACCCTTCATTTATTCAAGTGTTTCCTTTATTTTGGCAGTATCTGCTACGTTTTTGTTTACATGTTGCATTATTGTGGCCATGTTGCTAATTATCCCTGGAAACACAACCTAATGCCTTGATGCACAGCTGATTTGAACTGGTGTGTTATTGTGTGCAGACATCTTGCGGCAGTTTAACCCTTTGCTGACCGGATTCTCTGAGGGAATAGGGAATGAGAACATCCCCAAAGCCTTCTTAAACCAGGCTGTTGCAGGGGCCAACAGCGAGTGAGTCTGTCTGTCTGTTTGTCGGTCTGCCAATCTTTGTGTAATTTCTTTCTATTTCATTGTTTCGCTCCATCCCTCTTGAAGTCTTTCTGTGTGTGTGTACTGTGTGTGTCTATTTGTCAGTCCGATTGTCAATATATACATGTATACGTAGATCAAAACGAATGTGAATGTGTCGTTCATTTCTAGTAAAAACACTTATGTTTCAGAGACATGCCTAGCCAAGTGCGCCGCCTAGTGACGAAGATGAAGAATAACAGGGTAGGAGAAACATATGCTCATGTCCAGTACCAAACACACACACACACACACACACACATATTTATGCTTGCCCAAAGCACACATATCTATAAGCGAATGCCTGAACACAAGCACGCTGATAGAGTAATTCAGCAGTGACGTGTCAGCATTGGGTTGACGGTGCCTGACTGACTGTCTCTCTTCCTCACAGCGCATTGACTTCCAGAACGACTGGAAGGTGATCACCATGTTCATTGGAGGCAATGACCTGTGTGACTACTGCACAGACACCGTGAGTGCCGGTATTACCCAGACTCCTCTGCTGCCATCGGGGGAAATGGGGCTTTCATGGACATGATCCCAAATTGCATATTGTCTATTGTTTCTGCTGCATTTCCTTAGTTTTTTTTACCATATTGAAAGCAGGCAAGGAACCTGTGTATGGTGAAACCGGGATTACTAGCTGTTTATTGTTAAATGGTGCTGGGCTTGACATAGAATGGAAAAGTAGCACTCCAAACAGACAGATGACAAACAATAAACCAATGGCTATAGGAACTTGTACTCAGTGTAGAATGCAGGAATGTGTTTTGGTCTTCTTTAGGCTTGTTCTCTCATATAAAAATTTTTTCTTCTCGTCTGCAGATTTATTACTCACCACATAACATAATATCCCACATTCGCGACGCTCTGGATATCCTCCAAAAAGAGGTAAAAGGGATAGTCTCTCTCGTCCACAGTCCTGCCCACGTCTCTCACTCTCCTAGCAGGTTTCCCCCTCAGTCTCTCTCTCTCACTCACTGCTGTATCTATCTATCTATCTCAGTGCTGGACCCGTCTCTCTCTCTCTCTCAGTGCTGTACCTGTCTCTCGCACTGCTGTATCTATCTCTATCTTAGTGCTGAATCTGCTGTCTCTCTCTCTCAGTGCTGAACCTGTCTCTCTCTCTCAGTGCTGTACCTGTCTCTCTCTTCTCTCTCTCTCTCTCTCTCTCTCTCTCTCTCTCTCTCTCTTAGTGCTCTCTCTCTCTCTCTCAGTGCTGAACCTGTCTCTCTCTCTCAGTGCTGTATCTCTCTCTCTCTCTCTCTCTCTCTCTCTCTCTCAGTGCTGAACCTGTCTCTCTCTCTCAGTGCTGTACCTGTCTCTCTCTCTCTCTCTCTCTCTCACTTAGTGCTGTACCTGTCTCTCTCGCACTGCTGTATCTATCTCTATCTTAGTGCTGAATCTCTCTCTCTCTCTCAGTGCTCTCTCTCTCTGCTGTATCTCTCTCTCTCTCTCAGTGCTGTATCTCTATCTCCTTCTCTCAGTACTGTATCTATCTCTCTCTCAGTGATGTACCAGTTTCTCTCTCACTGCTGTATCTATCTCTATCTTAGTGCTGAACCTGTCTCTCTCTCAGTGCTGTATCTATCTCTCTCTCTCTCAGTGATGTACCAGTCTCTATCTTAGTGCTGAATCTGTGTCTCTCTCTCTCTCTCAATGTTGTACCCGTCTCTCTCTCTCCTAGGTGCCCCGTGCTCTGGTGAACCTCGTGGAGCTGATGTACCTTGTTCCTCTCAGACAGCTGCACCAGGACACCAGTCTGAAGTGCCCCACCGGGCTGGTCAGGTAAGCGTCTCGTTCACAAGGAAAAAGATACTCAGTTACAGTTACAATTATGTTATTTTTTAGATGCTCTTTTCCAGAGCGACTTACAGTAAACGCATTTGACTAAGGGGGGCGAGACAGTATATCACATTAATAGTCGGTACAACCTTTCTACAAAAATAGCTGCTAGCAGCACACACAGAGCTAGGGAAAGAGGAAAAGGTTAAGTGCTTTTTAAAAATATTTTCTTTTATAGGAGATAGGTTAGGGTTAAGTGCCCATTATGCATATACACGTTGGGGAAATGCTAGGAGGAAGGATGGGAGTGTGGGAGCCAAGGTGCAGTCTGAAGAGGTGGGTTTTCAGTCTGAGGCAGAAGATGGGCAGCGACTCTTCTGTCCTGACGGTGGTGGGGAGGTCATTCCACCACCGAGGTGCCAGGACGGAGCAGGGCCCTGATAGAGATGAGCTGCTGCTGGTTCCACGCAGGGATGGGAGTGCCAGTCGGACGTTGCAGAACGAAGCTCATAATCATACTCATAATTAAATGCAATTTTATTTGTATAGAGCTTTTTATGGAGCACTGTCACAAAGATGCTTTACAGAAAACAGAAAATATGAAAACACAAAAAAACAGGACTGAACCGCCCCCAAAAAGCCAGAAAGTGAGGCAAAAAACAACCCAGTGGGAAAAGCAAAACACTCCAACATCGGCAAGAAAAACACTTAGTGAACGAGTGAATTTCTTAGTGAGGGAGCCCGTCCTCCGCTGGCCGGTCTGGTTATCAGTAGTGGTATATAGGCTAAATGTGCTAGAAGGTGCGAAGAAAAAAATGTGCTGAGGGTGAGAGGGATCAGAAGAGCGGGACAATTCATCCAGGCCTCCAGTCTGCATCATGGTCTGAGAGGGCCGTATAATCGGTGTGCATTTAGGTTGGTAAGCATGTGGCGCAGGTCCAGTAAGACAGGTCCGGGTGTGTCAGCAGGAATGTAACATCTGGGAAGATGCAAGAAGATAAAAAATAATGTTTAAGGGCCTAGGTAATATCTCATTACCAGACATAAATTATAATTGGGATGAGATAGGTCAAATGCTACATGCTGCTGTTTATTTTATTTTATTTTGTGTCTCTGTTTTATAGAATGTTATGCCGGTGTGTGGTGACGCCCAAAGAAGGTACAATTGAACTTCTGAGTCTGGTTGAGCTGAACAGAGCTTATCAGGTAAATATACCCTTACATCCAAAGTTAATTAAGCCAATCTGGGGAAAGGGACCTAATTGTCTTGCTCCAAAAAGAACCACTTTTTTTAGATTTGAGTTAAAAATGAATAATGTAAATGGGTATGACTGGAGGTGTGGGTAAATAGAAACCATTAATTCCGTTGAAAGGGGGCCTGTAAGGTGGTTTGCACTAAAGGCACTCTCTCTCTCTCTCTCTCAGCGTGGAATGCAGGAGCTTGTGGAATCGGGACGTTATGACACCAACTCCAACTTCACTGTGGTGCTGCAGCCGTTCTTCAGAGAAGTGGTGCTCCCCCTACTGGAGGTAGTGAAGCACACCGGTCCTTTTACCTAGAACACCGTTTTGCATTAAAATGCCCATTTTAATGTCCGTACAACAACTTCCATAAGTACAGGATTTTACACACTGCAGATTTCTTTCTTACTGTCATCCTAATCTCATCAAAGGCAGGACAGGCTTTGAGATTTTGTTTTCTCTCTCTCTCTCTCTCTCTCTCTCTCAGAATGGTCACCCTGATCGCTCCTACTTTGCCCAGGACTGTTTCCACCTCAGTCAGAGGTCACACACGTTGATGGCCCGTGCTCTGTGGAATAACATGGTGATGCTTTCTGATACCCCTGAGGTTTCAAACACACACACGCACACACACACACACACACATACTCAAACACGGCAATAGTGTAGCATAAGAGCAAGGGAACTGGGCGTGTTGCAGGTTGCAGGTTTGATTTCCAGGTGGGGAACTGCTGTTGTTCTCTTGAGCAAGGTACTTAACCTGAATTGTTTCAGTAAATATCCAGCTGTATGGATTGCATGCAAGGAAATGTCCAAAAAAAGTCACTCTGGATAAGAGTGTCTGCTAAATGCCTAAAATGTAAATGTAAACACATGCACACACAAACACATACGCAGATGCACAAATATAGTGCTCATAACCATGAAGTTGTCACAGCAAGCTTCACAGAGAAGGAAAATGGCAATAGTCAAAAGATGAAATGGCATAGGAAATGACAGAACAGGTCCCCCAGAGTGGTTGCATTAAAACACAATGAAATATGAACTGTATTTGAGCTGTATAGTTCCTCCAACTGAGCTGTGTCCTGGGGTGACACTTTGATATGATATAACAAGAATATTGGATTGCCCTTTAGAGGGTGAACCTGAGGTAAAAAAAGTGGAAAAATATCCCTCGGCCCATTAATAGCAACAACAAAAAAATCAATATTGCCTATTGTAGATAGATATAGTCAATAGATAGAATATAGATTGGTGAACTGTATTAACCTACAAATAAATTAAGCTGTGTAGTAGCAGCTGTGAACATTCGGAAGTACATCAGCTATTAACATCAGAGACCGAAAAAATCAAAACAAACCATCACAGACCTCCTCAAAACATTGTCATCAGACAGAAGCAATCAAGCTAGCCTACCAGCTATTCTGAGTTCTCTCTTTCTCCTCTGTCTCTCTTCCAGTTGGAGCCACTGGGTAATAAAACTTACAAACAGGATTTCACTGCTGGTATCTCTCTGAAATGTCCCTCCAAGGTAATCTTCCCGGGGGACATTGCTTGTGGGGGAGGGGGGCTTATAACAAAACACAACACATGCCATTTGCTGTGGGCCTGCTGGTTTGTAAAAATTCTTGAGCAAGTCTGCTAAAGGTTAAGCTTCATCAAATTCACTGTCAGAGAACACTATTTCTGTAATGGCCCACTGTATGATAAGTAACCAATGTCTGGATATTACAATATAAGGCATCATTGTTGTAACTGTGGGATTTTTTCGGTGTGGATATGCTGTACTGTGCGTCTCCCTCTTCCTCTTAGACCCAGCCATTTATTCGGACCTATGAGAACAGCAACTACACTTACCAGGGCCCCGCCCCCATTCCTCCGCCAGCCACGGTAGGTGAAAATGCATCATCCACTACTCTAGATTACATCATACTTCCAGAGAATGCTGCATTCTGGGAATTGATGTCAGCTGAAGAATATAATGTGCATCTCATATTGGAGTTCAACTGGATCTACTGACATGCCGGTGAGATGCACAAGATGCACATGGCATTGGTTTTGATTTTATTAATGTTACTTTTATTCTTATTATATCTTGTATCTTATTTGTTCTTGATCTTGCTTTTTACTTGGTCTGGGTCCCTCCAGTATTTTTAATTTCTTGATAAAAAAAAAAAAAAAGTAGAATTTGTTTTAGATTTTATCCCATTTCTCCCAATTTAGTAGCCAATTCTACCCTCTATTTTTTCATGTCAATCCCCCCCCTCGTATTGTGAGTTCGTTGCCGTAGCCCTGTGACCGTCTATGACATGAGCGAAGTATCGTCTCCTCTGAGACGGCACTCGCCAAGCTGTTGACCGTAACTCCGGTACTCCAGAGCCACTCCTGCATGCAGCAAACTTCATGTCAGCTTCAGCTTTTTATTTATTACTGCTTAATGCATTGTGAAGCACTGTGGGCTGCAATCAATAGTATGAATGGTTCCATGCAAATAAAGTTTATTATTATTATTATTATTATTATTGGAAGTCAACTGGATTTACCGGTTATGATTCTCAAAGATGTGTGAGATGCATATGGAATTGGAAGTCAACCGGATTTACCTGTTATGATTCTAAAAGACACATATCATATTGGAGGTAAACTTGATTTACCTGCTCTAATTCTGAAAGCTCAAATAAAGAGGTTAGTCATGCAGCCTGAATGGCAGTTTACATGTAATAACATTTACCATGCAGCCTTATTTGTGTGTGTACTGAGGAAGTTACAATGACATAACTTCTCTGTGGCTCAGTTGGTAGAGCACAGCGTTGGCAATGCTTAGGTTGTGGGTTCAATCCCCACTGGGGCCACATATACTGAAATGTATGCATTCACTACTGTAAGTCGATTTGGATAAAAGCGTCTGCTAAATGGCATATATATAATCCGCTTGAGTGAGTAAGAGTCCTTACGGTCTTTGTAATCCACAATGGGTTTGTGTCCCATTCAAGGACCAAACAGTGTTTGTTAATTGCATCGAAATGTTTTCGTACTTTGCTTAGCTGAACACTTTGGTTTAGAGCCGATTTTCAGATCACAGTCTGCACCTGCAGCAGATTGTGTGCATTTGTAACATGTCTGCCCTTTCTGTTTTTCTCTTCTGTTAGAATTGGGGAAGTGATTTATCTTGCACAGACCTTGCACCATCTAATTCTGTACCAACCTCTGGTGAGTGTGGGGAGGGGGAGGGGGTAGGGGGAATTGAGAGTTTGTAACACCGCCCTGTAATCACAATGTCCTAGTAGCCAAAGAATATTATTTATATTAATTCAAATGACCAGTAATAGTTTTCTGATGTAACACAGTGACCAGTAACACAGTTCTGATGTAATGCATTGACAAGTAATTTTTCTGATATAACACAGTGACCAGTAGCAC
This sequence comes from Aldrovandia affinis, assembly GCA_029706075.1. Classification (NCBI taxonomy): domain Eukaryota; kingdom Metazoa; phylum Chordata; class Actinopteri; order Notacanthiformes; family Halosauridae; genus Aldrovandia; species Aldrovandia affinis. The sequence goes on along the minus strand of JAINUG010000072.1, from coordinate 1,380,669 downwards.
AAGTTTCTGTTGTAACACAGTGACCAGTAACACAGTTTTCTGTTGTAACACAGTGACCAGTAGCACAGTTTTCTGTTGTAACACAGTGACCAGTAACACAGTTTCAATGTTTCATAATGGGCATACTGTTGTGTTCTTAGTTCACAGACTGCGACCAGCTGACATCAAAGTAGTGGGTTCGGTGGGAGACTCTTTAACTGTGAGTGTTTACGTGTATGTGCTTAGGTGTTCACATGTGTCTGACTGTATGAATGTCTGTCTGTCTACCTGCACCATTCTTAAATTTTTGTTTCTGATTTTATCCCATTTTCTCCCCAATTTGGTAGCCAATTAGACCCGCTATTTTTTAAAAGGTCAATCCCCCCCTAGTAATGTGAGTTCGCTGCCGTAGTCCTGCGACCGGTAGTGACGAAGGTGAAGTAACGCCTCTTCCGAGACGCCACTCGCCAAGCCGTCGACCGTAACCCGGTACTACAGGTCCACTCTTATGTGCAGCAAGCGTCATGTCTGCTTCCCTCCCCCCTCCCTGGGGTGGACAGCCAATCGCCGCCCCTGGTGGCAGTCCCGACCAGAGCCGACTCTGGCGAGACGGGTAATTGAACCCCGGTCTCCGTGGCCAGCGTCGGACGCTGTAACCACTGGACCACGCGGGAGGCCCTGCCTGCACCATTCTGACTGACTACCTTTGTCTGTTGACAGGCGGGTTTTGGAGCAAAATCAAAGGACCTCACGGAACTGCAAACTGAGTACAGGGGAGTATCATGGAGGTGAGAAACTGAGATTCACATTGTCTTCTTTAATGTAGGAATCATTTTGAACATTTGCAAAAATAAATTAATGGTGTACACACGCACACACACACAATTGAAATTCAAAGAAAAGTGGATGACTCCAACACTGACAGATGCACATAGTTTCATGTGTATATCTGTGTTTACTTTGGCAGCATTGGCGGTGATAAGACACTGGAGGAAGTTACTACCCTGCCCAGTGAGTGTCCCCATCTGTGCCTTTGTAACCTTGAAATATAGCAATTGGAGTGCTTTTTGATATGCCACCACTAGGTGGTACTGATGACATGAGACAAATTGGTTTTGAACTTTGAACATCATTCTGTGTCACTTTCTCTGAAATACACAAACTTATAAATCATAAATGACCACCACACATCTGTTCCTTAATTCAGACCCTAAAGCATCTCTTTTCCAGGCAGGATGTAAACAATCCATGTTGAAATGTCCTCTGTAGTACTCATCTCCCTCTCCGTATCCCACAGATATCCTCAGGAAATTCAATCCCTCTCTCCATGGCTTCTCCAAGAATACGGGACTCGAGCAGAGTGGCTTCAACATGGCGGTGTCTGGAGCTAAGGCCTTGTGAGTCCATCTGAGCATGTTTGCCCTGTGTCTGTCTGTCAGCTTTCAGTTCCTGACCTTCTAGGTTCTGCGTGGCTCAGTAGGTAGAGCATGGCACTGACGACGCTTAGGTTGTGGGTTCACTTACCATTGGGACCACATATACTGAAAAATGTATGCATTTACCACTGTAAGTCGCTTTGGATAAAAGCATATATCATAAGTTATATTATTAAATAATTCCTGAAAATCTCTTTCACTCTCTTTCCACCTTCTCCTGTTATTGTGACATTCATTCTTTTTCTCTGTCATACAGCCCCCATCTTATTACTTGACACACACCTCCGGCCTCTCTCCTCCCTCTGTCAGTCTGTTACTCTTTCTCTCCAGACTGACTCCTGTCACCTCCCTCTCTCTTTCAGTCACATCCCGGACCAGGTGAAGAAGCTGATTCAGGCTATGAGGGAGAGCAAGGTGAGCTTCGGCCCTCGTCCCTGGATAATCCCAGGGTTAATAAAACCGTGTTACAACCGACAGTGACATATCCATGCATTGGTGCCAAACCAAGGGGAACGCACCCAGATTCCTTGAATTGGATATGCTTTTCCTCGCCTCAAAGAAAACGTGATTTGATGTTTTTCGATGGTCTCAAGTTTTTTTCAGGTAAGGAAAAACATCCAATTGAAGAAATCTGGGAGCATTCACTTTTAAGGGTAACGGGTATGGTAACTTGGTATGTAAGCAAATGGAATTGCTTAGTTCATATTTGTCACCATGTGTTGATATGTCACAGTCTGTCTTAGCTCTGTTTCATTAACCTGGGTCATCCTGGGATTTCAACGACTGAACTGGGCCCATTGGCATTCAAGAAACCACTGGTTTAGAACAGATTATGCATTAATTGACCGTGATACTGTCTTTTTGGACACACCCTGTGCCAGCCAGAAGAGGATGGGCTCCCCCCCTTTTAGTCTGGTTCCTCCCAAGGTTTCTCCCTATCAAGGGAGTTTTCCCTTGTCACTGTCACCGTAGGCTTGCTTTTGGGGGGGTCTAGGCCTGGGTTCCCTTCTGTTAAGCGTTTGGTGACAATGCATTTGATTTGATTTGGTTTGATTAATTTTGTGCTTGGCCTGCCACCCTTGTCATACAATGCTTAGAAAAATATGGGAAGATAGATAACTGTGTACATTGTTGCTCTCTCTCTCGATTCATGTCACAACAAAAAGATTGCAAAAATAATAATAATGTGGTTCTGTGTGGCTCAGTAGGTAGAGCATGGCGTTGACAATGCTTAGGATGTGGGTTCGATTCCCACTGGGACCACATATACTGAAAAATGTATGCATTCACTACGTAGTTGCTTTGGATAAAAGCGTCTGCTAAATGGCATATACTGTATATAATAACACAATAACAATATAATAACTAATTAACATGAATCGGTCAATCAATCTTTAGCATATAGTACCATTTACAAACAGGTTGTCACACAGTGTTTCGCAATGGAACTTTTCAGGGAAACAGAAGAAAAAAAACATTTGAGACAAATTTCTAAAACTGTAAAATGACTCCCTGACCCCTTATAAGGCAAGTAAGCTGGATTCCTGGAAAATGGTCAGATGCAGAAAAGAATAGCTCAATAAACACAAACATATACGAAAAAAATAGGCCATCGCTTTTAAAGGGGAATGATCCCACATTTCTAGAATTAGATATGTTTTTCTCACCTCAAAAAAAGTTTATTGATTTTTTTCTATGGTTTCATGGCTTTTAAAGGGGAATGCTCCCAGATTTTTGTAATTAGATATGTTTTCCTCACCTCAAAAAAATGTTTAGATTTATTTTTTTTACGGTCTCAAGTTTTTTGAGGTACGGAAATGATAGAAATCTGGGAGCGTTCCCCTTTAAGGGTAACGGGACAACTCAGGTCCTGATTGGTTAACATGAATGGTAACTGTAATGTATTTTCTCATTCTGACCTCGTCGTAGGATGTGGATTTTGAAAATGACTGGAAGCTTGTGACGATATTCATCGGGGGCAATGACCTGTGTCAGTACTGTTTGGATCGGGTGAGTCTCCTCCACGGTGAATGATACTGAGCGCCCCCTGCAGTCCAAGAGGAAGCGGCTCCCCCAGCTTAAACACAATCGCCGGTGGCCAGAACACAACAGTTCAGGAGCACAGCCATTCAGGAGCTGTGAGGGAGATTTTCATGGATATTTATGGTGACACTGCCAGATGGCCCAGGGAGAGACATGTCATCTGGGGACAATCAGGCAAAACAATTGACCATGGCTTCTGCTCTCCTGCTGTACCAAAACCGCCTCTGGCCATAGGCCAGTTCAGGAGTTCAGTACAGTTAATTTACCATGGCTTCTGTTCTAATAATATGAACATGTAAAGTACGTAAATCATCCTGGTAAAGGCACTTGCTAAACAAATGCAAAGATCAATCATACAAATAATAATAATATTATTTATTATTATTATTAATAATAATAATAATAATAACAACCATTACCATCATCCTCATCTTCATCTTAATCATCATTATAACAATAATAATCTTCCCCACATATAGAACACATACAAAGCCATACATGGATTCTTTGTATTTCCATGTTAAAGAATGCTCATTGTTCTCTATCAATTCTTTCTTTATTAGGTGTAATTATGTTATGCTGTATTCAGAATATTATTACCATGATCATCAGATGTTTTCTTGTACTCATTTGCACCACTTTGGATCAACAAACGGGGCTCAAATTGAGTTCAGAAGGAGACGAGCTGGACTACGCTATGCCCTCCTTCAAAGACCCCCAGTGTTGGCTGAAACCGATCACGTCCTCATTCAATTCTGTCCACATAACTTCATTAATAACCATATGACTCATTTATTTTTATGGCGCAGTTCATCACAAGTTCAGCAGCATTGCAGAAGGAACAGTAGTAGGAGTGTGCCCTTCATTGATGCTCATTTGACACGCTTTACTGTTTCGACAAGCTCACACATTTACTGCTAAAGGCAGTATAGTGTAATGCTTAGGGAGCTGGGCTTGTAACCCAGAGGTTGCAGGTTCAGTTCCCCGGTGGGGCACTGCTGTTGTACCCTTGAGCAAGGTACTTAACCTGAATTGCTTAAGTAAAAAAAATATCCAGCTGTATAAATGGATTGTATGTAAAGAAATGTAAACTGTGCAAGTCGCTCTGGATAAGAGCGTCTGCTAAATGCCTAAAATGTCAATGTAAAATGTACTGATTTGACATTTGACATTTGATGGATGTGATATAGTGAACCTGTGTACTCCTGGGTGGCAACAGGAAACTGTCTAATCCACCCCATCTAACCTTTTTATGTGGTTTTGGTCTTACTTGCTTGAAAGCTGAATATCAGGACAAAGATAAATTTTGTTGATGATAGCACAGTGCCAGTGATAATGACAGACATAGGCTTAATCACTCCCACTGATGATGATAGGGCAGCTGTTGTCTCAGTTGCTCCCTGGCAGCACAGCCTGGGTAATTTGGTGTGTGACAGTGTTCTCCTTGCTTTGATACAGGCCATGCACTCAGTTCAGAACTACAGTCTCCACCTGATGGAGAGCCTGGACCTGCTGTATCGGGAGGTGAGCCAGCATCGGTGCCACTGAGCATGCTCACAAGGGAAGGCTGGGAATTAGAGTCCATATAATGATAGCTGGGCCATTTCATTCTTTTGAACACTCTCAACATCTGCACAAACTATCTGTATTAGACCAGTTTGATAACGGTAATAAGAACATAAGAACATAAGAACATAAGAATACATAATGATGAGAACGGGCCATTCGGCCCATCTTGGCTCATCATGTCCTAATCTAAAGAACATCTAGTACTACACCTAGCCTGGCCTTGAATAGCCCGAGCGTTTCTGCCTCTACTATGAAAGTAAAGTGCTTGAACCTTCCTGTATTTTAACAGGTAATGACTGTAATAATTGCTCAGTACTGTAAAAGCGTTAAGCTGATCTCTGTATTGAGGAGTCTGTCTCATGCTGTCTCTGTGCTCAGGTCCCGCGGGTGATGGTCAACATGTTGGAGATCTTGCAGATCTCAGGGCTCAGGAGGGTCAAGAGAAACACACTGGGCTGCTCCCTGCTACAAGAGTCAGTCTCACTGCCAGAGTGACTGCATCACTGCCTGTCTGTCTGTCTCACTGCCAGAGGGGCTGTATCACTGTCTGTCTGTCTGTCTCACTGCCAGAGTGACTGCATCACTGTCTGTCTGTCTGTCTGTCTCAGTGCCTGAGGGGCTGCATCACTGTCTGTCTGTCTGTCTCACTGCCAGAGTGACTGCATCACTGTCTGTCTGTCTGTCTGTCTCAGTGCCTGAGGGGCTGCATCACTGTCTGTCTGTCTGTCTCACTGCCAGAGGGGCTGCATCACTGTCTGTCTGTCTCACTGTCAGAGTGACTGCAACACTGTCTGTCTGTCTGTCTGTCTCACTGCCAGAGGGGCTGCATCACTGTCTGTCTGTCTATCTCACTGTCAGAGTGACTGCATCACTGTCTGTCTGTCTGTCTCACTGTCAGAGGGGCTGCATCACTGTCTGTCTGTCTGTCTCACTGTCAGAGTTACTGCAGCACTGTCTGTCTCACTGCCAGAGTCTCACTATCCATCTGTTTCACTCTTCCAGTCCATGTATCACTGACTGTTCCTTGCCATTATATTCATCTCATTGGACTGTCTGTGTTTTTATATGTCTGTCACATTTTTCTGTGTGCCACTGTGTGGTTCTGTTTGGCTCAGTAGATAGAGCATGGCGTTGGCAATGCTTGTGGGTTCAATTCCCACTAGAACCACATATACTGAAAAGTGTATGCATTCACTACTGTAAGTCGCTTTGGATAAAAGCATCTGCTAAATGGCATATACTGCATATATATATATATATATATATATATATATATATATATATATATATATATATATTGTTGTTTGCATGACCTTTCTGCCCCCTGTTCCCCTGCCTCCTCATGTCTCTATTGGCTCACTGTGTTTGATTAGTCAGTGGTCTCCCTGTCTGTGAGAGTGAGCATGTCCTCCGAGCCATTGAACGTTTGTGTTTCTGTGTGTCTCAGAAACATGTGTCCGTGCTTCCTCGTTCCTGCAGAGGACTCCCTGGAGCTCAGCGAGATAAACAGGGTCAATCGGCTGTATCAGGCAAGTGAAGAGGGGTGACTGGGGACCGATTAGGATGCTGCACTCTATCTGAAATGTATATTACGTATAAATTAAACTCAGTATTTCAAGATAAATTAGGATAGTCTATACCTGAACTATTAAATAGGCTTTTCCTGACTTTACTGCTTATGAAAACTAATTTATTTAACTTATTTGAAATAACAATAATCTTTTGATATGAAGTACTAGAATCAGAATCAAAAACAGCCATCTCTTCAGAATGGACATCCCACAAACACATTGTTCCTCTTACTTCTCTACCCAGGAGGAGACAGAGCGCCTGGCCTATGGAGGGCGCTATGATGGGCGTGAGGACTTCGCTGTGGTCACCCATCCGTACTTCAGGAACTCGATCGTCCCTCTGGCTTCGGTTATTGTCCAGCTGAACCTCTACATGTTATGCTTTAGCCATTAGATGTCTCCTAAGAAATCCACAAAAGTTATAAAACAGTGGATAGGGGCTGAATGACAGAGTGACATTTAATCTGTGTGCCATAATAAGTGTGGCTGTGCATGCATTCAATAATTTTTTTGTCCTCTCCCTCCCCAGGATCAAAAACCTGATCTGAGCTTCTTCTCGTTGGACTGTTTCCACTTCAGTGAGAGGGGACATTCAGAGATGGCCATTGCACTCTGGAACAACATGGTGAGAGAGAGAAAGGAACGGAGGGAGGATTATGGGAGGAAGATCACAGGGTGGAGCCTCTGTTCCATTGAAATTCAAGAATGATAATTTATGTGTAGTTTTCTTGATTGTATTATAGATATAATGTAAGATGTCAAAAGTTGGATGACATAATCAATGTGAGCATGTTCATGTCTTTCAACACTGAAGCTGGAGCCCGTGGGGAGAAAGCAAGTCTACAACAACTTCACACTTGACCGCAACAAGATCCGGTGTCCCACCCAGGTAAAGAAACAGAACCCTAAACTAACACACTTCACAGACTTAAACTGACACAATGAGCAGCAGTGTAGTGTAATGGTTAGGGAACTGGGCTTGTAAGGCAAAGGTTGTAGGTTTGATTCCCAGGTGGGGCACTGGCATTGTAAAGGTACTTAACCTGAATTGCTTCAGCAAATCCAGCTGTGTAAATGGATTGCATGTAAATAATGTCAAACTGCGTAAGTCACTCTGGATAAGAGTGTCTGTTAAATGTCTTAAATGTAAACACATGCACACACGCACACACGCACACACACACACACACACACACACACACACACACACACACATGCAGATGCACAAACATAGTGCTCATAACCATGAAGTTGTCACAGTGAGCCTCACAGAGGAGGAAAATGAGAATAGGCAAAAGATGAAATGGCATAGGAAATTACAGAATAACTCCCCCAGAGTGGTTGCATTAAAACACAATGAAATATGAACTGTATTTGACCTGTATAGTTCCTCCAACTGAGCTGTGTCCTGAGGTGACACTTTGATATGATATCACATGAATATTAGATTGCTCTTTAGGGGGTGAAAAAAATCCTGAGGTAAAAAAAGAGGGGAAAATTTCCCTAAATGCCTAAAATGTAAATGTTTCATGTAGCTGCATTTCCACAGGTAGACCAGCCAGGTCTAGATCAAGTTCAGGCCTAAAGCCAAAGCCTCAGACATCCAGTCATCTTCAGATGTCCAAACAAATCCTGCCCATACAAGGCCCCCTTAGTGTTAACATCATACTCCCAATGAAAGATGGCCACTAACAATTTAATCTCTTTTTTTTTCAATTTATTGGCCAATTATACCCTCTATTTATTTCAATTTGCCCTCCCCACACAAACTTGCGCCCCATCTCTCTACGAGGCAAGCGAATTCTCTGAGGACAGCAAACTCCGCTTCCTTCAAGACGGAATTCGCCCACCCACGTTATGGAGGCACCCTTACATGCTTCTCAGCGAGTTCATGCCAGTTCACCCTCCCCCTTCCCCCTGGGGCGGGCAGCCAAACACCACCCCCGATCGGGACTCCCCACCAGGGTTTCAAACTGTGATAGGCAGCTCACACTCGTAAAGGACCAGCCAATATGGGTGCGTTATCAGATGCTATCAGAGGCCCCCTCGACTGTATTTTTATAACAAACTACCTGTGATAACCGGGTCCTTTACCTTGATCACACCCCTTGAGCCCACTGGCCCGATGAGGATGGCCAAGGGGATTAGAAGTGCCTAAACACGGGCCTGAGGCACAGAGAAGGCATGACCGAAGCATCGCCAAAGCCCGGAAGTGGCAATGGCGTGAGTGAACAGTGGAGTGAACATGCACTAGCTTGCCTGGCATTAGCGTAGCTGTGTAAATGTAGCTATTGACTTTCACCTGTGAGAACTATTTTGTCACTGGTGTTTAAGCTGTCTGTGGCCAGTGCCAGAGGAAGGTTTGAAGCCAAAGTAATCTTCAAAGATGTCCCATCAGAGCTGTGAAATCTGTTATTTCTCCATCTCCTGTCCAGGATCAACCCTTCATTTTCACCAGGGTCATCAGTGTACCCACTACCCTGGACTCAGTGCCTGTGTGGGCGGCTGCAGTGCTTGCAGTCGCAGGATTGCTGATTGGCTGGGGTGTCACCTGGCTGCTTCTTTCCTGCAGAGAGCGAAGAAAACAGAAGAAGATGGAGAATGTGACCGAGATGAAATGAACCGGATTTTAATATAAATGACAATGACACATAAATGCTTAATTCCAACTCACACTTGAAAATACGCAAACACGTACACATACACTTAAACAGATGTGTGCACACACACACAATGTCCACTAACATACCTTAGCTGTATGTGTGCCATTCTAATGTGAACAATTTACTTTTCTTCTTAGTAATCCTCATGTTTTCTTCATTTTTTGTACCTTGTCACCCACATTTCAGCTGGTACAATATCTGGCATAAACTTTCAATTTGCGCACAATCAATCCAAGCAAGGTTGTATATAAGAGGCTTTATAATTCTTCTTGGTCCAAGTCATCATTGAGTGAATGATCAATCCAAATATAATTTTTTATATTGTGCTAATGTTTTATATAGTGCTTGCCAGCTAGTAAACATTGTTATTTTTTGACTGCATTAATTGTTTATGATGTATTTATTGTAGTTGTTGTTGAATAAATACATAAAGGAAGAAATAATAGTTCTGAAATCCATTCGTTTATTAAATGAATTGTGTCTTGAGTGCTGGTTGGCAGATGCCAATGTCAAAATGGCAACATAGGGAAAACAAGTATACTTCAGCTTGACTTGCCTAGGCCACCAACTATACCAGACCAAATGGACTAGTAAGGTGTACCAGTGGAAATTGTATTATACATTTCTGAAAAACAATTTGGGAGGTTCTGTGAACTATAATACACAATACACTTGTGTCATGTTGTATATATATTGGCTGTATAATATACGACTTAAAACATATCTGACTTAATTTGGCGTTGATTAAATGGAGAAATTAATTATTGCAAGGAAACTCAATAATTGAAGTAATGACACAATTCAAAAGCGCATATATCTAAAACAATGTAAGGGCCATGATGTAATCTATCACCACCTCATTTACTGTAGAACTATTTCAAATGGAAAGAGATTTATCTTTTTAAAAAAATCATTTTTATCATGTGCTGTCCCAATCATATTTATTTTATATATTTATACATAGTAGTATCCTTTTAGAAAAGCTTGCATAACTGATTTGTTTTCCTGGTGTTTCCACTACGTGAATTAGGGGTTCCTATATTCAATGTATGTGTTTTTACATTAAAAATAAAAATGATCATGAGACATGATTTTTGAGAGTATGCTAAATATATTTAATAAAACTGATGGCATCATAATCTATCAGTACTCATAGGCCTATACTCTCATGATAAAAACGTAGTTAGTAATTCGTTTCCAAGGTATTTACAGCAGCTGCAGTCTTCGGAGTTGGGTCGTAGATAATGTGTGATGCATGATAAATGAACGTGTGTATTTCCAGATGAGCTATGTATACCAAAACTTGGCAAAAGTATATAACGATGAGCAGTGTAACAGCTCAAACCAAAGCCATAATCTGAGGCGATGTTGAAACTCTGTGTCCTTTACCAAACACCACTACTCAGTTCAGATATTCAAACTAACGGTCCTCAAAACTAACTCTCAAAACGGCTAGCTAACAAGCATGGTCAACATATACTGTCTATGTGATGTAATAGCTTACGTTAATTCTGAGCTGTTCAGAGCTATAAATCAAAGCTGCACAGAGGAATAGAGCTACCGATAAGCATTTCAGAGGCGTGTAGATGGTACACTTTATAGGTAATTTATTGAATAGATCTAGTATTTAGAGCAACTTTATCTCCTATACAAGTTTGAATTTAAGCAATCGGATGGTTGTTCCCTGATGCATCACGCAGCAACCGTCCTGAATAAAAACTTTGGGGCAGTTAGTAAACTGCACAAATTAAAATGTGGATATACAGTGGGGTCCAAAAGTCTGAGTCCACTACCAAGATCTGTTTGTTTTCATCATTTATCAAAAACATTTTTACTTTAATTTTTTTTACTCTACTTTACTTTTGCAAAGGAAGTGTCCTTTTTCAAGATTAAAGTAAGTAAGTAAGTACAACTTTATTTCTATAGCACCCTTCTCAGCACGGGTGCACAGGGTGCTTTACATCAATAAAAATAGAATGCATCAAAAAAAATTCAATCAAACATCATCAAAGAAATAAATAAATAAAAGCGCAGGAAACAACACAAAAGGGAAACATAGACATAAACAGAACATAAACAGGAACATAGGGTGGCTATGGATGACTAAAAAGCCTGCCTAAACAGGTGAGTCTTTAATTGGCATTTGAAAGTGAGCTCTGAGGGAGCGGCTCCCAGATCAGGGGGGAGGGCGTTCCAGAGCCTCGGGGCCATCACCTCAAAAGCTCTGTCCACTTTCGTTTTTAGTCTGGTCCTGGGTACGACCAGGAGCTCCTGGTCGGATGACCTCAGTGACCGGCTGGATGAGTAGGGGTGGATGAGGTCAGTGATGTAGACGGGGGCTTGGCCATGGAGGGCTCTGAAGGCAAACACCAGGACTTTGAATTGGATCCTGAGTTGCACCGGGAGCCAGTGCAGAGATGCTAGGATGGGGGTGATGTGGCATGATTTCTTTGACCTGGTGAGCAGCCTGGCAGCAGCATTTTGGACCAACTGAAGTTTATCCACAGATGATTTGTTGAGACAAGTGTACAATGAGTTACAGTAGTCGAGTCTGGATGAGATAAATGCATGTACAGACATTTCCAATTCAGCATGGGAAACAATGGACCGGAGTTTTGCAATATTTCTGAGGTGAAAGAAACAAATACGGGTCAGGGATTTGACATGCTTGTCCAAGTGCATAGACTGATCAAATATAACACCCAGGTTTCTTAGGTGAGGGCGCACATTGTCCTTAAGGGACACCAGGTGCGTAGCTACTCTAGTAGAAATGTTTTCACCAGCTACAATCAACACTTCTGTTTTAGCTGCATTGAGTTGGAGAAAATTGCTGCCCATCCAGTTCTCAATGGCGGACAGACACTCCTGTAAGATGCTGAGTTTCTCCATTTTGTCGGGCTTAAAAGAGAAATACAATTGGATGTCATCTGCGTAGCAGTGGTAAGAGATACCCTTGAAATTACTGATAAGGAGACCTAAGGGGCATGTATAGAGCGAAAAGGATTGGCACTAGCACCTGCAGTAGAAATTAGAACACATAGAGGACCTTATTAATTATGTCAATATCTGGTATTAATTGTTGCAATACCAAAACAACTGTATATTGTATATTGTATATTAGGAGTGTCCATGTATTAAAACTTAAATGATAAATAACACACAAAATGTCACAACATTTTGAGGTAATGAAAGGCAATGGTGTGCAAACAAAATATTTATAGATATTTCAATTTCATACCATCCTTTCTCAAACAAACTTGTTTATGTGTATTAGTGTTTTATGGCATTCTTCAATAACAAATACCACAAGTAAAAATGTTGTGTTCGTTTCTGATGAACGATGAAAACAAACAGATCTTGGTAGTGGACTCATACCTTTGGACCCCACTGTATGTTACACACTACTGCAAAACAGTTACAGTTTTGTTTGGTCAGTGGTAACCAACGACTCTGACGTTTAGCTAGTTACAACTGCTGGTGTTGTAGCAAGCTAGTTGCCAGTTGTTTTGCCACTTTATTTAGCTGTCTAGCTAGCATATGGTAATAAACAAGCGTTTATGTGTTAATAGACTATCAAAAACGCAAGCGAATACTCAGTGAGACAACCAACTCAACTACTTCACAACTGTAATTATTGTCTAGACAAACACTCAGTGTTAGCCGAGTGGCTAGCTTTTCAAATAAACTAGCCATCCAGCTATAACACTGTCCTGCGTTGTCTCTGAAGTTCATGAGATGAGACGTAATAGCATCATGCTGCCTGCCGTAAATGCCTCTTGATGTTGGTGGTCCCATAGTGCAAGAATGATGCTCTGGCTGCATTTAGCCCCTGTTATTTGACTTAGCTCTTGAGTGTTGCAGATTTTTAGCTTCTGCTTCAAGGCTGTCTTTGAAGCATTTTCGTTTATTTGTTTATTTGTTTTTTTTCTTTCTCTTTTGACATCCTTGCTGCAGTTGGCCAAAGAAAATCCTTCTTTGGAGTCAATGTTGGGGCATCCTGATGATGTGTCCTGCCCACCTTAGCTTTGTCTTTACAGCGTACCCTCAATACCGGTGCTCTTAGCTCTTGTACATTGTACATTTTCAGTTTTGTGGAAATTGTGGTGGCGTGAATGACTGAGTATATTTCACAACCCCCCAACCCCTCAACAATTAGCTTGCTTCCTGAGATTTTGATTGCAATATTGTTCAATTTCTGGTTCTTTTTCAGTTTTGCGGCAGATGTGTGCTTACGTTTCATAGGATGCAAATGTTACCGTGTGTGTTCCCGAAATGTAGGATGACACTAAAACATTGGGACAGGCTTATAATTGTAATTGAGCATTCCAAATAGAGTCCATTAGGGCAGTACACAAGCACCCCTCTGGCATTCAGGGGTTTCAGTTGGTAGGGCCTGAGTGCTACTATGTGCCATCCTGAAATGACAGAGGGCACTGTAGTGTTGGGACAGGCCTGCAGCTGCAAGTGGGCATTCCAAATTGGGAGAGGCAGATTTGCTGATCAACTTATTACTAAATAAATAAGACTAATTTTCCCTTCCAGAATCATGTGCCTAAATTGTATTGTTAGCCATAGACTGGGCTTTTACTGGGAGATCTATTCTGTTACATCCTTTTGGTCTTGTGTGAGCACTTAAGCTGCTATCCAATGGTCCAAAACCACACAACCTTGTTGCACGCCAGAGACAATCCACACTTACACATGATTGAAACAATTGAAACAATCGTTGACAGTGTGTAAGGAGATCAAGTGGTGGCAGGAGATTCTACCTCACTTTAACTTTAATGTGTGCTATTGAAATTGTATTTGTGTCCTAATGGACCTAATATAAACCATTCGCTCGCTATCGCTATATGCAGCCTTTTGCTAAATGTTTGTTGATTACTCTTTAGTCTATCTCTTATACAGCTATCGCTTATACTTTTCAGTTATAACTAAGCTAGCTATTTAATGTTAGCCACTTCTACTGAGTTGAATCTACCGATAATGGACATACATAATAGTTTAATGCATGCATTCATGATGGATGCTCTAGACTGACTGCTCATAGCCAGGTCTAAATGTGTGCTCCTGATGCAACAGATCAGTATGAGACAAGCACATCCCAGCAATCTGACAACATAACCTTACATTGGCAAGACTGTAGTAGAGAGGTGTGGGAAAAGCTCAGATAGGTAGCTAGTAAGTTATTTTGTTTGTGGGCATGTACTCCATAAATATACCTAGTTTAGTTGACAAGTATAGCCTGCTAGTGATGCTTGTTCTCCTCACAATGCTCCCAAGTTCTTGAGTAGTAAGGTGTTAATTTTGTCTTCCTGTGGACCTACTCTCTAGCTAGCTAGCTATGGAAAGTTAACTTATGTTTTAATATTTAAAGCTTGTATTCCTAAATTCTAAGATTCAAGCTGAGTGTAGAAAAATACACTAGCTAACAGTTACAGCTAGCTAGCTGTTAAATCTGCCCTGTTCTCAGTGTGTGCATACAAGTATTGGTTGTTTACTAAAATAATAACCTTTTACCAATTAAACAGGTTGGTAATTGATTAACTAATCTAATTTCTGGATTGGAAAGTAGGAAATGTTAACGGCATTGTATTGAGGGGGTAAATCACAGATATGGCGGTAATACTTAATGTTCTTAATATCCGGTATTCGTAAAATTTCTGCCAGTGACTAGAATTTTATCAAAAAAATATCAAAATCGATCATAGGCCAGTGCCTTAGGATATTGCCAGCTTTCTAAAAACATTGCAGCCACAAATATAGAGTCAGCCAGGTGTAAGGCCTAGTCAAACTGTGCCTCTCTCTTCCTGTGTTGGGATCAGAGAGAACGCCGTCTCTCCAGACAGAACTACTAAGCACCATGAGTCAGAAGGAGACACCTTATTCTGATGAAAACTCACTGTGACATTCTGGACACATTAGATGTCACCCTCGTCATCAGAGATTTAATCAACACAAGAGCGCATGTCAACTGAAGTTTTTAACTGTCCCGCAACAAAACACAGGCTACATAATGGCATTTGCCCAGGCTACATAAAACATTTTGTTATTTGAACCACAAATTGTTATTTCGATCAATTCATTTGTAGAAGCCTCATATACAAATTAATAATTGAAATTTAGTTCATTATTCATATAGCCTATTGTAAGCGTTACTTGCGTTTTTGTAATACAGTGTTATTTGATTGTGTTAGCTGGTTTGTGTTGTTGAATTGTGTTCCAAATCAGGTTTTAGTTAAGCTGTTGCACACCCAGTAGATCTCCAGGAAATGTGTTAGCTGGTTTGTGTTGTTGAATTGGTTCAAACGTTTGTGCTGTTGAGTACGAAATTTAGGCTATAATTAAATTAAATTGATAAATGACACGAAGTTAAGTCACTAACACTATCTATTTGAATGGGAGTTGATTTCCTTGGCCATTACTATTTAATTTTAACTTTTGTCTATGACTAGCAGTAAAGTTAGTTGTCCGAATCATTGCATTGTTGGTAGACATACGACCATTTACTCGAAGGAAATTGTATTACACATTTTACATTGGTGATTGTCCCTCCCTTGGTTGAAGAAGTGGGCTAATTAGTGAAATCACCTGACCATTGTAGAGCCCTCGATGGGTTTGACACCTGTTTTACAAGGAAAATGTGTTACATTGTATATGTAAATTTGTACAATATTAAAAATAACCACACCCCCTAATCCTTGTTCCAGTCTATGCAGGTCAAATGACGCTAGTATTGTTCTGTAGAAAAGGGTGATTTTGTCTGATAAAACTTAACAAACCTCTGATTCCCAGAAACAGAGCAGTAACGTTTCTAATTGACACTTGTCTTGTAAATTATATTTGACTGGCATCGCAGGGGTTGCTCCTTCTAGGGAACTGAGATGGTGAGCTGGAACTTCCCTCCATAAATAGTATTTCCTGGAAACTTACAGCAGCACACATATCACGAAACGAGCTATACAATGCGCATGATAGAAACTTATACTAATGCAATTGATGCAATTGAGGCCATCCACAATGCACATCAATTCAGTTGGCAGATGTTCAACTTCTACATTTCTAGAGTTTATTATACACAATACAGCAATTCAGAATATGTTTTGTTCGTTTGCTCTGCGGGAGATCACCCGCAATTGATTTTACGTCAAAATGCACAAAACACAAAAATCAGAGAAGTGAGACAGACCCAGAGTTGAAGCTGTAAAATGTTCGCTTCAAAGAGGGGGTGGGATATCAGATTTTCAGTCATAGCTAGCTGCTAATCACTGCTCCAGCAGTAAAATAGTAGACCAATCGGAATAAAATGCAGACGCCGGGCAGTTTATTTCAAAGGAGGAGGTATCTGTACTGACAGCGAAGTGGCCCAATTGCAGGTTTGGATTTAGCCTAGCAACCCCAATCGCCGCAGTAGGAGGGCCTGGTTGCACAAGGTACAGTAGTGGTGTAGTTGTAGTAGTAACGTTTATAGACCCAACAGTGTGTAATTATTAGGGGTGAATTGTGTCACACTTGGGTTGGTCAGATTTTTACACTAGATAGCTAGTTATCTGATTCAGATGTAATAACACCTATATAGGCTTTTAGAGTCACTCCAGTATTAGTCAAGGCTGTTGGCTAGCTATCTGAACTCGTATATTTGAGAACGGCGCCGTGGATGCCATCGCCGATGGAAGGATCATCTAGCAGCGAAGGTGACCTGTATACGGTGAAACACGAGCTAAAACATGGTAAATTATATTTTTAACGAACGTACATGACAAGTGTATCAGCCACAGCGTTTTGATTTAAGACGGGCACGTCTGCAAGTGACTGAGTGTTTTTAGAATCTCGGGCGCGGTTTACAACGTGAAATCTTCGGTCCAAAAATGGCAGGGGGAGGAGTAGGTTGCTAGCTAGTTAGTTGGCTAGCAGTGACAGTAGGTTGCTAACACAGATAGCATGTTTACTGATGATATTGACATGATGTTGCCGAGGGTATCGGCAAGTTTTAGTCCGCTAATTAGCTAGCTGGTTGCCCACGTTACAGTAGCGTCTAATTATTTGGCTTTGCTGGTTAACGTCACGCCTGATAATGCAGATAGCGAATGTTAACTAAATGAAAATTATATAACTTCACTAGCTAGCTATTTAACGTTAGCTATAACGTTAGTAGGCTGTTATACGTTTCCAAAGTTCTGGTGATAGCTGGCAGCAAAACTTGATAATTTAGCTTTGCTTGCTTGCTCATTTACTTTGCTGTATGTTAACAAGCTAACGAGCTATCCAAGTCTTTAAACCACATATTGTCGAACCCATAACTAATGGTAGCTAGCTCCATGTCCAAGGTGCAAAGTAATTTAGTGCTAACTAGCTATCAAACCTCTTTTGACTGCATGCACGATCGCTCGCTGGCAATTAGGTAGCAACAGTGTTATGTAACCGGGTTGTTCTTGCTTTCTAGCTGACTTATAGTCATATACCCAGCTAGCGCTGCACAAAATCATCTAGCTAATGGTTATATTTAGTTTATATGTCGGTAGCTAACGTGCACTGCTAGTTACTCGATGAGTGCGATTTAAACTAGTCAGAATAACTTACAAATACTGATACGTATGGGTTTATTGTAGTTTACGAGTGTCTCACGTCACTGATGTAGTGAGGTTGGCTCGTTGGCTTGTCAGCCAGAACAAGTTTTGAGTAGTAACGTTAAGTTACTAGCGGTCATCCTTGCGTGCTACTGCTGTAAAGCTCTTCTTGCTTATCACGCGAGGGATGTCATTGATGTGCGTTCTATGGGGCAAGGACCTGGAGTACTCAATACATTATTTATTTTGGAGCAAGAATTGTGTCTTCTTGGAGATTTCTAGCTATAGCTGAGAGTTTTAATATACGCATGTCCATCCATAGTATATAGTCCGGTTTGCCACATTGAAGTAACGTTACTCTCCACCCAATTATGGTCAAATATTTTAGGATGCGCTTGCGTGCCTGCTTGCCAGATGAGATGCATGATAGTCTAAAGTGCATTTACTTCTAAGATAATTTTCCAACTTTGTTTAATAGAATTTCAGAGTTGTGTTTCTAAAGTCCACGACCGCCAGATTCATAAGGTAACACATAATGTACCCATGCTCTGATACTTGAGCACTTCCCAAGCACTGTCTTCGTCTTGCAGCAATCTTACTCCTCCATGGAGAGATATTCTATACACAAAGTAACCTATTGCTATTGTGATACTTCTGTCCATCTTTTAGCAGCTCTTTTGGCAGAACCATGCATGTGAACAGTGCCCCCTTTGTCATTGCATTGTAATGCTTGGGTAATTCTCCACCAAAAGTAGACATAAATTCACCTCCAAACTGGAATCCATCTTTCATTAGTTTGAGAGTAGCTTAAAATGTGTCAGATGCAAAACATTAATACAAAATGTGATCGTAGTGAACTCTTGGTTTGAAGTGGTTGAATGCACTTTGTAATATTCTTGTCTCCCAACAAAGGTGGCGGATAACTTTGAGGTTTAGGGTTATGTGGCACAGCATAGTCGTTCTAGAACTGAGCTGTTGAGGCTGTAGCGTATCATCATTACTGTTGTACCCTTAAGCAAATAAATTGTTTCATGAATATCCAGCTGTATAAATGAATTCCATGCAAAAATAACACAAGGATTTGTAAGTTGACCTGGATATGATCATCAGCTAAGCCGGTAAATAATATAATATAAAGCTCTTTCCAAAGGCATGTTTTCCGAGAAAGGCCCGGGAAATGACAGCTTGCACTGCACATGATTGTATTTAAAGCCTGTATGCCGGTACTCTCATTTACAGCGATAACGCCTCATGGTTGTTGAATCTGATGAAGCGTTCTTGAAGACTGTGTGGAAACACTGTGTGCAGAGGTTGCGGTGTCTGATTTCGCCAGAACGGGGCAGAGAAGATTTCATGCGGCGTAGGTTTGTGTAGAAGGCATGCATTTGATCTGAGGTTTCTTGTTTTAGGTGGCTCAGTAACAGCAGAGGACCACTGTGCATGCTCGTGTAACAGTGCGTGCGGTGAAGCGCTAGTTCCACACCTTGTGCCCCCCTGGCATCCGCTCCGTGTGGCAGCAGGGGTTTGCCTCTCTGCCACCCCGGCACGTGCGCCCCAGTTCCTCACAGTGCGTTCCGTCCTCCGATGCAGGCCTGCTCCCATCCCCCTGTCGGCAATAGGAGTTTCCCTGGAGACAGTTTATTATTTCTGTCTGCGACCCAGAGATTAAGTGTACTGGCCTCCTTTCATCTGCCTCAGCGGCATACATGAATCTCAAAGTGGTCAGTCTGGATTGCACCAAACCACCAGTGGGACATACTGAACAGGCAAGCTGCATGTGGAGATTGCATTAACTTAATAGTGAGATTATTAATGAATACCCTTAACATTGGATTTTTTAGACTCAATTGAATGAGCTGGAATATGACCAAAGAAACACCCTGCACAACTGCACATTAGTCTGTTAATGTTGGCACCATGAGAAATGAGAATCCGATTTTGATCTGTAGACTTTACCCATGTAGGCTCTTTCATTTTCCTGAAAGATAACACTATTCTGAGAGACGCATTCTCCAGCCCTTGCCTAGCTGCACTACACTCTGTGCACTGTGTTTAGACTGTATGCCACAATCTGCATTGCAAATGCTGTGTCAAGATGTTGGCGCCTTCACAGGTACATGCTTTGGTTAAGACCTATGGTCCTGAATGTCTGAAATTTGAACACAGCCGAAATGGGTTTCTTAGGCAGGAAATGGAGTAATAGCAAATGGAGACATCTTATAATGAAAATAGTGTGATTTAGCATTTGATTGTTATTGTAGAAGCACCACGGGTGGCTTTGTTGGGTCAGCAGTCAGTATTGCCTGAAACGAGTAGCCTACAACATGCATCATTTTGTAATATTCTAGCCATATTCTAATATTCTGTTCATTTACTTTCTTTGTAGCCCTGGATCATTCACAATGATTACCCTCTGGTTTAGTGCTCCTCAATGTACAAGCATTGCCACACATTCTGCAGAGCATGTTTAAGCATGCTTGGGTAGTAGATAGGGTGTGCACTGGCTTTTTCCCCCCACACACTGCAGTAGGGTTTAAACCACCTGTATTAACACACTGCAGTAGTGCACGCTGACTGTAGTAACACACTACAGTAGAATGTGCACTGCCTGTATTAACACACTGCAGTAGTGCACGCTGACTGTAGTAACACACTACAGTAGAATGTGCACTGCCTGTATTAACACACTGCAGTAGTGCACGCTGACTGTAGTAACACACTACAGTAGAATGTGCACTGCCTGTATTAACACACTGCAGTAGTGCACGCTGCCTGTATTAACACACTACAGTAGAATGTGCACTGCCTGTATTAACACACTGCAGTAGTGCACGCTGACTGTAGTAACACACTACAGTAGAATGTGCACTGCCTGTATTAACACACTACAGTAGAATGTGCACTGCCTGTATTAACACACTACAGTAGAATGTGCACTGCCTGTATTAACACACTGCAGTAGAATATGCACTGCCTGTATTAACACACTGCAGTAGTGTACGCTGACTGTAGTAACACACTGCAGTAGTGTACACTGCCTGTTTTAACACACTACAGTAGTGCACGCTGCCTGTAGTAACAGTGTGTGCAGCTGACATTTTAGTTCAGAAAGGCAAGATGTTTAATCTTGTGAAATGTGCAACATATAAGCCTTAAAAGCTGTATATATATATATATCTCAGTGTTTTTCTCATAGAAAATGTTGATATGTGCTATATAGCAAACTGTCTACGAATATTTTAATGTTGCAGTAGATACCCTAGCTTACCATAGGCGATCAGAAGAGCTTTGCTTTTGATTGACATAACTGAAGTTTTCTTGCTAGCAAGCTGCATTAATATTCATCAGATGGCTACAGCCCCAGATATCTATTTTTAATGAACTACTCTGAATACAGCAATAGACAATGTTGAGAGCATGGTTTTATCTGATCCACCACCACATAGAAGTAGGCTATCAGTTGGCTCTACAAGCACTGTTTTCTCACACATACTCACTGGTATCCAACTGAAGTAGCAGGATCTTGAGTCTCTTAACCAACACAGTGTGTATGTCACACAACATCAGGACATGGTTGCGAAAGTGTTTCACAATCGCCGGGAGTTGGATTGCAATTTAACAAGAGTAAACAAACCTCATTATTAAATTCGATCTTGAAGTTGACCATGTTTTGTTGTCGATGCACTGCACACCTTTTCCCCACTGGAATTCGCTGCACTCACACTGGGTACCTTGGCCCTGCTCATTGTTTATCCAGAGCGGTAACTTTGAGAAGTTGGCCAGCCCTTGCGGCACAGTGGCATTTGTTGGATTATATGCCGTGCTTGGCATGCTTGGTTACAGCTCTTAGTGCGATTCCTTTTGGGCACTGGTGTCGTGGTGATAACGGTTAGTAAAGTTCTGATTTCATACAAAGCCATTTTTGGTCATTTCTATAAATAAATAAAAATGTTTCAGATGTTATTTTTTTATTTTTTTATTTTTTCGGTTTTTCTCCCAATTTGGTGGCCAATTACACACTCTATTTATTTGGATTAACCCTCTCCTCTCTCTACTCTCAATTTATAGCATTCACAGATTCACCCAGGGCCTTTGGCATTAATGATGCATTGCATTGCATTGCATGATGGAGCCCCTTTAGGGCCAATAAAGTGGTTTACAGTCAAGGGGCCGACGCGCGTTAGCACGCCAGTTCAGTTGTGCGTTAGGTCAGATTTATCAATCATGCATATAACCACAGATTGGTAGAATCAAAATTGACATCTAGGTCTCAAATTGTGTGCACGTAGCCTGCACGTGACCACGCTGTGAAGCTTTGAATGGAACAACGCCCGTGATAAGCCACGTCTGGTAAAAACTCGGTTGTTTATTATCTTGAGCGCCTTGACTAAATGATCTCTTGGGAGAACCCTGAGCCCGTGTTGCCTTTAGGAAAGGATCGAGGAGCGATCGAGGAAAAAGAACATATATTTAGCTGAGACCAAAATAGAACCAATTGTGTCTGAGATAGACCAAATAAGACAGTTCTCCAGCCAAGGACAGGGCTTTTCAAACTGGGTAAAAAAAGATGCTGCGTGTGAAAACGTGACAAACTCGGCTAATCCAGCTGTATCTAACACTCCAACCCTTTAGAAATGATCAAGATTACTTGTAAGCCGTTAACGTCAATTGGCCAAACGTGGTAAACGATAGATTTTTGCCACTTCGGTAACCTGATTCAAGGATTATTTTTCATTATGGCATTCACAACTGTATTATTTCTTGTTGTAATACCGTTGCGAATGCAATGATTCGTTACATGATTTGAGTTATTTAATTCATAGATATTCTGAAATGTATGGGCGCAGAATTTTGATTCCTTCCATGGGAAGAAAAAAAAAATCCAACACAGGGAACAAAATAATCTCTTCATTTGTTCTATGACGAAAAACTCTTAAGTATTTTCTGACGAAAAGGGGGACCTTATGGCCGTTGCTCTATTTTTAGAAACCGCCTCCCTATCCCAAAGGTAATGGACGTTTAAAAAAAAAAATAAATAAATAAAAAAGTAGCTTTGTGAAGAGAGCGTCGGTTTCATCTGCCTGTGTGATTCCTCGCTCA
Source organism: Aldrovandia affinis (assembly GCA_029706075.1). Classification (NCBI taxonomy): domain Eukaryota; kingdom Metazoa; phylum Chordata; class Actinopteri; order Notacanthiformes; family Halosauridae; genus Aldrovandia; species Aldrovandia affinis. The sequence goes on along the minus strand of JAINUG010000072.1, from coordinate 1,357,741 downwards.
ATTTTGGGAGTGGCAGCTGCTGTAGGTGTAATTGTAAGCTGTTCTGACTGCGGCGTGTAGCCTGTGTCTCACTGCTGTTCGCTGCGTCCGACCCCAGGAACCCAGCTGTCCTCTGTCCGTGTGTCAATGTCCTCTGGCACCGTCCGTGTCCGCACAGAGAGGGCCTCTCAGGCTCCTTTCTAAACTATAAATATACGCTTCATTTCCCCTGGGCACGGGGTGACTGAAAAGAGCCCCTGACAGCACTGTTATGCAGGCCGAATCTTTCCACTCGCCAGCCATTGCAGCGCACAAGAATTCGGAGCCTAATCCCTTTTACCGCATGCTGGAGGTGACGAGAGGGAGAGGGAGAGGGAGAGGAAGCAAGTATTAGAGACGCAGTTCTTATTGACGGCTGTTAGGGGCCTTATTTTCCATCTGTTCCCTTAGTGAATCGTCGTCCCGGGGTTGATGTTGCAGAGGGAGACTGGTGGCTAAGGAGGAGCATGGCCTGTGTCCATGTTTGTGTGGAATTTTCCGTTTCACACACCTGCACCATCTTGGTCTGATGGCACTTCCTCAGTGGGGGCAAATTGTGGAACTCTTTTGAAACAACGCACTTATTCATAGCTTCTCTCCACTTCATGCAGTTGTTTTTGCATATTCTGTGCAATAGAAGTATTTACAACCCCAATAAATACACGTGTTTAAACACTCACTGCAATGCACACTCTCAAACACATGTAGGCACACACACACCTCAAACATGTGTGCATGTGCATATGCATAGTCATTGCCAAATAATCACACCACACTACAAGGCCCAGGAAGGTTTTGAAACGCAAAAAAAGTGGTCAATTTCAGTGTGATTTTCTTGTATATAAAAGTGAAGTTTGGCTTTTGTCGCTCTCTCGTAGTTCTCTGAAAGTTGCAAACTTTGTGGCTGAGGCCCTTGGAGAAATGGTGCGCTTCAGAGAGGAAGGAGCTGTCATGGTTTGTTGGGTTAACCACAAAGGGAAATGCTTAGTTTAGCAGTAACTCTTTCTCTTCTCTTTCTATAAACCGTCTCTGCACCTCATTTTCAACCTGTTAAATAAGTGGCATCGGTTTAGTTTTCACTAATACTGCTCTGTTTCTCTCTGTCAGCCTTGTGCTAAAAAAAAAAGACAAGTGTGATTTCCCAATAGCTTCCACGCTTCCCACTCAGAATCCTTGAGTCGCTTCAGCGCACGCATACTGCTAACCTTATCAGTATGTAGAGAATTCTTGTTTTGTTATTCAAACCCAGTTAATGTAAGGCCACGTAAGGTCTCATAGTGAGGACTTGTTATTCCATCTAGCATAATTGTCTGGGTTAGCCGTGCCAGGCATTCGGAGGGGTGTTCTTGAAAAGTCACAAAGGTGAAGCCTAAGAATAGCTATCTGTGTGGCACTGTAGTGGCCATCTGTCTTCCCAGCTGTAATACATCAAGTCAAGCATTTTATTGATTACTTGTCCCTTGCTGTAACCAGATTTCTAAACTTAAAATTCCCATGAGAGTAAAGTGAAATAATTATCTGCAGTAAGCCTGCTAAATAGCTAAATGCAATGTAAATGTAAGCCTGAGTTTGATTGCTGCGTCGCTAACTAGCTGCAGTTGCTACAGCTGCTACTGCCTCACTGTGAGTCTAATAATGTGGTCAGATGTATAAACTACTGAGCTTCCCAGCTGAGAGATCAGTGCTGTATCACTAACGTGTCAAACTCCAGCACTTCGCCAAAGGCTGCAAGCAAGCTGTTTATTAATGTAGAAATGCACTAAATTCCACAGGTACCGTCTTTCAGTAAGCCAACGTTGTCTTGCGCGTTTGCATTTTCATTGCGCCTGGTGTTAAATGACCATTTCCATGGTAATCTAATAGCTTTTATGATGATTTATTTTAATCCAAATGCAGATCCCCTCGCTATGGGAAACTCCACTCAAAGTACTGTCGAAATTCAGGCAAAGTTCCTCACTCCGAGATACCACAGTAGTGCAGCTCTCCGTCATTGTACGTTATTGTCCCCAAAAGCCCTATTACACCCTATTAAGCCCTAATAAAACTACTCCACCAAACTACCCGCCCCATATGCGATACAACATCGCATTTTAAAACTCCATTACGTTATCATTGCTGTGGCCGTTGATTGTGCCTGGGCAGCACAATTAAGGCAGTTGCGGGAATAACAACATGGCGTTGAGTGCTAAAATGTACCCGGATGGAGTGGAAGCGTGACAGCGTGGTGGGGAGAAGGCAGTTTGACAGTATGAGACCGTAACTTTTGCTGATTGCGCTCTCTCTCCCTCTCTCTCTGTTTTTCAGTCTTGCAAATTGCACGTGCTTGTGTTGCAGTGGAGATCAATTCGTACTATTATTGTAGTTCGCTTTAGGAGCTCCCTGTGACACTTGACGCCACCAACCGTTTCTATTAAGCTCTGTTTGTAGACTTGAATAAACGCTCCATATTATTGAGTGTTTGTTTCCGCATATCGCCGGAGGGGGTTTTATTCATCTCGGGAGTGCGTTCGGTTCTCCCACCTCTAATATCCAGGAGCGGCTCGGGAGGTGCCCGTCGGAGCAGTTATTTCAACGCTCGCAGGGCGTGGCACGCTAAGGTTTAGAGCCGCGGCACTGCGTCGGCATACACGCATCAAGCGTTACGAATAGTCACGACAGAACTCGGCAGAGTAATAGAGCGAAATGGAGCCTAAAGGTCGGTGCCGTTTACCAGACTTTAGACCACTGGAGCTTGATGGCATTGAGCCCCGAAGTTCAGCTCAACCTCCTCGTCTTTCACTCAGACATTCTGGCCTGCACACTGCCCCTGCTGGTCGGAAACATGCAGTGCACCCAAAATCGTTCCCTGTAAGCATTTATCTGTAACACTTTAAATTATGCTAAGCTTGCAGGATCTGTGCCGTGCTGTTTCTGGCAATTTACGCAGTAGGCATGAAGAGATAACTGGGCTGCTAGGCATGGAGGTAGGCTGGCTAAACCCTTGGATGGGTATTGCATGTTGTGGGTGCTATGCTAACAGACTGGGCTCTTTCTTCTCCCCAGCTAACCTGACTGGCCATGTTGAGCGGGTGGGGATTGAGAACTTTGAGCTGCTCAAAGTGCTCGGCACTGGAGGTGAGTGCTGCCATGAAATGGATGTAAAGGGCCCTCGAAGCAAATTAAATTCATTTTTTAGCGGATAGTCTAGTAAGGCTTTCATGACCATCGGACCACTTTTGCTCAGTATGCGGTGGCTATTTATATATTTATTTCATGATTCTTTTCACTGGTTCTGCAGCTTAATATAGTGGCCTTGCATGGAATTGTGGTGTCTAAACCAGGGTTACTCAAATCGTGGGCCGAGCGCTGATGTTTTTCCACACTCCCTTTACCCGGGAGTCAGGTGTGAAGACACTCTGGCCAGTCATTTGCACTAATTGTAATACCCGAAAGAAAAACCAGGAAAGAATTTGGAATTTGTGGGCCAGATTTGAGTAATCCTGGTTTAAGCCTCACAAAATGTCCGTTGTCCTGTTCTAACACCTGTGTGCGTGTTTAATATTTTTACGAGTGGTGTTCTGAACGCTTCGTGCTCCTCTGCCAGCCTACGGGAAGGTGTTCCTGGTGCGCAAGGTGAGCGGGCACGACTCGGGCAAGCTGTACGCCATGAAGGTGCTGAAGAAGGCCACCATCGTCCAGAAGGCCAAGACGGCGGAGCACACACGCACCGAGCGCCAGGTCCTGGAGCACATACGACAGTCGCCGTTCCTCGTCACGCTGCACTACGCCTTCCAGACGGACACGCAGCTGCACCTCATCCTGGGTCTGTCTATCTGTCTGTCTCTGACTGCCTGTCTTAGGCTCAGTCTGTGTGTCACGCCCTTGTTCCTGTTGTGTCATCTGTCATTTCATTTGTAGTGAGACCAGTCATGTGTCAAGGGGGCTTATGTGAAATGCAGTGGCCCTCGTGCACTGGTTCTAGGAAACTGCCAAAATAGAGGCAATACTTTAGTAACCTGGTGGGAGCTCAAACGGCCCTGGCCTGGGCTAGGAGAGACCCAGCTGGGTGGGGGTGGGGGGGCGTTTGCAAGGGGAGGTCAGGGCCTATCTGTCGGTACCGGCTGTGGCACCCCTGGCTGACACTCGCGGTACTGCACCCATTTAAAGGATCCTTCGCTTACTCAAGTGTTTATTTTGGCAGTTACCTGTACGTTATCAGGGGACTGCAGAACAGGTAAAGGAGTGTTGCTCACAATGTGGAAATGAGGTCACCCCACGCTGTGCAGTAGATTCAGTGAAACCGTTAAGCTGAAAGGCGCGACACCCAGCTTATCGTGTACTGGGAATGTACATAATGGTTACTCTCCTCCTGTCTCCTCCAAGTGGGTTAAGTGTTTTCCCTAGCACTTTAAAGGTGTGGCATAGCACCACCACTGAATTTGAGAAGGCCGCACTTACACAACCCGGATAATTAGCAGGATTTGAGCTCGTCTCTTGCATATCTTTGCGCGCGGTGTTTGCAAACACGCAGCACGCGCACACAAGCGGTTGTTCCTCGGCGCCTGTGAGATCGGCAGCGCTGCTCCCTTCCAGTCTGGAATGGATGACTGCCCATCTCGCGCAGCCGGCGCAGGCAGGCCACATGCTCTCATTCAATCAGAGGAGTCACGACCGCACAAGAGGCGGGAAAGCCCTGCCAACTGAATTTTTTTTTTCAAAGCCCTGCCAACTGTTTATCCCATTATGAGTCGCCCATGGGGTTTTGATTCTAATCATAGGGCATGTCACTTCACCAAGAACCTGCGCTCATAAGGTGATATGTTAGCATTAAGAGCATGTATTTCTTCGATAAGTATAGAGAGGCCTTAATATTTCACTTTTTTCATCCTTAAAAATAAACAAATACAATAATGAATGGATCAAAAAATACATTTTAGTTATAGGCTTTGTTCAGTGATATGCTTTCTCAGTTTAGTCACTCTGGATAAGAGCGTCTGCTAAATGCTTAAAATGTAAATGTAAAATGTATTATTTATGTAAGATTTTTGCACATTTGACAGAGGACTGGTTAATTGAATGTCATCCTTAATATTATTATTTGTTGTTGTTAAACACGTTAAAGTACTTAGTCTTGCACATTTATACGCATGTCTAATTTACTCCTCGTATTTTCACCCGATCGTTGCCCTGTCCTGCCCCTGTGGGCCTCGCTCCAAAATGACAATGACAGCCCTCTCACAGATCAGGTCAAGAAGGATCATTCGATGTGAATGAACTAAACACGGTCTGTGACAAAATTGGAGGGGTGGATGCCCTAACTGGCGCAGGAGTATAATTCTACAGAGGGCAGTGCTTAGAGGATCATGTAATAGCTAGCATCATTTTAACCCCCTGTCAATTTTGTGTCTAAATACCCAATTGGGGAGCCTTTGTACATCACTCTCACAACCCCATACACACTTGCAATGCCACCTTCTAGATGGTAGCCGTGATAGTGTTCTGTTGGCATTGAAAATTCCCTCAAAGAGCGCCTGAAAACCCATTCTCCCGTTCACTCTGTGTCCGGGAGGAAATCACAGTGGGGAATTGTTTTAAGATACTCTTTTGGTTAATTTTGATTGTTGCTTGTAAAACATGGGGGTTTTGGCCATTATTTGTGAAGCGTTTCGAGTTTGACGTTAATGAATTACTCAACGCCTGGATACTTGTTAACATCCCTATTGCGCACTAGTGCCGAGCCCATTTGTGACCTTTCTCAGTCATAAAGTGAGCTAAATGTTTCAGCAAATATGCTTACATTCCAGCTAAAAGATTACACTTCAGAAAATCTCAATAAATGGATCGATTATATAAAAATATTATTATCTTATGGAATGTAACTTAATTATTCATGTAACCCTAGCCAGGGAGTAATAAAGAATTTGCATTTACCCTTTCAAAGGACAAAGTACACTACATTTCAGTGCAGCGCTGTGCACAGAGGCTTGTGGCGGCATCGCAGCTGAACTGCAGCGTTTGTAAATTGTGAATCATCATTTGGAGGCTGGAGTGTGATTGTATCTCACATAGGTAACCACTGCAACTTCCTATTCTGTATGTAAATAGAATATTTGGGCTCCCTTGTGCTTTTGTGCTTAATTACACACCAATGTTGAGTTAATTCTGGTTGTTGCCATCTACATAGAATTGTTCAGGTGCTCACGCCTGCCACCCCTGTAGATATGTTGTTTGAATGTATGTACTCGGCATCCGCAATGAGTGCGGTGATCGGCAGATACATTTTGTGGATAGTGTGACGGCAGTGGAAATATTTGTTTTATGTATTTCACATGAGCTGTTAAAAAGTATGTTTCATTAGCCAAAACAGGCTTCCCAAGTCCCCCAATAAAATGTCCAGCATAGCTAAATATGTGGACTCTGAAACTGAATATAATCCCAAACACAAGGGTCTAAGTTATGAAATGTTCTTTTACTGGGTTTCTATTACACCTGAGGTGCAATGCAAGACAGCACCCTAATTTTAAACCAGTCTTTCGGCAGGGACGGTGCCTCCCCCTCACAACATTACATTACAGGCATTTAGCAGACGCTCTTATCCAGAGCGACTTACAGTTTACATTTCTTTACAATCCATTTATACAGCTGGATGCTAACTGAAGCAATTCAGGTTAAGTACCTTGCTCAAGGGTACAACGGCAGTGTCCCACCTGGGGATTGAACCTGCAACCTTAACGTCACAAGCCCAGCTCCCTAACCATTATACCACACTGCCACCTTACAATGGTGGACCAGCTCAAATGAATTGCTTAAATAATTGTAGGCAAAACACTGTGTTGTGTGTTTACGCCAGGTTGCCGTTGCAGATTATGTGAACGGCGGGGAACTCTTCACACACCTGGTGCAGAGGGTTCGCTTCAAGGAGCAGGAGGTGGCGCTGTACAGCGGAGAGATCGTGCTGGCACTGGAGCACCTGCACCAGGTGAGTCAGCTGACCTCGCGGGGTCAAAGGTTAACCTTTATACCACATTAACCCCTTGACATCGTGAGATTCCTATATTATCTGATAGGTTTTCAGGGATTTTATATGTAAAGGTACTGGGTTACAAATTCCCCTGACACAAAATTAACTGTGGATGAAAGGCCAGATACTGAGGTTCTGTGGTATTTGGTTTACATGAAAACATGAAACACTTTAATAACAGCTTTGGCACATTGCTTGGGTGTGGCAAACATGACAAATGAAATGGAAACTTTTGTGCCATCAGCATGCAGTGTTTAAAGCCTAGCTTTAGTGTACAGGTTTGGTTATGTTCGTGTAGAAACATGTTGTTGGCTAATTGGGTGTGGTGAAATGCCATGAGCCCTCTTAAAAGCACAATGTGTCCTGCCAGACCGTTCCTTACAAGCATTCCACAATTTGGTGGATATTTTTAAATGTTGTTGCCAGCGACGGGGAAGAAAAAAGCTTTTTTGAGCCATACACGTGACAATGGTGCAAGATTATAATGGATGAAAATGAGACTGAGGTGTAAATTGTATCGCTTGGGAGATTTCAAGTACACCATATATCTTACTAGTATTTATGTATGTATTCAAATTCAATTACCCAAATTTGTGTTTTTATAACCAGTTACAGAAATGATTAAGAAATTCTGATGCTTATTTCAAATACATTAATTTTTTTACATTTATACTACTTACAATCTGCCTTAATGTGATGCAAACAGTTACATAGTATGATCTTTGTGCGGTTCATAGTTCTATTTGTGTACATGCAGGGATGGAAATAGAGATTTGTACTGCATTTTGCAAATCCCATTGTGGTTAAAATGATAATCATGAAACATATGACTCACTAAATGCAATATGAGTGAATTTTAGTTCCATAAATTTCCACACAAAATAATTAACCTGATGCAACTAAGCCTGATCCTGCAGGTATACCTTGTGGATACAGAATTTCAGATGGTAAATGCACTAAAACTTTTCTGTGTGAATTCCATTTTAAATACAAGGCTAAGCTGTGAGGCTTGAGGAGGTTTAACAATGTCTTATCAGTGGGCATATAAGGCAATGCATGGGGGGGGGAAAACATGAAGCTATCGTGGATCTTATTTTAAAAAGTCCTGAAAACAAGTTATTCAAGACTACCAAGAGGGGTAAACAAGTCATGTTACCTGTGGTGAATAGACTTTGTAAATACAGATTGATTTACCTACTCAAACAAGACTGTGCCTGAACTACATTGCTGATGAAAGTTTCTGATAATGCTCTGTCTATGTTGTCCTTGGATGTAATGGGTAGGCTGTTACAGGTCATGTGTAATATATGCAGGATGATCGATCTGCAGTTTATGTGCGACAACATCGCTGCCGCAAAAGCCTTGTCGAATTCGCTACGCATCGCCCATGAACTGCGCTTCCAGTGACGGCGTGTGTCCCGAAATTGCTGCACAAGCCGGGTTATTTTCACTGGTGTGTGAATGCAGGTTAATGGCAAGAGGTACCATTTTAGGGTTTGCAGCAGCGCTTTGTAGCAACACTTTAAAGTTTGAAAGCGTTCTGCTTTTGTTCTCCGCTTTTCATTCGAACGCTCGTTTGCTCCCTCGCTTCCCCCTCACTCGCCACCACATCTTGATAAGAGAAGAGTGCCAAGAGGTGTAACACAGAGTGCCTTGTTTCTGTTCATCCCGGACTAGAGTGGGCTCAGCACTCAACACACTGTGCCTTCTGAGCATGCTCAGCTGCATCGGAACGCTCCCACAGACTCTGCAAGGACGTGCCGTGTACTGGGATGAACTGGCTCAGTGCATAGATGCGGTTTTCATGAGAGGATTCTGCCTTGGGTAATTTTATCCTGAAAAGAAGACTTTGAACCTAATGGGCTTTTTATAGGATTATTTCTACAACTCTGCAGAGTACTTTTCTGACCCGGCCGCGTGTGCTCACGGCTGCTTTTTACCGCAGACCCCAATGCCTTTAAATTTGAGCAAGATAACATTTAACATTTAACATTTAAGAGGGCTCTGCGCCGTGAAATCTGATGCACTGTGTCGGATTTTAAAGACGGTCTGTATGTGTTATGTCGTGGCCCAAATCGATGTGAAATTCTGGAAGCGAAGCTAATGCTCATTATTTCTGTTTCACTTAGTGCTGGGGTGCTAGGATTTTTGGATGTTCAAATTATTGATATAGAGTTAACTGCAAAGATAAAGGCAACACTTTGGTAACCGGGTGGGACACTGAAACGGGCCTATCCTGGTCTGGGAAAATCCAAGCAGGGCAGGGGGAAAGGGGAGGGCCAGGCCTACCCGACGGTACTGGCCATGGCACCCCTCCCGACGGACACTCGTGGTACTGCACCCATTTAAAGGATCCCTCAAGTTACCTTTATTTTGGCATTTACCTGTAGATTATGCCATATTGATATATTTGATATGTGTTTGGATGTTTCAGTACGTTGTTTGGTGCAGATCTTACTTTTTGGGATTCCCAGCCCTGAAAGGCTCATTTGGTTGTATGGAGTGATCAGGTTGAACTGATGTATGAAAAGTTTGAATATGAGGGTATTTTCATTATTTCAGCATGTTGCCTTTTTCAGAGCCTCTGCCCTGACTGAACTCCAGCTAGAGCAACACCTGGTGCTTTGCACTCCTCTTTGGTTTTTTAAATGGTTTATTTTGTTTTGAAAATTAATCCACATTTTCCTGGTTTAGCTGGGCATCGTTTACCGAGATCTGAAGCTGGAGAATATTTTGCTGGACTCAAATGGTCACATCGTTCTCACAGACTTTGGCCTCAGTAAAGAGTTTCATGAGGTGAGAGAATAGTGTTTTGTTTGTCCTTTACATCACCTATGTTGTAAGTATTTACATGTTTGTATAACTGAACCCAGTTTTTTTTATTATAAACATAATCACTTTTATGTAGTTTAGTAACATGGCCACGCAAATTAATAATTCAATGAAGTTGGCCTAACGTCTCAAAATGTTTAACCTTTTCATTGTGAAATGTGGGAAAACTTAAGAAAAGCATACTCCAACTTCAACTTCAGGAATTATGTGAAGATTGTCAAAATCTCAATATAAGCTAAAATAGTTTTGATTTGATCCTAATTTTACCTGATAATCAGTTATGAAGACCAACCTTTGGAATTAGTATTTCAGTTATTATTCTAAAAATATCCTTTGGATTAATTTTAATACAGTTTTTTATGCATGAAATATCTTACAAAAGTTTTCTGTCTTTTCCTTTAAAATGGACAGACCCTGTAGAACAGGTGTCCAATCTCATCTGAGAAGGTCCAGTGTGGGTGCAGGCTTTTGTTTTAGCCTAGCATTAAAACACCTGATTCTACTAATCAAGGTCTTGATGGTAGCCCATGATTAGTGAATTAGTTGAATCAGGTGTGTTAGTGGTCAGTTGTAAAGGTCAATCTACAACAAAGGCCTGCAGCCACACCTGTGGCCCTTCTCGGGTAAGATTGGACACCCCTGCTCTATAACACGCACGCACGTGTGTAATGGATTCTTTTGAGTCGCTGTGCAGATTCAAGTGCACACCAGTGTGATTTGCTGGCTCTCGCAGGGAATCCAGCTGGACTTAAGTGTGTCCATCTCTGCAATGTGCTGGGAAGTTGAGCTCTGTGGTGTCTGTGCTGTGTCGCAGGTGGAGAGAGCCTACTCTGTGTGTGGCACCATCGAGTACATGGCTCCAGAGATCGTGGAGGGGGGGGTGGCCACGGCAAGGTAAAGTGTGCCCCCATCCGGACAGGCCTTTTTGCAGGCTCTGATGTGCGTTGTGTAGGGCCCCTCTTTGGGTAATCTGTGGTATAGCTTCAGGTGGCCATATGGGGGCGTTGTTACTCACTTGTCCCATGCTGTGCGGGCGGGGTAGGCGGTGGACTGGTGGAGTCTGGGGGTGCTGATGTACGAGCTGATGACCGGCGGGTCGCCCTTCACCGTGGACGGCGATGAGAACTCTCACACCGACATCGCCAAGTAAGAGCGCTGCCCCGTGCGCGCACACGCGGATGTGGCCTTTTCCCCTGTCTTTCGCTTTTTATCATTAATGTATCGCGCCATCTTGTGGCACTAGGTTATTTGAGATGTTTTTAATTTATTTATATTGATCCTGCATTCTATTGCATCATACCTTTGAGTTATATTTATCTGAATCAGCACTACCCTTGTGTTGTGACACATTAGGTCATTGTATTCTCTGGATACCTGTGGTTTACACAGTCAGGCTTCTTTGAAGAGTCAATGAAATGGCTCATTTGCCAATTTGCTGAAATGGCTCATTTTTGTTTATTCCAACTCTAGTAAACCTCCACGGAGTTCAATATCACAGTATAAGAAGAGGGTTACGAGAGCGTGAAGAAGCTCAGACTTGATAGGACATTTGAGTGAGATTTGTAGAGCTGGGCTGGGACTCACACACACACACACACACACGCATACACGCACACACACACACACACACACACAAAAAGGTCACACAAATCCAAACATATAGAAGGTTGGATAAACACACACACAAGGTTGCACAGAAACACATGTTTGAAGGCCTCTGTAGTGCGTTCTCCTCTCTCCCTGTACAGGAGGATACTGAAGAAGGACCCTCCCTTTCCAAAGGACATGGGCCCCCTTGCCAAAGACATCATCCAGCACCTCCTCACCAAAGACCCCAAAAAGAGGCTGGGCTCAGGGCCCCCTGCTGCTGAGAGTGTAAAGGAACACCCCTTTTACCAGGCAAGACCACAACTCTACACTACTCTGCATATGGAGAGCTCTTAGCTGGATATGCATGCTTTGCCCATCTTATTTTGTTTGGGAAATTGTTATTTTTTTCTCAGTGTAAGAGCCCTGTGTACAGCAAATAATATAGTAAGAAAAATCAGCATTATTATTTTTGCTTATTTATCAAACACCAGAAGCAATGAGTGGTTTGACTCATTAATGGATCTCTGACATTGAACAGACGATACTCTTAGAATTGCTCTCTGCAAGTCATACACTTTCCAAGTAACGGTTTCCAAGTTTCATCTGGATGTGGATCCCAGAAGATTCATTGTTTTATTTCACCTCAGCCGCTACAGAGATGTACCCGTCTCGCGACGTGCATGGGTCCCTGTGCAGCAGCCTCAGAGGTAAACGAGAAGCTGTAGAGAAATGTTTCATCTGGGTTTTTTGCCCTTTTCGCCCTTTTCAGAAAATCAACTGGGAGGACCTGGCGGCGAAGAAGGTTCCGGCGCCGTTCAAGCCGGTGATCCGGGACGAGCTGGACGTCAGCAACTTCTCCGAGCAGTTCACAGAGATGGACCCCACCTACTCCCCCGCCGCCCTGCCCCAGAACTGCGACCGCATCTTCCAGGCAAGCGGCCCACAATGCACTGCTCCAGCTGGAAAGATATAATATATACTGTATATATATACCATTTAGCAGACGCTTTTATCCAAAGCGACTTACAGTAGTGAATGCATACATTTTTCAGTATATGTGGTCCCAGTGGGAATTGAACCTAAGTGTTGCCAACGCCGTGCTCTACCTACTGAGCTACACAGAACCAAAATATATATATTTTTTTGGATTACTTTCTTAGGCCTCAAATAAACAGGCCCCTCTCTCACCGGGGATTGTAAACCAGTGCCACGAGCGGGGTCAGAAATAGATTCACGGTGCACGACTCCTTTTAAACCTCGCGGTTTGTTTTCCCAATGGGGTCTGAGTGGAAATTACGTAGCAGAGCCGAACGCAGAGTCTTGAAATGCTCCCGACGGCTTGTTTTGAGTCGATGGTAGTAGTTCATCTTACCTTTCGGCATTCAGATTAATGAGGGGCATAAATAAACTGTGTAATTACGCCGATGCTCGTCTTACTTTGTGGGGGCGTGCGACGCGGTCCCTGGTACAGCTTCACAACCGCGCTGATTTTTCGCGACTGCGTCTTTCGCAGCCGATGCCAGCTGGTGTTACATTACATGAAATCGCTCCGTGATTGCGTTTTGGATCCCCGTGCCTCTATTTAGTCTGGCAGATCAATAGATGCATTATAGGGCTGTACGTTGCGATAAAAGGTTACAGCCCGCTAGACTCACTGCGCCTGCCTTAATTATTTCTGCAGGCCCTGATTGCCAACTTCATTTTGGCTTTTCACCATCCTTTCGCGCACATTGAAATATAGATATATTTTTTTGCAAGCATGGCAATTACGGAGATCGCGACTGCGATTGTAACTTTTAACATGGTGTCTATTCCCCTCCACCCAGAGCAAATTAAATCGCTTTAGAGAGGCTGAAATGTAATTTCAAAGCAGAGCAATCACATATTGAAGCCTGGCAATTAAGAAACGTCGCCCTACCCGTCTCGCCCCTCTTCCCCGCATTCAGTTGCGTGAAAGAGCACGCTGCCGATTCAAAGGGCTGGTTTTCACACAGCTGGGGGAAACACTGCACAGAAAAGATGAAAAGGGTTGGATAATACCCCCAGATGGACAGTGAATGCAATTTTTCTATAACACTATGACTAGGGCTGTCCTTAAGCACTTGAACTTTCAGAGTGCCTTTCTCTAATTAAATGTTGGAATACGGTTTGAAGAGGGCGCCGCGACGCACCGAATGTCACGTGCGCGGTGTGTTCTGCGCCACACAAACGGCAGGGTCCCTCTCTCGCTCGCTCGCTAACCGACTGAGCGAGCGGCTCTCCCAACGTTGCGACAATACCTTTGTCTTACCACTAGGTGGCAAAGGTAAGGCGCTGCAAGCGTGGGCACGTTTCACGCCAAAGCAGAAGTCTTAAGTGCTCTCGCTCAGAATTAGACGACCAATTTCGCGGCGAGGCCTTGCGCGCTAGAGCAATTGACCTGGGTTCTGTTATTTGCATCACAGTCGAGCACCGGCCAATCAGGCGGCAGGAGAGGCACTTGTGAACGAGTGCCAGTGAACTTGTCACAGTGGAGGCAATGTCTGCCAGAACAGCATTTGCATGAATACTTGTGTCTACTTGTATTAAGCCGCGCTTCACTTAAGACTAATCTGCATGTACAGGTAACTGCCAAAATAAAGGAAACGTCAACATGAATTTCCGTGCACTTTGGCGTAGAAGTGTCTGGAACTCCGGAACTGGAGGAATGTAACAGCATTCTTCCACAAAAAATGCCATCATTCAGTGTTTTGTCGATGGTGGGGGAAAGCACTCCGTGTAAGAATGTCTCAGGCGCCGCTCCAGAATCTCGTGGTGAAACTCAGAGGCCACACCGAGGGACACCATAGCATCGTGCTCAGTCTTATCTCTGTGTTTGTGTTTGTGGGCCGCAGGGCTACTCGTTCATGGCTCCTTCCATCCTGTTCAAACGCAACGTGGTGATGGATGACCCGTCCCAGCTGTGCGGAGGCTCGGAGCGACCCGGCTCCTCGGCCGTGGCCCGTAGCGCCATGATGAAGGTACACCCCCACACACACACACGCCCCCCCAAACTCACACACGGGCAGCTGGCCTGGATTCAACCTGCACTTTCACTGTAATACATACCCAATAACCTTAACTTTCAAATAAATAAATAAATAAATAAAGTGTTTGTTTCTTTGTATGTTTTTGTTTTTTTCTTCACAAACCCAGTATGGAGAGTTAATTTTGATGACTGCTGAACTGAACTAAACGGCTGCTTTTAATTGAGTCAAGGTTTATGACAAATATTGAACGAATCAAGGCCTGCATCTCTGATTGCTATGAATCAAGTATCACTATATATTTTAATGGCCAATTTATAAATACAAATTTTTACATCCTATGATGGTACCGTACTTCCAGTGGTGAATAAAGCTGATCACATGTGACCAGCAGGTTTGAATTGAAACATGGTGTAAATGTGATGGAGTGTGGGGGAAGTGGAAGGGGAAGTGGAAGGGGAAGTGGAAGGGGAAGGGGAAGTGATGTAGTGGTAATGGAAGGCCTTTATCAGGACTCCCCGTTCTACACACACTATGAGCTGGACCTGAAAGAGCCAGTGCTGGGCGAGGGGAGCTTCTCCATCTGCAGGAAGTGTACCCACAAGAAGACGGGACAGAAGTATGCTGTGAAGATCATCAGCAAGAGGTACAGCAGCAGCCAGACAGATCCTCTCTCTCTGCCATTATTGTGATGTCACTGACAAGGCCTTCCAGGGTAGGAAGCCTCCTCCTGGTTCTTTATGAACTTCACTTTCTGTCTATATTTATTTGTATTGTCACAAACACAAAAGAAAAAAAGGACATGGCACAGCTGAAAATAAATTGGCACAAACATGAAAAACTCTCCATAATCATTTGGATCTTTGAACATATTACTGTTTTTTAAAAAAAAATTTAAAAAAATGACCATTTTTGATTTTTTTGATTTCTTTAATTTCCTTTAATCTCCACTGTGACAAAAATCATATTCTCAGGATGAAAATAATAGCATGGGGAAAGTTCACACCAGAGTTACTCCAGTGAGCTGAATCTGTGCTTTTTACCTGCCTTTTCGCCAACAGAATGGAGTCACAGACGCAGAAGGAGATCGCTGCTCTGAAGCTCTGTGACGGTCACCCCAATATTGTCAAGTGCCACGAGATCTATCATGACCAGGTTGGCTCTTGTTTATCTGCATGTTGAAGTGCATACATTCAGCCGCTGTTGGTTTCTGGAAGTGAAGAGCTTATCATGGCGAATGCCATTTCAAATTAACCAATGCCTCTCGCACTGTTAGTTTTAACATGTGTATAGTTTGTATGCTGGCTACACCATTGGATGAAAGTGATCACTCAATTGCTTTGCCTTTGTTGGTGTTTACCTTGCCTTATAAGGGGTCGAGTGGATCTAAACCATGCCAGGAAAACGCAGCCGACACCATAACAGAGCCGCTAGAGCCCTTTTTGCAGTTACCTGTAGTATGCCCACATGATTTTGCTCCTCTGGAAATGCCCCAATAAATGGAATTTTAGAATGGTGTCCCTCTATAATTAGATTTATATATTGCTATATTAGTAGTCTATGTCCATGTTAGTTGACAGGCTTTTATGTACGTTATTTGATGAGATATCAGGACCTGGAAATATAGCAACCAAAATCACTGAAATTTTCACTGAAATTAGTCACCCATATGTGACACATGACTTGAATTCAGAGCGTTTAAGGAACATTTTCTAGCAATTTGAGCTGGGACTGAGACTGTGCCCCCATCCCCCCTTAAATATTGGTTTATTTGACAAGAAACGGCCCCAGTTATTCTGTAACCCATGGCGAGTGTAAGCTGTGTCCTCGTTTGTGCCTGAGCCACTGCAGTTCTTCTTGCCGTCCTCAAATACAAAAAAAAGTACATAGCTCTTCAGATTTTTAAATATTTATTCTATTTTTAGAATGCAGTCACTGCATTTTCCGCTCAGTGTTTTTAACTCGGTGTCTTTGTTGCATTTCTGACCAAGGAAGAAAATATGTTTAGGTGCGTTAAGATTAGCAAACAGATACAGGATTGACACATCCTTGTCCGGTTAGTAGTCCCACAGTGAAAGTGTGTTGACTTGTGCTGACCGGGCATTGTGTAAGACAACCTCAGGGTGGCTGGCTCAGTTTAGCATCCTGTATTTGATACTGATATCCTGGATTCTCAACAAACATGTACTAGCTAGCTTGCATGCCATTATTTAGCTGGTGGTTTAATATGCAGGGTCGCCAGCTTATTTTTATTTTTTTTGGCTGCTCATCGTAATCATTCTGCTTTCATGCAGGCAAATGGGGGCATATTATGCTGGAAGTTGGTATTTATGCTGAATTGAATTGAGAGCATTGGGAGTAATGCTTGACTCGAATATCACATTTGTTTACCTTTATTACATTTTTCAGTCATATGACTCCTTGAGCTTTTCATTGGACCGATTTATTGCAGTTGACTTTCAACACATTAACTTTTGTTAGACATGGCTTATACCTGTATGGCTGTTTTCTGTTACCTGGGTAGGGTATCACTAAATATTGTGTTTTATCCAATGAACATGCAACGCATTTGGAAACTGATTGGCACACCATTCACCATTTGATCACAAATAAATCACCGGGTCACTTCCTCCTACTAGTTAATTTGAGTCACAGGCACTCCACCAAAACACTCCTGCAGCTGAGCCATTCACTTTCAGGCAGGTAGATTATATTGTTGTATGCTATTATTATATAATTGGATTAGAAAAGCGAACGGTTGGCAATCGGATGTTGAAATCCACAAGTGGGAAAAGGAGTACTTTGTTTTTCTGAGAGATGGTGGGGAGATCGTGCGTGCGTCACGGACAAATATTCAAGCGGCAAAAATGAATGAGGGGGAGGACACAGTTGATGTCACAGGAAAACGCTATATAAAAGTTAGTCGGTGAATTCGTTTCCTTTTGTGTTTAGTAAGGCATTGTATTTTTGTTGTAGCATGCTTTGGGCCATGTTCAGGAGAGTTACAGCATTTGGTAGTAGCTGGTTTTGCATATACACAGCTTCAGCAATAAGCTTGGTAAATGGTGCTAGCCATATGGTCTGTCCCATAAATTAGTAAATGCTACTGTGTATCTAACTAAATCATTCTTGACATAATAGACAGCTTGATATTAAATATGAAGTGCAGCGTAAGAGTGATAGGAATCCCAACAGATGGGTAGCTAGCTCGGCAGATATTTTGTCTTTGCGTTTGTGTGTGTGTGTGTGCGTGTGTGTGCGTGTGTGCACCTCTGTTTGCATATCTGTGTGTGTGTGTGTGTGTGTGTGTGAGTGAGCGTCTGTTTGCATGACTGTGTGTGCGTGTGCGTGTGTGTGTGTGTGTGTGTGTGTGTGTGTGCTTGCACGCATGTGTGCACATCTGTTTGCATGTCTGTGTGTGCGTGCGCGCGTGTGTATTTGAGCGTCTGCTTGCATGACTGTGTGGTGTGTATGTGCGTGCGCGTGTGCACGTACATGTCATTGTGTGTGTGTGAGTATATGCGTTTGTGTGTGTGTGTGTGTGTGCCTGCGCGCAAGCACTCTAAAAGTTCAGACAGGAGAGATCTGCAGGTTCTTTCGCACGCTTCGGGCCATGTTCAGGAGAGAAGCAGCACTTGAGAGTTGATGAGCCCCGTAGGCTTATTATTGGCTCCACCTGCACCCCAGTCTCCCTTTCCAGAGCCCCCTGTTCCCAGATCAAAGGCCCTGTCACTCGCTTTGTTCCCTGCCTCCCGCGCTAATGAGACATATAACTCCCCCTTCAAGAGACAAGCTAATTGTTCACTGTCTAGCCTTCAGTATGGTTTTGTTTAAGCTGGATGTTGTCTATTTTGTCTTTCAGTCCCGCTCGCAATATGGTTTGAAAATGAAAAGGATTTTTGTGCTTTGTCTAGAAGCCTTACTGAAGTGCTTTTCATCCAATCTCCAGCATCAGTGTACACCATATGCCCCATCCCTCAGAATGTGCACATTTGAATTTCTATTGTTTGTGTCATCTATTTAAAAAATATATATTATCTGTTTTACAGGAGATTTTCTGATCTACCTTTTCCTGGGCTGAGGGAATAATCTTCCAGTTTTTGTCATTTCACTCTGGTTTTTCAAATTGTTTAATTCCCTAATAAATAAAAAAAATACTCCATCCAGTGCTTTTTGACAATGCAGTTGCAAACATCTGCTGTAAGAATTGCGCTTTGATCCACTGCTTGAAATGGCATCCTAGAGTGTTAATTCTGAACAGTGGAAAGGGAGGAGATGAACCTTTTCAGAAGGGTAGAATCGTTTTACTGCACAGTAAATGGGCCTAGCCGACCTCTACCGCGTTCCCCTCCATAACCCAACAGAGGGGGTTGCATAGTGCTTTCACTGTGAGGCTATGTCCGCTAACGCAGAGCTTCTTCCCTTTCAGTCCCACTGGCAGCTTTGTGTCATTGTGTCTTTGTGTCTATCTGGTTTAACTCTCACTCTCTCGATCATGGAAGACCTGCTCATTGCACCATGTGTGAAATGATCCATACAGCAGTTCCCGTGCTTAATACCCTGTAGGTCCCCCCTGTGGCCTGAGCGATGGCGGCACGCCTCACTGCCACTTTGCGAGGCCCAGGTTAGCCAGCGGCCTAGCGCGTCTCATGCGCCGCTGAATCGTAGCAGTGCAGGGATTGCGTGGGTCTGCTCATGTGCGTTGGTTGTGATTTGGTCCCAGCGATATTTCTCAGTGGGAGGTATGCTGTGCTGATACCGTAAGGCCACGCAGGCCGGCTGATACCGTAAACTCTGTCCTGAGGTCACGGCCTGGGGCTCCTGGCACCGTGCCAGTAGCGTAAGCCTGTTATCCTGCGCGTCCATGAGATGTTCTTACAACTCTAACCACGTGAAAGGCTTCCCTCCTTCCCTACCGCACCCGTTTCGAAGGACCCTCGTTTGCTCGAAGGTTTCTTTTATTTTGCCAGTTGCCTGAATGTCCGTGTGTGGGGAGTGATCATGTTAACTTACATACACTTTTTTAAATCGTTTTTTATTTGTGATACCTTATTGTTTTGTTTTTAGTCTGTTAGATATGTATAGGACATTAAAGTGCACTATTCTGGAGTTCTAATTGTACAAATAAATATTTCTAGCAGCCTTGCCACTCTGTGCCTTCTCATGTCAAACTGCTGAAGCTAAGCGGGGGTGTTGGGTTTGGTTCTTACTTGAATGGGAGACCTCCTGGGAAAGGTTGCTGCTGGGAGAGGTGTTGGTGGGCCAGTAGGGGGCACTCTTCCCTCTGGACCATACAGAAATGCGATGAGGACGCTGTGCCGTAGGAGGCTGCTGGGGTAATGCTGAATGCTGTCCCCGTGCAGCTGCACACATACCTGGTGCTGGAGCTGCTGAGGGGCGGGGAGCTGCTGGAGAGGATACGGCAGAAACAGCACTTCAGCGAGACGGAGGCCAGCCGCATCATGAGGCGCCTGGTGTCCGCCGTCAGCCACATGCACGACGTGGGCGTGGTGCACAGGGACCTCAAACCAGAGGTACTGACAGACAGACACACGGACTCACTGCAGTCCTGGGCTTCAAGAAACCTGTTGTACAAACTCTTCTGTAACTTCCACTGGGGGAAAGGTCCATCCTTTGATAATGTGATGATGACATACAGCATTCTTTATAAATAAATACAGATATGTGAATATTACATTCGTATTTCTAAGTTGTTTTGTCATTTTGCACATTATTTAAAAAACCTTGTTTATTTTTTTTTTATTATTTGTTTTTTAAATCATTTTTACGTTTCTTTCTTTCCCCAGAATCTGTTGTTCACGGACGAAAGTGAGGGTTCGGAGATAAAGGTCATCGACTTTGGTTTCGCTCGGCTGAAGCCACCCGATAACCAGCTCCTGAAGACGCCCTGTTTCACGCTGCAGTACGCCGCGCCCGAGATCCTCAACTATGACGGCTATGACGAGTCGTGCGACCTCTGGAGCCTGGGGGTCATCCTGGTGAGTCCGTTTTCCGCGCGGTGGCCGGTCGCCATGGCAGCCGCGCTCGGCAGCTTGGAGCCTGCTTTCTGCACTCGACCTTCACCCTCACCGGTCACGGACAGCAATCAGTGCCGAGAAAACCCATTTAACCAAGAGATAAATCCCCCACAATGCAACATTGCTTTGCCAAGTTAATTGCAGTGATATCTGAAAGTCTAGGGGAATGTCCAATCTTATCCGAATGTGGATGCAATCACGAAGACCATGGTTTAGTTGATTAGCTGAATCGGGTGTTGTAGTGCTGGGCTAGAACAAAAGGGCCAAGGGTCCCCAATCTGATCTGAGAAGAGCCGGCTGGAACATCAGGATGCTCAGAAGACATTTGGGGTTCTGATCTAATAAAGGCCGCGCAGTCATGTTTGCGTGCAGACCTGTGAAGGCACTTGCGTTTCAATGCCTGCCCTTTTCTAGACTGTGAACCCTGTAAAACAGGGGCGCCTAATCTTATCCGAGAAGGGCCGGTGTGGGTGAGGCTTTTGTTCCAGCCCTGCACTAAAACACCTGATTCAACTAATAAAGCTCTTGAATGAAGACCATGGTTGATTAGTTGAATCGGGCGTTGTAGTAATGGGCTAGAACAAAAATCTGTACCCACGCCGGCCCTTCTCGGATAAGATTGGACACTGTAAAAGAACATCTGGTGCCATACGGCTGAATTAATATGTTAATACAAATGAGTTCATGGAGTCCACGTCCGTTGTATTGCTCTGTCATCAAGATGAACAGCAAAATTAGAATGTTTTTACTTGGTGTGTAGTATGCGAGCAGATCCTTCTTATTTGAGAGGAATTTAATCTGGATAAGATTAGGCACCCCTGGTTGGTTTGTCTCTGTACACAATTCTACCGTTGCTTAAAGCTTAATTAAACGTGTGGAATTGTGGGATGTATGTCGAAGCTCTGCAGTGGGCAGAATGAGGGCAGTGGAGGACCTCCCTCTGCTTGGCTGGTCATGCGTGTGGATCCGTGCTTCTCTCTGACACGCTTTCCACTATCGCCCCTTGGGGGGCCCAGCACGACAGTGCTGTGATATGATTGGTACGGACAGGCTCTCGGGCAGCACAGTGAGCTGGAGACGAAACACACCACAGAGCTTCTTCTTCACCATTATATCCTCAAAATGGTAGTAACTGCACCTAGGGTTTTATTGGCTCAGAAAGGGAGCTCTTGTGTGCTGTTGGACCGACCCAAACTGGTGTCTTTGGCGTTTCCCCACAGTACACCATGCTGTCGGGGCAAGTGCCCTTCCAGTGTCAAGAGAAGAGTCTCACCCACACCAGCGCCGAGGAGATCATGAAGAAGATCAAACAGGGGGACTTTTCTTTTGAAGGAGAGGCCTGGAGGAATGTATCCCAGCAGGCCAAGGACCTAATACAAGGTGATGATGATGACGATGAGGTCACTGCAACAAAACCGATGCAATGGCTTAAGGTGCAGTATTGTAGAAATCACACAACAGCGTATAATATTGTGCACACATGCAGAACCTTTATGAATTTGCATTCACGTGTCGGGCAGCCATGTTTGCTAACAGGTACGGCTACGGCCTAATTGAGAGCGTTGCTCATTTTTTCATTTCTCCCGTGTGTGTTAAATGAAGAGCTGCTGACGGTGGACCCAGAGAAGCGGATTAAGATGTGCAGCCTAAGGTACAACGCCTGGCTTCAGGACGACAGCCAGCTTTCCTCCAACCCCCTCATGACCCCGGACATCCTGGGCTCGTCCACCGCCTCCGTGCACACCTACGTCAAAGCCACCTTCAACGTAAGAGAACCTTTTATCGCTAATGATAACAAATGTCTTCCGCGCCCCGCTCTCTGATACTTTAAAAAAAAAAAAAAAAAAAAAACATTTATTTTTCCGATTTTACCCCGTTTTTCTCCCAATTTGGTAGCCAATTACTCCCGCTGTGCTTAGTTCAATCCCCTCCCTCGTAGTTTGCTGCCGTAGCCCTGTGACCGGCAGTGACAATGGCGAAGCTCTGCCTCCTCCGAGACAGCACTCGTCGTGCTGTCGACTGTAATTCCAGCACCCCAGAACCACTCCTGTGCGCAGCAAACTGTGTGCGTCGGCTTCCCTCCGCCCTCCTTGGGGCGGACAGCCAATTGACTGGCGCGACGGGGAATCGAACCCCAGTTGCCGTGGCCAGCGTCGGACGTTGAAACCACTAGACCACGCGGGAGGCACTCTCTGATGCTTTTAATCATGGCCCTCGAAAGGCGATGCAGGGAATACTGCAGATTGTTTGATTAAATGTTGAAATCCCCCGGTGGGCGCAACCGGTAAAGGCACTTGTTTTAAGTGCAGGTTTCCCACTGCAGCCTGGGTTCGATCTCCGGCTGTGCCAGCATGCCTCTGGCCGGGAGTCCTGTTCGGGGGTGGCAATCGGTGGTCTGCCCCAAGGGGGAGGGCAGAGGGAAGTTAGCATGAGCTCACCACGTGCAAAAGTGGCTCTGTGTGTGTCGGAGTTACAGTCGACGGCTTGGTGAGTTCCGTCTCGGAGGAGACGGTTCGGCGTCTTTGCCACTGCCAGTCCCAGAGTTGCAACTGTGAGTTCATAGTGCGAGGGGGGAGGCAGAATTAGAAATGGGTACAATTGCCCACCAAATGAGAAAGATGGATAATGTGTTTTTGTGCGTCTTTTTTCAAATGTCTTGGTCTCAACAAGTGATGGGTGAATGAGGTGTCATGACAGCAAAAATGGGTGGAGCTACCATGCAACCAGGAACCCACTGATTTGAACCAATAATTTTGCTTTGTTGTAGAGATCAAACCCTTTTTATTGGTTCAGTGATTGACACCGAATTGTAGCTCCACCCTTTTTTGGTGTCATAATACTTCATTCTTCCAACACTAGTCTCAACCTTGCTCCCCCCTCCAGGCCTTTAACAAGTGCAAGAGGGAGGGCTTTCGGCTGCAGACGGTGGACAAGGCCCCGCTGGCGAAGAGGAGGAAGATGAAGAAGACCAGCACCAGCACAGAGACACGGAGCAGCTCCAGCGAGAGCTCGCACTCCTCCACCTCCTCCTCCCAGTCGCAGGAGAAGACGCCGCCCGCCGACGCCCTTCCGCCGCCCGTCAGCACCCCCCTGGCCCTCGCCCCGGACGGCGGGGGCGACCCGTTCCAGAAGCCGGCCAAGAAACCTGCCCAGCCCGCGTTCCACTTCTCCGAGTGAGAGGGAAACGCGAGGAGCGTGTGCAAACAGAGTCGTGGACAGGCACGGTGGGGGGCGGGACACACACACACACACACACACACACACACACACACAGACCGCAGAGAACATTTCTCCATGGCAGCTTGGGCAGCACACACTGGAATTCGTCACATGCATGGGAGCAGCGCAAGTTCCAAACACGCGTGCGCCAGTCCAGTCCGTTCCGTTCCTCTCCCAACGTCGCGAGCAATAGATGGGCGTGGCTCACCAGCTCCACGCATGTCTCGTTCAAATCGCTGTGACGACAGAATTCAAGCCCTGCAGATATTTCCTTTGGGCTGGACAACGGATGGGCCGGAATTCAGTCCCTACCCACAACAGGCGCTGTAGTGATAGTTATAGTTTAAAAAATAAAAGAGTATTTATAAATGTGTACATTTTGGGGGAGGGATATATATATATATATATGTATGAGATGAGATGAGATGAGATGTGGTTTGTATGTTTTAACTTATTGTTCATGTGATTGCTGTCAGTAGCTGAAAGTTTATGTCGAGACCATTTCTACTTTTTTCACAAATTTTGCTCCATTTTTTCATCTTCAGATACATTCAGTTCAGGCTTTTTGTCAAAGAAAAGTGGTGACGTTTCTTAAGAGTAAACCATATTGACACCTCAGCATTAAAAACAGTTGTAGCATAGAAAAAGATCTTCGTCTACATGGATTTTGGGTATCGATTCATGTTGCATAACCATCTAATACCTAAGAGTGGATTTTGCTTTGTCCTTCCAGGTCAATGCACAGATATTGCCCGAACAGTGCTGCTCTCTGTGCATACAATCTCTGGCACTTCCTGAGTAAGGTCAGACATCTGTCTGTTACACAGGCATTAGCCATACGCGGACACCACAGATACTGTTTATTTGTGAGCACCCGATTAATTTTTCACGCGAAGGTGCTTTCTTTTGCAAGGTCAAAACCCTTGCAGTGACCCCTACGGGCACACCCACTGGGTGAGGGACGTACTGGCGTTTTGATTTGGGGGGAGAGAGTCATGTATTCCAGATTTTGGGGCAGCTGTGTTGGTTTCTGGGAAATGTGCTGTGGGCGGCAGCGCGATAAGCCAGGTTTAATCTCTTCAGAGCTTCTGCAGGCCTTGCATGTACTATTATATTTATAGATGGTAGGAGGTGAGGGTTTTTTGGGGAAGGGCTAATATATGCCAAACCCTTGCCAGGGCCTGCATGGACCTTCCAGATGACTTCACCGAGAACCAACAAAAAGGGCAAAGTTGCGACGGGCACAAATATGCATTCAAATAAAACCGCACTAGCACAGCAATAACCCCTGAATCTTTTCTGTGCTTTAAGACAGGAGAGCCGAATCCTACAGGGACAGCATTTGGTTCTCATGGCTCTTCTTTGGGTTTCCTTCACAAATAAGACTCCATCCTCATATTGATGAAATTGTGCTGTTGTTGAGGACCTGTTTCACTTCCATTTTTACAGTGGATATGGGGTACTGACTTAGTGTGTGGGGGTTGTCTCTTGAAATGCTGTCTTAAAAGGACTCCATTTGGAATCCATTTTGTTGAAAGATTTGTGGACCTTGCTTTGTTTCAATGACCCAAAGCTCTGTATTGTGAGTCAGTGGATACGATTGCTTTGTTAAAACATTTCACCACTGGGTATAAATGTTTGCACAGGAAAAGTGCACATTCCTATGCAAGAATCTAAAGGGAATATCATTTCAACAAATATCAGTATGAAACCGTGTGGCTGTATTGGTTGCAAGTGAAGCGCATTTGATTTTACTGAAGCATTAATTTGTGTTCAATGTGTGTGCAGTGAAGTATTGCAAGTATGTGCAAAGTCTAAAACTGACTGGAACAATCGGCTTTCGTGTCCAAGACCGATTGAATTACTGTGGGTACGGCTGGCTGGCCTGTGTCCTGGTTTCTGTAGGCCTGCTCTTGTTGTTTACCAGACTGTAGTGTAATTGTGCACAGGGGTACATATCTGAAACCGGGCCAACATTAATGGATGGAAATGTTGATGTTTATTCTGGTACAGGGGTCAAAGTGTAATTTTAGTTCTTTGTCATGGTTTCTAAGAACTGAAACGTTGGGAATTTGTCAATCTTACAAGCTTATTTTCTGGTCACCTCTGGCAAATGAACTGCAGCTATGCTGTTTCTGATATTTTTATATCCGGTGTTTCGCTGTCCTAAATACACTGCCACTAAGAATAGGCTTTTCCTTCCTTTATTAGCCATGCTTTTTGATGTAGAGGAAACGCTAAACCCCTCTCCAGTCTCCAGGTGACTGCAGGCCCATTTGAGATTATTTCAGTTGAAAGAAAGGTTTATTTTCCTTTTTTTGCAGTGGGGAGTGGGGGTGGGGTACCCTTGAACCTGAAATGTGACTGGAAAGGACCCTTTTCCCTGTTTTCAGACTTTAACTCAACACAAAGCACCTGCCTAATGGCCAAACTTACATCCTCAATCCCAGTCCACACCACGGTTCAATTACTTTGGTAAGGGTTCAAACCCAGCCCAAATGAGGCTTTAATTAAACTGTTTCCAACCTGGTTTGACGATAAATTGCGCTGGAGGTGGTTTCAACACCTACCTTGCCAGACAATACAGACGATCTTTTGAACATAGTTGTGGAGCCCAGTTGGTAGTGCTGGGGACGGGTGACAATGGGCTCCCGGGACGAAAACAAAAACAAAATGCCAGAGATTTAGACTGTTATGTGTCCAAATGCTTTCAAACGTGCCGTATTTTTGTAACTGTTATGCAATGACGTCCTCCGTTTTGCGTTGGGGTGAGACCACGTTGTAGTTTGTTAGCTGTGTTGATTACTGATGAAACCGGCAATGTTGCCGAGTGTCACCTGACTGCAGGTGTGTTTTTTGCGCTTGAGTGTGAAGACGGCACAGTACGTCACTGCACATTCAGCTGATGACAATCACGATCGCGCGTTTCACACATCATCGAGCACTGTAAAGTATGTGATTTTCTTCACGAACTGGATTTCAGTCAGCCGTTGGGGGCTGGGGGATATACGACCTCTTCTGAAGCGTTTGTGCTGTGTGTGTTTAATGTCAAATACGTAAAAGGACGAATTGTTTTGCCTATTTAAAAATATTTGGATCGACTATATCCAACAAGGAGTCCTATGCACGCGCGAGGGACGGTCTCGGCCTATTTATAGCATACGAGGCGGGAGAAAGGAGAGGGGCGAAGGTTATTTTTGTCAGGCTCTCTTGTGTTTTATTGTCGCATGAAGGCGTAGCGCTCTGTGGTCTGGATTTCGTGGCTGGAGCGCATTTTTTTAAAATCGAAGCGAACGGTTTTTTATGTTCATCTTTGGGCTGAAAGCGAAAATGTTCACAATGACAATGAGAAAGGTGCCAGGCCACTGTGACCGTCTACTAGTCAGTGAGGGGTGACGTCACTGGCTTTTACAGGTGGATTATGGGAAACGAGCCTTGACCTGCCAGTGTTTCTGGTTTCTGCAGATAAGTGTGTTTTTCTTCCCAAGCACTTGATTTCCCTGTCTGGAGCGTCTTTTAAATAAATATTCTATGTAGATGTTCCAGAATTGGGTATAGACCCAAATGTATAGTGACAAAGTACATATTTGTTGACTTTTTTTTTTTTTTAAAAATTAAGGATGCAAACCATGTTTAGGTGAGCAAGACCGATTTAATTATTCTAGTTTTCCTAGAAGTAAATCGCAGTAGCAGTAAGTACTTGTGTAAAATTATTGACTTGTTAAACTTGTGTATACTAGTTGGATTAGCCGTTCGTCTTTGGTGTCTTTTGTGCTTGAATAAATCAAAGATTTTCAAGCATTATTTAAAAGGAAAAAAAAACTATTTGAAAGGGACCTTTCTGCCTGTGAGATGCATGTTGCAGCCCTTGGACTGTGATGTTGAATCCTGTCTCTAAGCTCAATTTGAGGGACCCTGGATCTACTTGAGGTGGTTCTGGAGTGAATTGGCTGTGCTTGGAGAACAGATCCATATTAAGTGACTGATCTCAGAACTGGTGGCTCTGGCCCCTTGCCAGGTGTATTGTTAAAAAAATAAAAACAACATTATATGATGCTAAAAAAAAGTACACAAATTTTAGTATTGTTTGAAAAAAACCATTTAGTCTTTATATGGAGGCCTTCCACAGTTTAGCTTGATTTGGTGGAAGTCACTCACTCCCCATCCCACCAGCTGGTGTGTAGGGCAGCAGAAATGCTGTGTAGAAGCGCTTGCTCGTTTGTGTCTGTCAAGCGTTCTCTCTTGTGAATTACGCTTTTTTCTTTGACATCCTAGGTGAGGTTCCAGCACCTCTGTGGGTTTGTAAAGTAGTGACTGGAGAATGACGTGTCATGACACCCAAAAATGTGTGGGCTATTCACTGACTTGTTTGAACCAATACAAATGTTTTGCTCTCACAACAAAACACAACGATTGGTTCAAATCTGTGAGCATGTTGTAGCTCCACCCATTTTTGGTGTCAGGATGCATCATTCACCTCATCACTATTGTACAAGGTGGCACCACACTGAACTAACTTTCTGGGAACAACAGTGGAGGATGTGTTCATTTCTCCTCCTTTTAGGAATAGTTCGGGAGTGTGCTTTTCAAAGAAAAGTTTGTGTTTAAACTATCTTGTTTTTTGTTAATGTTTTTTTTTCTTCCTTTTTCTTAATTTTGCCAAAGGGAATACGCGCTGCTGTAACAGCAGTTCTGTTGGAACCAATTAAAACAACATCTACCTTTGAGTAGGCAAACATCTGGTTTTATTTTTTTTTAAACCTTTTCAATAAAATGTGTAATATTCTAAAAACTAAAAAACATATAGTTCTTATTACTCCTTGTGAAGCAATTTAAAGTGGGGTAATGAGGCTTCACTCTTCAGACTGTGCTTTGATAGGTAGCTCCTGGTGCTTTGCATTTTTTTATTCAATAGAAAGATGTGCCATTGCAGTTTTTCATCATAAACCATCCCTGCTCTTTGACTGCTTGTATCATTGGTCTGTAGACCCTGCTGTTAACTGCACTGTGGACACTTGGCACTGTGAATGCCCATTCTGTTATGTTTCTTTACAGCTTAACCTGGAATAGCGTTCTATAGGGGAAAGTAATTTACCCCGTAATCCTGTACGTTTTTTTGTGAAATGTATTAACTGGCTCTTGACATCACTGGTTGGAAATATGTTCATATAACCAAACCGACACTAAAGCGTTGTGTGAAAAAAATATAAGGATAGTGGAAGTTCAGTTGAGGACTATTCTCAATTGGGGAATGCCAGTGAGAATTATTATTATTATTATTATTTTATTTTTTTCCACACAGCTTTACTATTGAAAGTACTATCTCATAAATGAGCAGGATCAGTATGTTTTCATAAATGAGCTGTTGACAGTATGTTTAGAGGAAAGGGTATCCTATCATAACAAAACCAGGCTGTAAATGACTGGGCACTGATGTGCGGTTGATTCTTTTTGTCTTTTATTAAGAGAACCCATCAGTCAGTGCCAGCCTAAAGGCAGCTGTTGAGAAAAGACAAACTAAGCAGAGATCGTGGCTATTCAATCAAAGGCACTTTGGCCTTCCAGGATTTGAAGGTGTTCTGCAGGGCATTTCCAATGGCAGCCAGCAGGGGGCAGCCTTTGAGTGTCCGTTTTGGGTTTCATTGGGGTTTGATGAGATCCGTGGTCTAGTTGTTTAGACTTGCTTGTCCTTTTTGCTGTGGAGGTGGAGAAAAGCCTCCCTTCATTAGCTCATCGGTGTGTTCTCACTGTGGAACGTGCAATTTCATCTTTATGCAGAGAAAAATACTCTTTTTAGATAAGGGATCTCAAAATAGTTACACAATTATATTTTTTGGTTATCTAGCTGGGCTAGAGCATAGATGTATTAACTTATTGATATTGAACCTTGGTTATTTGTGGCTATCTGCACAAATATGAACCAAAATTATTTATCTTTTTGTTATCTTGTATATATTGTACATGTTAAGCCATAAATTTGAACCGTACGTCGTACGAATACGAAAATCGTATTGCTCTATATTGGTTGTGCTAGGTGTTGAAGTAACATTTTTCAGAGAATAACATAATTTTATTGAAAAATAAAAAGATTCAGTAACAAGGAACTCTGGTGAATATTTTCAAGAGCATATATTTCAAAAGGTGATATAGACATATTTTGTATTTGTTTTATGTGATACTATAAGGTATGAAACTCCAGTGCTTTGTGTGTGGGTCAATGGTGTAAGGATGAAACTAATCTAGAGCAGAGGAGAAGAATGTGTGTGTTTAGTCTCTTGGTCCTGTTGGAGTAATGTTTGTATTGTTTCCCTTGGTTGAGACATGAGTATTTGTGGTTCAATGTGTTTAAACAAGATGTTCAAGAAAAAGATAAGGGCTTTAAAGTTTTGAATTCTTTATATAAAATAAATTATATAATAATGCTGGTACTGTTTAATGTCATATGTTTAATAAAATTGTATATGTTCACATACTTACGCCTTGTGATGTTTTCCTTTGTAGGCATAAGATTAACGATGCTAATATATTTTTAGCCATTGAGGCGGCCAGGATCATGCTTTCATATTTCAAGTCTTGAAAGACTTGAAATATGAAAGCATGATCCTGGCTAAAAAATTCCACAGGAAGCCAGCAGAGGGCACTGTCCACCTGCATAACCACCTGTGCCAACTTTCTCCCTGTAATGGATGTATAGGATTCAGGTTTTATTGAAGTAACTGGCAAGTCAAGTGCCGCTTCTCTTGCGGCGGGCCAGTATTATTGAGACGAGAAGGTGGTAAAGTGCACTTCTCCCTGTTTGATATAGATTGACGTGTGCAGCATTAGCAGACGCTACATGTTTGGGTTTAAGTTCAGGAAGGACAAGACACAGCTCTCATTTCCATTTCCCCGCATGATGAATTTTGATTTGCGCTGATTTTCGCCAGCTTTACTTGATTGTGATAGATGTAATGTAGACCCATTACAGACCGAGATTAGCTTGCCTGGGTTCTAAGTGCTGTTTTCCAGTTAGGGCTCTAACCAAGTAGCCTCTGCTTCAGTCAAGTGTCTCCGCCGTTCATCTAATGTAAGGCCCGACTGACTGGACCGGTGGCAACAGATTTTCTGCACATTCTGAGTAATATCAGAAAATCAGCCGAAGGCCTCGCAGTGCTAGCCCTCCCATTGTCCAGCTGCACTCCCAAGTTGTTGAATTCATGGGACGCCCTCCCTCACTCATGGGTCTTGGAGCCCTGCCCAGCGGGTTTTTTGGGAAGAGGCGTTGCCATGGTAACGGGCTTGCATCTCCATAGAGCTTTGATGCTGATCAGGGCAGGTGTCGTGGTGGGGGTGGGAGTGGGAGTGGGAGTGGGGGAGGGCACCTTTTGTACCTGGTGAAGATGGCAAAAATTAGGGAGGTTTTCCACAGTAATTTCGATTTCGTTTGGAACCACCCCCTCCCCCCCACCTCCCGTTCTGATTCATCGCAGGTGCTCTGAGAGCAAGAGGGCGAGCGGGCAGACGGCGGAAGCGAGTGAAAGTGTACGGAGTCGTCCCTCATTAAAGGGTTTTGGAGACGAAGGCTCGGAGCGGCGTGGAAGAATTGGGGGAGGGGGGAAGCGGGGAATGTGGCTGTGGATGGGTGAAGGGGTTTTTGGGACGGGGACTGCGTTTCCTTTGTGCCCTCGAACCCCCTCCCCCCACTCTGTTTTGACTGTTCAGACGCACTGCACGGTGATGGCTTTTTCTGTTTTTCAGCCCCATGCGCCCCCACCCCCCACCAGGCCTTTTTCAAAGCACTCTGCATTCCAGCGGGCCACCAGGGAAGAGGCTTTAGAGCTGGCGGTACAGGGCTCCTGGGTGGCCCCCGGTGCTGCAGGGGGTCCGGGGGGAGGAGACGATGTCTTATTAATTGACTGGGCGGTTCGGGCAGAGTGCAGACATTTGGAAAGGAGGGTGTTGGGAGAAGAGATTCCTTCGTCCATGGTGATGCCGCCAGCACAGTCTGACCAGCATATCGAGCTCCACCTTCACTATGAAAAAAATTTTTTCCTCTACAGCAGAATCACCTGTGTGTGTGTGTGCACATGTACATAAATATATAAATGTACATGGAAATGAAGTGTAATAGCCTGCCTTGTCTCTGGGTTCAGACGTAAATTGACGCCCCTGTGCTCTCACCCTGGTCTTTGGCTTGTCTGCGGGAACGCGCCCTCCTCGTGTCCAGGACGGGCGCAGCGGCTCCCCATGTGGTCTCCTCGCCCCTCAGGTGTCGTGGGCCTAATCCCATTTGCATGTGTCCCAATCAGCCGCAATAGAGCAGCCATTGTCCCGTCCGGAGTCAGCTCAACGCCACCATGTTTGAACTACTTCCCACAGTGCGGTCTCCACGGCGACAGTGTGTAATCCCCAACATCTCCCCCCCCCCACCAAACACCACATCATTGGAGGAGAAGTCTTCTCGCGGTGAGGGTGGAGCGGGAAGGGACTGGGGCGAGGGGCGTGGCCATCACCATGCCTCTGGCTCACGGGAAAGGACACTTGCAAGAGACCCTGGGGAACTGAAACCCAAAACCGATCCCCCACCCATAACTCTCACACACACACACACACGCATACATGCATACATGCATACGTGCACTCCCTAATATTCCCACACATAATGTGTAGATGCATTTATATGAATGCGCTATTGCTACGTACAGTACATACTTCCGCACATTGCCCTACAAACCGCTTACCACGCTGAAGAACCCAGCATTCACTTGCTGGCAGTTTTGATCTGTAATTAACACAGCCTTGCTGCACCCACCAAGTTATCTCCTACAATTAGAGCATCACTCAGTTGTGCATTGTAAATGGTCAGCTGCTTCTTGGCTAAGTAAACAGTGCAAAGGGGGAGAGCTCCCTATTCCCCAGGACCGTAATGGCTTTAGGTTTATTGGCACCATTAAATAGTCATTTAGGCCAAGATTTACAGGTGACGACGTACCCAAATGCTGTCTTCAATCAAGCCTTTTCTTTTTTTTGCGGGGGGAGGGGAGGGGAGGTTGGTTAATGTGAGGTGAAAATGCAAACCTTTTCAGATGGCGAGCTCTTGAGAAGTAATCCCCTGGGCTCCACTGTGTCCAGCACCATAGACGGATCCCTCTCAGAGCCAGGGAGCAGAGGGGGCCAGCTCCGGCCTGCATCCATCACGCAGAGGGGAGGAGACCGACTGATTAAACTGACCTCCAGGGCAGACGGAGTGACCTCTGTTTCCTGCGTTTTGTGTCCCACACAATATGATCAGTGCCCCACATACTGGGAGAGGGCCTTTGGGTGTGAGTGGGTGGTGGGGTGGTGGGGTTGGGTGGGGTGGTGGGGTTGGGGCTCCTGGGGGGGCTCCTCCACCCACCCCCTCCAAAAGCATTCTCTGTCACAACATCACCACGCAGAGGCTCGAAGGGTCATCTTTCTCAAATGAGGCAGCTTCACAACATCAACACACACAAAAAATGAATTGTATCTTTGATTACTGAACAAGAATAATGGCCATTCCAACCCCGTGATTTCCTCTCAGGAATAAAACGGTCAGCCATTTCTCTCCTTTGTTCCTTTGCCAGTGAAGGGGAAATCCGCTAAACCGTAATGAGCCGTACATTTGTGAGGCTGTGACCATTCAGTCCTCTACATGGCCTTCTACAGTCCACCCACGGAGCCCTTTCTGCACAGCATTGCTTATTGCTTATGCACTTAAATTAATATAATATATGCCATTTAGCAGACGCTTTTATCCAAAGCGCCTTACAGTAGTGAATGCATACTTTAAAAAAAAAATTTGTATCTGGTGCCAGTGGAAATTAAACCCACAACCTAAGCATTGCCAACGCCATGCTCTACCTACTGAGCCACACAAAACCACGTAAATTACATCTAGATGATCATGTTTTTGTTTTTTTTCATAAATGTTGGCCTGGATTCAATCAACATTTGTGCTCATTTTCAGTGTTCATTTTTTCCCCCACCCTAAATACAGTTTGGCAAGTTAATGTTGGTGACTGCGGAACTCGTCAAACGGTGTTTGTGAAGACAAACACAAACCTGCTTTTAATTGTGACACAAAGTTAAGGACAAACGTTGACTGAAGGCCATTGTCTCTAA
This sequence comes from Aldrovandia affinis, assembly GCA_029706075.1. NCBI lineage: Eukaryota > Metazoa > Chordata > Actinopteri > Notacanthiformes > Halosauridae > Aldrovandia > Aldrovandia affinis. The sequence continues at coordinate 1,323,917 of JAINUG010000072.1, read as the reverse complement.
TGGCTTTCTATAGCTATGCAACATGCATTGTTTACTGGTTTTTCTACAGGAGAGTTTTACGGAAATGTAGAGCTTCCAAACATTAACTCATAATGTGTGCCATCCCAGTAGCCTTTAATGGTGAGGTGAAAAAGCCTTGTGTCTTTGAGTACAGGTATACTACCATCTGATGTTTTACCCATCACAACAAGAAGCTCAGTTATTACTCATAACCTGTTTCCCAGTCCAACGATATTTAACTACTCCTGTCCGTATCTGATGTTTTCTTTTTTTCCGCAGATGAAAAACATACTTCGATGCCACTCAAGATATGCGCGAACGTCTGTCTTGCTTCACTCAAGATCTGGTGGATGCACAGAGAATTGCTTCTGGGTTGAAGTACTGCCTGGTTACCATGACAATGGTACTTTGCAGGGGTATTGTGAGCAATTACCCAGTTTCCCTTTCCTTTCTGCTATTAGTGATGAGATTTGCCCTCGAATAGAAATGTCCATATAAATGAATTCAATGTATTGGTTTTTAATGTTTTGTATTCATTTTCAGGTGCAGCACGGGTTAACTGTGTATTGCATTCCATATTTTTTTTTAAGGGAGAGTCGTGGAGGAGGGAGACAAAGTTTTCGGAGCAAGAGTCAGCGTTAAGTAAAGGCTACCTCTCCTCCCGAAGAGCCTTTGTTGTACATGTCATATTGGAGGCTTAGCATCTTGCTCTTTGACTTAGTCAGAAAGAGCGACTTTGTCTGTGGCCTAGGGATTGGGAATGTGTGTGTGTGTGTGTGTGTGTGTAGGGTGAAGGGTATTGTGGGAGGGGGAGGTGGGGGGGGTCATTTGCAATGCTAATGGCCAGGTGACAGCTGTCACCTTGCACGGAACACGGTTGCTCCAAAAGGGGTAAAAAGAAAAAACAAAGGCTGAGAATAAATAGGTTTGCCTATTAGAGGTTTGCCTTGCACGAGCTCTGGTCCTTGAGATCGTGCATTTAAATGTAGCCCCTGTGACTGAGAGAGCAAGGACAATTTCAATAAATATAACCATTTAAAACTAAACAAAAAACATATTTCAAAACAGAATGAAAAGCAGGCAGGACGCATTATACGAAGGCTTACAAAAGCTCCCACATTGATAACAAATCTGTATTCAAATAAATTATCCATACCATCTCAATGTAGCTGCATTGGGAAATGGTCTTCTCCTTTGAACATATATTCAAGGGCCCTTAATTCCTCATACATTCCTTCTAATATATCCAGTATGTACATATATATATACAGTATATAGGTAACTGCAAAAAAAAGGAAACACTTGAGTAAATGACGGGTTCTGGCAGCTCTGTTAGGATGTGTGGTACATTTTCTTGGTATGATTTGGGTCCACTCGACTCCTTAAAGGGCAAGCTAAATGCCAATAAGCACAAAGCGGGATCATCTTCCTCCTATGATGAAGCATTTCTATCCTGATGGTAATGGTCTCTTCCAGGAGGACCATGTCCCATCCACAGGGCACAAGGTGGTCTGATGAGCATAAAAATCATGTAAACCATATGCCATGGCCATCTCAGTCACCAGATCTCAACCTAACTGAACACTTATGGGACATTCTGGAGTGGCGCCTTAGACAGCTTTTCCACCACCATCAATAAAACACCAAATGATAGAATTTCTCTTGTAAGAATGGTGTTGCATCCCTCCAATAGAGTTCCAGACACTTGTAGAATCTATGTCAAGGTGCAGAGTCCTGGCAGCTCATGGTGGCCCAACGCCCTATTAAGACACTTTATGTTGGTGTTTCCTTTATTTTGGCAGTTACCTGTGTGTATGTGTGTGTGTACACACATATAGTATATATGTATATGTATATAGGGACATATGAAAGGGACAACAATGCTGCAGTTATCACAGGGAAAGTTTGCATAAAGTTCACACATGATGCCATTTATATTGTGTTGTTTTAATGATGGATTCTGCTAATTTTCAGCCAAATACTTTTTATATACAATGCCCCTTTAAAGTCTACACCCCATCTAAAAAATGCCAGCTTTTGTTGCCTTACAGCCAACATAATATAAAACATATGAAATCAGACCTTTTAACATTTTGCACCCTTGCACATTTTACCCGACAACTTTCAAGTAAATTTTTTTGAAATTTAAAATTTCTGAACATTAATACAATTTCTTTTTTTAAACTGAACAACTTGGATTGATAAGTCTACACCCCACTTATCATACCAATTGTAAACTAGCACAGGAGTAACCAACCACCTTCCAGATCACACACCAAGCTAATTGGCCTCCACCTGTGTTCAATTGTAGTGATTCTGATGACTTCAGAATAAAATCAGCTGTTCCTAGAGGATTGCACTGCTGGGTAGTGTATTTCAGAGTAAAGAATCCACCATGAGCAACAAGGAGCTTTCAAAAGAACTCCGGGATAAAGTTGTGGAAAGGGACATATCAGGGAATGGGTATAGAAAGATTTAAAAGGCCTTAAATATCCCTTGGAGCATGGTGAAGACCATTATTAAGACGTGGAAGGTGCATGGCACTTTAAAGGGGCACTGTATATAAAAAGTATTTGGCAGAAAACTAGCAGGTTATAGTCGTTCAGAACAGGAAAGTATGGGCTATATAACTCGATTATTTTTAGATCGGCCTCTGAAACCTCTTCGTCCCTCTGAAATAATTCATTGGGGTGTTGAATCAAAGAGAAAGTTTGATTGAATCCTCCGCAGTCTGCCCTGGGGTGAGTACATTGCTTGAAGTAGACCAACATAGTTACAGTACCATAGCAGGTATCAAAGCATTGTGTGTTGGAAGACTTGTCAGTCCATAGGTCAAGATAATGGTTCAGGTGCTCCTGTGAATTTCCCGTCTTTTTTCAGCTTTTTGACAACCATCATATAGTTTTTGGATTTAATAGAAATATATAGATAGATATAAAGATGGCATATAAAAATAGCATACTTTCAAACCGACATGCATGCCTAGCCCTGCAAACAAAGATCCCATTCAAACACATAGCTACACTAATACACATCAACAAAACTGCAGCTACCTGTAAACAGCTAGTGGGCTTGTTGTCACAAACACGTAATGCCCATCTAGGTACAGTTGAGTAAAGTTTAGACCCTAGCCATGGTCCCCAGTCTCTCCATTTGCTATATTGTTCATACTAAAGAAAACCGAGGGCTCTAATTTGATACCAATCAGATTTCTGCACCCGTATTCACCATTTTCCCGGACAACGATTGACAGTGTCATTACCAAACCCAAAATAAAATAATGATGTAAGGAATTTATGGGAAACTGTGAGCACTTGATTTGAAATATCGTTGTCATTAATGTCTTCATCCAATGACGTCGTTTTGGAATCATTTGACTTTCACCAACATTCCACAATTCAGACTCTGAAGAGTCAACAAGTGTAGTCTCCATAGGAGTCACTGTTTATACTTTTCAACTACGTTTATTTATTTATTTTCAATTTTGAGAAAGTACTTGCCCTAGCCATGCCTTCCTGGTCCATACAGAATGGTTCCTAGTTTAAGGCCTCTTGAGATGTAAGTCTCAATGATGACTCACCTGAGTTGGAGAAACAAGGTTTTATTTAGTCAGTTAACCAGGAAATGACTAAGGCCAAAAGAGGCATATTTGGCCAGTGTGCAGAGGAGATTTGCGATAAGTTCCATATGGTTTTTAATGACCCCAATGACAAAGGCCTTCAGTTTAAAATGTAATCTGGATGACTTGATTTTCTATATAGCATGGTGTGCCTGTTATGCAATGCCTATAGCCAGAGAGGTATGCCGGCTTTCATAGCTGCCTGCTTTCTGCGGTAGGTAACCTGCTGACTGAAAACCAGCTTGCCTGGATGGCATTACGACTAGTTAGGAGCCACCTTGCCAGACATGGGACCAAGTCCCTCTTATCCAAATCACAAGTAAGTCTCAAGTCATTTGGTCCAAGTCTCAAGCAAGTCCCAAGTCATCAAAACAGTGACTCGAGTCGACTCGAGTCCAAGTCACAATGACTCGAGTACACATCTCTGCACCTTGCAGAGCTGCCAGCTACAGTCAGCACTGGCATGCTCAGAATTAGGTACCCTCTTTGGATATCCCCTGCAGCCAAGTATATAAGGACATGCCCAACAACTGAGTATGAAGGGACACACCTGGCAGCTGATGTATGGTTATCATTCTGGTGCAAAATGGCTGCCGCGCATCACCCATAGAAATTGGTGGTGGTTGGGGAGAGTTTCCCCCCTTCACTCAGTGCTTTGAGTACCATGAATGCAATCCATTACTCTTATTATAACTGACATGCAATGCTGGCAATGCTGGCAATGCTGGCAATGCTGGCAATGCTGGCAATGCTGTAGGCATATTTTTAATTTCCATTATTTGGTATACTCTCTCTTTCTTTCTCTCTCTCTCTCTCTCTCTCTTTCTCTCTCTCTCTCTCTCTCTCTCTCTCTCTCTCTCTCTCTCTCTATATATATATATATATATATATATATATATATATATATATATATATATGCATAAAGATGAAAATGTTCCCACCCAGAAACAATTCCCTGACCTTACTTTACCAGATGTGATACATTACAAAGGACTTGAGATACCCAAATCTGATCATAAGTGAGAAATTCAAAACCTTTGCAGAGAGCACTAGAAATCCAGTAAAATGTTGTGGGCACTCTAAAAAGACCCAGGTGTCCCCTTTTAATCAGACTTTGCTCTCGCTTTGACTGAAACTGATGATCTTAATATGAAAGACTCTTTGGTTCCAGGACATGAACTGAATGCTACAGTTATTACAAAGCAAATCTGTGTGGAGTATACACATAAATTATGGCATTTAACTAGTATTATTTTTTTTGTGGTAATTGACAGATCCTCCTTGCTTTTAACCTACAGCTTTTTGTACAACATAAAGCTGAATTGTTTAAACTTGCATATACATGTAAACATGCATGGTAGAATGGATGAAAGACACATTAAGGGCTCTTGAATATGCAATATGTTAAATAGTCAACACTATGTTGATAAACTGCAGTTAAATTGAGATCATATGGATTCTTAGTTTGAAAAATATATAATCAACATGAGCCTCAACAAGCTTCAAAACAATACATCATCTCTGCTTTTCAAATGCTCCTTTTGTTATAAATATTACATTCATTTATATTTTCTATCCTTTTCCTCCCGGTCTTGGGGGCTACATTTAAATTCACGATTTCAAGGACCAGAGCACAGCAAGGCCAGAAGATAATAGGCAAACCTATTTATTCTCAGCCTTTGTTTTTTTTCTTTTTCTCCTTCAGGAGTAATCATGTTCCATGCAAGGTGACAGCTGTCTCTTAACCATTAGCATTGCCATAGAGGAACACAGTGAGAGCGGTGCATGACACCCGCATGACACCCATCCCCCCAAAAAACATACACACACACACACACACACACATACAATGTTAGCAATCCATACATTGTCATCAAAACTGAAGGCAGTAATCCAGAAAATTAAATCCATTCAGCTATGCCCTCCTTTTCCTGCATCCACCCCATACACACACACACACACATACACACACACACACACACACACACAAAGCATGCGCATGCGCATGCACACACATACACACACACATATACATACAAGTATACACACAGGCATAGACATGTGCACACACATGCAAGCACAAGCATACACGTGCATGCACGCACATGCAAGCATATATACGCACATACACACACAATACATGCACACACACTCGCATACATACACAAGCATGCACATGCGTGCGCACACGCGAGCACAAGCTTACACATGCATGCACGCACAAACATACATGCACACACATGCACGCGAGCACACCTGCATACGCACGCACATACACACACAAGCATACACGTACACACACCTTCCACCTTCCTACCCACTGTGTTCCCTTTGTGTTGGCCATTGTAACAGTTTTGTTTCGGACATATGGATGGGTTTAGAGGAGCAGGGCCTCAGCAGCTGAGGCTTTGTCTGGGGTCGCAAAGGTTGCAGGGATTGTGTTCCTGACTAATTCCCCCTTTCAGTGTCTTCAGATCAGAGTCTATAATGATCCAGGCAGCACAGCATGGGGATTATCATGCAGCTAGGACATGTGGCGGGAGAGGAGAGCGAGAGCTGGAAACAGAACGAGAGAGAGGAACCTCCAGAGAGACAGTAACCACTGTGCTATTCTTACACACAAACTTTCAATAATTCCCAGTGTCAGTCAACAACTCACCCCTCCTCCCCCTGCCCTGCCCCCTTTGCCCCCACCTTTCCGCCTCATCTCCCTGCATGCAGCTTGAGCAAACACTATTAAGACAGAAAGCCCATGCACTGAAGAGAGAGCATGTAATTACATGTTTAGTGAAAAACTTCATCACATGTAGTACATCAGCCTTGGTGCACACGAGGGTTCACAGAGATGCCGGTCTTTGCTATTATTTAGAGATCCATCTTCAATCAGGAAATTTATTTCTTGAAATCAAACATGAAGGCTTTCAGTAAACACATTAAAAATCATGACTCAATTACCTAGAATGAGAATGAATGAAATGGAAGGGGAAAAAATCAAAAATAGCCCTAGAAAAACATCTCTGTCCTCTTAATAAAGCAATGAACCCCCCCTCCTCCCTTTACCTCTACCCCCATTCTGAACTGAAATGTTCAACTATTGAAAAATAAATATACTCCTTTAGATACAGTGAATACGATGAAATGCTAAATCCTAGGCAAACTATAAAATATATAATAAAAAATTATGATTTGGGCTGTTGGCCGGCATATTCAGTTAAAGCATTAGCCCTCAGTGCAGTGATATGTCTCACAGTCCTGAACCAAACCCTGACTGTGCCAGTACCAGTAAACGTGTAGCTTTGAGACTTAATCAGGGCTGGACTGGGAGAAAAAATCGGCCCTGCCATTTCGCATCTTTTCAACTGAGACTTCGTTTATATGCGCGAAAAATTTATAGCCCCTCGAACACATATATGATTCTACCGATACAACTATATAGCGAGCCCTGGAGAGGTCAGCACACCCCAGTTGTGAGACAGAAAGTTCCATAGCTACTTGTTTCACTGTGTTCAGTCAGTATGGAATCCCAGAATTTACCTGCACAGCTAACAATTGCCCTTTTATTCTTCTGTCTATATTCATTAATAGCATACCTGAAAATAGAGGTTCTGATTGGTAGTTTCTCTCTAATTAGCTTGTACACCAGTGGTGACACTTTAGAGTTGGGTCTATAAGCCTGCCATCAGCACACAACATCATTTCACTGATGAAGGCACTATACAGAAATGTTTGAATCTTTTAGCCTCATTTTAAATATAAAATGTTGAGAGCAGATTGTTTGTGAATGGATTTTTCCATCTTCAAAAACAATGTCTGTCCTCTACTGGCTTTCACCGTTTGCCCATTTTTTTGCTTTGTTTTTTTCTTCTCAGGACAAGATGGCATATCTCCTGATGTACAATTAGGCAACAGCAAGGAGGCGTTCGGCTGGTGCAGTATGCAAGGGTTATTGCTCTGCAGGGGCAAAGAGAATTGGACCAATCTTCTGGACCAGTGTTTTAGTTGACTGCCACTCCATCTCTTCCTCCATTCCTTGGACCGGGGTCTTCACTTTGCCTCTTCACTTGCCTTGTGGTCTTCACTGTGGCAGTCTTCTAGGAGCTTGTCCAAAAGACAGGCCCTTCCCAGGGTCAAAGCTGCCTACCCCAGGACAGTCACCCCAAGGTTTCTTCCAGCGCTGTGCAGCCACCTTCATCTCTAAAGATTCCTCGTCAGATCCCAGCCACTTATCCACAGAGATGGGCGACAGTGTAGTGTAATGGTTAGGGAACTGGGCTTGTAACTCAGAGGTTGCTGGTTCAATTCCCAGGTGGGGCATTGCCGTTGTACCCTTGAGCAAGGTACTTAACCTGAATTGCTTCAGTAAAATATCCAGCTGTATAAATGGATTGTATGTAAAGAAATGTAAACCGTGTAAGTCGCTCTGGATAAGAGCGTCTGCTAAATGCATGAATGTAAATGTAATGTAAATGTGAGATGTTGATCTCCTGTCCTACCACCTCCACAGTGAAGCCGTTCACGATACTGCCTGTGCCTCCCTGACCTACTGCCTTAACGTAACTGGAGGCTCTGGTTTAAAGACTGTTTGAATTCTGATTGAAACCTGCTGGAGGTTGGGGTCATCCACTATGGGACCATAGACATCTTGTTGGCACATACAAGGCCAGCTTAGTGCTCAGCTCAATGCATTTGCTTGTCATTTTTAAATGGGATGATACAGGATGAGTCACAAACCATCATTTCATTGCCAATGGACCCTGACTCCACCCCACACCATCTGGAGAACAGCTTACTAATACCCCTTTTACACCAACATAGTAACACGAGTTATGACCAGGTTCAGTTTTTGTGTAAATGGTCCTTTTTTTACACAGCTTTTGTGTAAATTTGACCCAGGTCAACATGTGGGTCTGACATGATGGATTGGCGTGTTGGCTTCAGTATAAAAGGGCAACTTGGGTTTCTTATTTAGCACACGAAGCATTTGCACAAAAAATTCTTAGCTACTGTTAGAATATGAAAACCTAGGAGCGATCTCCTCTAGCTCAACAAATGGGGAACCAAGAAGGGATAAAAATAATAAAATGATTGGTTGTGCATTTGTGTAACGCTATGTCCCAAAGTGTTAATGTCTGTCTTTTAGGGTCTTCACCTCCGTGTGTTTACTATCACTCAACATTTGACTAGCCTCAATGTTATAAACTGGCCAGTGGTTTTAATGAGCGGCTAGCTAGCTTTTTTGTTAATGGGGATTCTCACTCTAGCTGGGCTAGTATTCAGATGTGACGTTTATTGAACATTACTTTCAAACCTGGGACTGATGTAAACAATGGCAACAAGGTATATTCCCGGGTTTGCGGTATGGTATAAATGGGTGTTTAAAATGCCATATTGAACCCGGGTTTCTGTGTATGAGGGATGTTCACCATATAATGTATGCCTCCAGTCCCTCTGTCAAAAACAAAACCTCATCCTCTGGTTCTCTACCGCTAGCTAGGATGCTTCACTTCTTCCTGTAAAGCCCTGATGACCTAAGATCTACCGGTTGTTTGTAGATCAATTCCTACACGGCATTGTCCTGAGCCTTTCATTTACTGAAAGTCAACTAAATAAACTCTGTTTTCTGAAATATTCATGGCAGATTATGGCAACAACACCAAGTGCCAATGCTGGCTTGACAAACCACAGAAGTCGTCAGTCTATTTGATGCAAAGTATTTTCAGTTCCTGAATTCCAAGTTCAAATAGCAAATAGGCAAATAGATGAAGGCAAGGAAAGGGGTTTTTATGCTTCTACGAGTTAGACTCTCTGTCTTAGGTCTGGTGTGGGGGATTCATCCTTCTTAGGTCTGGTCTTTGGTCAGTCTTTATGCTTGATTTCATTCTGAGGTCTTTGTAGATTTAATTGCAAATTAAAAGCAAGTTTGAATCTCAGTGAGATTGTTGCTGTACTATGGAGTGTTTTTATTATTTTTATTATTATGACTATGAATATTATTTCGGAGGAGACTCGTGCTTGATTGCGTTCTTCAGAATTGACAGAAAATTTAATAGGGAGTACTTAAGCACCATTTATCATTTTATGTATAAATTATTAGTGTCATTTCAAGATAATAGGGAGAAAACTATTCTTCAAAATGTATAATCTGAAGGAAAATCTAACTTTGTTTTGGAAAGGAACCACAAAATGTAGGCTATTAATATTCCTTTTCTATTGTACTGTCGAGGCACAGCTGTGAAATTATATGTTGGTAGTCATCATAATCATACTAGGTAGCATCATTGATATACAGAGCCCCTTTAAAGTCTACACCCCATCTCAAAAATGTAACCTTTTGTTGCCTCACAGCCTGAAATTAAAACATATTAAATCAGACTTTTCCCACCTTTATTTACACATTTTACCCTACAACTTCCAAGTGTAAAAAATACTCTCAACATTTCTGAACATTAATTAACAAAAATTAAAAAAGTGATTGGTGATTAACCAATCACCTTCCAGATCACACAACAAGCTAATTGGCCTCCACCTGTGTGCAATTGTAGTGATTATGATTACTTCAGAATAAAATCAGCTGTTCCTAGAGGATTCCACTGCTGGGTAGTGCATTTCAGAGTAAATAATCCACCATGAGCAACAAGGACCTTTCAAAAGAACTCAGGAATAGAGTTGTGGAAAAGCACATATCAGGAAATGGGTATAGAGAGATTTCAAAGGCTTTAAATATCCCTTGGAGCATGATCAAAAGGAGCATAATTAAGAAATGGAAGGTGCATGGCACCACCAGGATCTTGCCTATATCAGGCCGTCCGTCCAAGCTAGACAACGAGCTTGACAAATAAGGAGACTGATCAGATGCTACCAAGAGACCAATGGCAAATGTGAAGGAGTATGTGTCAACTAGGCATGGGACGGTTACCGTAATAATGGTATACCGCGGTATAACAGGCCACGGTATAACTAACTACAAACATTTCGTTTCCACGGTATATGCTCTACGGTATTTTTTATTAAAAGAAGCAAAAAAATAATAATAATGCTATGCCGAAAATCTATGCACCCCCGAAAACGAACCTAAGGTAATTGAGATTCGAATTTCACTTGGTGCAGAATTCTACTTATGGCGGCATTGCGCGGCGGAGTCAGTTGTGGAGTCAGTGAGATTTGTCGTCTGCTCCACGTTGATTCAGTCATGGCAGCCAGGTTCGAAATAGGAGGTGAACCACCCGAACTGTATCCCCCGTCCAAAAAGACTAAATCAGCAGTATGGGAATATTTTGGATACAAGAAAAACACAGAAGGCAACTTGGAGGAGGAAGGTGCCCCAACATGTAAAACATGCCTGATAACGCATCTCCGGGATCACCACCCAACACTCCTAGCCAAGTTCAAGGTAACGTAGTCTTTAGCAATACTTAGGTGCCTTGCTAGCTAACATTAGTGAAATAAATACTATAGGATAGTTAGCAAGGCAGATAACACGGCAAGACGTTCGCTCAGTGAAGTAACGTTAGGGGGGGAAAGCTAGCTGATTACTAACGCATCCTCTCACCTCACCGCTGCAAACTAAATCCTGTGAAGGTGAACATGCTCACGTTTCTCCATAAAAACCTGGACTGAGAGAGTGAGCAGCAAATGTGTGGATTAGAAAGTGAAACCTAGCTATGCCTATGGTTGTAGAGCTGCAGGATTAGGCTCATTGCATTTATTTAGAATTTTATTTTGAAGTGTTTTATTTTTCAGAAAATAATAGTTTTACAGTATAAAGTTTACAAAAATATTGAACAAATATTCTGTTAAAATAAAAGAAATCGTAAAAAAAATCTGTTAGTTTTTTTACCCAGATTTTAGAGGTGCGCCGCCGCCGCGCTAATACCGTGGTAATGGTATACCGCGGTATTTTTTCCCAAGGTTATCATTAAGTCAAAATCTCATACCGTCCCATGCCTAGTGTCAACAATACAGAAAGTTCTCCACAATTCTGGTCTGTATGGTAGGATGGAAAGAAACTACACAAAGAAAGTCCACATTCAGTCCTGTTTGAGGTACGCTGAAGATTCTGAAGCCGTGTGGCAAAAAGTGTTGTGTTTGGATGAAACCAAGACAGACATTTTGTCAATACGTTACGTTTGGAGAAAACCCAATACAGCACATCACCATCCCTACTGTAAAGCATGGTGGTGGCAGCATTCTGTTATGGGGGTGTTTCTCATCAGCAGGGACTGGGGCACTTGTCAGGATAGAAGGGGAAATGGATGGAGACAAATACAGAAAAAATATTGAGGAAAACCTGCTGCCCTCTGCAAGAAAATTAAAATTGGAAAGGAGGTTCACCTTTCAGCATGACAACGACCCAAAGCACACAGCTAAAGCAACAGTGGAATGGCTAAAAACAAAAAGGTGAATGTCCTTTAGTGGCCTAATCAGAGCCCTGACCTAAATCCTGTTGAAAACTTGTGGAATGACTTGAATTGCACAGTCCATCAATGGTACCCCACACAATCTGATTGAACTATGAGGAACAATGGGCAAACGTTGCCCAATCGTGGTGTGCAAATCTGGTAATTCAACCAAAGGTTGCTTCTACCAAGTACTAACTCAGCAGTGTGTAGACTTATCAATCAAAGTTATTCTCATTTTTTGTTTTTAATTAATGGAATTTGGAGCATTTCTTTTTCACTTGGAAGTTGTAGGGTAAAATGTGTAAGTAAAGGTGGAAAAAGTCTTGATTTAAGTTTTCATTTCAGGCTGTAAGGCAAAAAGGTGACATTTTTGAGAGGGTGTAGACTTTAAAGGGGCACTGTATGTCTAGATGCTGCACAAACATGTATTGTGATTAATACATGAAAAAGTGAAATCTATGGAATTTTTCAGTAAAGAATATGCTTCAATCAAAAACAATGGTAGTTAATTATATTTTGTGGTTCAGTGTCTACATCAAGGATTTAACATATCATTAGCTTGCTCTAACCAAATGAGTGCATTTATTTTCCTATAGTCCATTAAAGTTCAGGAGATGGATGCATATATAAGTAGTATATAAAATGTCTTACTATTCCTTGCTTCAGTTCTGATCATTATACTACATTTTATTACTAGAAGTACATTTTCATATTTGATACGAAGAAAGGGGCTAAGAACCATTCTAATATTGGATTGCAGACAGGGGATACATTCAGAAAAAGCCTGGCATCTCTGAGGACACCCTGAGATCATCAAGGTTGTTGGGCCCGACGAAGACAAGTGGGTTTCCACTGAAGTTTTTCACTAAACATGTAATTACATGCTCTCTCTTCAGTGCATGGGCTTTCTGTCTTAATAGTGTTTGCTCAAGCTGCATGCAGGGAGATGAGGCGGAAAGGTGGGGGCAAGGGGGGCAGGGCAGGGGGAGGAGGGGGTGAGTTGGTGACTGACACTGGGAATTATTGAAAGTTTGTGTGTAAGAATAGCACAGTGGTTACTGTCTCTCTGGAGGTTCCTCTCTCTCGTTCTGTTTCCAGCTCTCGCCCTCCTCTCCCGCCACATGTCCTAGCTGCATGATAATCCCCATGCTGTGCTGCCTGGATCATTATAGACTCTGATCTGAAGACACTGAAAGGGGGAATTAGTCAGGAACACAATCCCTGCAACCTTTGCGACCCCAGACAAAGCCTCAGCTGCTGAGGCCCTGCTCCTCTAAACCCATCCATATGTCCGAAACAAAACTGTTACAATGGCCAACACAAAGGGAACACAGTGGGAGGGTCTGAATGTGTGTGTGGGTTTGATTTGGGGGGGGCGGGCTGCATCTCTGGATGGGTTTAATTTTCTGGAGTACTGCCTCTCTCTCTCCCTCTCTCCCTCTGTTTCACCTCAGTGCAGATATGGCACGGACAAGCACCACATACAAATAAGGAAAGTTTGAAACCTTAGTGGTGTAAATGTAAAGTCTTCCGCAGAGGTGGCTATTATATATGAGATCATTTCCTGCTCGCCATTTTTTATCTTCCCTTTTTTTTCTTTCTGCCCACCTTTTTTGTTGAGTAATGGATTTTCCCCGTGGTGCGCCATTGTCAAGCATCCCTTTGTGCGTGGAGTGTGAGGAAACGCTACCCCACTGAGCGAGTGAACTACTGTACAAGAGAGAGGAGGTGGGGGCCGGAGGGACAATTATATCGCTTACTAATGGAGGGAGAACAAGGGGGGAGGCGATAAATCCAACTCTTGTCCACTCCAGCTAACTCTGCCAGGCTTCGGAATAGTATCGTCCTCAGAGCATGAAAACAATAACCAGATAGCTTTAAGAAAATATGTAGTGAACACGTGTAAATGAGTCTGCATTACTAAAACCATAAAACGCACGATTGCACATTGGCAGACAAACACTGGCCTAATCCGCCAAGGGTAGAATTAACTGTTTTAACAGCATGAGAGCGAATCCACAATGGACGAGGTGTTAAACCATGCTGATCTAGTCTGATCGGATCTAATCTAGCATGTTAAACACCCAGCAGGGTATGGGATTAGAAAACTGGTTAGTTAGACAGAAATGTATGATGCCAGCCAGCTTGTGAGCTTTTTTTCCTGTGATTGATTTTGTGATGTAATAATTCTGTTTTAGAAAAGGAAAGTGATAGGAAAAAAAATATCTATAGACTTTATCTAGCAAGCCATCTTTATTTATGATTTATGAACAAATCTTCGATAGCACTTGAGATTTTTCCATATGTAGCATTAAATATAGCAATAGTGACATCATGAAAAATATGCCTGTCTCTCTAAATAAAGGGTAAAATTACAGCTAATATATTTTGTTTGGCTGACTGCATCATCCATCATTGATGAACTCCAGCCATTAATGTGATTGGTCAGTATTCTGAGAGCTCTGGTCCGAGAAAGGAAAAAATGAGACTTCATAAATTTATTATTATTATTATTATTATTATTATTATTACTACTACTATAGTGTTTTCTTCATTTTCAGACCCATCTTATCTAGGCTATTGCTTGCTGTCACTAGATGGGAGTGCATAATTATGTGAATATATTGACCCCACCATTACAGTATATACACGCAGGTACAGCAGCAGAACCTGTATTCGCTATATCAGACATTGCTCTGCTATGCTTGTCTGTCTGATTGGGAAGCTCCAATGCACCTGTGCTGAATTCACAAATATTCAGTTTTAGAAAAAAAAAAAGAAAGGCCACTCTTCTGGCAAATACGTTTTCACGTTTCGAGTACTTCGCGGTTCTCTCCCGTCCCCTTTTGTGAGCAGCGTGCACCCCAGTTCGGGGGCGGTTAATATCCGGTAGCGCATGTGGAGGCAGCAGCAGGGCCGCATTGTACCTCACTGTAAACCCAAGAGAAGCAACCTACAGACAGAGCGCGGAGGGTCTTAAAGAGAGGGCAGCTTTCATTATTGCCTGTGTCTCATTAAGGCTCTCCCATCTCCACTGATTGCCTGTACAAGCCAGCACAAGGCCATAGGCTCCCACCGCACAAAGGATTATGGTAAAAGGGCCAAGTGACAAAACACCTCTCCTGTTCCCCTTTATGATGCTTATATGATGCTTATTTGCATTTGTATCAGGGTTATATAGTTCATCATTGGCCATTTTTCCCCCGTTTTACTACAGAATGGGTCATGATTTAAAGCTGCAGTGTCTCCACTAACCACTTCCCCCAGATTTTTGACCCCCCCCCCAAAATTAAATATCAACAAAGAAGAGCTCTGGACACTGGCACCCAAACGGAGGCACTGAACACGGACTGAAACGAGACCAAGCCTGTTTCTGGATTTTCCATCCCCGTTCATTTCCATTTTCAGTCACGAGCACTACATAAGGTACAAAGGGGCTTTTGTAAACATGCAAATGGGGATGCAATCTTAGAAATATTGCAATATTGATACAGTTCTGGCCATGGATACTCGAGGCTGAGTAAAACACGTTGTACTCATGGCTGTGAGGTAGGTGGAAGACGGCCTTTCGGACGCTGAGGGCAGGAAGTTCATGTCTCGAGTCTCCAGGTGCTTCTTTGTTTCGGCAGTATTACTGAATTGGGTTAAATTAAACCTTTTATTATAATTCAATGAAATGATAACATTAAGAAAGCATAAAATGAAACTGTAGCTACCAAAATGTTGCAAATCGTATTGAGAAATCAATCTTTTTAGTAGCACCTCCATTTCAGTTTTTGTTGTTGCTCACTTTCAAAAAGCTGCAGTCACATTCAGGTGGGCAATGATCGCCGTAACTTAATTGAGAATGGATGCCTTTGATGTGTCTGCATGCAGGTTCCTGCCTAGATTATCATCAACAATATTTCTGATGTGGTATTTATGGCCTGCCAGGGCAGCCATTCTATATATACTTATGGAAACGTATAATAATATACGGATCATAAAAATGGGAATGGATACGTATTTATAATGTAGGATTTCCCCTTACTGGTGGTGTAAGACAGTCAGCCAGCTACCACCTTACTCCTCTTAAGTGAGGTCCAGCATTTTGGTGAGCATATTCAAAATAAAACTAAATGAAATCGCTGTAAAAACTCTTCTGTCCTGTGCTTGTATATTGCTCACCCACTTTTTCACCTTTTGGGAAGATATCGAGCTCTGATTTGGCTCTCATACTGGAAATCTTTATAAGAGGAGATGGCAGCAACTCCGCAAGGTGAACCAATCTGAGTCAACGCTTGCAGATATGTTCCCCCGCGCAGACAGGAGTTCAAGTAGTAAGAAAAAGTTCCATCCAACATTGACCGAAAGCTGTTGACCGAAAGCTTAGCGAATGAAATAAGTGTAATGTTCCGCAAGCTATTCAGTTTTACGTGGAACTTTTTCACACAGTACACATTTTCTTACACCTGAAGTCATTACGCCTTTTTTGGATATGAGCTGCTACTGTAATTAACGTGGCAACCAAAGATGCTCTGTAATGCTTAGGGCACCTGACCGTGTTCCTCCAGAGGAAGCGGGCCAAACCCCTGGTGCCCACAGCAGGCTGCAGTACCACCAAGCACGTAATGCCTGGCTTCAGAGCTCACTCGCTTATGTAAATGCTGCCTTCAAAGTGTCCAGGGCTGGACATTCAATGGTGTTAATTGCACTTTCATGGCTGAGAGCCGCTGGGTAATTAAGGGTACATACAGCTACTTGTGTTCCTGGCAGGGAATGTGACAGGGGGCTGGGGGTGTCATCACCGTGGCGACAAGGGGAACTCATTGGCTGTGGGGATGCTCTCGCATGGCAATGGGTTATCAGGCTGGAGCGGAATACCGAGTCTGGCGCGCTGAAGACAAGGAGCCATCTTTTCTTTCTCGTCCTCCCTCGCTCTGCCAAGTTCAGCATCTCTTGGTACCTCACCCCAGAGTTATTTTGTCAGTCTGGTCCTGTGGCAGCAGAATTTGATTCTCAATCGGTCAGGACCGCAGAATCACTTGCGATGTTCCGCAAGAGACTCAAAACCCACCTTTTCAGACTCTACTACCACTGAATTCTGTACATCTAGCCTATTGTCATCACCACTGCTGACTTGCTCAACACTTCTTGTATATGTATCCCTGCCTTCTCATAAAAAAAATCAAATAATAATAATTACTAACCTTTTCTTTCCCAGTGTTATAAGTATGGTATGCAGCTGCCTACAATGATGCCTATCGCTGTATTACTGCACTGACCTTGTGCGCAAACTATGATTGTTCCTACCATGTATTAATGTACATCTTGTAAGTCGCTCTGGATAAGAGCGTCTGCTAAATGCTTAAGATGTAAATGTAATGTAAATGTAGACACAGAATTACACAGAACATCTGTATAATGTGCAAAGAATTATACAGAGCGTCTCTTGGTTCCTCGTGTTCTATTCACTCTCCCTGCTGTGTCTCACCCCCCCCCTCCTCCAACACTCCTCCCACTCCTTGTAACCATGGATCACTTTAGGCCCATGTGGTATCTTACAGATATGCACGTTGTAAGAGCAAAGCCATAGCCTTTCTTTTACAGACCTCATATGCACTCCGCTTTCTCCCAGCTGTGCACCAGCCGGAATCGGAGGCTCTATTAGTCAAATTGATTCTGGGAGTGGTTGAACTAGTCCCAGTACACTGTCGCCTTTTACAGCTTGTTTCTTTTGTTTTTCAATGCAAAGCACTGCCCTAAATGTCACAGTTCAGAGTAACATGTATGTGGTATGAAGTTGATATCTTTCTACTTGATGTTACTGTCCACGTGATGCGACTGTGAGAGTCACCTGAGAACGTCAGGTTTTTCCTTGTCTCTGTGCTGATTTGAGATGAGATGATATGGTTTGAAGCATCTCTGCCAAGAAAAAAAAAGATATCCTGATGGCCTGCCTCTGGGAGACTACAGTTTCACACTTCACACAGTAGGTGGCAGGATTGTGCAGCGTTGGCTGGAAACATTGACACAAGCTCTGTGTTGGTTTTCTTTTTTTCGTTCCCTTATCCTTTCTCTTATTGTGTGTGTGTGTGTGTGTGTGTGTGTGTGTCAACTCTTATGCAAACTCAAATCCATTTTCGCTGTGGGTTTAGAAATAGTGATAATGTTTGTCCCTGTCACAGATTTGCTCAAAGGTATATTAAACGTAATGGCATCACTCAGAAGTGCCATAGACTATGAAAATATATTAACCAGAAACATTTTTCAGAATAATTTTTCATAATTTTATATTTGATAATATGGTATATGTTTATGCAATTCAACCATCAAAGCCACAGTATTTTTTTTTTATTTGGCGTAAAATGTAAAGGGTGGCACATTAACATTAACACAGAATTAGTCTGGTTATGGTGGAAGACCTCCAGTCTGTCAGTATGCCTTGGAGGCTGGTAAACCAAAAATAAGGGAAGCAGAGTACTTACTTTTCAACTGATAATGTTCCTTAACCTGTTGTTTTAATTCACCTGTCAATCCTGGTATGGGTAACCCATCATCATCTGATTCTTTTTGACTAAACTGCCTCAAATGTGATGTCATAACCTTTGTACACTTTACATTAAATTGTTTCAGTTATGACAACATTATTTGACTTTGAATCATTTTGAATATAACAGAGATCTGCAATAGGCTTGAAACTTGGAACTTGAAACAAAGGTTTATATATATATAACTAAATAACAAGTAAATGACAAAATGTTTTTTTATGTGAAGTGCACAAAGGCAGTGGTGCAACGTTAGATGCAATCAAGTAGAAACGAATCAGCGGCTAATGTTTGAGCCTTATTTAAATTGGCATGGGCATTTTAATCATGCAAAAACAAATCAAAAACAGGTATTCAAGATAATTATCAAATTAGCTCCCTACCTCCACTATTTGAAGCTCACCGGCTGCCACAGCTTTCAGTCTGCAACAAATTTTCACAGACACGGTTGACAGACGCTTTCAAAGGAGCTGAGATGTTGCTTTCCCTGACCTGGGTCAGATATTGTTCCTGAGAGGAGAGACCGCGGGGAGTTTGCGGTCTTTAGCGGCAGTGACCTGTGTTTGATAAAAATCATCTTGGTTAAAGGGCTCGCTGAGGAGTTCTGCATGGGGAGACGTGAATGCGGTTTTTGAGGGCCGCACTTGAGCGCCCTTCTCTTGAACTCGGAGACGGCAGAGAGACACTCAGGCCTGTCACTCAGCTCCAGCCCTGCTGCCGCGGCGACGGCGTTCTGCTGCCAAACGGGAGCGGGAGAGAGACATTTCCTATTGGGAGTTCTCTACCCCCTCCACGCTCCCTCTGTGTGAATACGTCTCATGCAGCTCCACCAGATTCAATAATTACAGCAACATTAATGCCGAACAATAATGCAAACGCTACGATGAATGCTAGCCCCAGCTCTAGCAGGCAACGCTGAACACTAATACTGTGCCAGAAAGTATTTTTCTCAACATGACACTTACGTTTCTAAGCTCCGTTTCCTGTGGTGTTATATGTCAAGATGAAGTACCAAGACTATTCAGAATAATGTACGTTTAGGTTTGCCCTGAGACATATTGATAAGGGCATTTGGTTTACAGATCAGGATGCAGAGCAGACATTCTCTGCTTTGGAGGATTGGTATCGCAGGATATTACAAAGTGCGAGTGAAGTTGTGCACAGACAGGGCCCCTCGGATGCCAGCGCCAACCATCTTAAATCACGCTTTCGAATTTACACATCTCTCTCGTCTTCATGGCCTCTATCAGACCTTCAAACAATCCTGATTGAGACTCTGTATCCTTTAGGAAAGATGGTGGGGGGGAGAAAAGACAATACAATTAAATGATTAGTGCACTGCGGGACCACAAACAATTAAAACCATTATGGAAATTAAAATGACATTATGTCACAGCAGAAAGCCGATGATGCCGGTGTCGTCTTTTAAAGCAATTTTCATAATTCCAATAATTGAAATTACAGCATATTCATTCATTTACCGGGTGAGGGGGGCTAAGTGTGGACACTAATGAAATGCAATCATTAGCATCTAAACAAAATAATTGGAAAGTCCTTTATCTCCGGGGATAGGTGATAAGACATCATCACCCTCCTCCGTCAAAATGGAAAAACAAGCAATTAAACTATAGACAAAGATGAGACCAGCTTGCGGATCCAGCGTTGGGCACGTTTGAAAACAACGCTGATTAACTTGATTAAACACCTTACTCTATCCACTGATTTGTTCGTTTTGGGGGGTTCTTTTGCAGAAAATCTATCGCAATATTTTCCCAACGCACAAGACATTTGACGGACATTTCTAAACGCTGGAGCAGGAATGTCAGCGTTTTAGTTTTCAATTCCTATATTTAGATATCATGCCTATTCTTTGGTTTTGAAAAATATATACCTATTTTTGATTAGTGATTAACTGAACTGAAGGAAGATGCAGTATGTTAGATCCTTGTGTTCCTATCTTTAGTTTATTTTCCGATACGTCCCAACCGCTGATGCCATAGTGCCCACTTCGGCTGGCCCTCCATACATTCAGCTGCAGAAGACCTTTATTTCTTTATTTGCAGATCGGGCCTAAGAGTACACAGGATATATGTTCACTGTTTCCCTGCTGAGAAAAGACAGCTGTGAACATATATGGCTTTTCTCTGAGCTGAAGCCTTTGTTTAGTATATGTGTTTGGGGTGTGTGGTATATGTGTTTTTGTTTTGTTTTTGTTGCTAAAAATGGGAGGAACTTCGAGGTCATCCTTCCCCATCATCTGTCCCCCCTGGTGTTTGGTTACTGATTAGTAAGAGGAGTTTGAGGATGTGATGATGAGAACGTGTGAAGAAATAGAGAGACAGATGAAGGGGGTTTAAAAGCGTACGTTTCCTGTAACCCCTATGAGTCAGTCTTCCTCCTCCAGGCAATATCTCCTCCTCCTCCTCCTCCTCCTCTGTGCTCGGCTTTGCCCCTGCAAGGCCAGAGAGGAGTGAAGAGCATAATGCGAGGAGCACACGGGAAAAGGGGGCTTTTCTCTCCCTTCATCAACACTTTTCAAAAAGACACACCTACTAGACCCTCTTCAGTGATTTTTATTTCCACCGCTGCCCTCCTGCCATCTTCCTCCCTACTCGAGAAGCAGTTTATTTATTTTTTTTGTTCTCTTTGACTTGAAGAAAGACCTTTTCCCTGTCTGAGATGACATCCAGTCCCCTCCCTGAGGGGCGCAGGGTGATGAAGGTGGCAGGGATGAAAGAATAAAGACCTTTGCTATCCCACTGAATGGAAATGAAGTACCTTTCCCTTCAGCCCTGGACCTGTAAAGTCCTTTCTCCTGTTACATCCTGTAAATAAAGCACTTTTGGAGGTCAGGTTTTAATATTTTTTTCCTCATTTTCTCTCTTTTTCCCCCTTTTCTCTTTTCTCCTTTCTCTCTCCCTCTCCCTCTTTCTCCTTTCTTCGCCATGGCAAATGGAAATGCCGTCCTTGGTCTTTCAAAAGAATCCACTCACGTTTTTTTTATGCACTTGATCTGACCCTGTGGCAGGCTTTAAGTTCAGCCCATCATGGCACTGAGCAGGTCTGCTTCAGAAGGGGGAGGCAGAGGTTTGAGTGCAGTGAAAAGAAGGGGGAAGGTGTCTTTTCCCTGTCTGCTTGGATTGTGATTTTAGCTTTGGATTGTGAAGCATTAGTGCTTTTTCCAGGTGCCTGAGGTGTGTGGAGCACATGTCTGTGCTGGTGGTGTGAGGCGGAGTGTTCTGTGTCTCGACGCTCCCCTGTCTCTCTCTGGTGCAAGCCAACTCTCCCCACCAGTGAAACACACATCTAAAACACACCTCAAAACGCTCACCAAGCTAATCTCACTAGTGAACATGAGAATACATAATGACGATGTCAACCGTCCGTTCGACCAATGTAGACTCATAATTTCCAGGTCTAAAGAATATCCAGTACTGCATCAAGCCTGGACTTGAAAACACTTGAAAGTGTTTCTGCTTCTCTGCATTACCTGGCAAGCTGTTCCATGCATTGACAACTCTCTGTGTAAATACTTACTGATATCCTTATGGAATTTACCTTGAACTCATTTCCAACTGTTAAACTTGAATAGATTAAGCATGGTCTTTCCTCATAACCTTTCATACCAGGTACCAATTTAGTTGCTCTTCCTTGTCATCTTTCAAGAGCTTCTATATCTTTCTTGTAGTTTGATGCCCTGAGCTGTACACAATACTCTAAGTGAGGTCTGAAAAAGGCATTATATAACATCAATTGAACCTCCTTTAATTTATACTCAATACTTTTTGCTATATATCCCAGCATCCTGTTGGCCTTTTTTACTGCTACAGCACACTGCTTAGATGTGGATAGACTAAGACAGCTAAGTTTCAAATTGAACACATTCAAAATTTTCTCCTCCCATAAATTGCCCATCTTATATTTTTATTTCCCACATGCATAACTTTACATTTAGCAATACTGAATGGCATCTGCCATGTTTCTGCTTATTCTTGGATTTTTTAAATCATCTTGGATTACCTTGATTCCAAACTGTTTTCCAAACCCTCAAGTTTTGTATCATCTGCAAATGTAATTATTTTTCTACTAACACCCCTATTAAGATCATTTATGTATATAAGGAAAAGGTCCTAGCATTGATCCCTGCGGGACTCCACTGCTTACACCACCTCGGTCAGATACAATGTATTCAACCTTGCAGCCAATTATGAACCCACTCTGAAATAACTCCTGTAATTCCTAATGAATTAATTTTAGCAACAGACCAGAGCAACAGTGCAGTCCAAATATATAATATGATAAGCCTGGTTCAAAAGTCAAAACGCTTTGTAGTTTACTCAAATAGGTCCATGAGGTTTGTTAGGTATTCCCAACCTCCTATCTTTGTGAAGCAGGGGTTTCTGCAATGACTGCAACAAAGACACAATTGTGGAGTAGACTGGATATAAGGAACACATTGTGAGTGTCACTGTCTCCCATCATTCCTCAGTGGGACCGGCTTGTAGCAGGGAGGCAAGCCCAGGGCTCCCATTGAATGGTGAGCTGCAATGCATGTTAATATGATAAACTGTGTTTTATAATAGCATTTAAATCAGTTAATTATTAATGTTGTCCTTAGTATGTATTGGTGTTTCATCCCTCCAGTAGAGATTCAGACACTTGTAGAATCTATGTCAAGGTGCATTGAAGCTCTTCTGGCAGCTTCTGGTGGCCCAATACCCAATTAGGACACTATGTTTTTTGTGTCCTTTATTTCAGCAGTTACCTGAAGCTCAACCATGTTCTCATAACTTATCAGAACATTAAAACAGCTGTTCTCGAGAAGGTTATCTGTAGACTTTTCTGTCTATATAACAGCGAAAGCTGCCTTCTTGTACTTGACAATATTGTCAGAACTTAGCCTGGCAGAAAGTTGGGCGGCTTTTTGTGCTGCAGCGCAGTGTGTCTGAAAGACGCACATTATGCACGTGGAGGATAATGGCTCCCGTCCCTCGTGCCTTTTCTCTGGCTTACCTGTTTGTCTGAATGCGTTTTAATTACCCGTGATTTCACTTGTTGATGTTTCTCGTACCTGGGACGGAACAAAAATCGGACTGAAAAGGCAACGGCACTTGGAACAAATGGCGGAAGAATGTGTTTGATTAGCCGGGGTCTCCTTTCGCTGCAGGCCACCTTTGAGCAAAGCCATTGTATTCATCAAGGCTCCACAAGCGAATGCTGTATGGGAGAGGAAGGGGGGGGAAAGAAACGTGAAGACTGACATTTTCTAATCAAATACAGCAATCAGGAGACTGCCAGCCAACATTATGCCATTTACAATTCTTTTTAATTTATAATCAAAAATAGAAAAAAGAAAGACGCAGGTCATTACATCTCTCTTTACTGCCCCTGTTAGAGCAATGAAGAATTAATCAGCGGCCATTAGGCCGTATTTACTCCCCATGATGGAGCCAGCTTTCACTGTAGACCTTCTCTCTGCCTGTGTCCCTATATGAGCAGAGGTGGGTCTGATATACACTGCTCCCCTTAACCCTTTTGTAATGGAGGTGGTAAAGTGTTCTTATGAATATGTGTGTGTGTGTGTGTGTGTGGAAGATAAGGATAAAACCAGAGCCAATCCTGCAATCTTTGTAATTTCTCTCCATTCACGACAGAAGTGCTTACATGAAGTATGTATCATCATGCTAATGCACAAAAGCATGGTGGAAAAATTAAAAAAAGAATTGAAAAATACACTTGAATTGAAAAATGACACGCAGCTTACATGTTGAAATTTTACATTTATTAATTTAGTTATTTTACAGTTGCCATCAAGCTGTACTGAGCATGGCAAGAAATTGGGCCTAAGAGGCAGTTATGGGTGAATTTCAATGAAGTAAAAAAGGGGGTTGTGTATGTGTGTGTGTTTGTTTGTATGTGTTAGTGCATGTGAGCATACATACCGGTTGTATGTATGTGTGTCTATGTGCGTTTGTTGATGCGTGTGTGTTTGTATGTGCATGCATAATGTGTGTGTGTTCATATGTGGTTGTGCATGTGAGGGTGTGTGTGTGTGTGTGTGTGTGTGTATGTATGTATGCATGTCTGTATGTATGTGTATTTGTTCATGTGCATGTATGTATGTATGTTTGTGCGTTTGATAATGTGTGTGTGTGTGTGTGTCTTTGCGTGTATGTATGTGCGTATGTGTGTTTGTTAATGTGTGTGTGTGTGTGTGTGTGTGTGTGTGCATGTATGTGTATTTGTTCATGTGCATGTATATACAGTATGTGTGTTTGATAATGTGTGTGTGTGTGTGTGTTTTGCATGTATGCATGTGCGTATGTGTGTTTGTTAATGTGTGTGTGTGTGTGTGTGTGTATGTGTATTTGTTCATGTGCATTTGTTCATGTGTGTGTATGTGTGTTTGTGTGTTTGATAATGTGTGTGTGTGTGTGTGTTTGTATGCGTGTATGTATGTGCGTATGTGTGTTTGTTAATGTGTGTGTGTGTGTGTGTGTGTGTGTATGTATGTGTATTTGTTCATGTGCATGTATATGTATGTTTGTTTGTGTGTTTGATAATGTGTGTGTGTGTGTGTGTATTTGCGTGTATGCATGTGCGTATGTGTGTTTGTTAATGTGTGTGTGTGTGTGTGTGTGTATGTATGTGTATTTGTTCATGTGCATGTATATATGTATGTTTGTGTGTTTGATAATGTGTGTGTGTGTGTGTGTGTTTTGCGTGTATGCATGTGCGTATGTGTGTTTGTTAATGTGTGTGTGTGTGCTTGTTTTCCTGTGCATGTGTTACCCCTGAGAGAGCGGATGGAGGAAGGGAGATGGTTCAATACTCTTAAATCAGTCCCTGTAATCCCCCACAGGTCTGCTTTTGACGCACTGTGTTGACTCTGGCTCACACAAGTCAGACGTGCCCCTACGTTAATGCACTTTTGCACATACTTCACCTGCAGTCTGCTCTGAGATGAGGATGGAGACACATACACACTATGTGCAGAGGCGCGCTACCGACAAGAGGGCAGCACGTTGCTATGGAAAGATGGCTATTTAGATTAAATGTTCAAGTGGTGTACATAAAGCATGCAACATTATTATGTGTGCTACAGCAACTTGATATTCCTCATATTACAAGTGCATGTATTGTAGGCTACATGGTTTTGGCGTATTGGGTATTAGTCTCGCCTATTTTGTACAATGAAGGCATGTTTGGTGTCTGGCTAGGCAAAGTACTCAGGTGAGTTTACCAGGTGAGTTGCACTTCAAAGCCCCCGGCACTGTCAGACCACACCATTACAGCACAATCAGCCACTTAAACAACTGATAAGAGTACAATGGGAGACCTGACATGCTTTATGCGGGCGATACGAGCAAATAGTTAATGATGTTTATTCAAGATTATCAGGACTTTCCACCGAGAGAACAAGAGAGAGGGGGAAAAAGGAGCACATTTAGTCATACTGTGTGTGTGTCCCTGCCGTGTAGGGAGATTTGGATGCTTTGTGAGTGTGTGTGTGTGTGTGTGTGTGTGTGTGTGTGTGTGTGTGTGTGTGTGTGTGGTATGTGTAGAGTATTTGTGTGTGTGCACATATGCAAGCCTGTGTGTGTATGTATATGTTTGTGGGTGTGTGTGCGTATTTATGCATTTGTGTTTGTGTGTGTGCGCATGTGTGAGTGCGTGAAGTATGTGGTATATGTGTGTGTGTCTGCGATCTTGTGTGTGTGTGTGTGTGTGTGATATGTGTAGAGTGTTTGTGTGTGTGTGTCGATTGTGTGTGCACACATGCAAGCGCATGTGTGTCTGTGTGTGTGTGTGTGATATATGTAGAGTGTTTGTGTGTGCACACATGCAAGTGTGTGTGTGTGTCTACATCTGGGTGTGTGTGGCAGTCCCCCTCATCAGAAGTGCCCAAGGCTTCTCTGTCGCCACTCAGACAGGACAGCTACGTATAATGTAGTTGTGCAATGTTAGCCCAGTCGGACTGATGAGAGATAGACACTTTGCCCAGCAGGCTGTGCTGCTCAGTGGATACACACTGCACATTTACACACCTTCATTCATTGCATTATGAAAAAAAACACTCCTCTTCAGCAAAAAAAAAAAGGAAAAAATAAGTGAGCAGGTATGTGGTGAGTACAAAGTGTGCACTGAGCTCACAGCAGGAGAGACAAACAGGTCAGAAACGGAACCTCGTCTTTCTCTGCTTCTTGAGAGAGCTGTTGTCCTAGCAACCAACAAGTATGTGGATTGGAGGAGGGAGGGGTGAGGATGGATGGATGGGGGCTTGGAGTTGAGGAAGGAGACATTGAGATGGTGGACAGATTCTATCAAAGCCAAAAACGAACAACTTAACTTGTGCAAGCACAAAGAAAGAGTAACTCAGCCTTGCCGGTATGTACAGTTACCTGCCCCCCCCCCCCCCGACCATGCTGACCCTCACAGATCTGCTCCTTCTTCATCTCTGTGAATGGTCTTTTTTCCTTCTTTTTACAGTACAAAGAAAGGGAAGGTTCAATGTGTTGAACTCGCATGTTCCCCAACTACTATTTATTAACAGACTTGCGTTGGAGAAGATGACTCTCTGTTTTACTATTGCTGTGATTTTCAACCTCATCTGTGCTCACACAATGTATTTTATACATGGAGGTCCATTGTTCTCTTTAGCTTTGGATAATGTGGACAAAATCTTTATCTTGCTATTAATTTAATGAAAGTAAAGGAGGCATGGGAAGAGTCAGGGGGAAGAATCTCACTTACCCATCTTCCCCTGCCTGTGAAAAAGAGGGCCCCTCACAGCAGTCTCTCAGTGTGAGCTGCTGGGTTGCAATGCTCAATATATTTTGCTTAGAGTACTACTTACATTCCAAGTAGTGTACTGCTGGGATGGCTAGGTGGGCAAACATTTAACAAGGATTGCACTGTATCGGAACCCTGACAGAGTGTGCAAGTAACGGGAGAGAGAGAGAGAGAGAGAGAGGGAAGAGAAAAAATAAAGGAAGAAAGAGTATGGAAAAACAGCAGAGGGAATATGCATTACTGCAAACATTGGGAGAACAAGCTTTGATCTTGCTGGTGACATCAGAGGTCTGTGTACCTAGAGAGCCTTGCTGCCCCCAAAGGAGGGCACCCTGAACTTTAGCACTTCCACAATAGACTCAAAAAGGAAAACAAAGAGTAACGTTATGTGTTCATGCTGTGCTGACAATGGCATTTTGTGACAATAACCGTCAAACAGCAACCATGTGTAATTTGCCATTTGAGTTGAACAAGGTGTCGAAGCCAGCGCCTTTTAGGTTTGAGGTTCCTGCCTGCGGTTGTGGCTCCTTCATGTGTTGAGAGCCTCAAGAACCAACAGCGCTAATATTGACTGTTGACCGCATAGGGCTGACCGCAAACTGACCGCAGAATGTGCAGTCGTTTCAATCACCACAGTGAGGTGCGTGAAGTTCACCCAGGTTCAGTCTGGAGGGTGAAAGTCAGACATAATAAAGTGCCGCTTCTGCAGCTCGCGTTGTATCTGTCTACGTTCTTCCAGTGGGGAATTCAGTAGTAAGACATATATAAGACGCTTAAAGCAAAAGGGGTTTTATCAAGACATGCGGGATGTTGCATTAGGAAGGTTAGATGTATTTTAGCCTTGGGCTTGGAGTCTGGAGGCAGGATCGCACCTGGCCATTAGAACAAGGTTGTAAGGTTGTGACCTCCCTATTGGACATCGGAGAGAGAAGACAGAATTTAAAAACATGAAATGAAGGTGGGCATGGCAAGGTTGTGGGTTGCCGGAAACAGCTCACACCTAAGAGTAAAGCTACATGGCAATTTATAGCTGTTGGGAAAACCCGTTTCGCAGGTTGAGAGAAAAAAAGCGTCATCTTTGTTTAAAACTCCAAAAGTTCAACATTTGCTTGCGTGTCTCCGTCTAAGCGCTTTGCACGTTTTTAGGAATGTTGTGTTTGAGAGGCATTGCCGCCCGGTGAGCCCATTCCTGGCTCTTGGATTCACAGGGTTTTCTCAGCACCAGAACACAGAATAAACAGACAGTGGAAAACAGGGGCTGATTTTTGCTGGAACGTGTAATTTTCTCATTTCCTCCTGAAGCCTTCGGCCTACACTAATTAGCAAGGGTTCAACCTCGGATTTCCAAGCATGGAAAAAGACACCGCGTACGAGCACGCATGTGGGATTTCAATCAAGGGCTCACTCCTTTACACTCACAGAATCATATAAATATACATAATTCATATGCCTTTGAAGGCATGTAACTGCTAGCTTATTATAGCTCTCCTCAAGTATCAGGGGGGTTATTATATTTTAATCTGTACTCGTGGTTATTGCTTCATGAAAACAGCATGATGCA